>CM036258.1:9726794-10926794 GCA_020698575.1 Bostrychus sinensis
TTATTTTGATAAGATGAACTGAAAATCAGTTGATAACTGTGCTGGTTAGCTAATGTATTCAAGATATTTAATGATATTGTTTCACATTAAAATCACATCTGTTTATACAATAGATTTAGGCATTTTTGCTTAAAAATATTTATATTTTGAAAAGATTTAATTTCTCTACATGCATGCATTTGTCCACTTCCAAGAGAGAGATTTCTGCAAATAAAAACAAAACATTTTATGTCAAAACTCTAGACATATTAAAATGAATGTATTGAATGTGCAGGCTTTCAGATAGAACTGGTTGCTTGTAGACACTGTACCTTCTGATAAACTACCGTTTTTGCCTTATTTTGCATAAATTTCCTATTTTGACCCAGTACTCTTTCTTGGAAACTACAGCCAATCTGCACTTCTGACTTACTTTTTCTTTATTAGTGACCTAACCCAAGAAAAATTTCACTACTTTTGTTCCAGAAGCATTTTGCTGTAGACCTGTGATATTTCAGTGCTTTTACCCTGACCACTTAGCAGTCCGCTCATTTATCGATCCATTAGCTTCATGTTGCTAATTTGCTATTATGTCATGCTCTGTCTATTCCCCAAAGCTGTTTCATACATAATATTTCAACCTTAATATACTGTATTTACTTGAAAAAATACAGATAATTCCTGCTTTATGTTAATTGACCAATCATAGCCAAATGTCCCCTGTTGGCACCAGTTAGATTACCAATTGAAAGTAAATCAAACGCTCTGTCTTTGCCTTTAACTTTGCCAGTTTTGAATACTGCAGTCATATCTTCTTAGACTTAACTTGTTCTTACCGTACCACATTAGCATATCAATTTCCTTTGTGTATAAATAAAGTCTCTCTACGTCTAAGTCACCTTTCATGTTTGTGGTGCACGAGCAAACCTAATATTTAAAAACAGAGGTTATATTGCACTAAATTAACCCTGAAAAGCCTGAACTATGAGATAAGAAAATTCTGATTTTTTTGATACTGAGCTAATGTTTAATGCATTTTGAACTCCTCTGTGGGTGTGTCTGTTCACCCCTCCAAACAGGATCCTTTTAAGACCTTTTTATTTTGCAGTTAGGACAACAAAATGGTAAATAAAACCACAAATGGCCATAATATTTTCCACAGTACATATGTGAGAAATGAGTCTCAGTGCAGTGATTTTATCTCTGGCAAGTTCCTCATCAGAAAAATGACATTACCACCCTGTCTGACATCAGAGAGCACTATGGGATCAGGATCTTTATCTTAAATATCTTATTTAATTAATTAAACATGACATTGCAATGTTTAGTCCAATTAGGCACAAAATTATTTCAGAGGAAACTTTTGCATTTCGGACATAAATACGGATATTTTATGAGAAAGTGCAATACAGTGACAAATGTAAAATACCAGCTGTATACATATTTTTCAACCCTAACCCTTTTATAAAGCAGTCCTTTTGAAGAAACATTAGTAATATTGATGCAATAACCTTTGTAAAATGAACAAAGTGGTTCCTCAAGAATACAAGATAAGTGCATGTTGAAGTCAGCCATTTAGAGAGGGGCTCAAATATCAATCATGGCCTGCTCTAGGACCAGCTCTACAGTGGGAGAGCAGAACATGAGCTTCAACAAACAGTGAGTCAAGCATCAAAGTCAACACATTTAACAAAACAAAGGTTTAAGGTGGATCTGACAATGCAATATGTGATTAGGAAAGATGATTACACAGCGTTAAGTGATACAATGGGAAGATCCTTTACAAGCTCAGTCAATACTTTGTTTATGTCATGCTCCCTGTTGCTATGCTTGTAGCTTTTGTGAAGACTGGGTATTATTAACATGTGTTTAGTGAGCGCTGGGAAATAATGGAAGATCTAACAATAAATAACACAGTAATGATCAAGTGTGTAGATGGCTTTGATGCAAAAGTGTGTGCATATTTTCTACAGTTTAATCATTTAGTAGTATATTGTGAGCGTAATCATCTGCGGCAAAATCATCAAAGTGATTCTGAAACCTCTCACATCAAGTTCCACCTCTGATATGTTTAGCTTTCCATGTACCATCTTTATTAGGTTAAAAAAATGCCTTAAATACGGCTGATTAACCCCCAAAAAACAGGACTAAATTAGGACTAAACCTGGACTAAGCAGGGGTCTACACTTTATATTATGCAAAATTAACTTTTCTTAGCTTTCTACCATGTTATAATGTTGACCTGGAGATGTGTTTTGTTTCGTTCACACCTGTTAGAGAAATCCTGTAGTCTCTGGCGCTGAGTTTTTAGGCCTCAAAACGCTCAGCTCTACAAATCCCCATCTTCTCCAGGAAGCAGTGACAAATCAACAAGCCCTCTACATCCAGTCTGCTCTCATTCATTTGTCAAAAAAAAAGTGTACAGCTGTTTCCGCTGATGCCTCAGCTATTTTTTTAAATTTTGTAGTAAAATGGCATCATACAAAAAGCTTGAGGAAGTAAAAATCTTATTTTTTCAGTTTCTGTTCAGCATGACTGCACTCTGCTGCCCCCTGCTGGTCTCGTCACCTGTTTTTTTAAAGGTTGTAAGACATGCAATGTTGTTCTAGAGGTAACTGATGACAAAATATAAATATACATATAAAAAAGCTAATTATATCCCCTTTGACAATTTAATAGCAGTAGATTGTGAAATTAATCATCTGCAGAAAAAAACATGACCTTAATCCATCAATTAGCCCAGTGATTCTCAAACTTTTCACATCAAGTACCACTTCAGATAATATTTAGCCTTTCAATTACCATCTTGCAAATTGGTCCAGTACATTTTTTTTTTTTTAATTTATGATAGCAACAAACGTAGCCATGTTGTAATTTGGATAAAGAACATTTTCAGCAGTGTGTACCGTAAGAACTCACTCAAAAAAAATGTATTTGAAGTGCATTTATTTTCATAACCATCAAGATAAAAAAGGTTACACAAGCTTTTAAAATAACATAAACCATAACTTTTTGAGAAAATAGTATATCATTTTTTTGTTTTACACACAAAATGATTAATATTGTTAGACTGTTAGTTGTAATGAACACCTAAACACACAGGCAAGTCGGGCAGGTTTGCATAACTTCAGGTTTGTCTCTACGCTAGTCTAGGGGCCAGTTGTGCTCTGGAGATTCAAGTCTTCGATTGCATAATACAGTAAATCTAAACAGAGCCAGTAGTTGCATAGGCGATTTAAAGGGAAACATGCTAACAGAGCGCAAAGCAGCAGATTAAGCAGCAGTACCATAAAAAAATCATTCCTCAAGTCCATATTTGTTGTTTTTTTTCATTATACGGGCATAAGTGGTTAAGAAAGCTACATATTTTATACATACATCACTTTATGGCACATTGAATTAGGTAAAGCTTTAAGGCAACGGCAACAGTGCGCCCTCTGTAAGATGATATATATTCTTAGAAGGTGCTACATATAAAATATTTACAGAATAATTAGGTTTAAATGTGTGAAACATGATCTGTGCTCATGCGAGAAGACCACCTTTGACTTTAACAGTATAGGATTAAGATAAAGTATATATAATCTTACCAACCAGTGGTTAAAAGGACAAAAAAAAAAAAAAAACATTTACAACTAGCCTCATATATAAACTGTAGGTTGCAGAAATCTTGTTTTGTAGATAAATGTTTACATGCCGTTTTACATCCTGCCCAGATATAGGCTAGTATTTTGAATAATTTTAATGCATTTTTTCTTATTTATAAATGGTGTCATTGTGAGAACCAATTTTATCCTTACTGTGACCCTTTTAATACAACTTAAATTAATTTACCAGTTAGTGCGCATGTCTTTGGACTGGCCTGAAAAGCCAAAATAAAGAAAATAGCATTTAGGTTTCAAGGCTGAACATTGTAACGACTGTATTCAACCTTCACTATTCAACACTTCTGTATTCAGGTAATATTGTGCACACATAAACAATAATAGTGTTTAGGGCTGAACAATTTAGATTAAATAATAATAATAATAATAATAATACCGAAGTTGCAATGAGATATGAATGTTACTTTTACATTATACATTTTAAACCTCCCAACAATTACAAAATCTATATAATACAGGAAAACGATTAATTAAATTGGACTCTTAATGTGGCGTGTGCTCTTTACGTCCTTGTGTAGGGACTTTATAGAGCTGTCAAAGCTAGATGCGCACTTGTCTTTGTCCAGAACGTTGTCCAAAATCTTGCACTAGGCTCTACAAATCAATTAACACAAATAATAAAACTACCCTTCCTCTACAGGTTATTAGTTTGGCAGTACATGAATAATTGTTTTACATAATCGTGATTCCAACTAAATAATTATGAATTTTCGAGCAGCCCTACACTACAGAGCTCATTATGTCACCTAAATAAATAGTTGATATGATGATAAAAATGATAAAAACTTTTTGTCTACAGCTGGGGTTTTTTTTAGGAGTTTTTCCTTACTGAGAAGGAGAGTCTAAGGACAAGGTTTATTTTAGTTTTTGTTTATGTTTGATTGTGCGCCTAACTGTTTGTAAAGCTCTTTGAGGCGACTGCTGTTGTGATATTGGGCTGTATAAATAAAACTGAATTGGAAATTGAACTGAAAATTGAATTGAATTATACCTTGTTCATCAAAAATGGCCGAATTAAAGAATACATTTGACAGCCTAGTTTTCATTACTTTAAGTCGCAAGTTAGTACCACAACAGTCTGGACGAACAAACAATCTATTAAATTGCTTGAATAAAAATGTTTTGTAAAATGTTCTTGTTGAAAAATATGTTTTTCATTAAGTACCCTTGAACTTAACTTGAGCGCTTCCTCCAAAACTTAATCTTACATTAATTTAGTAACAAAATAAAGACTTTCTGTTCTGTTTTTTGGAGCTGTAATAAGGTAAACCTAATTTGGTCGGTGTTGGTGTGGTAACATGCTAAAGTCAACAGAAGCCGCTAACTGTGCCAAGGAAAGAAATGAAGGGTGTGCGTGTCTCAGGGTGTGGAGGTGTTTTAGTGGGTGTGAAGAGAGCGCAGATAAAACCAAGTGGCCTGGAGTGTGTTTAAAGTGGGCCATAAAAAGGTGCTGTGTCCGGGCAGTTTTTTACGGAGTTTTACAGTTCAAAGCGTTGGCACCGGGACGACACAGAGGGGCCAACAATATGCCAAGGACACACTCCGCTGTACGCCAAAGGTTTAGTTGGCCGTGATAAGAAGAGTGGTTTTAATCAAAGTAGCACTGTGGCCTTGAGATAATTAAGGAAAAAAGGACCAAAGCTTAGTTTTAGATATTTACAGGTCCAAGAAATGATGAGTAACAGACAGCTTTGTAAATGTAATAAAAGCAGTGCTAACATGATTAACCCTAACATTTGAAAAAAACATTTATTGAGCACAGTGCAGTGGTGTGTCAGCGTCTGCTTCAATATTTAAATTCTGCATGGATTAAATATCAAAAGAGTGAGCTGAATTGTCATGAGGTTACTGTCTTTGCAGAGTAAACTGCTAATTTTGTGCATTCAATCTTCAGGCTTTGGAACAGTTTTAGTTGATATTATCATTATTGTAGCATAGTCACACTCAATCAGAATACAAAAGGCATAACAGGGCGAAGGTTACAGCAAAAACTTAATGATGGATTAAACAAAACTTAAAATATACAGCTGTAGTAGATTTCTGTAGCTACTAATGGCTGCTACATAGTCAAGTGTTACCGCTTATGGGTAACTTACTTAAATTGTTTTTTAATTTAGTTTTCTGGAATAGCAAAGAAGATAAAACTGTACTATTGTTACAGTAGAGCTGCCATTTTACTGGTTTCACTTTCAAAGAGAAACCATAATTTTAATATGTATCGATTTGTACATTTTATTATGTTTTCTGATATTGCATTGTTGTTGTTATTGCTTTAAATAAAATGTATTATTAATACTGTGATATAATGGCATAGTTTTATCATCAATACTTGAAGCCTGCTAACAATAAAACTGATTTATTGTAATATCCTATCATTGATTTTTTAACACAAAATAGGTTTATCTTAACAGGATTTGATTGTATTTGTAAATATGGTGTAATAAATCTGTTTACATGCTGCTGAAATGACACAGACATGATTGGGTTTATTATGGGGCAGGTGCAGCCCATCAGATCCGCAGCAGGAGCCTGGGAAAGCCTCCAGCTCCTGCCACTGGCACATGACGGGGATAACGGATGAGATCAGATTTATCAGAGTAATGACTGCGTCTTGTCCAAAACCCCAGAAAAAAAGCCAAGAAATTTATATCTGATGTTCCCGGTCCTTTACGGGAATCGACTGTGTCCGGTCTTAATATCTTCATTACTTTGATTTGCAGAGATGAGCGCGGTTAAAACGCCGGCTTGATAAAAACATGACATTTCACTTTATGAAAAACTCTGGAAAAATAAATATTCTTTTGGCTGAAGCAGATGAAGCAACAGTTTAAGCACAAGCTAATCTGAAGATACAATTTTTTGCTTTTACATTATGTTATTGTAAAAGACATACATTCATAAATTGAGCCTGGGATATAGTGTGCTGCTTTGGTTTGTACGTACTTAGAATAATTAAAGAGCTCATGAGTCCTGCATCAATGAACTAGAATATGGTGGAAAAGTTAATTTATTTCAGTAGTTCAATTCAAAATGTGAGTTTAGCAAAATTGTTCACACTGGGTTTAATATTTCAATAACATATGTATTTTAATTTTGATACCTTTATACAACGTTTATTCTATTTTTGAGATTATGAATTTTGTTTCTATATTAACTGTAAACTTTAAAGGGGCTATATTCTGCAAAATCAACATGTTATATGGTCCCTTTACCAAAATCATACCTGGAGTTGTTTTTTCTTTCATTCACATTTGTTTGAGTACTCCTGTAGTCTCTGGCTCTGAGTTTCTGAGCCCTCAAAATGCTTGGCTCCACGAATCCCTGCCCACTCCAGGAAGCACTGACCAATCAACATTCAGTCTGCTCTCATTCATTTATCCCAAAAAAAAACCAGCTCCGTTTCCACTGATTCCTCACAGCTATTTTTTTTTCATTTTGTAGTAAAATAGCATCATACAAAAAGTTTTAAGGAAGTGAAGTGCTCTTTTTCTTTGATTATGTTCAAAAGACTGCATGTCCTCACCTGTTTCTTTATGGCAGTGGTAAAGTAAATATTGAAACAGGGTTTTTTTGGTCACATAATGTATTTAAAGGTTGTAAAACATGCAATGCTGTTCTAGAGGTGATCAACATTGTTTTAAAAACACAAATAAAAGAATAATATAGCCCCTTTAATCATCACAATTAAAATAAATGCTTAAAATATTTTACTTTGTGTGTATTGAATCTTTACTTTGAGCTGAACTACTGAAATATGTTGAAT
This sequence comes from Bostrychus sinensis, assembly GCA_020698575.1. NCBI lineage: Eukaryota > Metazoa > Chordata > Actinopteri > Gobiiformes > Eleotridae > Bostrychus > Bostrychus sinensis. The sequence goes on from CM036258.1 coordinate 9,734,202, forward strand.
TTTTTTATGATATTCTAATATTTTGGCTCAGGACTGGTTCCTTCCTGACTTTATATTATGTCGATGAAGGCTCTTATCTACAGCATAGGTTGTGTCCCAGTCGTGTCACCACAAAGGAAGCTCCTCACGTGGGACAATATGATGGCGTCGGGGGTCTCTTATGTGGGCGGCGGTCCTTGGTATCGCAGCATGAGGTTGAAGGAGCGGGCGAAGTTGTTGGAGAGCGAGCAGCTGCTGCTTTCGTTGGTGAGCGGCAGCATGAAGGCGAGCAGCAGCAGGGCCAGGAGGAGGAGCCAGAGCAGCAGGGCCAGGCGACACACTCGGTACAGAAACCCGGGCCCCTGCAACAACAGGACAAGATACAGTTTGTGATGGGCCATAGTGTATGAAACACCCAACATAACTGTCAACCTTTAACTTTACTCTATACAACCAATCAGAAACAAGAGGGCTACACCAACAGACTTTTCCACGACTTTGACTAAATTTCCAAGACCTGAAAAATGACTTACACGTGTTTAAATAGTATTCAAAATGTGCAACGTAGTACATTGCAATTTCATTTGTTAAATTTGGAAATTAGACAGTTGAAGAAATATATTATTCCACTAATTTTACTGACTTAACCTACACACCAGAGAGTAAAAGATAATTATACTCCATTAGATATAAACTATTAATCAATGCTGTATTAAAGCATTACCAAAACCAAAAGTGCCAAAGACCAGCAATAAACAAAATTTAGTTCAAACATTCTGACAAAAAATAGCTAGAGGTCACTTTTTCCTGCAGTGAGAACACGACAAAGAAGACAGCGTTTCTACTGAACACTTATATTTACTGTATTCTAGCTGGCGCAGGTTTAACTCGTGGCCAAATGTTACTCAAATTTCCAAAACTTTACAGCAAAATATACAATTCCCAATCTTTCCAGGCCCTGGAAATTGCATTGACTGTACGAACTCTGAATATCTATCAAAAGTGGTCCAAGGACAATCCAAAAGAGAGGCTCCTGTAGCTCAAATTGCAAAGAAGTTAATGCTGGTTCTGATAGAAAGTTGTCTGAATACACAGTGCATTACAGTGTGTTACATATGGGCTGCATTTTAGGTAGTTAAACATAACATTTTGAGCACCAATATTAGGCTGGTGGTCATAATGTTATGCATGATTGGTGTATAACTTGTCACTATTGTGTTCGAGAAGTTCTAGATCATGAAGCGACCGCTGAGTGATGGAGCCGCCACGTTTGGGTTCACAAACATTAGTCAGAGGAATAAAAAGTAAACAAACGAGCCTTGAAACAAATCTTTTTACTGCTTTATCATTCTTGGTGAATATTTATCACACACTTCAGTATCAGAATATATTTATGTGAACGCTAACTCGAGATGTTTACATCCTAAGTTGCTCCATTGTTTTACCGTTGATAAAGCTTGAATTTGCGTTCTTGGCAGCTTGTGTGACCACCGATGTGACATGTTCCCGCTCTGTATAACTTTGAATAAAACATGTAGCCTCTACAGTCATTTTGATGGTTTGCTGATATAAAAATAAAAGAAATTCTCACACTTCTTGCAGGCTATTTTGCGATGTGATACAACAGACTCTAAGGAGCACACATATCTTGCCAAACACAACAACACACATATCTGATATACATGAGATATTGAGGCACTAAAATCCTGAAAAGTGACATGGTTTGGCTTTAGGATATAACAGTTTTATGTGAGTTTTAAGGCGTGCGTTTGTACTCCGAGTCCTTTTGTTGGTACAAATCACACAGCACTGCTTCATGTCTTAGTGGAAGTTATTAGTGTCCTGAATATTATTAAACACAGCACACATGGCAACCTATAATTGATACTGGTAATAAATGCTTATAAAAGATCTGGCTGCTCTACAGTACATTCATCTCTGTTCTTAAGTGAGCGCTTCTGCTAAATAACAAACACAAGACAAGTGTGTGTTTGACTCTGAGCCTATAATTAGTCTATTAACCAATAAACCGTTTGTGCTGCTTTGCAAAACAGCCGGCAACAATGATTAATATTTACTTTGTGCAGCTAGAGCCACTCGTGATCAAAGGAAATCAGGATTATTTCTGTCTGTTCTTGAAGTGTTTTGATCCGAACCACAGTGATTGGTACGTCTTGTCCTTGTTTTGATTATAAATATATGTGTGCAGGTGCTACTTTCCTCACTCTGCAGACTCTGGAGCAGTTTGTCAGTGTGAGAAGCCTTGGTGCGTATAGGAAATGAAAATATCCAACAGATGAGAGCTCGCACACACACCACCCACACAGGCAGCAACACCAGCATCATCTTCCACAGCAGAGTGCCAGAGTCGAGGCCTGCGCTCTCTCCATCTTAAGACTTGTTGTGCAGTGAATCATGTTTACCACCTACGTCCATCACTCACTGCGTCAGCTCTGAAATAATTGAATATAACTAAGAATTTAACTTGCATGGGTGTCCAAGAAGAAACATTTGCAGTGGTAATGTTTTAGTAAGAGTAAAATTACTGTTAAAAACACTGTTCTAGCACAATCTTATTTATTTTTGTCTTTTTCCTTCCGGAGTTACCAAGCTGTGTTGGGCATGAGGCACGGCTTCATCTGTTAACTGCAGTTCTCGAACTTCTACCACACAGTAATCCATAGCAATCACACTCATTTTCCATGGGCAATTTAGATAAATATATGTCATTACATGCATGTCTTTGGACTACGGTTTCCCACTAGAAGCCAGGTCAAGATCCAGAAAAAGCTATAGGGATTTGTAATATAGTTTAATTTCTGCTTATTTGAATGAATGGATATGAATTAGGGCCGGGAATCGATAAAAAAAAAAAATTAACTAATTAATCGCAAATCTGAAAAAAATGAATCGCAATTAATCGTATTATGAATTCCTGTACAAACACAAAATTGTAAATTTAGAACATTTATTTTGAATTACCCTTCACATACTTTACTGACAAAGTTTGCCTAAATACGGTACAACCAACAAATACACAAAACTTGCCTAAAAAAGCATGTGTAATCTCTTTTAGAACTTTAACAAAAATAAGTTTAATTCTTCAATTAATAACAATTGTTGTGGTTCACAACAGTGTAAATACTATGAACTGTGTTACTCCAGTGGTAATTGAACTCATCCTTGCATAGACTGCACATAACTTTTGTTTTGTCTTTATTGCTGTCTGGTGATGATTTGAAGCAGAATTGTCCATTTAGCAATGTGTCTTTTTGGTCCCTCATGTTGCTTTAGCTCGTTCACTTGTTGCATTAGGCTCGTTCCAGATGAACTGTGCCTCGTCTGGATTGTGAACGAGAGTGCACGGCCGCAATGAGAGGAGGGGAAATACGCCTGTACTGAAGTCAGACAGTTTGTGGCTCAGATCACGCACCATCACGCCCCAAATCCACTTCTCGCGTGTGTTGCTTTATCCAGGTCAAAACTGTAACTTTAGTCTGTATTTAAACAAAAAAAAAAGAGGCGGGGGAAGGAGAGGAGGGCAGTGAAGTGTCGTGCGTTACGTTTCTGATCAGCACTAAACTCAGATCCAATCACCTGTCCATTCACCGCTGTGTGCGTTTTCCCATCATGCACTGAGCCGTGCAACCTCCGCAGTTGCTCCTGATGAACTGCGGCGGCTCAGGCGCTGGTCTCGTTTGGATCTCACGGTGACCGTCGCACTTGTGGCATCAGAGCAAGTCGGGAACAAGTCGGACACAAATCTAACCGGCGTGCACTGCACACAGACCGACACTGATTGAAACTGCGCAAGTCTGGCTCATCTCGAACGCGCCTGATGGATGGAAATGGAAATGTGTCGTCTTCTACGCTTGCGAGGTGCATTTCTGCCCCGCTGGAAGACCCGTGGCGTGTTGCTGTCTCTGTCAGTGTCGTCGTAATATTTTTGTTGTGATCAAATTAATCGATGCGTCAATTGAAATTAACGCAATTAAATCAATAAATTAACGCACTGCGTTAATGCGATAATTTTCCCAGCCCTAATATGAATACATGTGCAGTAAACGTTGTCACAAAATGATTAATTTTAGGACAGCAACAGCTAATCAAATTAGTTGATTAAAAAAAGGTCAACTAATTTAGTAATCAATGAATCAGTAACTGGGGTATTGTCTTGAAACTCTGAAACATGCTATGCGCTGTGAGAGTAGGTTTTATCGCAAAGACAGAGCAGTAAAGCAACAAAAAACATTAAAAACAATGTACATTTTGTGTTTTTGATAAAAAATATATTTCTTTCTGTTTATGATCTATTCAAACTTCCCCTTTGTCTCCACTTTGTAAGTGGGTTTTGGTAGAAAAAACACTATTTTTTATTCAAGAATTATAAAACACGAAAAGCTTTTGTCCACTTTATTCACGCTTCACTATCCAATTAGTCAGAAAAATGAACCATGAGTTGCAGCCCCAATTGATTTATAAAACTTACTTTGGTACTGTAAAAAGTGGATCACAATAACAGGGGTGTAACGATACAGTAACTATATCGATATATAATTTTTTCCTACCAAACAAATATATTGATACACATCACCTTGTATCAAATCATCTCAGTGTGTGTCGATATACTTGGAATATTGATGGATAATAATGGAAATATTAATATTGGAAATTTGCATGTTAAAATAAACCAGATACGGCTTTTTGAATGTATTTTTTGTGTTTTTAATGACATAAAGTGTTATATTAAACTTTTCTTCGCTCTCTGTCTGCTGGACATAATCAACCTCAGCCATGATGCTACATTTGAGAGTAAACTTTAAGGATTTTTGGCAACAAGTTGCTGTATCAATTATCCATCTGAATGTGTTGAATCTTATCGAAATGTATCGTTCTAAATTAGCCGATATAGTTCTTGATTTGTATCGAAACAATTCTAATCGATACATGCCATATCGCCGCAAAAACCCATTGTTACATCCTTACAATAAAATGATCTGGGATAAAATAGGGTCCCACAATCAGAACAGTAGAGAAGCACAGTTTTAGTCAGAGGGAAAGATTCTATAGTTAGAGAAGGTGCAATTTCAGCCACAAGAGATTGCTTATTGATTTAAAATATTCTGTATACATGTAGTACAAATACAGTTTTAGGCGACTCATTGAACCAAAGACATCCACAGTATTCACAGTCAGTCTGAGGTTTAGGTTTGTACATTGTTTCCCAGAGTGAGGTGACAGGATAAAATGTAGGTTTACTGTGTTGCATTTGGGGCTCATAATACAAAAAACTCACCTTTGGCCGTCACACGTTCTGGCACAGGCTTCTCACACACAGTACACAAAACACTGAGAGACTGCAGTGCACTTTTCGCCCCTGCATTTTTGTTCTTAACCATTGTCCTCAAAATTAACCCCTCTGTCAGTCACATGACACAGAACATTTGGTTCTCAGGTTCTCCATACCTGCACAGCCTGTACCAGAATAAAAACTATTTTTGTTTTTTAGTCATTAAAATACTTTACTGTTCAATGTATAGAGATTATATTGAACCCTAAAATCTATTTATATTTCTTATCTATACAAGTGTTCACAGATGACAGAGGCAGTAACAACAGAAACCAGCGTCCGTATGATTCACTGAACAAACTGGTGACTCATTATTTGTCTGCCTCTAATGAGAGAACAAATAGTAGCTGCAGAAAAGTAACTGGTTCAAGTCCACAGAAGACAAACACAGAAATAACTGAGAGCTGGTCTGGTGTGAACTCCTGCAGACGGCTGGACTGTCTGTGTGTGTTTGTGCAGGTTACTGATTAATGGACTAGGAAGTGAAACTACTGGAAGTGAACATACCTTTACATGACAAACACGCAGAGGGCAAAGGTAAAGCAGGGTTTCACCAAATACAGACACCACACAATCAGATATTCTACATGTAGTATAAAAAAACAATCATGCTGAAAATAACACTTTTATATATTAAAAAATATAGTAAAAGAGTTAGGAAATTAAATGTCAACTATCAAGTTTTCTTTAAGTGACACATAGTTGGTTCCTGCGGTTACTATATTAAAAGCAAACTGCAAAATAGTAGATTTCACAGCAGTAAGGATAAGAATAATCCATGGTGCCTCCAGGATTTGTCTCTTTTTGACCTTTTTCAGACTTTTTAATGCCACTTAGAGTAAAATGTAATGCCAGCATCGTCAACAACAGAACAATAATCTGTATGAATTTTACATTAAGGAATTATTCATACTACTTTCTGAAACTCAAGGGTTTTGTTTTATAAGTCTAATAAAGATGAAAGAACTCCACAAATTTTAAGACCTAGATGAAAAAAAATTAAATATCTACCCATAATATTTAATACTTTTAGGGTCTTGATTTTCACACAATCCAATTTAATAACTTTTTAACACCGCGTTGGGATGCTCTGTAATGTAATGGACAATAAAGGAGACTTAAGGAGCGAGGGCCACAGAGTCTGCAGCCTCTGTGAAAAGAGTGAGGAATGTCTGGGGGCCGTTTTGGCGGAGGGTCGGCAGGAGACTTAGGGGGGGATGGCATTCCTTAATCTGCTCACCACCCACTGCTCACTAAATGAATGGAGCGCTGCTGGGGGTGGGTCTAAAAAACTTCAGACGATGATGTGACCACCCGCAGCACATCAGGTGTTTAACTCACTACGGCCAATAACCCCGAGACATTTTAGTATATGAAGTCACGGTCTAATGCTACAACTATGAAGCATTTGTTACATGTACATATAAAAAAAAACACTGGTTTGAAAAGAAATTCATAATATCTAGCAATAAAAAGGAAGCTGATGTACTGACCTTTTGAGAACGGGGCAGAGACTGGATCTTCTGCAGAAAGACAAAATGTGTGAGAGGACAGATACATTACATATCAAAACTAAATACTTGCAATATGTTTATTATTTAAATATCAAGTCTGTGGCCAACAATTAGCAGGCTCATATCGGCCCTTCTTTGTATGGCACTGCCTCCTAGTGGTGAAATCACAACAGTGCGCATATTAATCAAATTGCGTCTCAAGAAAGAGATAGTTTGTGTTTACTCCCAACTTTTGTAAAAACAGTGCCCGTAATATGCTTTTAGATGCTTTCTTTTGGACACCTTTGCTTTCACATTTCCTGTTTTATAACCTAAAATAGTATAAATGTACGGAAACCTGGTTCTAACATGAGTAAAAGCTCCAAAATGTTGATTTAGCATAATAGGGAACCTTTGAGTGGTTTTCATTTGCAACTGTAATAGTTTTAAGCATGACATGTTCCTTTTCAAGTGTGTAAAATAAATGGGATATTATCAGGATTTAATTTGGCTTCCACTCACCTGGCGTATTGGGGTAAATGATTGATGCTTTATCTTGGACTTGTAAAGCATCCATCGGTAGCGCAGATGCTCTAATTCTGCCAGTATTTCTGGGTCATCCACCTCCTGACAAGAGCTGCGAAGGAGCCCAATCTCCTCCTGACCCCACGCTACTTCCTTTCTCAGAGCCTGTGTGAGGTTAAGCAGAGATTTTTACTGCAAATTAATAAAAAAAAAAAAAAAAAAACACACATACGACCTCAACTAATCTAGTGAGAGGTGTATGTAAAGCATTCAACCACTGGAGGTCAGTGTAGCATTACTGTTCCCCTTTGACAGCCTGTTTATAGTAATTTTATTTTATCATCCTTAAAAAAAGTTAAAATAGTTGCAAGGCCAGGCATTCATAAATCTTAGCATGTGAAAATAATATATATTTAAACAAAGCCAGCCTTACCTTTAGCACATTCTATCAAATGCCATGGCCCCAAACCAAGTGAGACATCATCACTCACCTTTAACTTGCCCTCTATGACCTTCACTTCCTGGGCACTTAGTGGAGCGGAGCAGGACTCTTCGACCTCTGTGAGTATTTCATTCTCTTTGTCAAGCCAGTCCGAAAACTCTCTCATCCTGGACCGGCATTCTCCTCTATCCTGAAAGACAACAAACCATCACTCCTGTTAACCGCTACAATATCTGTGTAAAGTCACACACAATAAGATAATGATTGCAACATGCCAGGATAAGGTACAGAGTGTGCTAACAAAGGGATGTAAGTATATCAAAACCTGAAGTCTATGGGACAATATACTTTTATAATGTTCCCAATATCCCTCAGTCGAGACTGAAGGTGCTGCAAACAAAAGGCCATGACTTAGACAAGGGTGGCAACGGTGGGTTATTGTGAGTTGTATTTTCATCAGTTTCTTATCATAGCTCTGGAAAAATAGTTTTTTGCCCTGAAATAATGATGCTATTGTGACACTTTTGATGTCCAATATTGCAACAATTACAATATTTTTACATCACAGTAAACCTTTTGTCATCTGAAGACGGGGTTCCTGCAGGTTTAAGCAAGTCTAATTCAATGCTTTTTTTAATGCTATTTTTAACATTTGTAATGCCACAAACATACTATCGTAGCAGTCAAACTTTATTTTCTAGTATTGTAAAATACAGTTCATAAAGCACCAGTAATGATGAAAGTCACACATCTGACGTTTGGGTAATTTGGTTTTGCTAGAAGCAAACTTGTTCTGCCATCTATCACACTACTGCAGAGCTATTGCTACTAAAATGGTACATCATAATTTATATAGTCATATTCAATTATAAAACTTTTTTTTTTTTTTTTCAGCTTCTCCCTTTCTTTTTTGGGGTTGCCACAGCGAACCAGTCACACGGTGATTTGGCAGGGTTTTTACGCCTTCCTGTCACAACCAGCCACATGCAGTGACTGGAGTAGGCAATGTGGGTGAAATGTCTTGCCCAGAGACAAAACGATAGTATGCACTTCAGGCGAGATTCAAACGGGCTACCCTCCAGTTGCTGGGCGAACGCTTAACCCTGGCGCCACCATCGCCCCTCACTTATAAAATTAATAATGTCAGCAAATTTACTTCAAAACTAATTTCAACTTTTAATGCCTATTTAATGCTTTTTAAAGCCATTTAAGGCCTTCATTTATGCAAAATAAATTGAATGACTTTATATGCTTTTTAATGCCCTGCTGGAACCCTGCGAAGAGCAAAAAAAATATATATGTGAGGATATGGTTGGTCACGTATCTCATTGGTTAAGTTTTCTTCTTTTATTGTCGCTTTTCCCTTATGGAGTTGTCACAGCAGTCTCCTACTTAGATATTGATTTGCAAAGATTTTTTTAAGCTGGATGACCTTTTTGACGCAATTCTTTCCATTTATCCTAGCTTGGGACATGCACAAAGAGTACATTGGCTTATCTCATTAGGTTACTCTCAAGGTAAAAGTAACACACAAAAACTCAATCATAAAAATTTAAGAGAGGACCAGGCTGAATTAAAATGCAGCGCTGCTCTGATGATGCAGCTCACTAACCAGATAACTGTTTTTGATTGAACCAAGCACATTAACATTATAAGTTATAACACATATTATTACCGGCACGTATTGGGATTCCTGTGTGGCTGAGCTCCTTTTGAACTGTATGAAAGCTCCTCCTCCTCGGCCCAGACTGTCTGCTGCCTCGACACTGCCTTCTCTGTACCGCGGGCCGCCCTCTTCACTGAAACTGACTGTGGAGGTTATTACTGCTGCAGCTTGGCGTTCAGATAAGGCGCTGGTGCTTTCTCTATCAATGTCAGAGTCTCCGTCCACAATTAAGGCTTTGGAAACTCTTTGATCTTTCCTTTTGCGGAGCATCCACGCGGGGGAATCCACTTCATCGCCAGCAAAGGAAGGCCCACTATCAGTCCTTGTACTCGAAAGCCCGGAGAAATCTTTGTTTTCTGCAGATGCTACAAAATGACCCTGGGGTTGACCTTCAAACCACGCGCTTTGCCCGATAATATCATCCTCTTCAAAGTCCATTTCCAGACTTCCTTCTGGTTCAGAGAAATCCAGTGTTCGGTACATGTTGCTGGACTTCTTCTGGTCAGCCCCTGGACTCCTGGCACTTCCTGTATTGACCTGGCTCTTGCCCTCGACCGAAATGTCCACCGTAGAGAGGCCTTTTAGCTTCCACGAGTCAGCCTCTGTCTGCTCTGTGGAGAATTTGAGCAGCCTGGAAGACAAAGAGGGAAAAGTTCAGGTTAAGCAGAGATGTTGAGGTGTTACTTCAAAATAATCTTACTCAAGAAAAAGTAAAAAGTAGTCATCCAAAAAAGTAAATGTAACGACCCAACATTGAGGTTATGTAACACAATGTGAGCCTACTGACTTCACAGCTCTTTGTTTGGTTGATTACATACAGCACACATATCCATTGTTTTTCTCCACCTTGTTTGTTTCTGAGCACATTTAAGTGTTTAGAGCATCTCATCTCATTAGGTGAGTCATGGAGTTTTTTCCCTGCCCTTGGACTCAGCAGTCTAACGAGACATGCTTTTCATGAAGCATCATTTATTTATTATGTATCAAGCTGTCTCCTTTTTAATCTCTTGTTTCCTTCCACAGAAGACAGGCCTGCTCAGTTGTCATGGAGATTAAGCTATTAATGCAAAAGCTAAGAATGGCATTTTGGTCATAGAGACACTTGGATGAGAGTAATTTCTCAGGTTACCTAAATGTGGCTAATTTTAGCCAAGTCTTAAAGCTGGGATTTACTTTTGTGCAAAAAGGCATAAAACATGCCGGTTATCAAATGTTGGAAAAACTTAGCCCACCAATATTAAACATTAACAATAAATAAACAAGAAATAATCAATATGTATTTAGCAATATTTTATCAAAGCAGTGGGTTATTGAGTTGTAATGGTTAGTTATTAACATTATGATAATGCAGTATCTATTCCCTTTTTAGATTTACTTGTATTATTCAAGAATAAAACATTAAAGGTCCCCTATTATACAAAATCAACGTTTTGAGCCTCAAAAACATATTCGGAGTAGTATTTTGTTTCATTCACGCTTGTTTGAGTAATCTGCTGAGCCCATACTTTTCTCAAGAGCTGAAAACGCTCAGGTCTCACCACTCTACATAGACACATGAAACCAGGAAGTGCTCCTGCACGTTTTTAAAGCCCATACACCATCACTGGACTCATTATGATAATTTCAGTGCTTAAATTGCTGTCACTACGAAGCAGATGGCTCATTTATCTAATAAAACCCCAATCCAAGCGTTGTGTGCCAAGTCAAAGTAACAGCTCCCCAAAAGAATGCATTTTCCATACATATACTTATATATGTTATATAATACTAATGCAAGGATGTCTAAAAAGCCTGAAAAAGCATAATTCCCCTTTAATATAACAGCGTTTATAATGCATTCATTCATTAATTTTCTACCGCTTTTTCCCGTCAGGGGTCGCGGGTGACTGGAGCCTATCCCAGTAACTTTGGGCCGCAGGCGGGGTACACCCTGGACAGGGGCCAGCTTGTCGCAGGGCTTTTTATAGGTAGGTTTATAATGCAATGATGTTGAAATAATGGTTTGTAAATTAACAATTAAGTGGTTACTAATCCTTTGCTATTACTATGTATATAGTGTGTTATTCTAAAGTACCTGTTGAGATTGAGACTCATGTTGTATAAGGACAACCAGGACTCTCTGAGCCGCTCCATGTCCCGCAGAATGTGCACGCTGCCCTCCTCTGAGGTCTTCTCCAGAACAGACTGACCCTGGGCCTCCATCCTCTGCAGCTGGAGCTCCTTCTCTGGAAACTCTCCCAGGGCTTTCTGCAGACATTAGGAACGGCAACATTTAACACACATACAGTATCTAAAACTAAGCACTACTTCCAGCAAATGAGTGTGTCTTTATATTTATTTATTTATTTATTTAACTGATGGAATGAAACTGTATCTGTGTTTCCCATTAACTGAGAAAGCTACAGCACTACTACACTTTTTTTTACCAAACATAAAATAGATACGTTTTTTTTAGGTCATTTTATAGTTTCCTTCATCAAACAAGAAGAGCAGCCCTACTTCAATAGTTCCATACTTTTAGGTTAGATGCTGAAAAATTGTGTAAAAACAAACTAAAACTAAAATCAAAATCAAAATTATTTAATGTTATTAAAAAGCTTCAAAAAATGACTAAAAATTTACAAGAGTAATTCCACATCCCAGATCTTGCTAATCCAAAAGGAACTGGTGTTATTAAATTACACTTTTACATAGACCCAATTAGAGTGTATTAAAATGATGGACATTTTGTATATTGTGTGTTTACAGCAGTGTCTTTTCAGTCTTTTGAACCCCTAACAGAATTTATCAACTTCATTCATGTCATTATACCACGAGCTGTATCCATTGGCGCAAAAGAAATAATAGTAATTTGAGAATACTCACTTCAGACAAACTTTAGAGATGTAATGGCAACACAGTCATGACAAATAAAAAACATCAACAGCTATACTTACGTTGAATATGTGACACATCAGTACATTTGATGACAGTCAGACAGTTCAGTCAAACACTGTTATTCAACATAAGAAATAGATTTTTCTCTCGAGAGGAGTGGTACTCAAGAGTGACTTGAGGGAGCTCTCCAGTGTTAAAAACTGGAATCATTTTTATAAGCTCTTAACATAGTATTAGGTGGTTACTGGACAGGTCTTGTCACTATAACCTTTCTACCACAACTTTCTTAACGTAATCAAACAAAATCTGTTCATTCAACGATAAAAAATACATCAATACTTCTCAGACAAGACATGATCGGTTACTCAACAAAAACTCTGAGCAGGGGTTCATAGACTGAGCACAGAAAAGCTGTATCATCCACCTTACTAGAAGTTTGAGACATGGAAAAGAAAATATTGGATTTGTTTTATCTTCCTTTCATCATTTCTGTTGGGTGTTGAAGCCAGTTGTTTCATCTGTGCCTGCTGCTTAATTTTGGAAAACACAGTGGGCCGACCGTGTTACTCTGTGGGATAGGAATTCTTCTCTGTGCTGCACCGCTGAGCCCTGTTTCCATCTATCAAGTGTGTGCTAGTGTCTGAAGAGCGCAAGTCCTGAAGAGTGAGGAACATTCACAAGTGAGGAATCTCAGCCCAGGATGCTGTGCTGAAGTGTTCAAATGCCATGAAGTCATTCCTGACCAACATTACATTCCCGATCAGAAAATTAATACAGCATTTTTAAACAGTAAAATGGGGTGAGGAGCTATCTCCTAATTGGGCAACATTTCCCTGTGCATGTTTCAAGTTCTCTCCGCTTGAGCTACTGTGTATGTGTCCAGGTACTAGGGGTGTGATGAGACACAAATCCCATGAGACAAGACACGAAATCAGGCTCACGAGCTCGAGATGAGACGAGATTTTTACACTATATTTGATAAATTATAGAAGATTTTTTTTTTCATTCAAACATTTTATTTTTATTTTAAACAGCTGAAAATTACAAAATGCAAAGCATTTTTGGTGCATTTTGATAGCAATAACATTAATTTTATAAATTATATGCAGTAAAAGACCATAAATACTGCTAATGGTTTTACCACAAACGTTTTTTCTTCCGCCAGGAAAAAACAAAATGCTGCCAAACAGCCAAGGCCTAAGCAGAATAATTGCTTTGAAGCCCATTCTCAAAATCTGCCCTGGGGCCCCAGAGAACCAAGGTACGCCACTGTAGACAAGGATACTACTGATGGACGACCTTTTCAAGAAAAGTGTACTTTCAAGACAGAAATATTTTCACCATTATGATTGGGATTTTTTTTTATATAAAAGTCTAATGGCCCTGAACCTCTCACATGTGATGCGCTGCCTACTCTGTCACTGTAGAGAGAGACGCTGCAGTAGCTCCTCTTCACTAATCATTTTTGAGTATAACATTAGAATTACAATCTAAAAAAAATGGGCGGGTTTCGCCGACATCACTGTTAATTAGATGTGCATCCTGTGCATCTTTAATTAAAACCTCTTAAACCGTTTTAAAGATTTAACAAATGATATCGCCGTAATCCCGGCACTAGATTCATGAAACATAAACTGTCAGAAAGCTTAAAATCTTCTCTACCAGCACACGTGTATCGCTGTGTGTTGTGAGTTCTGTAAATACAACTGCACAAAGACACAATGTCATTCCAGCAGTTAATGCCCTTTGCACAGCGCAGTATGTGCGTAATGGGAGCGGTGGCGTGTCACGCAGCTTATCTAAAAGTGGTGGGGGCATCTTGGATTTCACCCCTGCACTAAATCATGTTTGCTAACTCATTCTTCTGATGTTTACTGCACTGTCCCCCTACTTAGCCTGTGGGAATAGTAACCTACATATTGATTGTCTATGATGCAGTCCGGTGTTATAAAAAAGAAAAAAAGAAAAAGTAAACTCACAAAATCGCGCTCCACTCTGATGAGAAATCTCATGACATTTTGATCTCACGAGATCTTGTGGCACAAGATCTGTCACACCACAAACAGGTCCTGATGCTTCTTCTCACAATGTAAAGACATGCATATAACGATGAACTGCTAACTCTAAATGAGTCATAGGAAATCAATGTTCCTGGAAGTGGATGAAAGTATCTATCTAATCTAATTCTGTGAGTATAAATGTCAGGCATAAAATAATCTGCAGAAACACTTATCATAATCATTAGTCATTACGTCACTGACCTTGGGGCTGTCGCACCTTTGTGCTGACTAGGAACTGAATCTGTTCATTGGGAAATATGTTGCTATTAAATGAAAATGGCCTTGCAATCCTTCATCAAAAAATGTGAATCCAGACACTCCAAAAACTAATCATTTTCCTTGTCTCATTACTGATCTATTCTGAAAATTTAATCAAAACTAGTTTTCCAAAAATTACTTGTGTTATCCAGCACCAAGACACAACCTCACAGCCATAAACAGCTGGATCAGGCTCCAGCTCGTGTAAACCAGTAATTAAAGGCAGTAGAAAATGAATAAATGCATGAACAAATTCTCAAAATAACACATGCCAAGGATTTTAACTAAGTAATCCTGATATCAAGACTACACAAGTGTGAAGTGTGAGTGTGAAAGAGGTGAGAGTGTAATTGTGATGAAGTAATTACAGGACGTCTTCTATTTATAAAACTTCTTCATCACTTGCGCAGATATTGTGTCTAAGTATTTTACATAATTCAGTGTTTCCCACACCAGTACTCAATAGATAACCAACAAAAGTATAACTCAATACAGGCTATAAGAAATAATATGCTATTTAAACTTTCATTTATTTATTAATTCATCATTATATGTCATAAACTCATTGTACAATTGACATTCATTTGTCAGCACATGATTCGGAGCTACCACTTTAGCTGATACATTTCCTGTGGGAAACTTTCTTTATAACTACAGCTCTCCTTTAAAATATATTTCCTTATTATATTTCTGTCACAAACCTCTGCCTCTTGCTGCCGACCCTCGATGCTCCACTCTCCAGACGGGCTGCGAAATGACTCCAGCTTCTGTTTCATGATCATCAACCACTTCTCTATATTCAGTAAGCTATCATGGAAACTTTCGTGATCTGCAATGCCTTCCTCGCTGTCGTGCAGCTTCATCTGCAAAAACAGAAGTAATAATATAGTAATAATAACAGCTTAATGATAATAAAAGTATCTATATTCTGTGTCAGAAAATGAAAACTCTAATGTTTTGGGTTATTTCAAAAAATGAAGACCTAAGAAATCCACATCTGACAACATCCAAACATGGCCAGTCGGGAAATGTAATAATCAAACTTTCTTGTAAAATGGCCTCATCTGCAGTTCAATTACTGCAGAAAGCAAATATGTTTGAATATGTTTTTTAAAGCCTGTAAAAAACATACTGACTCTCTATTTCTGCACATCCTGTCCTCAAATGATGCCCAAGTGACCTAGAAGTAAATTTCTTCGCAATCAAGTCTACTTTTATAAATATTACTGAGACTCACCGACTGTTCATATTTCTTACTATTATTACAAAAAGACAAACCTTCAACTAATAGAAAAATGTTTGTGTTTTCTCTTACCCTGACAGACGTGTAAAGATTCTTCCATTCGGCGTACAGCTTTTCAAACTGAGTCCTGTTGCTGGAACTGGAGGACACCAGCGTCTCCAGGGCTGTGATGTGAGCCTCACAGTCTTCAAGGTCC
This sequence comes from Bostrychus sinensis, assembly GCA_020698575.1. NCBI lineage: Eukaryota > Metazoa > Chordata > Actinopteri > Gobiiformes > Eleotridae > Bostrychus > Bostrychus sinensis. Next base: position 9,750,291 of record CM036258.1, read on the forward strand.
TTCTGGATCACCTGAGGACAATCAGGACAAGAAGGTACCAAGTCAGAGATGGAAAGTAACTAGATACTTTTACTCAAGTAATTTATTTATGTACTGTATATAAAAAGCACTTTCCGAGTACATATCTAAAACACACTTTTACTTAAGTGCATTTAGACAGAGAAAATGTTACTTTTATAGCAGTATTTTTTTCAGTAAAGTCTTTAAATGCATATTAGTATGATTTGACCTTGGTGGGAAAGCAGTAGTACTCTCTGTCGCCTTAGTAGTAGTAGTAGTAGTAGTAGTAGTAGTTGTTGTAGTAAGGCAAGGCAAAGCAAGTTCATTTGTATAACACAATTCATAAACAGGGTAATTCAAAGTGCTTTACTGAAAAAAAAAGGTTAAAGTGCATAGACAAGAATTACAATTAAACCAGTAACTTTTTTTTATCTCATTCATAATTTAAGAAAAAAGCACAGAAAATTCATCTGATTTTATGTGTCAGCAAAATTAAAATGAATGAAAAGGAGCAGAAAGAAGAGAAATCTTATATTATCTGCCCCTTTTTGAACATAAGGATTGTAGCACTTTCAATCTTGCTGTTTCAGTATGAATTTAGAGTATCAATTCACAATTTGCATAATAATTAAATCCTTTACAATTCAATTCATTACAAGATTTGAGCAGTGTCACAGTTTAATTACCAGTTTCATACTTACTTAATATATAGATATAGAAAATATTATAATTAAAGTAAAATAAGTGTGCAGAAAAACACTTTCAGTAGAGCTGCAGCAGAGCTGAAAAGAGTCATTTTTAGCATGGATTTAAACATTGTCAGAGTAGAGTAGATACAATTTTATCGCTGCTTCAGTGTGTTTAGTCCTGACTCTAGTAGCTTTTGCAGTGCCATAACAAACACAGCAATATAATTTTCCATTTAGTCAAGTTATATTTTGGAGTACTTGCACCTCTGCTTACGTAATATTTAGAAGTAACTATTACCCGAGTACAGATTTTGAGGACTTCTTCTACCTCTGTACGTGAAGAAACTAACATTGCTGCATGTCAGGAATCTTAATCCAGTATCTTGTATCACGTCTAATTCTCTGATGGTACCATAAAGTTAGTTAAAAGGTTTACCAGCTCTTGGAAACAAACCATTGTATGAAACTGTGCTGTTTAACACAACTCTGATTACAAAATTCTTGTCCTGGACTCTTTTCTTGGGCCTGGCCTGGGATTTAACTCACTGTGAACTGGTCCGACTGGCTCTTCTTGGCCAGTATATCCGGCTGCAGGCCATCAGCTGTCACCAGTCTGTCCCGGAGACCGGCCAGTCTGGAGCGGATCAGTTCATAGGCGTCACCGAAGTCCTTGGTTCTGGTGATTAAGCCCTGTGAGAGGAAACGTAATTGAATTTTTGCTCAAAAGTATGACGTGTCTGGTATGTACATAACAAAATCACCAACATTGTATTTAGCCAGGCACAAGTATCATTTTGTGTACTTGCTGTGCTTTTTTTAAATCTCCAAGGCCTGATATTTGAAAAGAACTAATTATAACATTATATTTGCGTTTCATTTCCCTCCAGTGGGGCTGACAAGGACAGGCGCTTGGGGGAGGGGGTGATTATTTTTAGCTCCTATCTGCACTTGGCCTCAAAAATCGTCTGTCAGTCATTTACACTTCAAACTGCAGAAGGCTGACATTAAAGGGTATTTAAAACAGCCATTAGGAAAGCCCTCTCATGGTCTGGTGACAGGTTAAACTTACTGCTGCAGAAAAAAAAAAGTTAAACCGACTGCTGTTAAAATGTAAGATTTTCAGACGTTCTTGCAGGGTTAACAGCGCTCTATGGGTTTCATGACAGTGACAAAGTGGCAGAACAAAGAATCCAAAGAGAACTGAGAGACCACTACAGTTAAAATAAAATCCAGGATTGTTTTATGCAGTTAATTGTATCAAGGTACATAGTTTAACAGTGAACAATTACGTGTTTTGACAGCAAGATAATTAAAAAATGAATAGTTACATTGTAAAAAAAAAGAGAAAAAGAAAAGGAAAAAAAACAAAGGGCTAGCTCTTGGATTCTGTATAATTGTAATATAGAGACGTCCCAGCTGCCACAAAGATAGTAACTCCAGCCACAAGGGGTTGGTAAAAAAAAACAATCAGTGCTTTTTGGTGTGGCTCTCTGTTTCACAATCCAGGAAAATTTTAGTGAATTAATCTTTCTGTTGTGAGTTATAAGGCATTATATATCTATTAGTAGTGTTGCTGTCAAGACCTAGTAGTACAAGTACTAATCAAGACCAAGACCAGTCCGAGTACAGAGTGACGCGAGACCTTCTTCCAATGCGGAAAACTAATTGCTCCAGAATTATGAAGAATTAGGGTTACATGGTCCCATGGAAACTTTCCATGGGAAGCTAAGCTTGGAAATTTGGGGAATTTTCAAATTTGGAAACCATATATAAATAAATAAAAAAACATTATAATGACTGATGAAGCATAAGAAACAGTACTTTTTTTAAGTATTGATTTTTGCAATATTTTCTGCTACTTAATTTTAAAGTAAGGTTGATTTATGCACCAAGGTCTTAGCTTGGCTTTTAGGTATTAGCATTTAGCATATCACAGCAGCTGTATTGCAAATAAGCAAATTAAACATCACTATTATTTAATTATTTAATTTTCACATGTTTGATTTTTCTCTTGATCCAGTGGTGTTTTTTTTTCTCCATTATTAATGTTCTATGCAATCCATAAAACAATAAAAATATGTTTAAAAAAAAAAAGCAAACACAGCAAACACCCACCTGTTTTATAGTGGCACAGTCAAACAGAATGTAAATTGTTCAAAAGAGAGAACATGTGCTGAGCTGACACAGTTTAATCAGTGGAAAAACACCACATTACATTAATCTGCTCAAAAAAACAAAAACGGCACCACCCCCAGTGGCCATCCTGGGAACTGCAGTCAAACTAGTGTCGCTAGGTCTGCCACAAGAACAGATGTAGCTCATTAATTATGCATGATGATGTCACAAATGTATTGATACCTATAAAGAATTATGATGCTTAATATTGTGCCCCCAAAATATCACAATATACCACAAACACATTTTTACAACCCTAACAATTGAGCTAACCAGAAATATGGAGTCTGCAGTCTTGAGTTTGGTAGTGTTGTGGAGATCAGCTATGCATGCGATAGGGGGATGCAGAGTGCATAGAAGTGTATGCAAAGCAGGTTACTACATGTAGCACAGGTTACTACATGTAGCACAGGTTACTACATGTACCACAGGTTACTACATGTACCACAGGTTACTACATGTACCACAGGTTACTACATGTACCACAGGTTACTACATGTAGCACAGGTTACTACATGTACCACAGGTTACTACATGTACCACAGGTTACTACATGTACCACAGGTTACTACATGTACCACAGGTTACTACATGTAGCACAGGTTACTACATGTACCACAGGTTACTACATGTAGCACAGGTTACTACATGTAGCACAGAATACTACATGTGACTGAGGAATAACACAGATAATGACGTGTGTTTGTGTTTTTTATGCTATAGTATATTGCCCTGTCATGGGACAGCTTTGAATTGTGTAAGTTCCCAATTTATTCCCATACATTCCCATAAATTCACGTTTATTCCCATGGAAAAATTCCAACTTTGAAAATTCCTGTAATTTTGCAACCCTATGAAGAATAGCATTTTCTTAAAATGTTTGGTTAACAAAAATCTCGGTCAGTGCTACATCTGACACTGAGACAAGGACGAGACAAATTGGATTCAAGACCAAGACTGATCTCAGGCGCTACAACACTAGATCCACTGACAATGGATCAAGGAAGAAATGATTAGGGGTTTGGTGTGAATCTGGGTCACCATTTGCATGCAGAAGATTTGTACCATTGGCGAAATAGAGCCGAAGATATTAACTCCAGCCACAAGGGGCCAGTAAAGTTATTAGTTTCAATAGATTCTCTACCATGGTGTCATAGGGCAGGGGTAATTTATCCAAGGGCCAGGATTTTTCTGAGCACACACAGTGAGGGCCAGATGATCTCATAAAACAAAATAAGTAATAAATTATTATTTATTATATTAATATTCTGGTTACACATAAGCCTGACACCTGTTAAGTCTGATATAACAATAATAGTATCAAGGGGAACTGTAATTACTCCCATTAACCAAATTCTTGACCAAGAGTTTTTAGATTTGACTTTATTTGTCTTTATGTTTAAGTTCACAGGCCTCCTTAATTTGATGTTAAGGGGCAAAAGCCAAGCAAGGACATATGTGAAAAACAACTATAGATAAAATAAGCATGTAAAACAATAAAATAAATGTTTAATTAGAGAGAGTTTATTTTGATTAAAGAGCTACTTTCAGAAAAAAAGTATATAGGCACCAGCATTTTCCTCCTCACTAGGCTATTCCTGAATTCAGTAATATTCTGGGGGCTGGATAGAAAGCTCTGGTGGGCCAAATCTGGCCCCTGGGACGCCAGTTGATGTTTACTGCTATAGGGGCTTTGTGGCTCACTCATTTACCCTAAACTAGAAGATCCCCAGTTTAAGTCCAGGTATAAGAACCACATCATTGCGAGCTATAGGTTGGTCTATAGGAAGCTTGTAGGTTGTTGTTTGTTACCTGCAGCCTGCTCTTCCTCTGCAAGAGCTGGGCGTGCAGCAGCTCTCTGTTCCTGATGGCAGCACTGAGCTCTGTTTGTAAACTGTCAGATCTCTCTCGACCAAAGACCGAGTCCAGCAGGTCCCGCTTCACCTGCAGCAGACTCAGGCGTTCCTGGAGCTGCACGCTGTCCCTCAGCAGCCGCTACCAACAGACACACATAAAAAAACATGAGGTTGGCTATCTAAGGAATACATCCAAGGCAATATTTTGAGTTACACTCCATGGTTAAACACAAAGTACACAGTTTTATTGATTTTTGATATTTTTTTTCTTTTTACAACCCACAGTGCAGTGCTACTGTGATGCAACTGTTACACAAGATTTTACTTTGAAATTTAGTTTAACATAAACTTCAAAGTAACCAGTTTTATATCTTTCTGATCTATTTTTGAAGACGTAATTTAAAGTAAAGTTAAGTTTAGTGGCAGCTAAACTTTGGTTGTTTGGTAATCTACTGTATCTTTTCAGTTTCTTTTGAGGTTTAGAAATTTAATTAATGGTCATCTATTATGCTAAATCGAATTTTCTGAACCTTCTAAAACATACCTGGAGTTGTATTTTATTTCATTCACATATATAATCCTGTATGCTGACTTGAAAATGATCAATTTCACAGCTCTATGTAGATTTCACACATGAAACCCTGCCTTCTCCAGGAAGCACTGACCAATCAACAAGCCTTCTAAATCCAGTCCTTTATTTATACAAAATTAGTGTACAGCTCCACTGATTCTTCACAGCTATTTTTTTTAGTCAAATGGCATCATACATAAAGGTTAAGGAAGTAAACTGCTTTTTTTCTGTTTTTTGTTGAAAAGAGCTTAAAAGAACTGCTCTCTGCTGGTTTCTTCAGCTGTTTTCTGTATGACACCAGCAAAGTATTTAGAGAAAAGTTTTAATTTTGTTGTCAAATGATGATGTACAGTGCAGGGTAACTGTTTATCAAAGGAAATGATGTATTTATTGTTGTGTGAAGTTATTCAGAAAAGACAACATACCTCTATATTTTGGACGAGCATAGCAATGTGGGAGAAGTCCGTCACCTCAGCCTCCAGGACCTGAGAGACCCTGTGGCTCCACACATTGTAGTTCAGCAGTGGGTCCTGGAGAGTGCTTCTCAGGTCCGTCTCTGACTCTGAACACAGTCGAGTTGCTCTGCATTTCACACTGCAACACACAAGCGTACAGACACAAATGACTTTTAGAAAGCAACATGTTATTCTTAGTGAATGCAATTGTCAAGCTTGATGCATTAGTTGGCCATTCACTGTTATCTAAAGAAAAAGTAAGCCATTTGATATTTTGATTGGGTTTGAAATAAGCACACGTGTACTGTTTCATTTAGGATGCCTATGAACAAAGAAAGACGTATCAATGTACAAAAATACTAGCTATAATAAGAAATAGTGCCTATACCTGGATTCTAACTCAAAGATCTTTTAGTTCAGGTGTTATATCTCATTATATATCTATATCTCATTATAGAAAAGAATATAAAAAAAAATAATTTGTTCTTTAGTGATCGATTTTTGACATTTCTCAAAATTTGTAAAACTAAAATTTTAAAATGCAATTCTGTTTACTGAAGCACTCTTATTACGGACTCCCACTTTACAAATAAGAAAGTACCTATAGCTCTGAAGTTCACACTACTTGGGGCTTTAAGTTGATCTGAAAAACCTATTACAAACCTCTGATGCTCTTTAACAACGGCCAGGACGTCATCTGAAAGGTGGCGGGAGTCCTCTGAGAATCTAAAGAGGTCTTTGAGTTGAGCTTTAAGTTGCTCCACCTGGGACTCTTCACCGGCCAAAGTGTTCTTCACACTCTGCAAGCCACAACAACACAATACCACTGCACTTAGACGTCATTTTAACACACAGCTATTAAAGTCAAACACATAATACTACACTGAAATTTACTTTAGGTGTGTCAGGAAAAACGCGGACAATAGCATAAAAGGTGAGTGGCAGGTCTAAGAGCTATGCCCTTATATAAGCCAGCTTTTATTGCGCTGCTCTGTCAGTGGAGCAGTGGAATTAAATTGCTGTAACAGAAGCATTGCACTCTAATAGCTGCTCAGAAGAGTGAGTCATGAGTGTGACCAATCTGCAAAAAACGACTTCCTTAACACCCAAAGTCAGAAATAGAGAAGAAAAAAAAAACATATTTGTAATGCAGATGCCTGTCCCCGGTAAACTATGTCTAAGTAATACAACTACGCCTCGTATGATGCAATTACTTTATAATAGCAACTCAAACTCATTCATTTATCTACATTGCTTATGCCAATCAGAGGTTGGAGCTGAAGCTTGTGCAAGAAACTAGGGACTTGTGGCGGAGTACACCTGGGACAATGGCCAGTTTGTTGCAAGGCTGTCACTAGAGACACACACTGACAGACAACCACTGGCCCTCACATGCATTCACCAGGGGCCATTTAGACTGACTGACCGATACATTCATGCCTTCAGGTGGGAGTATCTGAAAGGCACCCCCAGGATCAGGATCAGAATCTGCCAACATGCCCTCCACAAATATACTGATCTTCTTTCCTTTCTTTTCATTCGCCACCGCAAATCACCTGCTTCCTAGCATGCAGTAGGTTTTATGCCAGATACCCTTTGTGACACAGTCTAGGGCTGCACAATATATCAAAAAATTATCATTGCCGCAATATCACCAAACGCAAAATCTGTACCACAAGCATCTAAATATATCGCAATAATGATTTACACTGAAGAATAATTTTCCTGTCAGGGCCTTAAATTAAAATGTGTTGTGACTAAATAAAAAGGTTTGAAAAGTCCAGTTTAAGTGGTAATTTCTTTAATTTTGTCTTATTAGTGTCATTTATTTAGTCTTTATTTTTGTTTCAAGCCAATTTAACTTGCTGTGTCAGAATAGTAGGCAGCATTTTGAAATATTGCAAAAATATCGTTATCAAAATATTCAACATAGTTATCAAATTACACTGCATGTTTTTCCCATATTGTGCAGCCCTAACACAATCCTCCCCATTTATGTGGGCTTGGAACCGACACAAAGAGTACACTAGCTTGTGACTTCTTATGGCTGGATACAAATGCCAAAATTGATTCATTATTCATTTCTTCTGATCGCATGAATAGCATATGGGAGTCTGGAGTATTTATAATTCCTTCCATGCAACCTTAAAGTGAAAGCAAACAAGCTGCAAGCTGAAGTGATGGCCTATCACTGCAACAGGTAACAAACACACGAGTCCGGTGCATCATTGGACATTCCTGTCACACCCAGAAGAAGCAGCTCCACAGGTCCCCCCTCAACTTGCTACACGTCCTGACAAAGACTCTCTCTGAACTTTCTCATGCTGATTCTGCCCATCGTCTGTCACGGGCCGCACATCTCTCTCACACTTCAAAACTCAACTCTGCAAAGACACAGCTTGTTAGAGTGATTCCCACGTTTCTGCTCCTCGGTGGGATGAGGCTGGCTGTCGCTGAGAAGCCACTGGTGACCCGCAGAGTATGCGCCACACCTTTCTTAGGTATTCAGTCAATCCACTAATGTGAGACTGACAGCACTCCGGCATGCTGTTTGGAGTGTGTCAAGGCACAAGCTGTAAAATATACTGCAATGGAGGTAAAGAATCCAGAGAAGTGTTGTCATGTTGGGGCAAGCAGCAGGAGAAAGTGGTGAAGAATGAAGGTTGTGTGGGTTAGAAAGTATAAAAAAGATAAGATATTTAACAAAAGGTACCACATTCTGCACACAACCAATAAACAAACACGCAAACCCAAAGTGTATGAGTTTCAGCTGGGGTGCCACTTCGCACAGCTCAAAATGTACCAAACACAGTTTTTGCTGCCATTAAAAAGAAAAACTGTCTGTTACCAAACTGCTATCAGAAAAGGTAAGAAAGAGGAACAAAAAGGTTATTGAGTTGCAATACCAACCACACAGGAAACAATACACTGACAAAAATAAAAAATAAATGTACTAGAACAATATCTGGGTTTCAAGCCTAAAAAGATATTTGCTACCAAAAAATTTAATAAAATTGGCACAATTATGTTTATAAATGTGAAAAAAGTGCTGAAATAATACCTTATATTATACTTTTTAACAGACTTGGCCTCTTCAGACTATATGGGTTAAGAGTGGTAGTAGTTATAGTTATGGTGCCATGACATGTAACAGGAATAACAAATATTAACCTTCCTTTTAAGACAGTTTCCATACTAGATAGTCCACTATGTAAATGAGTTTACACAAAACAAACCTATACATACCATTTAGCAGTGATTCTCAACTGGTGGGTCAGGTTACAATAGTGGGTTACAGGGTGGATTCAGCTATGGAACCTAAATATGGTTTTAATTACAAAATATACATAATGTGTGTGCCATAAAGATTGGGTTAAAATGATTAGTGATAAAATTGGGTCCCACAATCAGAGAGAACTACTGAGACATAAGAGTCAAATAATAATTGTAGAAGTCTGGAAACAAAGAACATTTTTGGGTGCACATGCTAAAACATTGGCCTGAATCCAAACAAAATGGATGGCTGGACTAAAATAACCATTATCTTGGGGGGCTGATAAACAGTCAGTGCTTAGTGAGCTGCAAGAAAACAATAACGAAACTTTATACACAGGAATATTTCAGCTAAAAATGCATTATGAACTCACAATGAATGTTCTCCACTGGCCCACCATCTGCTCCTCTGTGCGCTCGGTGCAGTCCCCAGCCTCACGGCCCTCCTCCAGTTCTTGGTCCAGGCCCTGTAGAAGCTGTCGGAGGTGTGTGATGTCCTCTCCCAGCCTTTGGCAGCGGGCCATGTACTGACAGTGGGAGTCCAGGCTGGCTTTCAGACCCACCTCTGCCTCCCACAGCCCCTGCCTCAGCCTCTGCCAGCCCAGACGCAGCTCCTCAGCCTCCTCCACCACCTGCTCTGCCCCGGCTGGAGACGTGTTCGCCCGGACGCCCTCCGCCAGCGATTCGATGTGGCGCAGGGTCTTCTCCTCGCTGGCCACGCTGTCGTCCAAGGCCTGTTGCAGGAGTAAAGGAGATACTCGCTGTGAGGAGTTTAAACTGTTTAGCCTGCTGCAATGGCAACACACTTTCATAGCGTGTGGCCAAAAACTGTGGAGTTTGGATTGGCTTAGTGTGGTACTGTATAGTGTGGCACACAAATAATACATTTTATTCATAAAGCACTTTTCAAGACACTCAGACGATGAACAAAACTAAATAGGTTAGTGCTGTACAATATTAGGTAAGCATACAATGTTCAAATGTTAAACAGTGTGACAATGACTAGCACAAGAAGAAATATTTTAAATAAAAATAGTGTAGATTTTGAATTGAAAATAACATTACTGTATATTTTACTGCAGGGGTCTCCAACCTTTTTTCCCCTGAGAGCTACTTTTACAAGTAGCAGGGAGCTACTTGTGTTTTGTAATATTTATTCCGCTTATTCCCATTAGGGGTTTCTGGTACTGGAGCCTATCCTAGTAATCATGGGCCTTAGGCGGGGTACACAATGGACAGTAGCCAGTTAGTCAAAGAGACTTTCAACCCAAAGAAAATTAATTTTGTTTTCGCATTACATTCACCTGAACATTTACAAAGTGTTGGTGTCCATAACTCACATTTTAAATTAAACCAACAAAAATACTTCTCCTGCATGTATATTTTTTTGTCTGCAAGCAGCAACTGACACACTTCAGATGCACTTATTGTTTATAATTGTGGAAGAAAACTAGTGTGTTTTTAGCCTCTTAGCTGCAATCATGTTTGTTGCTCATCTCATATCAAACCGACTCATCATTTTGTGCACGAATGGGGCAGGCACCTATGAATTTGATTGAATATATACACAGTTTTTGTTTTTTTCCTAAATAATACATCAAATTTGACTGACCAAAGCTTAGGACTTATAAAGCACTTGGGGAGCTACTTGGAAAGCGGCTCACAAGCTACCGGTTGGAAACCCCTGTTTTACTGTGTTATGGGATAGTTGATTTGAAAAGCCAAGTGAGTGAGTGTCTGGCACATTACAGCAACTTAATATAAATGTTGGCCAATATAGAGTCTGAGATCCGTTAAAATAATGCCACGCAATTTTCATTTGCTATTTTTTAATGACAGCTTACAAGGAAACCCTAACACCTAAGCCTCTAATTTCCATTGCATGCATCACAGACTCTGCAGCATTGTAGTGATTAAAAGTGTTTCCATAGAATCCACAGGACTGTGACGCTGGCCTGCCAGTGCCCAGCCCTAGACTATTTACTATTTCTGCTCAGTTCAATGTACGCAGTTCAGCTAGAACCAAATGGGAACATGCACATCCAAATTTTCAAAGTATTGTTTGTTATCATTCTTCATATTTTATGCTATTTTAGATGTTCATACTTAGTAGTAGGCTATACATATTTATTGCACTCAAAACCTAGCTTTGCCGTGCCCAACTACTTTCCCATTGTAGAGGAAAAATCCGTGAAGTGAAAGTGATGTGAACTACAAAGTAATCTCATTGCTCAGTGCAGCAGATATCCATGCAGTGTGAAATGAGGCTTTTGACAATAAGCCTCATTGTCTGGTTCTGCACTATTGAACTCTGTATGGCGGTACATGCTACCACCTTATGAAAACGTGCATCTTTACAGCAGTCACCAGGTCAACTCATATTTTTTAAATGAAATTATCCCACGTGATCAAACAGCATTTGCCTTTTTTTAGTAGTGGGAATAGTGTTGTATAAAGTTGCATAGTGTTGCTTTAAACACGTGGACGTGTATTGTATTTTATTGTATTGTTCTTACTTGGTTTTGCTGGTTCTTTTTATTTTAATGGGGACTTAATGGGGACTAGTGGAGCTAAATAGAGTAATTTATTCTTATTATTTTATGTGCAGCACTTGTTTGTAAAATGTGCTATACAAATAAAGTGGATTTGGACCCATATGTTTAATATAGACATGATGTACGTCACTAGTAATGTACACATACACTATATTTCCAAAAGTATTCGCTCACCCATCCAAATAACTGACTTCAGGTGTTCCAATCACTTCCATAGCCACAGGTTTCTAAAATCCAGGACCTAGGCATGCAGCTTTGTGGAAAACTTTGTGGGAACAGTTTGGTGATGGCCACTTCCTGTTCCAACATGGCTGCGCACCAGTGCTCAAAGCACGCTTCATAAAGACATGGATGAGCGAGTTTGGTGTGGAAGAACTTGACTGGCCTGCACAGAGTCCTGATGTCAACCCGATAGAACACCTTTTGGGATGAATTAGAGCGAAGCCAGGCCTTTCCGTCCAACATCAGCGTCTAACCTCACAAATGCGCTTCTGGAAGAATGGTCAAAAATTCCCATAAACACTCCTAAACCTTGGGGAAAGCCTTCCCAGAAGAGCTGAAGCTGTTATAGATGCAAACTTGGGTGGGCCAACATCATATTAAACCCCGTGGCTTAAGAATTAAGTTCATGCGTGTAAAGGCAGGTGAGCAAATACTTTTGGCAATATAGTGTATGTGAAATGGCAGCCCCACACTTTGAGTCTCACTTTTACTGCTTGCAGCTTCTTCTCCGCTGGGTCATCCCTCTCCATCAGCTCAGTCAGCTCCTTGGTTTTTGTTAGCAGCCAGGACTGGAACCTCTGAACACAGCCTTGGTAAGTCTGGTGCTCCTCGGCAATCTTCTGAAGCAGTGACAGACGCTCCTAGCACAGCAGGAGACAAACTGCGTGGTAATTTTTAGATTCATGCTTTTTCAAAAGGAAGGAATGAGCACACATCACTAACTTCCTATTTGGGTATCTGTGAGCAGAGAGGCTGAAATGTTTCTCTACTGACACATCAAGTGCAAAATTCCTCCAAGCGCAGGGAAAAGACAAAGGAGGCAGGTGGGAGGCACATTAAAGGGAAAATTACCCCCTAAAACTAGGCATTATTTAAATCTCAACTTCCAATTTGCACTGAACCACAGATTGGTTTGTTGGTTTGCATTGAAGATAAAGGGATAGACTGATGTGGGTGGTTATTTCTGAAAGACAAGTGAAGGAGCTGTCTGAAAGAAAGAAGTAGGAAGGAAGACAAAGACAAAGCATGTCTGCAGGAAGTTGTCCACACTGACTGTGCAACACTGTTTCTACTCTAAATGTAAATGCATCTGTGTAGTTTGAGAATTTGCTTAAGGAAAGAGAAAAGTAAAGAGGTAAACAGAATGACTCTTTACTTTTCACAAATAAATTGAGGTTGATTTTTTGGCATGATTTTATTAAAATGTCAACTAGCATCAAATAGCAAGTAAATAACTTTACTCTGATGGGAGCTAGCCAGCACCTCATGAATACTTAGAAATGTAAATAAATACTTGGTACGAGGTAAGACGTGCAAATATATAGTGTTGCAGGGCTCCAGACTGCGACCATTTTATGGGTCTATGGGAGGATTTTTTTCCAACTACTCGCACACGTGTTAAGATAAGTGTTTAGATAATTTCTGACTTTACTATTATTATTAGCCTACTATTATTTTGAATGAATGAGTTTTCTCTTCCACTCCACTTCCACTGCTAAGTATTATTAGTTTAATTAAGTAGAGTAATTTGTGTTTCTAGTTTCGAACAATGTCAAAAATAGTCCATAACAGAGCCGCGGCGCTGATCAGCTGTTCTGTTTCCCCGGCCCCGTCTCTCTGCCCCTCCTCCCTCTTCACACAGACTTAGGCTGCATGTTCTGTTCATAATTGTCCAGTGTGACCCGCAGCAATAGTTCAAATCAGGAATTTGTCTGGGACTAAACTTCGTTCACGTTCGTGTTCTCTCAAAAAGACAATTACACGCGACACCGCACCACTCCGCTTGTTCCTCCATACTGTTTTCTGTCGCCACGGAGACTGCATCATTACGCACTCCAAGAGCGGGTTTTGAGCAAAACATGCACAGAAACCTCTATCTCCACGCTATGCCCAGTAGAGGAGAGAGGCATGAGCTGTAGTTTCTTTGATAAAACTTCACCAAGAAGTTACTGTAGGCTACTTAGCATCAGATGCTGACATAAGAAAAAATGAAGCGGGCCAGGTGAAACCACCAGTTGGCCACTGTTATGAAGACTGAAGCCACAAATGAGCTGATAATACCTATGAGGGGAGAACTTAGGGGGATTTGAACAATTCAGTTTTTCATTAGGCTAACTTATTGCCAATTTAATTCTTTATTTTGTCTGTTTTGGATCTGACATTTGTTTACTTCCAGATAAATTATAGTTTTATTTAGGGGCTGTGTCTGACTGCCCCTAACTACCCCAACTACTAATACATTTCTAATTTTATTTTTTAGCCATATTGCCATAATTTGTTAATGTTCCTCAGACCAAATTCTTCATTCTGTAGGCATACATATTTCAATTACACTGTGAGCCTGGTAAGATTTAATGCTATATCTGTGATACAGATTTTTGGCACACACCCCTAAATTTTCTTCTTGTGCTCCTAAAAATTTTCAGTCACGTGCTTCAGTGCCCCTAGCAAAAAAAGTCTGAAGCCCTGTGTTAGCTTTCTTAAGAGTTATTACATATTCTAAAGCCAATTTGTTATTTCTGATTTACTTGTTCACTTGCTTGTTTTGTGATTTTTTTAAAAGGTCCATATTCTGCTAAATCAACCTTTTTAAGCTTATAACCATGTTATAATGTTGTTTCCAGCTCAAAAACATACATAGAGTAGTATTTAGTTTCATTCATGCTTGCTTGAGTAATTCTGTTTGCTGAGCCAGTGGTCTTCTAATGGTCTGGAAATGCTTGGTCTCACGGCTCTACACAGACACATGAAACCAGGATGTGCTCTTGCGCGTTTCTAAAGCCTCAGACTACTTCTGTTAGTGTCATGTTGCTAATAGCCATGGTAAATAGCCAATTTTTGCTCTGTCCATTCAACACTGTTGCCAGCAGGGGGCTACGGGCACCTAATCCAAACGGTCTCTGCAAAATCCATGTAAGAGCTCCCCAAAAGAAAATGTTTTCCATACATATACATTAATTTAAAATAGAAAAGGTGAAATACTAACGCAAAAATATCCAAAACTATTTCATAAAGACTGAAAAAAGTATAATATAGGACCTTAAACTGGCATTTTGGGCAGTAATTTTAATGATTTTAAGTCGACTGTTGTATTTGTTTTAGTATTAGCAATACATTTCAATTTGCAAAATGGAGTCAGTCTGTCTGTCTCTAGATACATCATTTAATTCTTAGGATTTGCCTCCTCAAAGCCTCAACTCCTTGATTCCTCAGTGGTTACTCCTACCCACAGGGGAGAGACAGATATTTTCAATTTCCTACGGGCCTCTGTCCTCTGTGGCAGGGGCTAATAGCCGAGGAACCAAGGAATTGAGGCTTGTGGCTGAATTATGTCATTTTCAGAGACGGTACAATAATGGCAATATCGGCTCACCTCGGCCCTGTCCCTCACGTCATTGTAGTCGCCCTGCATCCTCTCCTGGGCCTGAGGGTCCACGCTGGGGTCCTGGGTCCTGGTGTGCAGCGCGGCCGCCTCGTCCAGCAGCCTCTCGAGCAGCGAGGCCTGGCTGTGGATGTCGCTCACCACCACTCTCTGCTGGTCCACCTGCCACAGCTTCTCCTTGACTCCCAGCTGCAGCTCCAGATCCATGGTCAGGCTGCGCTGCTGCCGGGTCAGCCACAGCTCAAACTCCTCATAGGCCTTCAGATACTCACTCCAGTGCAGCCACACCCACTCGATCCGACTGGTAATGAGGAGGAAAGATGAGAGCAGAGGAGTCTATTTAGGCTCCGAGGTTTAGTCAACTGTGCATTACTTAATCAGCTGTGATATCGTGTTTGTGTATTTTTAAGTATATTTTATTACAAAAATTGGAGAAACTGAGCAAAAGCCTGTCCAGAAGAGTTAAAACCAGTCAGTATGACAACGTTTGAGTCGGCAGAAGGAATGGAATTAAATGAAAGAGGTTACAGACCTACTTCGCTTGCTAAGAAAATGGGTTTGGCTGGCGAGACTATACAGATAATTGGGTTTTCAGGTGATCAATACAAAACTATTAATAAAACAGAGGACAGTACCAATAAACAGTATACAGATCAAACTGCCTTCATAGATAAAATATCAGGACATTTTGCATCGCATAAATCCCAGCCCATTTAAGAAAGACTGTAGATAGTCTGGCACAATTGTTGTTGGATATTGCTGTAAAGAAAAAGCATCCCAGCCCCCTTTATGCTAACTGAATGGTATAGCTAGTCAAGCTATAAAATTAGCCTCTTTCACTAATGACTAATTTCAGTATAAGAGACAAAACAACCTACTTCATATAGCATTAAAGGAGGTGTTTCAGAACATCACAGACTTCTCTAGTGTTCTGTGACTATAACTACATTAAAGTTTGTGGTTACATATATTTATAGCTGACAGGCAGCAGCAGGTCTTTAAACTCCACATGTGAAGGCACAAACCGTCACTGTCATCAAAGTTATGCTATAAAAATAGTATGCAAATCCAACGCAAACCTGAAAATTGACAGAAGTTGGCAAGACATGACTTTGATTGACAGAAAGACATTACGTGAATATTTGGAGACCCCTAGTTGGTTCAAACCCAGATAATTATTATTCACAGTCTGACATTTTCTGTGTGTGTGTGGATTTAAGTTGATTTATCCCATAAGCCAAGTCTTGCAAAGATACATGTTGAAAGTTGGACAGTATGTAATTAAATCTGGCCTCGGGCAACCTGCATCTAATTATTCTGGTGGCTGTAAAAGTGTGCAGCACCTGTGACAGTGGATAATGTATGTGGATGTCTCCTCCCACTGGCTTTTCAGGTCTCTGAGTTTGCTGTGGGTGTGGTTTCTCAGTTCTTCATTGTCGCTCTGCAAAAGGTGCTCAGCTGCCACCATTGCCATGTCTATTTTCACACGACCTTCATGCTCCGAATGATGAATTTTCTACAAACATAACAGGAAAAAGCATTTAAACATTTTTATGTATGAAATTCATGTACTGTTTCAATTGGACTTACCAATGTTCTGTTAAAATATAGTCCCATTTTTCTCATAAGACAATGTCCATTTAACCTTATTCTAAACAGTTATTGATATCTGTGAAAACTCTCACTCATCAAGGCTAAATGAATCACAACAAAAGGTTTAAAAAGAAGTTCAGGTTTTTAACCTTTTGTTGACTGATTGTTATTCATAGCAGAACGGTTGGTCATATTGGTCTTAAGCTGGTTTTACACTGCATGATTTTGGCGGTCTCAGTCAAAAGTTTCCTAATCTGGGAAAAATCTTCCGTCGCAGCTCAAAAACGATGGTTGTACATCTTATAGTGAGATAGAGACAAAGCTCACTGATAGTGCCTTCTTTCAACCAAAAACAAGCTGCGACAGACATCAGGTGTCAGATATTTTGGAAGATTCGTCGCAGAGTGTGTCAGCCTCTCGCTGCGCATACAATCTCTGTCAGATATGTGACCAATATGAAAACAGCACATCCTCATAGTAACAACAGTGCCCAGCCAGGAACATGAGCACATTTCCCCATTTGCGTTTTGATCTATTTACTTGTCCACGCACATAACACCACTATAGAAAGTGGCACTGTCTTGCAGATCACCAGCTGCTATGATGATAACACACTGTATTCAGAGCCTAAAATTTTCTCCAGCTGACTTCAGTTGTAGCCACAATTCAACGTGTGAACCCTCGCACAGTGTGAACAAGTGGTAGTTTTGCAAACTCACAACACAGTCTGATTTGAGGCTCCAACAATTATACTGAGAGGCACAGAGTGAATCTCTGTCAGATAGAAAATGATTGCCAATTATTCCATTTTTTGCAATATAGATATTGCAGTAGTCAATATAGCGATACATTTGCGAAATATTACAGTACACAGTCCTAGTCTTAAGGGTTAAAAATTGCCTATTGTCAAGCCTTGGAAAAAAAGTAAAAAAAAAAAAAAAAAGATGCATACAAATGACTATTGGGTTTAATTAGCAAGCAGATATATGTTACCTCTGTCTCCCTGAGTCGGGCTTCCAGGGCGTCCCGGGGCCCCTTGGTGTTGTCGGTGGCCCTCAGCCTCTCCTGAGTGACCTGCATCCAGGAGAGGGCTGCCTCCAGGCACTCGGTAAACTCCTGCTGTTCCTGCTGCGGCATGGCCAGGCTCGGGACCTAAACATAAACAGACAACAAACAAGCGTCACATCTATATCTAATTTGGAGGAGAGTCTCCAGAGATATGGCACAGGAAATTAACAGTTTCAAGAGCTCGTGATAAATCAGAGGAAAGGCTGGTGTGAGTGGACCTTGACAGGATGCCAGCTATTAACAAACAACAGACTGAGATTTGCTGAGGGGCTATAAAAGGACTCATGTGCTATGGTCATTTCAAATCAAGAATTTTGTTTGTCGTCTGGTATAAGCAGCGCCAGGGGATGTTGCATGTTATCACCTGATTGCCTTTTCACAATCACAAGACCCATTTTGTCTGTTTTTAGAAATAATGTGCATTTTGTGTTGAGTATTTTGGTGATGCCACTCAAAGGCGTCTCAAAAAGTCAAAATAATTAGGCAATCAAAAGTGTCCTGATTACTTAATTAGTTTGTAATCATAAGAAGGAAAATGACAAACAACAGGCAAACTGTATTATGCAGATGCTGTAGGCACCGCACACCCACAAGCTTGCTGATTTTAATCATCTTTCCCATGGTTATATTTATTCAAACTATAAATAAACTCATACACACGCACTTTCAAGGACCACATTATAGAGTAGAGTGGAATGGCGGGATTGTGCCCGCAGGAGATGGAGATGGAAAACCAAAGAACAGAACTGGAGTCTGGAGTGAAGTCTAGAGGCGGGAGGAGCCCTGGCTCTGCATGCACAGAGGGGCATCCATTCAGAGAAAGGAAAATACAGAAGGCATGGCTTTTCCTGGATGACTCACTCCTCCCTACCACAACATTCTTCTGCCCAAAATCTGCTGGTTTTCACTCAGACTCTGGGACAGGCTGTTCTCAATAAAGGTACAAAAACTTTTATTAAATCTCTCCATGAGTGTAGACCTGCAAACAATGAAATAAAAGCCCAACCACATTTTATTAAAACAAATTCACCTAGCCTAAGGTTCAATGTGATTAGCGCTTAAATGTTGCATTACAACTTTATTATTTAGTATCACCCTTTCAGTTTTTTTCAGCCCAAGTTACGTGGGCGAAATTGTGAGCAGTTTTAGTCCAACTTTTACTCTTCTGTCTCTTAGTTTGCTCAAGTGCTTAAAACTAGATGCAAATGTTAACTAAAATACACAACAAACAAAAGCATTTCAGTGCATGTTGGTAAGTAACGTTATGTATTGTAGTCTGGAGCGTCCAGCAGTGACAGTCGCTGCAGGGCAATACAGCCTCAGTTGGCAGCAGCTTGTAAACTTAGCGCGCATTAACGTAACGTATCATTACGGTAATCCTTTGGTACAAACGTAGTCAATTAAGCTAACTACTACTATTTTTACCACGCTATTCTTGTCCTATACCATCTAAAGAATTAACTTAACTATACTTCACAGCTGTGTTGTATTTACGCTATGCTAAATCTGACATTTCAAGCAATATTTTGGGATGAAGATAGTATCCCAATACCAAACACAACAAACTCATGTGCGCGAACCTCCGTGGTGTAGCTTATTATAGCGCCAACTGTAATCTACGGGGAAGTGTGCTAAGGCTACGTTATCTTTAGCTTTTTTTAGAGGCCTATATAATCCTTAAAGCTAGCCCCACAAAGCTACCGTCACTTTTCCCACGAAGGCTATTACAAGAACACGAGGAATAGGACTCACGGCTGTGTGTGCATCAGGTGAAAGTGCGGCGGGTGTGAAGCCTGTCCTGTCCCGCTGAGGGGTTGTTACAGCAAAGTTATGGAGGAGGCAGGAAGTCGAGAGGAGCAACTGTCATGGCGCCTTCACTGTCTCACCGTAAATCCCACCGACGCGTTTAAACACTCGGTAAAGCTTCATAGATACAATTACTAAAAATAAATACAGCAATTAATGTCTGGATTTATTAGCGTTGTGTGCTTGAAAATGCTGACGATGAATTCATAATAGAGGGATTTTTTTGTTGTTGGTTAAATTAACATATTGCTTACAACGCACGTTTATATAGATTACAAGAAACCAACAATTTCAGCCGCACATTAAGCTATCATCATATAACTTGTGTTTTGTGCAGATTATATTAATGCAGTGGTTCCCAACTTTTTTGGTGTTGTGTACCCCAGGATTTAGTCTTGGTTTGGACCTGGCTCAGTCCTGGTTTAGACCTGGTTTAGTTCTGGTTTTAGACCTGGTTTAGTTGTTGGTTTAGTCCCTGTTTTGTCCTTCTTTAGTGTCCCATCCCTCTCTATAGTCCTGGGTTAGTCTTGATTTAGGTTTATTTTAGTCTGTGAAAGCCAAATATATAAATGTACTATAATAGATCACATAACTCCATGTACCCCACTGCAATGTGCTCTCGTACCCCTAGGGGTCCCTGTACCCCTGGTTGGGAAACACTGTATTATTGCACTGAAACTACAGCTTATGCCATGTGTTTTTCTAGCCTGAAGCAAATAAAGATAAAGCTATGTCCCTGGTGTTTTTTTGAATACAGCGCAGACTTAAACAGAAGGAGGGACACAGCAGCTGCTCACTGACAGGGGTCAAATGTGACTCTGTCTACTGTCAAGGAAAACAGTAGCCTATGGTTTTAGTCAAACGTTAAAAAAAAGTACTGTTACTGCCAAGAATTACTTAATTACACATTAAAAGGTAGACGTATTCAAATTTTTACTTGTGCAAAAGTTAAGACAAATATTGAAAATAACTACAACTACTACTACTAAACTGACAATATAACTACTACTACTACTGCTGCTGCTACTACTACTATTACTACTACTAATAATAATAATAATAATAATAATAATACTTGTATAATTACTCTATTGTTATTACCGCTGCTGCTACACTATTACTATGCAATTTGTCCCCAAGGTCAAAAATACTTGCTGGCTAATTTAGAGATTTTAAGCACTTTTCCTCTAAAATTAAAAGTAAAAGCATGTCCTTTAAAATGTACTTAAGAAATGCAAAACTTGATACTACTTTACACCTCTTGTTTTAGAAGGCAACTTTATAATGTGATGTTTAATGTAGGAGGGGACTTATTAACTTAGTTATTAGCATTTTTTGCACAGTAATTCAATAACATACTCTATTAATACAAATATCGATATATATAAGATAGCTGTCTATCAAAATCTTAATCTATTAGTGTGTCAGAATGTGTGTCCTAGCAGTGGGCTTTGGCACACACACCCATTAGTTTCAGATGGATCTTTACTTATTTTATTATAGGATCTGCCCCAGCTAATTTTAATTTTTTTCAAGTATAGCATGCAAACATTTATATTGAGTATCTATTTTAACATATGTCCCAACCTCTGTAAAGAAAATTCTAAATCTTTATCTACAGCTTCTTCTGTTTTGCACATTTAACTTACACAGCAACATTACATTCTTAGCCCTCAGTTAACTGTAACCATGGTTAACAACAACATCAACACACAAATATGCAGAAAATGTGTTTCCTGCTCCTGTCCTCATGTGACTCACTGCAGTGACATATGATTCAAACTGCAAGGCGCCCGTCTCTGAGCTGCTCTCATTGGTTCAGAAACACCACATGTCCTTTCCCATTCACATTCAGTCAGACAGCTGCAGTCCAACTGCTTTTACTGCTGCTCACAGAGTCTTTTGTTGATTGAATTACTTTTACTTTCACACATTGCCAGCAGCCAATCTTTAATAGCTTTCCCCTCAAGAATAAGTCAACATATTTCAGCTTTTGTCAATTGAAAATAAACTTTTAATTGGATGAGTTTCTCTTTAGTGTCTCCTCTCTGTTCTTTGTGTTCAATAGAAATCACAGAAGAGCAGAGAGAGAACAGAGCTCATTCAAACAGAAGCTGGCATGTGGCCAAACTCAAGTTTATTTAAGGAGAAAACAGACTGAATGGGACATGCGTGTTTTTTATTAAGTGTGCCTTCAGTATTGTTCTCTTGATTAAGAATGTGCATGATCAATAGGAAATAAAAGCTATGCATTTTGACTCTTGGCCTTGATCCTTCAACTCAAGATGAGCAGTTTTTAAACTTATAGGCACATGAAGAGAGGAAGCTGCCACACATTTGCATGGATGTGGACAACACTGACAGATTCATAATCAGAAAATACAGCAGATGTCAAATTTTCTGTACAAAACACTTTCAAAATGTATGCTTGTTAAAGTGTAGACAATGGCAGAGTGATAACACATGTGCCTCATCAAAGCCAGCTCACTGGGCCAGCAGACTACAATTTGTCTATGAGCAGAGTTTGCAGGTGAATTGGTTAAACTGAAACTAAAACTGCCCATATGAATGAATATGAGAGTGAATGATTGCCTGTCAGTGCATTACTCTGTGTTTTCTAACTGGCCTCTGTCCAGGGTGAACCCCACCTTAGGCCCATGGTTGCTGGGATAAACACCCAGCTGCAACCCCTAACAGGAACAAGTGGTAGATGATGAATAAATTACACATGTTTATGTTTAATTTCTATATATTTTGATATTAGTCCTTGCTTTGCCTTTTTACCTCTTCACTGTACACTGTTGTGCACCTGGCCAAACACACACTCTTATTAGCTGTTAGACAGGAGCCAATAAGCTTCATATTTCCCAGTGGAGCTGGCAGAATAAAGTGTTTATTTTTAATATTATTCACTCATTTCATATCCTCAAACTGTGGCACCATGCACTCCTTGCTATTTGTGTTATTCCCGAGGTTACAGTACAGAAGTGGAAAGTAATGAAATACTTTTACTCTGCTGAGAATATGTATTTACTAAGTACATTTTCTAAAACATACTGTGTTACTAGTGAATCTTTAAGGAAACTGTACTTTCACTTAAGCAAACCTCTAAATGAGTAAAATTATTCTTTGACCTTGGTGGCAAAATGAGTGGAAGTAAAAGTAGTGCTAGTAGTTGTGCTGTTAGTTGCAATAGCATAGACCTTTTTCACAAAAACTGGAAGTAAGTGTCGTGTTATCCCACTTCCGGTTAGCGTTTGTCTGAGGCAAAATGGAGTGAGTGTATTAAACAAGCTCGCCAAATTTCACATTTGCAGATTTAATGACAGTTACCAGGGCAAAGGCACCACCAATGAGCCAGAGAAAAGGCTGCAAAATCATTATTCTTTCATGAAAAATGGATTCATAATTATCAAGGAAATTACTGATGACAGCAGATAAACAATGTAGTATCCAAGCCTGTTAGACTGAAAATTATACTAAATTATTAGACTGAATTATAACACAGCACAGACCTGTAGATTCTAAATTTACTGCCAATTTTGAATCACAGTGAGACTGATGGTGCTGTTTTGTTAATGAAAAATTGTCATTTGTGTAAATATACACAACCTATTTTAAGTAATATTAACTGCATCTGTTGTCTCTGTATCTGTATAGTATGAAATGAAGTCAAAGGGCCAGAAATTGTAAGAGCAAAAACATTTTATTTTTTATTTTTGGGCTATTTTACACCACTTCCGACCATATCGTGACACCACTTCCGGTTTAAAACTCTGAAATGTAAAATAGGCCTATTATTTGTTGCAGCAGCACTTACTAAAGTTGGTAACAGTAAGTTAATTTTACATGAAATACTTTACTTTTACTCACTTGAGCACAGATTTGGAGAACTTCTTCTACCTCTGAACACAACACCATGCTCCTCAACTCCCCCATGGCTCAAATCTAAGAGTTTTACATTTTTATCATCACTTACTCTGATCAGGCATAACATTATGACCACCTGCCTTATATCCAGCCCCATACACACAAACGGATGCACTGTGTATTCTAACACTTTTCTATCAGAACCAGTGTTAACCCTCAGCCCCTCCTTTAAGAAACTCACATTCTTCCTCTTAAAGCTCTTTTAGGTCACTGGGTCACATTTAAAAATATAAAGCATGAAGAAAAAAACTTTTTTTGTTTTTTGGTCATTAACCCCTGTCCTCATCATACAGAGCAAAAGTGAATTCATTATTATATTTTTAACCCTCTAAATGCCAGTTTGTTCACATATTGTTCACATTGTTCCAACATATTTGTAAATAAAACATGCATTATTTAATATTTAAAGATGCAAAGTGTTTTTTGTTTGTGCAGGAATTACTGGCCCCGGCTGGGTCACAAACAGATTTTGATACATTTTTACATAAAAAAAAAAAAAAAAAAGACAGAAAATCATACACAAAAACAGGGCTAAAACTCATGTTCTTCTTCTTAAAGCCCTAAAAGGACTGGTCTACTGTCAATGTTATCTAATGGGAAATATGAGGGAATTATTTTCCACAGTGCAATGGTCAATCTGGTAGTGATTTTTATTTTTTTTATTTAATTTATTATTATTATTATTTTTGACTTGACAGGATTACAGAGGAATTAACATGATTTAACATTTCTGTATTGTAATGGCAGCAGAGTGAAAATAAGTCACTGGGACCAAAAAGAGCTTTTACAAGCAAGATGTGAGTTTTTTTGCCCAGACAAATTAAATTATTTTTTTTTTTTTTCAGTTGTGATGCTGAAATTCTGAAATAATAATTTGTAATGAACATCTTTGTCAAATATCATTACTCTAGCATAAGAATACATTTGAAAAGCTTTAAAAGGGAGGGGCTGAGGGTTAACTTCTTTAGCAATTTGTGCCATAATGAAGAAATAATCTGTGTTTTCACCATCACCTGTCAGTGGTCATAATATTTTGCCTGATGGGTGTACTATGTTCTAGTTGATCACTACGTTCAGATCCAGCAGCAGTTGTCCATCAGAGCTGTTTATCTTTGGAGAAACATAAGATGCAGATATGGACTTGGCCGTTGTCCCGGTAAATATTGGTCTTGTTGCAGGGATCACAGAAAGGGCAGCAGTTCATCACAGAGCTGAGACACACCGCTCACAATGACAAGCAAATTACAGCCACCACGTACACTGTAAAAAATAATGACATGGTACGCGTTCACAGCAGCGCATGTCTGAGACCCATTCAGACTGTACACTGTATTTACCTGCACCTTCATGGCCTTTTATAACACGTTCAGTACAAAGCCACGAGATTCTGAGGTCTAATTTTAGAAAGCAGAATGAGATTTACTACTGGTTCTCCCTTTTTTCAGGACCCAGGTCACTCTTGAAAAAGAGGTTTTTAATCTCAATGAGTTTTTTTACCTGGTTAAATAAAGGAATAATAAAATTGTTTTCATTTTCTTCTAGTAGATTTTTTCTTTAAAGGGGAACTGTGTAGAATATTGAGTTATACAGTTAAATTAAATTTGTGGTACATACTTTAAAACCTCTATTTATTTGCATATTATATATAAAAGAATCTCTGTGTGACCAGCAAAATTTGGATTACTTCAAGTCATTAGTTACTTCTCAGTGGACAAACAGAGCACTTTAGGATTAGAAGCACCATCCATCCATTCATCTTCTTCCGCTTTATCCAAGACCAGGTCGTGGGGGCATCAGTCCAAGTAGGGACACCCAGACATCCCTCTCCCCAGACACTTCCTCCAGCTCCCCTGGAGGAATCCCAAGGCGTTCCCAGGCCGAGAGACATAGTGCCTCCAGGTGTCCTAGGTCTTCCCTTGGGCCTCCTCCCGGTGGGACATGCCCAGAAAACCTCCCCAGGGAGGCGTCCAGGAGGCATCCGGAACAGATGCCCGAGCCACCTCAGCTGGCTCCTCTCGATGTGGAGGAGCAGCGGCTCTACTCTGAGCTCCTCCCGGGTAACTGAGCTCTGTGTTAGAAGCACATTTATGCTTATTTTGAGCACACAAACTGAGACAGGCATAAAAAACATAACAAAGAGCATTTGTAATTAATGTTCAAATAAAATTATGTTTATATAGGGTGCACAGTGGCAGAGTGGTTAGAGCTCTTGCCTTATCAGCAATTTAGGTCAGTGGTGGTGACTTTTTGTCATTCAGACGCCTATACTGATTGGCTTGAGTTCTGTTATTAGTACTTTATTTGGCCATTATTTTTGTTTAAACTCAAATTTAGCACAAACTTATTTTACAATATATTTTAGGTTGAAAGTAAACTAAAAATACCAATAACAAAATCAAAATATATAGTCATTGGAACACATTAAATTTATTACAACAAAAACCATTTGAATAACTGTCCTGTGAACTTATTGAACCTAAATATGTAACAAAATACAGCATAATACATATGAGCTCAAAAGTTTCAGTTGTCCGATATGACTGTCCAATATGATAAGTGAAAATAAAATATAAAATAAATCCAAGAAGTCCCTGCAAAGTGCTTACATGTCCCTAGGGGCCCCTGTACCACTGATTTAGGTCATGCATTAGAGTCTGCATGTCCTCCCCATGTTTCTGTAGGTTCTTTTCAGCTTTCTCCCTCAAATGCATGCATTTATAGATCCCTCCTAAGGCCTGTAGTTGCTGGGGTAGGGAAGATGAATGAATGATATTACAGTTTTTTCCCAATTCCCAAAACTCTAAATGCCATTCTCTAAACCAGGCCATCAATTGCTTTAACTTTTTTCTCAAAAACACAACTCTCTGGTCTTAACTTTAAATACAATTTGCTGTTTACACACAATTTGCAAAACTCTGACTTTACTTTTTGCGAAACACATGACACATTCTCACCTTTATAAACACATTTGGCTTTTACAACACAAGAGATGCAAAAAGTTAACACAAAGAGGCAGAATTCAGACACAATTCCAACGCACGTCACCATTAACACACAACTGCTCAAAGATTAAAACACTTGCTGCTAATGAACTGCAGTGAATATAAAGGCAGCTCTGGAACAACTGAGCTGCTTTTCAAAGATGGACGTCAGAGCTGCAAGAGGTCACGCGAGGGGAGGACAAAGAGGACAAGTAAGACCAAGACCAGAACCCGGGCTGGAACCCAAACCTGAACCAGAGCCTGAACTGGAACTGAAACCCATACCTGGACCAAGACGCGGACCAGGATCCGAAATTTACCCCAGGACCAGGCCCAAGACCAGGCCCAAGATCCCAGACCAGGACCAGCACCAAGGCCTGAACCAAGACCCAGACCAGGACCAGCACCAAGGCCTGAACCAAGACCCAGACCAGGACCAGTACCAAGGTCCGAACCACGACCCAGACTAGTACAGGAACCCAGAGTGGAACCAAGACAAGATGCTGAAGCTCAATAAATGTGCTACAGTAACTGGATTTACTGTAAATAAAAATAAAAATAAAGAAATCTTGTATACTGTGTCATTATTTATTTGTTTTTTGGGGCCTTTTATAAAGATTCAGAGAACAGTGTTTAGTGTTTTGCTGTGTAGTGTGTTGTGTATGCTCTGTGTGTGTTAGTTTTGACAACAGTCATCATTATGACAGCAAAGTGAGCTTTTGACTCAAAAGTCAGGTATTTTGTACATTTAGCCTATATTTTGAAAATCGTGTTTGGTGTTTATTGAAATTGGTCTAACGTTCCAGAAAATGTGTGTATTAGCAATTGGGAAAAACTGTATTAAGGTTTTTCAACGACTTCTGTCCTGATAATAGTGAAGGTCCAAAAGAAAGGAAACAGGTGTGTAAATACAATCTGTTATGTCAACATGAAATGCCACCGCAGGGTAACAAAATGCACTTTAATTTCAAAAATATGTGAGGTTATCATGTTACAAGTCTTGCAACACTGTCACAGAACTTATTACACCTTTAAGTGTTTAGAGGCATCATCAACATGGATCATTCTTTACATGGACAAATACAAATAACCTCAACATAGCATAGTTTTTCTCCAAATTCAAGTTATTTTTTAAAGAAATTGTTATTCTCTCATCTGAAACATTAATAAGTATTCGAGCAAGCCCCAGCAAGTCCTTCTGAGTCCAAATTAGACTCAGTACTTCTGTCTCCTCATTCCCCTTTCTTAATGAATTCGGTAAAAAACAAAAATCAACCAAATCTTTGTTCTGGTGACACTCCTCTTCATTAATTTTACAATTTTATGCTTTTTTTTAATCAGACACTTTCCTTCCCCTCGTAGTAGAAAGATATGTTTGAAGAATTTGATTGTATGCAAATGAATGTAAGAGTGCACCAGGAGCTGCGCACTGATTTGCAAAATTTAAAAAAGAGGGGAATATGTGTGGGGCATTGTCAGCTACGCATGTTTCAATGCTGTAAAAATGTGCCCCCCCAAAAAAAAAAAAAAAAAAAAATCTCTTCTGCATCATCGGGACATGTTTAAAGTGGATTGTCACAGTCATGTAAACATTTTAACATTTTATTTTACACTATTAAGAGATGTCCACAGTACATTTGAGTCATAGGGATTTACAAAAAGAATATAACATGGTTTGTGATGTGTTCAGGGTTGGAAAAAAATATCTGTATTCAAGTAAAAAGTACAGCTGATTTAAAATATTACTCAAGTAAAAGTACTCAAGAAAACTGTTACCTGAGTAAAAGTAATACATTATCAAGTGTAACTTTTACTTAACCATGTTATAATGTTATTAATGCATCAAAAACATACCTGAAGTAGTATTTTGTTTCACTACGTCTGCTACTATTACTGCTACTATTGCTACTACTACTATTACTACTACTTCTGCTACTACTATTACTACTACTTCTGCACCTAATACTACTACTGCTACTACTTCTACTACTACTACCATTACAGCTACTATTACTTCTACTACTACTACTTTTGCTACTACCTCTACTACTACTACTACTTCTGCTACTATTACTACTACTACTACTTCTGCTGCTACTACTACTACTTTTATTGGTACTATTGCTACTACTACTACTTTTAGCAACTACTTCTATGACTACTGCTACTATTGCTACTACTACTTCTGCTACTACCACTGGTATTACTGTTGCTATTACTACTATTATTACTACTACTCCTACTATTACAGCTACTACTACTACTACTTCTACTACTACTACTACTTCTGCTACTATTGCTACTACTACTACTACCTCTGCTGGTACTACTACTACTATTACTGGTTCTATTGCAACTACTATTACTACTATTACTACTAATATTACAGCTACTATTGCTACAACTTCTGCTACTAATACTATTACTGCTAATACTACTACTCCTATTACTGCCCTATTGCTACTACGACTACTACAACTGTACTATTACTGATACTATTGCTATTACTACTACTACTACTAGTTCTACTACTTCTGCTACTACTACTATTACTGTCACTAGAGCTACTACTACTACTGCTTCTGCTTCTACTACAACTACTTCTGCTACTACTACTACTGGTACTACTGCTTCTGCTACTACTACTACTACTACTGCTACTACTACTACAGTTAATATGATGCATTGAGCCATGTGTTTCACTGCAGCAACAATGTGCAGAAAAACCATGTCGTCTTCCTGTGGCTCTGTTTAAAGCTGGGGTGTTTGTGGTGTAAACAGTGAGAGAGCAGCAGGTTGGTAGCAGGCAGTGCTGTGGCTGTGGCCGTGTCGCTGCCTCCTGTGGGTCTTCATTAAAATGAGTGCAGTTGTCAGTCAGCTGATCAAACACAGGGCTGGGCTGAGCTGAAGACAAAGCACCGGCAGCATGAACCATAACAGGCAAATATAACACTCACACTCACAGCAGGTTATTCACACTTTTGTTATGGACAAGCTCGTGTTTACAAGACATTTTAGTCTGCTGTCTGAAGGATGCATTCATATTTTCATCAGTTTGTCATTGGTGGTTGTTTCACTATCACTTTTCATTAAGAAGAATTATCCCTGGCCTTGTCCACACTTTTTTTCTTGTCTTGTCATAAAATTGAATTTAGTAGAAATAGCATCCTATTAGCACTGCGCCGTTTCCTGTGTTGTGAGCTGACTGTTGTGTTGAGACTATTGCAGATGCTAAAAACACAAATAATTACAGAAAAAGCAGTCATTTTAGCTTTTATTTTGCCTTCGTTTAGCATTTAGCAGGTGGCAGCCGTTTGGCAAAAACAAACAGCATGTGTGTGGTGTACAGCACTAACCTACATTTGTTTATTTACTCTAATTAGCCATGTGTTTGCATGGTGCATAATTATCATAGATCTGGTCTTTAGGAGTAGAGAAGGTTAGCACTAAAATACATTTGTGTCTTCACTGAGAGTAATGCACACTGCTGATGCTTCGCTGTTGTTTTGTTCAGGCATTTAGCATAAAACATAGCTATTCAATATTCTCTTTAAAAAATAACAAACCTACATTTAAATAGCTTTTGTGTCAGACATTAAATAAAAGAAAAATCAATAAATAAAATAAAATAAATTGTCTGAAAATTGAACAAAAAATAAATTAATAAAATAAAATAAAAATAAGATTTTACTTTTTGTCCATATTACCCAGCCCATATGCTAATTACACATCAGAACAAAAGAGAACTCTGAGCTTCTGAGACAGCAGCACCCAGACAGTGATCTGAATCCACACCAAAAACAATTTTTCTCATTCACCTGTAACTGCTACTGCATGCTGCATCTAAAGTTGGCCCTATCTTGCAATGGTAAATTTCTTAATTCAGATTCTACGTCCTGGGAGTGAATCTTTCCTTCAATGTGGTTCTCCATAAGGTTTCTTCTGTTTTTCCCCTCACATATGTTTTTTTTTTTTTTAGGAGTTTTTCCTTCCTGAGGGTCTACAAGACCAGGGGATGTGTGTTTATGTTTGATTGTGTGTCTAATTGTTGTAAGCCCTTTGAGGTGACTGCTGTTGTGATATTAGGCTATATACTGTAAATAAAATTTAACTGATTCCAAAATAATCATCTGTTTCTTGGCTCATTGCTTACCATTTCTGAAAAATTATATCAAAATCTGACCCTAACCTTTTGTTGCAGTACTGTTTGTTAACCCATCACCCTGAGAAATAGCCTAGTTTTAAGCAATTACATCTAAAAGCCATGAGTTTCTCAAATATTTCACCAGCCAGGAGTTTTTGAAAGCTTGTGTTTTCTGTAACTAACAATACTTGCGTGGGCTGCCAAAACGTGAATAAAGCAACATTTAACAGGGAATTGGTTTTGACTCAAATGTGCCTCAAAATATTGGTGTTGTCCATGTTTCTCCTCGTGTGGTCTGAGGGTAAATCTACTAATTAAGTCTCGTGGGTATCATGGAGGTTAAGCGTAAGCAAGTCTGGCAGCTTCTCTGTTTGCACACAACTCTCCTGCCAATAAAAAAACATCTTTTAAAGGATCGGAGTAGAAAATCTGATCAAAGTGTTGGAAATGGAGAGACTGACACAGCAAAATGTCATGTAGCTTAAAGATGATGCTAAACAGGGAAAGCGTTTAGTAAATATTGCAGCATAATGAACACAGTATCCCATCATCACTCTGAGACAGTTTGTTAAAAAGATAATGAGGCATCACTAAACTTTGCCTAACAGAGGTGGGAAGTAACTAAATACTTTTACTCAAACCCTAGCCTCAAAGCCAGAAGGGTTCTAGTAGTAGTAGTAGTAGTAGTAGTGCTGGTAGTAAAAGTAGTAGTGACAGTGGTAGAAGTTAAAGTAGTAGTAGTAGTTCTAGTAACAGTGGTTGTAGCAGTAGATTATGCTGTGCAATTTAACTTTTACTTTCTACTAACCCAATTCGGACTCACTTATATAGGCTATGCTATGTTTTTATTTATCTTTTTGCACAAATCCTGGCCACTCTAGAACAGCACTGAAGGGTTTACAACCTTTAAAAACATTATGTGACTAAAAGAAAGCATTTTCCATAATTACTTTACTAATGCCATAAAGAAACAGGGTGAAGAGACCAGCAGAGGGCAGCAGAGGGCAGCTCTGTTGTACAGTCTTTTGAACAGGAACATAGAAAAAGAGCTTTTACACTCTTTGGATTTTTTATATGATGTTATTTTCCTACAAAATGAAAAATAGCTCAGTGGAAAAAGAGCAGTACATCATTTTGTTTTAATGAATGAGAGCAGGCTGGATGTAGAGGGCTTTTTGATTGGTCAGTGCTTCCTGGAGTGGGCGGGGTTTTCTGGAAGAAGCAGAGGTTCGTGCAGCTGAGCGTTCTGAGAATCGAGGATTACTCAAACAGGCGTGACTGACACAACACAACTTTAGGTCTGTTTTTGATGAAAAAAACAATTTCACTTTAACAACATGGTAGATGGTTGATTCTGCATAGCATAGCCCCTTTAAATAATCTTTTGTTGCCCCCCCCCCCCTTTTTTTTTTACCTTTATTTAACCAGGAAAGTCCCACTGATATTCAGAATCTCTTTTACATGGGGGACCTATTGTACATGTTTTTAGTGGTAGGGGAAACCAGAGCACCTGGAGGAAACCAATGCAGACATGGGGAGAACATGCAAACTCCACACAGAAAGGCCCCACCCGGTCCGGGAAGCAAACCCAGGACCTTCTTGCTGTGAGGCAGGAGTGCTATGCCACCGTGCCGCCTGTTGCAACTTTCAAATACCTGATATGATATGTTCTATAGTGAATAAAATAGTTTCAAATAATTGCATTGTGTTTTATTTAAATTATTTGTAATATTATTGTAACTGTACTTTTTCTTGAGTAAACCTTTTGGCAAGAAACAGAAATAGCAGTACACTTTATTAAAAAATGAATCATATCATGTGTCAAACACCAATAACATGGCTGTTTACTTCCTTGGTTTGCAAATTCAAACTTCAATACTAAAACATGGATATTGAAGAGCTGGTTCCTTCTACTATTCATACAAAATACTTCAGTACACGTCAATCACAAACAAACTGTTACCATGACCAAATCCTTTTTCCATTCCTTTTTACCATAAGGTCTTTACATATGTCCTTACTCTGAACTTAAGTAAGTGTTAGGTGTCATCTCTTCTATTCAAGCACTTTTTTTCCCCTCCTTTTTGCATTCAGCGCGCCCACAACCACTGTCTCTGTTTGGAGGCAGGTCTCTTCAGCTCATCCATATTCATTAGCACCTGTTTGCTTCTTCCACATTAGGGCGATGGGGGATGCTGTCAGAGGCGCCACTGTCTCCATAATGTACGCAGACATCACACTCTCAAGTCACTGAATACTTCTACCGCCGCGCTCCTATTCTCCTGCCAAGTAAACGTTTAGTCTTTTACATCATGGAAAAAAATGCTTGCCTTCAGCATTCATTACAAGCACTTATGCCAATGTGAGATGAGCTGCACCGCGTGAAATAGTCTTCGAAAGCGGGCCGTGCTGCGTGTGATGCCAGAGAGTGTAACTAAAAGAAGGACTATTTTGCAAGTGACATATAGGAGAGACATAAGAGAAGCATGAGTATATAAGGGCTACATAAATATCAACAGTGTCAAACATAGAAGTAAAGACACTTTTTCTTCAGTTTGGTTGTGTTGTAGTCATAAGCAACATGCTCATATTTTTATATTTTCCACTCATTTTAATGCATCACCAGTTGCCTAAAACTTTAGCCTGGCCAGTTAGATTTTTTCCCCCCTATTCTGTACAAACAAGTTAGTCTGGTACCTAAAGGTGGAACAGCAGTGCACCGCTCACCTGTATCCAAAACAAACATGGCGCTTATGACAAATTGTTGCTGGTTTTGCCATAAAACACGAGTTTACAGTGTATTATTAGTAATTCTGTACTTATTTCTGAACAGGGACAGCTGCAGAAGCCAGTTGTAAAAAGTCTACTTGTGTGAATGTGGACAACAACACAGACTTCAGCAGAATCAACAGGTAATGAAGGAAAGCAGTAAATGCCGTTAATCAACAGTGACAGAAGTTTCAAATTTTGCTCTGTATTAGTCCAGCGCCATCTTGGTTATTTTTGACAGAAGATTATCCTCTGCTTTTGTAAGACAGCTAAATATAGCTCCTCCTGGGGCTGGCCAGGCTAGAAACGTTGAAAGAATTTGTAAAACGTAAACAAAAACAAAATTTAATGGTTTGCAAAAAAAAAAAACAACAACAACAAAAACAACAACAAAACAAACAAACAAAAAAACAATTTGTCTATTCTTAATAGAACAATTGTTACGGTGTTGAAATTGAGATATTTTATTTCTCATGTTTTGGCAGTAACACGTCAAAAAAGTGGTGACCAGTGTTAACAAAAAGCTGAAAATGTTACCATTAAACACACACAGCAGCAGCAACTCAGCAACTGGAGGGGGCAGCTGTGTCCAGACTCAGACTCAGCTTAACTGAATTTTTGCCAATTAACTTATAACAAAATGCTCATCTAGCTGTTTTTTATAATAACATTTTCCTAGCCTTTTTTATAGATGCTTTGCTGCCATAAACATGAAAATGCATAATTTTTTTTTCATTAAATAGTACATACATAGTATTTCAGTAAAGCACAACATGCCATCATCACTGTCACTAAGTGTCAAAACAAAACTTTGTCATTTTGCTGCTGTCCTCAACATTCATACTCTTCATAAGTTTTAATCACATTTCTCTTAAACAATCCATACATTAACCCCAACCACAGACATACAATGCTGTTTTACATTTGAATAAAATGTGCTTTTTTTATGAGCTCTGTAGATCATTGCATTTTGTTTTTATTTACATTTTACATGTCTGAACTTTTTTCGAAATTGGGTTTGAAATTTAACAATTCATACAAACAATTGCTTTAAAGTACATATTACTGTAGCCTGCTAGTAAAATGTGTAGCATCTTTATTTGCCAGCCAGGAGGATTTAAGCCATCTTGTGATCTCTCTCTCTGTCATTAAGCACTCTGCCCACTCCTGGTGTCAGCTTTTGGGTGTTGCCAATGGCGCTGCTGCATTATTGTGTCTGTATTTCATTTGATATAGCATCAATTGGCTCTTTATTTTGTAGTGTTGCCGTGCAGCTGTGGGGATCTGCTTAGCTCTGTCTGATGAGGAGCCCTTGTTTCCTTTGTGGTGAAAACAAAAGCTTCAGTGCCTTTGGGGAAACTTTATCTTGTTTTTAATCAAATATATTTGTAGCTAAGTGTGTGTGGGTGAGGTTTTATGGATTTTAATATTGATAAAGCTCACTGTTTACTAGTACATTGTAAGATAAAATGACTTGTAAACAAATTGAATCATTGTCAGCTTGTTCTACTTCTTTGATAATCTCCTTCAAGTGTTACTCATATATTGTTATCACCCAAATGTGTTTTTATTTGTTATTGAATATGATATCTTTATTTCACATACATATTTATACACATATTAATATTATTCACGTCCCCCACCACTGCCACATCAACAACTTCCTGCATTTTGTGAACAGTGAGTTTAAAAATTAGCAATCCTGAACCTCAGGATTCTTGAAGTTCCTTCGGCATCAATAAAGTATCCATCTAATCTAATCTAATCTAATCTATCTTTCTCAGGAATAGTAGTCGGCAATGTTGCACTGTCCATATGTTTGTACAGTTTATAGTCAATAAAATTCAATGTTATTAATCCCTGAGGTACTACGGTGACCCTGAAGGGAAAGTCACACCAAAATCAATAACA
This sequence comes from Bostrychus sinensis, assembly GCA_020698575.1. Lineage (NCBI taxonomy): Eukaryota > Metazoa > Chordata > Actinopteri > Gobiiformes > Eleotridae > Bostrychus > Bostrychus sinensis. Next base: position 9,785,671 of record CM036258.1, read on the forward strand.
TGCAAACAAAAACAAAAACAAAAAAAAAATTTGAAAACAGACACAAATCTCAAAAACATGCACACATATTTAAAAACATGCAGACCAATTTGAAAACACAAGCAAATTTCAAAAACTCGCACACAAATTTAACAACTTGTACGCAAATTTGAAAACACACACACTTCAAAGACTCACACATATTTAAAAACTTGCACACAAATTTAAAAACGCGTAGACCAGTTTGAAAACACAAACACATTTCAAAAACATGCACACATATTTAACAACTTGCACACAAATTTAAAAACAAGCACACATATTCAAAAGCTTGCACACAAATTTAAAAACACACACACATATTTAACAACTTGCACACAAATTTAAAAACAAGCACACATATTCAAAAGCTTGCACACAATTTTGAAAATGCGCAAATTTAAAAACACAAACAAATTTCAAAAGCTTGCACACAAATTTGAAAACAAACACAAATTTCAAAAACTTGCACACAAATTCAAAAACTTGCATACAAATTTAAAAACGCGTAGACCAGTTTGAAAACACAAACACATTTCAAAAACACGCACACATATTTAACAACTTGCACACAAATTTAAAAACAAGCACACATCTTCAAAAGCTTGCACACAATTTTGAAAATGCGCAAATTTAAAAACACAAACAAATTTCAAAAACCTGCACACATATTCAAAAGCTTGCACACAAATTTGAAAACAAACACAAATTTCAAAAACTTGCACACATATTCAAAAACTTGCACACAAATTTGAAAACACATTTCAAAAACTTGCACACATATTCAAAAACTTGCACACAAATTTGAAAACACACAAATTTCAAAAACTCGCACACATATTCAAAAACTTGCACACAAATTTGAAAACACACACATTTCAAAAACTTACACGCAAATTTGAAAACACACACAAATTTCAAAAACTTGCACACATATTCAAAAATTTGCACACACATTTGAAAACACACAAATTTAAAAAACTTGCACGCAAATTTGAAAACACACGTTTCTGACTGTGTGTGCCTGTTTTCAAGTTTGTGTGCGTGTTTCAGTTTTTGTTTTGCTTGTTTTTGATTTTATTGGTGTGCCTCGCCCTTCAGGGCCACCGTAGGTACACTTCAGTGGTGCTCAGACTTCATGTTATCTCATTCAGACTTCACTTCCCTTTGACTGAGTAATTATTCAGTCTTAGAGCCATCAGGAAGAAAGACTTCTCGTGGTGCTCTGCTGATTAGCTGCTCTCTGTTGTTCAAACGCCCAAGGCAGGGGATGGTCTAAGTTGTTCAGTATAGTATCCACCCTGTTGTGTGCCCATTGCTTAAAATAAATACCCAGATTTTTTTTTTAATGTCACCTACTGTACATAATGTTGTGAGACTGCCTACACTAACACTAATTAAAAAAAACTAGGAGAACTTAGATATTAATGCATGATAAAACATTTGCAGTATAGTTTTAATAGTTTATATGAATGAGTTTATTGTTTACATTACACAATTAGCCTTGATAGAAAATATAACCAGCATTTGTCCATTCCTATTAAAGTAAATCTATATTAATATAGATATAGACATACCGGAGCTACCCAGGTTCGATTATTGGCTCGGACAGATGTCCACAGATTCCATTGTCTTAAAAAGTAAGAGCCAAAAATAAATCTTCAAAAAAATATAAAATAAAATTGATATACTCAGAGTGACATGACCAATGTTTAATGTCAAAATGTCATAGAGAAAGTGACACTAGTTTTCACGTTATCCTCTTGTACACTATTGCAGCATTTATCCATAGCAATGTCCATTTCACGACAGAGAGTGCAGCATGATGCAAAAACTTGCAATATATACATACTTCATCATAACACTTGCAACAATCAGGCAATGTAATGCTTTTTTTGGGTAAACAAAGATCAGCATCCGGTCCATTTAATTTCATTAATTATTCATCAGAATTAGATCCAAATCTTAACTTTCTTTTTTTTTCCTTTTAGTTTTGCAGCTCCTTACTTTTTGCAGTTATACAAGGCTTCCTTTTTTGTGCAATTTTCTTTCATCTTCAGTAATTGCCCAAATTATTCCTCTATTTGTAAGTGAGATTAAGCTGTTCAGCTCCCAGCAGCTCTAAAATGACTGATCCACTGTATTTGTGGAAGTGTGTTCCCTGTTGTGTGCAGGCATTTAAGAAAAACAGCAGTAAGAAGAAATTTGATGCTATATTTGAGTCATGAAACAAATGTCCATATACTCGGAAATCAAAGGCGTATTTTGTTATTCTGATTTCATTTAGTATTCTGTTATATGTAAGTTTATTCAGGACATTTTTTATCCACGCATCATAAAATCTCAGAAAGTAGACACAAAAGCCGATTCAGTCCTTTCACAAATCTTGACTGATAGCTAAAACTGGTTTGGCGTCTAAAAAATATGTGACTTTGATACTTCTCAGTGTGATTTTCTGGCAGATTATTCTTGTCCAACTTGTAAACAGTGTGGCAGCCGTAACTGAACAAGGGACAAGCATCAAACGCTGAATTTTATCTCACTTGAACCTGTCCAAGCGCTGACATTTCACAAACAACTATCTATGCCTTCAGCTTGTTACAGCTGCAAACGTTCTTCAAAACATTTACAGTGATAACAGAGATGGGCACACACTATAAAAACATCTTTTACATAGTTTCATTTTTGAGCACTTTGGCAGTTGGCTTTACAGTGATCAGGCATAACATTATGACCAACTATTGCCTGTTATTGGTGGTCATAATGTTATGTGATGACCACCTGCCTCATACACAACAAACTGTGTATATTACTGTGTATCCAGACACCTTCAGAACCAAAAATAACTAAATTTAAGCTACTTTAACATCTGTTGGTTGGGACCACATGGGCCTTAGCCTTTGCTACCCCCATGCCTCATTTCTCGCTGGTTCACCTCAGACCACTTTTGATACTGACCACTGCAGACCAGGAACACCCCAGAAGAGCTGCAGTTTTGGAGATGCTCTGACCCAGTCGTCTAGCTGTCACTATTTGGCCCTTGCTCAAATCCTTACACTTGCCATTTTTTCCTTCTTCTATCACATCAACTTTTAGGACAAAATGTTGCTGACTAATACATTATATTTCCAAAAGGAATTTGCTCACGCTCCCAAATAACTGAATTGGATTAAAGTGTGGGGTTGTTTTTAGGAGCTGGGCTTGGCTCCTTAGTTCCAGTGAAAGGAACTCTGAATGCGTCAATAGATTTTGGACAAATCCATGCTCCCAACTTTGTGGGAACAGTTTGGGGATGGCCACTTCCTGTTCCAACCTGACTGCACCAGTGCACAATCACGGTCCATAAAGACATGGATGAGTGAGTTTGGTGTGGAAGAAGTTGACTGAACCTGCACAGAGTCCTGACCTCAACCTGACAGAACACCTTTGGGATGAATTAGAGCGAAGACTGTGAGCCAGGACTTCTCTACAACATCAGATGAATGTAAATGTCTGCTGTAGATGGATGCAAAGCCCAAATGTGTGTCATATGTGTGTAAAGGCAGGTGAGAAAATATTTCTGGAAATATAGTGTATATCCCAACCACTATCAGGTGCCACAATGAATGGATAATCCAGTGGTTAGCCAAACTTTTTTCAGCGGGGCCCCGCTTTTGTCAAGAAAAATGTTACTGTGCTCCCCTTAAATGAAATAAATCTGTGTTATTCACTTGTCAGTGGTCATAATGTTATGCCTGACTGGTGTATAGCAAGATTTAACAGAAAAGATGATCTGCTTCTTAGCTCTGTTAAGATAACCCAAAAATGAATGGTCAGATTTTCATGACATTATGGCCAAAAGATGAAGGTTAATGATAACATGTCCCAGTTGACAGAAAGATACTAACTCCAGCCACAAAGGGGTCAGAAAAAAGGGTCTGTTGCATTTACCCCTGAACTAGAGGATGGATGGTTTGAGTCAAACTCTGGACACTTATGTGGATTCTCTGCCTTTGTCACCTGAGCGCTTCTAGTTATGTTTGTGGTTTATTAATCAAGATTAACTAATAAAAGTTTTTGTTGTTTATTTCCGGCAGCCATCTAACGAAGCCACAGTTCGTTAAGCCGCAGTTGCAACATGAAAAGATGTTCTTCCGAAGATGTGCTATCATAATAAACTCTTCTCATCCAATTGCAAAACCAATGGAGTTTGAAATAGATTTCTGCACTGATCTCTGGCTGTAGAGTTTGAACTCTGTGATATTAAAGACATACTTCAAAAGGTCGACGTTTGTGTCTCTTGTGTGTTTAAATCCCCAGTCCTGTGTTGCAAAAATGATCGAAAATTGACTGCTTTCATTTAACAAAGTGCACTCGGAGGGAAACACCGGTGACCTAATAGTCTCTAGTCTAAATGTGTAATCTGAAAATAACGAGGATGGAGTCCCGGCTGTGTTGGTACTTTGTGTTGCTAAAAAAAAAACACCATAACATCAGCACAAGAAGGAAAAACTGGAAACTTTTGAAATTGCTTTAGACTCAGTTTTAGTTACTTTGCCATTTGGTTAGTGAAATATGTCAGTTTTAAGTGATAGTATTAGCCTGGATTAAATAAAGAAGGCGTTAAAACCTGCCAAACCTACCAGTTCAACAAAAAGCACCAAAATCAAATCTTAAAGTATTTCATTTTATTGTTATTCTCATATAAAAAGTGCAGTGTCGTCCTTTTTATTAACTCAGATGAACCTAACTTTTAATGGCAATGCAATTTCTCTGGACTTAAGTCGAACAGTTTTATAGCAAAACAACATGCACTTGTGTGATTTGATCCTTGCAGCCCGTTTGTATAAAGCCAGCGCTTATTGGTTTCTGGAGGGTATTAAAAAGATAAGACACTAGCCTTACGAAAAAAGTATCCTAAAGTCCTATAGTTAGAAAAACAAAACTCACTGAAAGCTCTATCTCATTTCCCTCAGGCTTTGGCAGGATACATTCAAATCCTCAAGTTTGTCACAGTAAAGTTTTTTAATGCTCATGAGTTAGAGGGAACTATTTCTAAACTATATTTTATGAAATTACAACTCACCACAAATTCTTGTTTAAAAAGAAAACAGTAGCAATTGGATTAGATGCTATTAAAGTGAAATTTAACAAAAAACAACAATATTTTTTGCCACATGAAAATGACAAATTTAATGTTTTTTGCTTGTTCCCTCAAAAAAAAAAAAAAAAGAAAAAAAATCTTATCTCCAGGTTCTTTGTTTACGTCACTCACAGAAGGGTATAAACCGCATTTTTATTTTTAAAACATTTATCTGAAAAGTGAGCAGCAACCACTCATACAACATGCAATTACAGTCCTCTTGCTCCTTTGTGGTTTGATGTTTTAAGATGACAATGATTTTGAGATTTGAATATGTCTGTGCTTTTTCTGAATTACAATAAGGATTTCTACATTTCAGCGGCTTAGGCAGTGTCGTAAAAAGCTTTCACATATTCATTTAGCATCCATTATTTTTTAGACCGTTTTAATTTGCAGCATTTTTCAAGGCACTGACAAATGCATTATCCGCTGGGGTGTAGAGGGCGGACTCATTTGCAGTTTTTAGTTAAGGCTGAACTTTAATCAAAAAGAGCAGTCCAGTGGGGAACAGCATGATGCATGGCCAGCGCTGGGGGTAGTAACTGGCCTCATTATCTCTTAAGGTACATAAAAAACATTATTAATGAAGCAATTTATACTGTTTTGCTTTAAATTTTTTACTAAATTAATTAAACTTTGTATTAACAGAGTGGTCTGGACACAAAAAGTTAAAGGCAGTCAGAAGTCCAGAGTATGGTATGATGTAAGGTCACAGAAACTCGCTAGGCATCAGTTTTATCATTGACTTTATTCCCATGTGACATTTTTACATGGCTCTTTCAAAATCTTAAGCAACGTTCACAGTTATTACATTCGTTTATCTCCAAAAACGAGTTAATGGACTAATTTATGCGAGTGCACAGTGGCAGAATTGGTTAGTGCTCCTGCCTCTGAGCAAGGAAGTTGTGGGTTTGAACCTCAAGCATATCCTCCTCCCTGCTACTGTGGGGTTTAATCTGGCTAAATCTGGCTTCATGACACTGTCCAAAAACATGCATGTGTTGTGTGAACTGGTGAATCGTGACTGAATGTGAGAGTGAATGGATGTCAGTCACCACGTTTACACTCACAGCATACTCAGACTGTACTCATAGTCTGTCTTTAGCCCAATTTCTCCAGAGAACTGGTCAAACCACTCTCGTCTCCACATGTACACTCTATTTCCAAAAGTATTTGCTCACCCACAAAAAAAACTGCATTGAGATTATGGTGTGGGGTTGTTTATCAGGAGCTGGGCTTGGTCTCTTAATTCCAGTGAAAGGAACTCTGAATGCTTCAAGAGATTCACCTTTGGGATGAATTTGAGCGAAGTCTGTGAGCCAGGACTTCTCTACAGCATCAGACGAACGTAGATGTCTGCTGTAGATGGATGTAAAGAGTGGACCCACATCATATTAAACCCTATGGATTAAGAATGGGATGTCATGTGAGTTCATATGTGTGTAAAGGCAGGTGAGCTAATACTTTTAGAAATATAGTGCACATGCAGAGCAGAGAGCTGAATTACTGGGACCAGCAGCACTGTGAGATATTCAAGTGGTCTAGGGATTTACCAGTAGCGCTAAAACATGGCTGATTTATACAGTAATCATAGTTTAACAAATGTAAACAGCAACACTTTTACTTTATGAAATTAAACCTAACTAAATTAGAACAATGCGTTCCTCACTTGGTACATGTGCCTCACAAAGCCCCGCTATACCAGTGGTGATTGCTCATTTCCAATATGCACTGCTGAATTTCATAAAATTAGATATTAAGTTACATTATAAGTGCGCTAAAATCATTGGTGGAACTGGCGGAAGATTCTGACTGACAGTCACAGTGTCATGTTGTTCACTGGCTTCACAGCATGCCATGAATTGGACTGGAGGACAGTGGTGAGCCAGAGTTTAAAGCCAAGTGATTTACTTCATTTTCACTGTTTGTACATGTTACATGCTAAATAAACAACAGTTATAACGTTGTTGAATTTGTTTGTTTATTCTATGTCAACATTGTAGGGAGACTAGCCTGCAAGTGAGCCCTGGATTAAATGTTATGAGCTTCCCTTGTATTAAAGAACAGCAGCCACCACTGCCCTAAATGTTTCTAAGCTCCTGCAGAGGGACCTCTAATGTGTGTCTTCACTGGTTTCAAAATATGTGAGTTTGTCTCTAAACACTGAATGTTACCCATAGCTTATACAGAGTACAACGTATACATGCATCAGTAGTCCGACAGTTAATTCGTATTTTCCAGTTTCTCTCCTACAATTAAGTTAAAATTGAAATGAGATGAATGAATGAATCGTTGATATCCAGTGGTGTGCTGACTGTGGTATCCTGCGGCGCTCTAATTGAAATGAAATGTGATGCCAGTTTGCAAAATGAAGCATATCTTTATTAACACTCATTGACAACCATGGACATTTCTATTCTCAATCGTAACCACAAGACTTCATTTGCCAAATCACAACGGGAAATGTGTTACAGACCCAACACAATCTGCTGGACCGTAGAAAAATGTACTGTTTTATTTACTCACAAATACATATAGTGCTCACTGCTTCAACTTTTAAAATTGATCTCCTCACGATCTGTCTCCCCAAGGATTACTTTAATATGTTTTATAGCCCCTGTAGATCCTTGCTTACGCCTCTTGTTTAGTGCATTAAGTAGCATTTGTTTATATAAAAGTTCTGCAAAAGGTCTATAAAGCCAAAAGCCACAAAGTTGTAATGATTGTGTTTCAGTAAGCTGCCTGAAACGTCACCGCTTAACGGCCTGGCTTTCTGTTAGTGGTGTCATCAAGGAACATAACAAGGGCCCTTTGGAGGAAATAGGAAGAAGCCTCACTGGATCCCAAACCTAACATGAGCAACAATCAGGGCTTGACATTAACTTTTTTTGCCCAGTATTTTTCAAAAGTTACAAGCCAGGTAAGGGTTTCACTAGCCACAGCTGAGTTAGTTGAAATATTAATGTGTTTATTGTATAGTATGGGCAACTGTGGCTGTGAAAAACATGTTGCGAAAACCCAAGGCAACAGGATCCCTGAAGATTTTTGAGTTTTGGGGCCAACTCAAAATCTCAAGTTTTCAGCAACTATTTCTTGTTCACCTACTTTGACGTTCATATGTCTAAGCTAAGTTTTTATTTTACTCACTATCATTATTTGTTTAACTCATCTTCCAGCCAATTTACTATCTATTGCTCAGAAAAAGTATTATTATTGATAAAAAAAACTTAATAAACAAATTTTACAGACAGCAACAACAGAGACTGAAACTGTGAATGCATCTGTAATGTAAATGAATAATTCACGTTGAAACAATTGATAGTAAGTTGGCTGTAAGATGAGTTAAACAAATAATGATAGTGAGTAAAACTTAAAATTGAAAGTTTTTAGACATATGAACATCAAATTAGGTGACCAAAAAATATTTTTAGATTTTATTATTTTAGATTTTAGATTTTGAGTTGGTCCCAAAACTAAAAAATCTTGAGGGATTCCGTTGCCTTGATTTTTTTTTTAGTTTTCACAATGGTATCTTTTTATATTTTTATTGCATTGTTTTCTGTTGCTTATGAAAACACTTAACACAGAAATTCAGATGTAAATTTGATCAAATCCAACCAGCCAAAGTGGAAAGTGGAGGTCCATGTGTTACCAGGCCAAAATGGAAATCTACAGGTTGGCGAGTGTTAATGTCAAGCCCTGGCAACAATGACTCTGAATGATAGTTGCACATTGGTGTTTACATATGCCAAAAAAAAAAAAAAAATGGTTTCCAGGTTTATTTTTGCTTAATGCAGCCCAACACTAAGGCCCCAAACACACTGGATATGTAACTGCAGCGTGGTGACACTGTCAGTTTTCACTTCAGCGCCCAGCTCAGCAGATCAGAGCAGCCACACTGCCCGCATGAGACGCGAGACAGAACCGTCAAACAGGGCTGTGACGCCACTCTCCAAGAAAATCAAACCCACCGAATTTTGGCGCCGGCGGCTGACGCTGGGTCGCGTTTTTCACCCAAAATACACACAAAATTAGCATATTTTGTTATATTTTGGCAACTACTATGAGCACTACCCATACCTGATGCATTTTTTTAATGTTTGGGGGATTTCTGGCTCTGATGTACGTGAACTAGGACTTTCACTTTTACTGTAAAAAGTCTTGCGTTTGGAATGTCCAGCCTACAGAGATAGTAAACATATGCCTCTTTAGTCAAATATAGTCACCTTAGGTCTGTTGGCTGTGGCTGTACTCTCATACAGACTTCTGAATGGCTTTTGTGTAGAGAGTACAGTGTGTACAACCTCGAGTCGTCGCAACGCAGCTTTGATGCACCACTACACTCGCTGCAGCACCCGACGCAGCAAGTGTGTTTGGGGCCTAAGGCCCGAGAAACAGTCTGATAAAGTCTCAGGGCAGAGGGGGCGGTCCTGTTGCAGTGGTGACATCATTTCACATTCACTCCTGACCAATCAGAGCAGACTGAAGACTCAGAGGGAGGGGCACGCTGGCCCTAAAGGGCAAGTCACCAAGCACACAATTTGAAAATATTCCTCCTAATTCCGATACACGCACATGAATTTGGAAACACCGCCACAAGTTTGGAAACACAAATTCTAATGCATACAGAGACATTTAATAATAATAATAATAATTCATCGAATTTATATAGCGCTTTTTTGGACACTCAAAGACGCTTTACAATTGATCAATTATTCATTCACTCCTCAGTCAGTCACATTTGGAATAGGGTGACCACCTGTCCCTCTTTTGGTTGTACTGCACAGCCAGTTAGGTATCTGTCCCAATGTCTCACTGATTAAGATAATGTCCCTCTTTTTCATTGGTGCTCAGTGGATCTTGTAAAAAAAAAACAAGATTAAATTAAGGTAAGATCAGTATTCCCTGTGTAAAATGAAAAATAAATATTTGTGGGGCGCCCCGTCTTGATGGGTATGGTTGTTGTGTTGTTGACAGGACTCTCCATGGAGATGTGAGCTGGGGTTGGTGCTGCTGGATTGTTCAGAGAAAAGACATTATTATTATACATATTATTTTACAGTCCCACCCTTTTTTTATCTAATGAATAAAGTCTCAACAAAGACATTACTTCGCAAAATGTGTGTTTTTTGGATGAAAACAGCACCTTGTATGTTTTTAAGGCCCTAAACTTGAGCAACTTGTATCTCAGTAAGCTGGTAAGTGATGTTTGTGCATCAAAACATTTAGCTCTCAAGTGCAGTCCCACCTTGTCCCACTGAATTGTACAATTTGTCCCACTTTTTGTACTTTTTGAGGTGGTCACCCTAATTCGGAAATACCTCCACAAATTCAGAAACATGCACGGAAATTTAAAAACAGGCACACAAATTTGGAAACAAACATTTCTGAATTTGTGAGCGTGTTTCAGCTTTTGCTTTGCGTGTTGTTTGATTTTGTTGGTGAGCCTTACCCCTCAGGGCCACCGTAGAGGGGCCAAACATGGTAAAGTGTACATTACCAAAAAGTAAAACATATTCATTCTATTCTACTATAGCTACTCCCCCCCAAAATTCCCATCCCTAAACAAATAAAAATTGGAAGTATCTACTAATTTCTCAAGTATATGTGACAAAAATATAAAAACTAGTGAACATACAGATATTAAATATATTTGTGGGCATGTTAGCATGCTAGCATTTACAGACTTGTGTTGTCAACATAAATAATTATAGATTTACATAACTCTTTCATTTTAAGAATATAAATAACTCATCTTTAAAAGCTCTACAGCAGCCTTTTGCTGAGCAGAATATCACAAATAAATATAAATACACAAATCCATCACACAATGAAGATGAAGTCTGCACTGGCCCAATTTACAAGTCGCCATCAGCGTGAAAGAAGCTGTGATATTATGAGTACAAAGAGCAGTAACAAGCAGAAGACTTGACAAAGCTGAAAAAGACTGAGAGAAATGTACAAACATCATTCAAAGTACTCTTTTCTTTACAGCATTGAACATTCAAGTTGCTGAAAAAATAAAAAGGGTTGCTTTTGTCTGCCTGCTGAGGAAATTCAGTTTGTGTTTTTTAGTCTGTTTGTTTCCAGGACGTTCCTCTTACTGGGCTACACCTCATTGTTCAACAGATCTCATTGTTGTCCACGGGTGTCCCATCTGAAAGCAACATTCAAACAGTGTATCTTCAGCAGTACACAGACCAATAAATAAGGTTGAAGAAGATGTATGATCCAGGAAAAATCATCCGGGAGTATTTGTCGATGGCGTGAGTGTTTTGGATAATGTTGAGGGCACGAATGCTCTTCTTTTTTTTTGTGGCGGTAGACTCGCTGCTCACAGACAGATGGACCACCATGTGTTCGGGTTTTTCTGGAACCTCGTGCATCTCCTCCTGCTCCTCGTCCGGGCCCATAGGTTCCTCGGTGTACCCCGCCAGGCTGTTGGTGTCCGCCTCGCTGTATGTCCCATCCAGCATGGTCATGGTCCGAGTCTGGGACATCCCGCAAGTGCATGGCAAGGACTGCAAAGAAGAGAATATGTAAAAAAATAATAAATAAAAAAAATCAGAAAAGTGACCATATTTCAAGGAGGGATAACATGGGAGTGTCCTGTTACAAGACATAATGGAAATAAGGGATCTGATTTAAGAAGATGTATAGAGTGGTGACTTTTACACCAAGGAGGCTATGTTTTTGCCAGAATCTGCAAGTAATGGCTTAATTTCAAATAATTTATTCAATTGATGAATACATTTTTATCATATTTTAGTATTGAGCTAAGGTTAGTTTTTAGTGTGGGTCTGGAACGTTGCAGGTTGTTCAACTGCGGAGTCCGCAATATTTTATCATTATTTATAGATTTATTTTATCATTCTTTATATTATTTTTTAGATAGTCATACTAAATAGGCTAATTACTTTAACTTTAGGTCACAGAAACAGTGAGAGACACAACTAAACATTTATTGCAGTTGTGTAGCTTTTTTGTGCCCAACTACATCAAAGTGATCTCATATTAAACTGCTGTTTAAACTCATACTTCCCACAAACTCATCCTTCCCGTGCTTGCTCTTCCTGAGCTGCTCAGGGCTCCGTAGCCCAGCTTGGCTGAGACATATCCAGCAGGCGTGGGTCATGCATGCTGTGGATGTCCCGCATAAAGGCTTTCGGGCTAATTGGAAAGAGCATTCACCCTTCAACTATAAGATCCCGCTGTGGACACTATCTTTACCATTGTGAGATAGGGCCCATCCCTTGGCAGAGGTCTCTGAATGGAATTTTTCTTCAGATTCACCTGTGTAGTTTGTAGGTATTGTAAAGTTTACAAAGAACTTGAGTTCAGGTTTATAAAAGTTGATAGACTTGAACTTAAATTCAACCCATGTTTTTCTTTTTACAACAAAAATTTCCCCTTGAATTCTTATGGCACACAGCTATTGTTAATGCCCAAAGGGAAAAACAGTTTGACAAAAATTAAATGTGCTTCGTAATAAAACATTCTTTGCGTACTTGAAGTATTAAAAAGTAGTAGTAAAAAAGCAATAAAGACTTTTCAGTGCTGAGTAACTGTGTCCAAGTCTTTAGTTTAAAACTATGGTGCATTTTTAACAAGGGATTTTTGACAAAATCAAAGCAACATGTTGAAATTTGTGACACTTTTACATACATACATCACAAAGACCCTTATTTATGAGCTATTAGATATATTTATAACTGCCATGTTATTAAAGATATTGACAACCAACTTATTTTCTTGTCTTGTAACACTGTGGTTCCAAACTGGCTGCAGTGGAAAACTGTTTTATCTCTGATTACAGCATTATCACCTAATGAAATCATGATAAATAGTTCACTACAACTCTTCTGTAACATATATTTTAAGATTTGTTTTACTATTTCATAAAACTAAAACAATATTTTTATATTGCACCGTGGCAGAGTGGTTAGTGTTCTCGCCTCCCAGCAAGAAGATCATAGGTTTGATCCTCAGGTCAACTCTCTGGGTGGAGTCTGCGTGTCCTCGCTGTGTTACTGTGGGTTCTCTCTGGCTACTCCAGCTTCCTCCCACCAGGCCAAAGACATGCATGTGTTTTATATTACTGTAAGCTGGTATGGGCCCTAAATAAATCACAGGACAGGAATTCTGTGCCTCCATATCTCATACTTCTAAGTTACAAAAGGTGCACTGTACTTTCTTGAAGTCAACTAATTCCTTATTCAAACATGTCAGTTCAAAAAAAAAGAAAAAAAGATATGTTTATTTTTGTTCAACTAAACTTTGCAAGCATTAAGAAAAAACTGTGACGGAATTAGGAAGGAAGGAATAATGCATATATTTTTATTACCTCCGCCAAGGTGGAGGTTATGTTTTCGGCAGCGTTTGTTTGTCTGTTTGTCTAATTGTTAGCAACATAACTCAAAAACTTATGAACAGATTTCAATGAAATTTTCAGGAAATGTCAGAAATGGAATAAGGAACAAGTGATTACATTTTGGGGGTGATCTGGATCACCATCTGGATCCAGGAATTTTTTAAAGGATTCTTTACTATTGGGAGATGGAGCTACTTTTGTCATTACAGCTTCCAACTCAACAAATAATGCCCATAATCATAACATTGTGGTAGATGTTATAATCTGACATAGTTTGACCTGGATCATGTTGATATTCTGGTTCTGGTGATCCAGAAGGTTCTAAGTATAGGGGGTACATATGAAATTGGATATTGCACATGCAACAAATACAGCTATACACTTGCAAATAACGCCGCATGTAAACATATGTTCACAGATTTGAAGTATCTTTAATACTTCTTGAGCTAGAGCCGGGCTTTTACAAGCTTTCTCTCAGGTGAGTGACCTATGGCTTGGCAGATGTCTGTGCTCTCCAAGTGCTTCTGGTTTAATCATAAGAACAGGTTTGTTTTTAAACGGGTCATGCCTGCTGTGTCCTGTCCAGACTGAACAAAATCCACCATCCTCTCAATGGGAGCCCTTTATGTCCTGGGCTGCAGCTGCACTGGCTGATGTTACATCCCTTGTGTGTTAGGTGAATTGGTGACTCTAAATTGCCCCTAGTGCATCCTTGTGAGCGTGACTGATGTATCCCTGAGTCAACCCTGCGACTAACTAGCGCCTGTCCAGGGTCTACCCCACCTAAGGCCCAAAGTTACTGGGATAGGCTCCAGTACCTGCAACCCCTAATAAATATAAATGGATTGAAGATAAGTTAATGAATCAGTAAAACAATCTTTTAGACTTCAAATAAGCTAAAGACTGAAGCTACTGTTTATTCCTCTACTGTACATAACCATTAAAAAAGACACATACTACTAAAATTTCGGCATTGACCTGATTTTTGTCGAGAAAAGATTGCTGATAGTGTTATCTTACAGACGCAGCAGCACTCCAAGGACATGCCCGTGATTTAATTGCTGTGATGAAGTTAAGCCTCCCCTCGACAGGGCTTTTGACTAATGAAATAATCCCGTTGTCTTTGATTAAGTGATAATGAAATGTCAGAAATCATTTACTTAAGACATCTGAGAGCCTCTCCAGTTGTTTTGAGTCAGGACTGAGCATGACCTGCTTTTACCTGTCCAACACTCCAGCATCTCTCTCTTTGCCCTCCTCTGGCTCCCTCTTCCACCCATGCTCTCCTGCCGAGAGGGTATTATTCACACTTAAGCTGCTCTGACAGCGCCCAAGAGTGAGAAAATCCTGTCTGACCGGATGGAACCACGCACCGAATCAAAGGGAATCAAGGAAAGCCAAAGTTTCACCCGAGTTTTGCATCTTTAGACTCTGCTTCCTCAATTGCATTGATTTCCTCAGAGGAAAACAGATTCCTCATTAAATTTTCAGATGACACAGTCCTGGTGTCAATACTTTCAGGATCTGAGGTGAATCATGGCCCTGCGCTGGGGCAGTTTGTCCAGTGGTGTGAGGACAACTATCTGGATTTGAACGTTGCTAAAACCAAGGGGATGGTGATTGATTTTAGACGCGCACCATCCCACAGTGTTAGTGTCATCCACAGTGATGTTGTCGAAATTGTCGATAGTTACAAATATCTGGCCACTGTGTTGGACAATAAATTGAAATTTGAATTAAACCATTGTTAAACCAGGACAGCAGAGAATGTACCTGTTGAGAAAACTGAACTCTTTTAATGTAAACAAGACTATCCTCAACAACATTTATTGTTCTTTTATTGAAAGTCTGCTCACTTTTTCCTTCATTTGCTGGTTCCAGTCCCTGTCCTTGAAGGATAAAAACAAACTGCAGAACATTGTAAAAACCTGCTCAAAAATCACAGGGGTTAAACTGAGGGAGCTGCATTCTCTGTGGGAGGAGCGAGTGCTGAGCAAAGCCAAGTGCCTCCTGGCTCAGCCCCTCCATCCTCTGACTCCTGATTTTATCTTGATGCCATGCTCCGGTACAGGAAGACTAACTGGTTCTCCAATTCTTTTGTGCCTTCAGCTATTAAATTGCTAAATTTTGAGGGTCGTGTTCTTTGAGGTTTTACACTGTAATATGTATATTGTTCTTATATTGTTTTTTGAGTTCCACTTGTGTCTGTAATAGACTGGCACACTGTGTGTTTGTGTGTACGTGAGAAGTGAGAACTGCTCTGAGAATGCTGCAAATGAATTGCCCTCTGGGATCAATAAAGTTTTCTGAATCTGAATCTTCAATATTCAGCCGTATTGTAGAAATCCATGTATTGTTTAATTCAAAGGTGTAGTGAAATACCACTCTCAAATATTTCAAGGAGTCTAAAAACCTTGTCATTGTAGGTTATTCTGATATTTCACAAACACAAAAAGTACCTTCAAAGAACCTTATGGTATGTGGTACTCAAGATGGGACTTGCTCTTGACACTAGTGTTAGGCCAACTTTTCAAAGAAAATCTCCTCATCTTGGACACTTTTTTACTTAGTCCGGCAAATACCACAACTTAAATATTCTTCATTCATTTGTATCAAAACATCACTACCTCATGCAGTTGGACTCATTTAGACCTAGTTTAGACCTGGTTTAGTCCCAGTGTAGTCCTGTTTTTAGACCTGTTTCAGTCCTGTTTTAGACCAAGACTTTCATGATTTGGTCTTAACAGTGAGGACCTGTTTACACAAATCTGCATGTCCAGGCCATTGGGGGCGCTGTGAGCCCAGCAAATGCAAACATTACATTATTATCTACTTGAGCACTATTTTCTAACCACATGTACTTTTGCTAAAACACACTTTTACCTTTTGCACTAGTATGACTATTTTAAGGGACAAGCATTACTTTTACTCATGCAAAACTTAAAAATCTTGAAACAAACAAAAGTATTTTTTTAGCAAAGTGAGTAGTAGTAGTAGCAGCAGCAAGTAAAGGTATTTTGTGCAGATATTACGGAACAACTGTGATAAAATTCAAGGCTAAAACTGGCTGTAAATTGAAAAGAAAATCAATACAATCTTGACATTCTTAAAAGTTTAAGAGAAGAGTACAAGTTTTTTTTATTTACTTTCTGGCAAAATGGGTTGAAATACTAATATTCTTAGCTATTTACTTCCAGGTGGCAACTTTTTATTTGGCCAGGCAGTGTAGTACTAACAGCAGTAGTGGTAGCACTATTAGAAAAAAGAGTAGTAGTACTAGTAGTAGCAGTGGTAGTAGTCACAGTAGGCTGCCATTGTAGTAGTAGTACTGGTAGTTTTAATGTAAGTCCATATTAATGGTAACATTAAGCATTTTCTCCTTCACATTACACTCAATACTTTTGAATGTAATCAATTTCCGCATCTGCTTGAGTAATAATATTTTACACAGTAGATTTTGCACAGATTTGAAGTACTTCTTTTAATACTTTTTGGTGACTTTCAACAAGCATTTCTTTTGTGTTGAGGACATTTGTGTACTGGCAGTCTGACAGACGCTGCTATAATTGCACAAACTCATCAGCTTTCCTGCTTTGAGTAGAGAGGTGTGAATATTTTAGCGCTGATGTGTGCCTTTCATGCTCAGAAACAATCCTTTTGTGTTGATTACCTGAGACCGGGCCCTCTCTCTCATCTTGCGTTCCCGTCGGTCCTGCACAGTGGACAGGTAATTGACCGCCGCGTACTCCAGGACGGACAGAAAGACAAAAACGAAGCTGACCCACAGATAGATGTCCACGGCCTTAATGTAGGACACCCGGGGCATGGACGCGTTGACTCCGGTGATGATGGTGGACATGGTCAGCACCGTGGTGATGCCTGGACACGAGGGGAACACAGTGAGCCTTTAAACATGACGCAACGGGCTGCAAAAAAGAGCCCAAAGCTGCACTCACCAGGAGCAACTCAGCGGGAGACAAGGCATTTGAGTCATACGCGGCCAATTGTTTCTGAGATGGACACACTTTAACGGGGATTTGTGGTGCAATATAAAACGCTTCCTTCCAAAATAAAAAAATCCTTTCATAATTTGCCCCTTTCATGTTAACTTACGTAATGCCATTGTCATAAGGAAAACAATAAAAGCACAGTTTGTAAAGAATAAAGCATTTACACCTGAACCTGAAGATCCCCTTGTTTGAATCAATCTTTACCATTTAGCCAGGGTCACCCATACGAATGCTTTTCCTATTCTATACAAAGAAGTTAGTCTGGTATCCCTTTGCGTAAATGTTCTTTCTATCACAGGTGGAGTAAAAAAACAGAGAAATGAAGAGCGGGACATAAGCAGTGCACCGCTGACCCAAACAAACATGGAGGATTCTTGCCGCATTTGCCATAAAACACCAGAATACAGCGTGTTATGAGCAGCACTGTAGTTGTTTCTGAACGGGGATAGCAGCAGAAGCCAGTTGTACAAAGACTTAAATGTGGTCATTACGTCAGATATCAACAGGACTTTACTGTTGTTAAAATGGAAACAGGATGAAGAAAAAAATTACACAGAGGACTGAACAACGCAGACTTCAGCAGAACCAGCAGGTGACGAAGGAAAGCACTAAACGCAGTTAATCAGGATAGAGAAGTTATAAAATTAGCTTGGTATTAGCTGGTGCTATTTTGGTTAGCTTCTATAATCGTAAACGGATGTGATAGGCCAGTTCCAAATCGACCGGAGAGAAACGCTTTGCTGCGAGTGAGGAACCAGACTGTTTTGCTTTTGAAAATAAAGTAGGAGAGGCTGGCTGGCCAGGCTAAAAGAATCCACTTAAAACTTACAGATTTTTTTACTGACCCCTTGTGGATGGAGTAAGTATCTTTGCAATGTTTCAAATACAGGTCTGGGTAAGATATAGTGCCCAGACCTGTAGACCTTCTAATGAGGGATTTTGGGGGCAAATACTCTCACAATTGTAAAGAATCAACCAAAAATAATACGTTGTTACTTACTGACCCCTTGTGGCTGGAGTGAATATCTTTGACCTTGCCTCACAATAGTAACTAGCCTGGTGTGCCAGCCTCTCCTACTTTCTTTTTGAAAACAGGACAGTCTGGTTTCTTTCTGGTCTTTTATGACAAAAATGGCAATCCACCATGTTTGATTGGGTCAGTGGTGCGCTGCTTACTTAAGTATAGGGTTACCAGACTTACTTCTTTGTATAGAATTGTCTGGTGGGCCAAGCTAGGACTCTTTTTGTTTTAGTTTTTTGGCCTTTTTCAGCTTTATTGTATAGTGCAGTTAAGAAGTGACAGGAAATCATGTGGAAGAGAGCAGGGAGAGATGTTTGGCTCAAACCTACAACGCTGAGGCAGGCTCTATTTGCCATGTACATGCACTGCAGCTCTACCGCAGCGCAAGGCTAGGATTCTTTACCACAAGCTGCAAAAAGGGCCCAAAGCTACACTCACCAGGAGCAACTCAGCGGGAGTCGAGGCATTTCAGTCATACGCGGCCAATTGTTTCAGAGACGGACACACTTAAACAGGGCTTTGTGGCACAATATAAAACGCTTCATTCAAAAAATGTCCCTTTCATGTTAACTTATGTAATGTCATTGTCACTTAAAAAACAATAAAGGCACAGTTGCTAACCAAATTTGACAGTAACTTGTGCTTCCATACTGCTGTTAAATAAAAAGGCAATTTGAATGCAAATCCGAAATCCATTGGCAAATCCAGACAAACAGTGTGTAAGTCTCTGTACCATTTGACACGACTGGAGCTCCCAGGCCTTTTTCGGTCCCTAAATCTTCTTAGAAACAAACAGCAGAGCGAGAGTGAATTTGCTGGGGACTATTTGTGGCGGCGGATTAATTTTTTGTGTTATTTTAGCGCGATTTGAAAAGAGAGAAAGAGAGACCAACCAGGACAGTCGGGGTAATGAGGGAACTTGTCACCCAAAGCCCAAATGGGACACTATAATGGTTTTTAAACAACAAAAGCAGGGAATATCCATATAACCATTACTTCTACCAAGATTGCTTTTGGTATTTCTTTGTTTTTTAGTTTCGTAATCCGTGGTTAGAAAGCAATGGTTTCATTTTGATTATATCTTCAGTATTATTTTGCAAGGATTCTGTACCATTACTGTAATCTTTTACCATTGCAAGATAGGGCCAAAGTTAAAAACTCCAGCCACAAGTGGTCAGTTAAGTAATAACTGATTATTTTTTGTGGATTTTTATTTTATTTTTTTACCATAGTAAGATATTAGGGCTATGTTGCTTAATGGATAGAGCATTTATCCCAGAACTATAAGATCCCTGGTTTGAGTCCAGGTCAGGGCCGTCGGCACGGTATTGCTTTACCACTGTGAGATACGGTCAGTAAAGGAAGAAAATATCAGTTTTAGTGGATTGTTCATGATTGTGGGATATATGGGTTTTGTTGTTCAATGGATACAGCCTTTACCCCTGAACTAGAAGATATCTGGTTTGAATCCAGGTCTAGGCACTATAAGCTGACTGCGAGAAAGGGGTCAGAAAAGACACAAATCATTCAAGTGGATTATCTACCATTGTGAGATATAAGGCCA
Source organism: Bostrychus sinensis (assembly GCA_020698575.1). Taxonomy (NCBI): domain Eukaryota; kingdom Metazoa; phylum Chordata; class Actinopteri; order Gobiiformes; family Eleotridae; genus Bostrychus; species Bostrychus sinensis. The sequence goes on from CM036258.1 coordinate 9,805,777, forward strand.
TTGTGACTTATTAGACAGAGCATTTACTCCTGAACTAGAAGATCCCCAATTTGAGTCCACGACAGGGCCAAAAATACTTACTCCGCCCACAAAGGGTTAGTACAAATAAGTTTTGGTGAAGCCTTTATGATAGTAGGATATAATTGTTTGGGTTCTGAGTGAATAGAGAATTTACCCCAGAACTATAAGACCCTTAGAGTCTGGAGATTATATCTTCATGATTGCAAGATAGGGCCAAAAACACTAACTCCTGCCACAAGAACTTATTATTTGTTTCAGTGGATTCTTAATTATTTTGGCTATAAGGATTTGGTTTCTCAACAGATAATGGAGAATTTACCCCAGAACTAGAAGATTCTTAGAGTCTGGGAATTGTATCTTTACCAATGTGAGATAGGGCCAAAAAAAAAAACAAAAAAAACTAATTATTAGGTATTATTATCTGTTTCCGTGGTGACTGTACGTTATAAAGGTTTTGTTGCTCAGTGGACAGAGTCTTTACCCCTGAACTAAAGGATTCTTGTTAAAATTAGCAATAATATTTTAGTTTTTTGGTCTCCATGTTGGATTCCTTTTAATGGGACTCATGAATCTCTCTCTGGGATAGTGTCTGGTGACAAAAGTAGCGGGATGCGTTTGTTGTTTATTCTTCAAATTTAGCCTGAAGGAGGCGGTAGCAAAACTTAACAGGCCTGATACGAGAATGAAAGAGGACGTTTTTACACCGACTGGGAAGCCAAACAAACTAAAGACACTCACAAATCTGGAAAGCTGGGTTAAAAACAGCTGAATTTAATCGGAGTCCTGACACGAGGCATGAGAATCTCACAGCGAGGGGTAAACCAGACGCCCATGTGACGGAGCAGCAACACACCCGTGATAAAATAATTCAAAGAAAAACTCAGACTGGTGGGAGGTTTGTGTGTGTGTGTGTTTTCTTTACGTGTCTGCGTGTGGAGCCATGTCGTCGCCAGTTTTTTTTTTTTTTTTTCCATTTGACACAGACACATTTTCCTCAGGCGAAAGCAGCAGTCTCTTCAAAGTGCATTTATGTGTTTATTTTATTTATTTTTTTACCGAGGGATACTCTGGCTGGCACGGCACGGCGGTCGATCCAAAACGAGACCCAGGAAAGCATCACCATCAGAGTGGCGGGAAAGTACGTCTGCAGCAGGAAGAAGAAGATGTGGCGTCGCAGAGTGAAGTTGATGTAGAGACGGTTGTACCAGCCTGGAAAGACAGGAAGACAAGTCAAAGTTAATAATGTCTTCATCTAATCCTCTTCTCTGTAGCCTCTGCTTTAAAAATCTCCTCCTCGGTTTTCCTTTAGGCCAGTGGTTCAGAGAATTTTTACTCCGAGTAGCCAGGAAAAATGGAAAAATAGTGATTTTTAATAGAGTTTTTTTTTACAGCAGATGCCCTTTCTGACGCAACCAGCCATATACTGTGATAGGAGTATGCAAGTGTGAAGGGTGGAGTGTCTTGCCCAAGGAAACAATGACAAGATGCATTGGGCCAGAGCAGGAATCGAACCAACAGCCATCTGTTAGTGGGCTACCTGCTTAATCACAGTTAGGGCTGGGTACTGTTTAACAAAACCTTTATGGTATCGAAAGAAAAGTTACAATACTACTGGTATTGGAAAAAAAATGTTTATTTATTACCAATAGCTAGTGGGACCTTAAATGCTCCTTTGCATGTAGGATTCAAATAAATAACACAGTGGTTCCAAAAGTGGGGTCCGGGGCACCCTGGGGGTCCGCGAAGGTACTACAGGGGGGGCCCCCAGAGGCTGTCTATATTTCAATTTCAATTTGAATTTATTATTTTTTATTATTAATAATATTTCAGACATGGTTTTGGTTCATAAACACAAATAAAACATACAAAAATATAAAAAGTCAATGAAAATATTAAGTACCTAAAAATATTAAGTACATAAAAAACATTTGAACTTAATTACAGTTGTATACTTGTTTTAAAATATTACTTTAAAACAACTTTTAGTCAATAATCTGTGTTTTTGTAATGTTTTTATAAAAAAATAAAATAAAAAAACATGGCAGAGTCTTTTGAATAGAGGGAAGTTTTAGCGTTGGGGGTCCACGAGGGATTTTCGGGATTGTCTTGACTGAGAGAATGGCTGAAATAACAGAAGAAATCATACAAACTACACTAGGCCCAAATCTGGCCAATACCCGCCGATATAAACAGTAGTACTTTTACTGTGTGCTGGAATAAGACCTGTTTACTTGCAAATGATGGACTTCTGCTATTTGTGCATTTACTCTGCAGTTCATAGGAAACAGCCCAAACTGCCTTCTCATGGCCTGAAAAGCTCAAAAAGGCAATACAAATATTTTGCTAATTTCTCTGCCATAAAACCTCATAGAACAAAAATTGCTCTACTTGCATGAAATTTAAGTTAAACAAATTTAGTTAAAGCTAAATAAATTAATTAATATAATACATAAAATATATAATAATATGCCCCGCACCAATGCCCACTAAAACCTACAAACCAATCAGAATAAAGAACAATAAGCAGCTTTCTACAACATTTTAAAAAGATGTTTAGTGTAATAAAGTGGCCTGGGGTGTACAAGCCATATTCATGTAAATAAGAGCAGAAAGAAAAAAGGTTTAAAATACTTTTTCCTAATGTATAATGTATCGGCCCATGTATTGGATATCAGTATTTTTTTTGTTACCTAAGATCGGCATCGGCCTCAAAAAATCCATATCGGTCAGGATCTAGTTTTAACTTACAGCTAAGAATTTTGCTCCAAAAATTGGTCTTTTATTTAATATTATTGTGTTTTAGGATTGTAGAAGATGAATTAGGACACCACAGGTATAAGAAAATTGTGCAGGTACCAGAAACAAAAAATCAGGGATTGTTTAAGTACTGGTATCAAAAAAATCTGAACGGTATCTAAACCCACCCACAATGACACATGACTAAACCAGGACTGAACTGACAAGGATTAAACTTCTGTTCAGAAAAAGCCTGCACACGGGGCTAAACCTGGGATTAACATAGGATTAAACCAGGACTAAGCACTCCCTGAAACAACCAGAGCAGGACAAAAAACAGGATTTAACCAGAACTAAACCAGTCTTCTTCTTCTTCTCTCGCATGTCCTTGGACGATCAGCACTACTAAGGCCATTATCTCAGTCAGCTGTTAAACCCAGGAGCGTAGCCAGGATTTTTTTTTACTGAGGGGGGCAGCTGGGTCCTGTCATTTTACTGTGGTGGCTCATAGCAGATTATTATTATAGGACTAATACAAAAAATGTGAATTTTTTTTATTTGACCTTTATTTAACCAGGAAAGAATTATCTTCTGTTCTGTTTTGAAGCCAGTTACTTGGGTGGAGTCAGAGACCTTTTTATGGTTTGAGGAAGTTATTTACTGTATCCTGGTGCATTTTAGCTGACTATAGAATGAATAAAACAATGTGCTGTTTTAACGTCTGAAAGCATGTTGTTGTTAATTAGTGCAATGGATTAGATATTTTTGCTTTAACAAACTTACAGCAACTTACTAACTAACAACTTTGTCTGCATCACAACTTTTCATCACAGTCTAAGAGTCTCACAGTCTACTGTCAGCTCCTGTCAGCTCCTCTGTGCAGCACTAATGCCTTTCTTTTCAGGCTCTGCCACAATAAAGTTGTTTCTGCTGCTGGAAAAAGATGAAGATTTATTTTGAAGGATCACAGGAGGTGGTCGATTGCTTCAACAGAAACTTTACAGTGCTTCCCCTGTAGCTGCAGATTCTCTTCTGCTCTTCTACATCTTTCCTCTTACTTTTGATCATAATTAATAACAAAGTTATTGGAAATAATTATCTCTTTTGCAATAGTTTTTGAGTAAAAGTGAAACTGGAGCGAAAAACACACAGCGGCTGTTTGCAGATGGAGTGGTAATAAACCTGCGCCTCTTGTAATGAAATGCAAGACGCCTAAATGCTTTTACAAACTTTAATGGCAATATCTCTGTGATTCTTGAACCTATCAACATGAAATAAAAACTGGCACAAAGCTCGAGGTCTTATCTGTCAGTATCATTTAGCTGCAGGTTTCTGTATCAAGCCATTTGTTTTACAACATCTGCGCAATGACGTAATGTCAGTCACTCACGCCAGCGTCATTATGGACCTTAGTCGCCCGTCACAGGACTGCTCAGGTGGGGCCGATGTGGTGGTCGAGGTCTGACCGACAGGGGCCGTGGCCACCCCAGGCCACCACGTGGCTACGCCACAGGTTTGACCACAGATGCCATGTGGAGACCGGTGTTTTGAGCAGCTGGTTAATATGTGCTCTACAGTGGATCCTTGTATTCACATTGGGAACTTTCTGCAAGACCCCACTGCAGCACTGCAGCTCCAAAGCAGGATGTGCCTGCCCGTCCTGTGGCAATAAAGTATTACCCACTGCTTTCAGGGCAGATGCTGGCCAGGGACATCTGTGGGATCTTCGATGTACCACTGGACCATATAGATCTTTCTCCTGATTTCCACTGGTCCCTCCATTTGGCTTTGACCCAGGAGGCCTTGGGAGTGTCTGCTGGTGTTGTGTGGCAAAGGGCGCTGGGACCAGCCTGTAATTGCTTATTATTATTTACTGGTTTTCATCTTTACAAAATCTCAACACTTCTGACCACTGCTCTTGGCCTCCTTCTGTTAATGATATATTATTAGTGATATAATCACTATCGCATCTGAGGCTGGCCTCTCTCACTTTATCCAAAACATTTAACATAAGCTGTCCCTCTGATGATTTATCCGCCCTCCTCACTCCCAAATAGAACCTCAACATCTCCAGCTCTGCCTCCTGGCTCTTCCTCAGTGCAACTGTCACTAAACCAATGATGGGTTGGGACCCAAAAGTGGGTTAGGGTTAGGGTGGGTCGTAGGCCATTGAAAGTTTTTTTTTTTTTTTTTTTTTTTTAATTAGGGCTGGGACTTTAAAGCTTTAATCATGATTAATTAATTACAGAGAAATTAATGTATAAAAAAATTTACTCAATTAATCACACTTGTCTATGACAACACAAAACATTTCTCCACATTCACACCGGTCAAAACACCAAATGTGAGAGGATTTCGGCTGTGAACAGTTGGATAATGTACCTATACGAGTGCACTACAGGTAACTGCACACAACCAGTGCATCACGTTTCTTTCACTTTCAAACGCGCTGCTTCAATGCGCCACTCATCGTCTCCGATCGTTCTCACAGCTGACTGACGACACAGGAGACAGCAGTCTGTTGGGTTCAGATGTGAAGGACAGAGGACAGGTCCACGAGGAGGTCACAGGAGGAGCACAGAGGAGGACAGAGAGCGGGAGAGAGAGGAGAGAGGCGCACCGTGTGTTACTAAGTGCACGGGAGGCAGAGGTCGATGTACAGATGATAAATACTTCCCTGTTTGACCACAGCAGTTAATTTGAAATCAAGTTAAAATATGCCGAAGATACAAATAAGCTCCTATATTTGATTTCTAACATATAAATATTGCTATTTGATAAAATGTGATTAATCATGATTAATTAATTACAAAGCCTGTAATTAATTAGATTCATTTTTGAGTCCCACCACTATTAGAAATATATAATGGATTTACACAGTATGGGACATTAGGAGTATAGATGAAATTCAACAAGGGCAAAAAATCCAGTTCTATAATGTCACTGTTACTGTTAAAGTACGGTGACCCTAAGGTGCAATATCAAAATTGTTTTGGTCCACTAGAAAAATAAAAGCAGAGGTAGATTATTTTTTTTAAATCTAGCCTTAAAAAGAAACCCATCCCATCAATTTAAAAAGGAATGCACAGAAAATAAAATATCTATGTCTCTATTAAAAAAGGAGCATCATCAAATTTGTTTTTGTCTACTGGAAAAATAAAAGCTGATGATTTTTAATTGCATTGCCTCAAAAAAAAAAAAAAAAAAAAAAAAAAAACTCTAAAAAGTAAAAAGATTCTATTAAATAAAGCTATGTCTCAAATTTAAAAAAGCGTGTTTAAAAAACTCATTCATCAAAATCCCCCCAAAAAAGAGCTCCTTAACAAATGGATAATTATACTTGGGCAATATTTTGATGTTGCACCTCAGGGCCACCGTACTGAAGTGAGTGCTGCTTCATTTTCCTCAGTCTGTCTTTTATTTGGGCCGCAGCTTTTTGTTCTGGGTGAGAGTGGGTCCCGAAGCCAGACAGGTTGAAAACCACTGCTCTAAACCATAAAACAGTACTACTCTCACTAATGTACACCTTTAGTTTCATTCTTGCTGAAACTCTTTTGTCACATAATGTTGTAAGCCTCTTTATCTTTTTTTCGACAGTGCTCTGGACTTTTGTAAGTACTTAAAATCCTGCACCTTCCTTACGTCTGTTCCCTTTAGCCTCATTAACCCACTTGGATCCATCTCTCCATGGACACATATTCTGTTTTACAAACTTTAATGCTTGATAATTATATGTTTTGCCACCAGCGCTGCTCTGTGTAAATGACTGGTATTAAAGTGTCAAAGATACATTTAAAGTTAACACTAAAAGGAAAAATCCTGTTTATAAAATAGATGTAAACAGATGGTATTTGATGAGGACATTTTGGTGGCACAGGAACACATTGTACTTCATCTCAGCGTGCTTTCTACTTTTTATCATTTAGGAAAAAAAAGTTTTGAAATGTCATAGAGGCTCTCCTTTCACTTTTTTAATGAACCAGTTATTTTTCAGATCGAAACACAAAGGCTACTAGTTAATCAATATTTCTGGAATGGAAACAACAATTTCTAAAATGTATACATTCTGTCTGAATAAAACCAGTTGCCATTTGAAAAAGACAGATAATAGAAATTGGCTAGCCTCCACATTCAGAGCTACACTTTACAAATCAGTGGCGAGCAAAGTCATATTCAGAAAATGTCTTGTCCTAAAGTTAAAATTTATTGTTTGTAATATGCTGCTTACAACTTTTAACCTTTTGTACAAGCTTTCCACAGCTCACGCCAGTGTTTGTGCCACTGAAACGATACACAGTTGTTGACATGAGACTGCTTTCTTGTTTCAATTTTGAAATATTAAAAACTTAAAATTTGTTTTGGTATTCCAATAAAAACACAGGGCTTCAGAGTGACTACTAATGGCCAACGACTTTCAGTTTTTATTATAACTATGGCTGCAAAACATTATCAACAAACACAAGATTTGAAATGGTTCTTTTTCATACTGTACAAAGTTATCCATTTGAAAAATTAAATTGAACTGCGGTGAAACAATTTAAAAAGTTTATAAAGTCCTGGTGAAGGCATAATAAACATTTTTCATGAAAAACTGATGTAATTACTCGTCGGAAAGGTAAGAAAAAAGCTTAAATGCTATCAACAATTAACGTTAGCTACCAATGACAGCAGATAAACATTGTTAGATTCAAAATGTCTTAAATTAATCATAATAAACAACAGTTTTGACTCAGCGTGAGATCGATGCTGATGTTATACTGTTTTTGTAAATGGAAATAATTTGTTTTAAGTATATTATAAACTGTATCTTTTGCCTCTGCATCTATAGTATCACATGTAGTCGAGGGGCAAAGCAAAAACATTTAATTTTTTCAGACTCTGACATTTTACAACACTCGCTGCCACTAACACTGACATAACAAAAATATTGCAACATGACTTCTGGTTGAAAAAGTGTTTAAAAAAGGCCTATTTGTTCCTAAATTTTAGATTAGTTTTGTTAGTTTTTGTTTGGATTTGATCTAGCCCAGGTTCAGAAGTAAATATAAAAAACATACAACACTCTAAAATGTCACTTTGCAAATCACATTTCTTCTATGGTGCTGCAGCCCTATTGTAATTTGATTTGTATATTTTCTACATGCAACATTTTTTTGGACAAATGCAAAATTATAATGAATGAGCTCTACACTGTCTTGGGAATATGAATAATGTGATGAATTGTCACTGAACCTGTGCTGCTGTAGAAGGCCAGCCTGGACGTGGTGTGAAACTTCTGAATGAGAAACTGCGACAAAGAAATCCGATCGTCCGTGCTCAGAGACTCGTCCCCGCTCTTCCAGTACAGCATCAGGTCCTCATCAGTGTAGGCATCTGCAAAACACACACAAAATCGCTTTATAACCACACTAACCACACAAACTCCAGCTATATTTGTGTGAATAGCTCATCACTGCACATTATACAACTGTGTGTGCAAAGTCTAAGGGTCAGAATTGTATTTAAAATCATGAAAAAGGCTTAATTTAAGAGGCCCTCATTAACCTTTGTGGATGATAATTCTGGCAAAAACGTGTTGTACTTTTTAAACAGGGAAGAGCTAAAGTGGTCTTGATTAGTCCAAACCTCACCATTATGTAATTGTGAATAGTTTCGGAACGCATTTAACTCCGTACAGTAGCACTGGATACAATTCAGATAATGAGACAAGTAATTATAACTGAAAAATCATGTAAATGCGTTTTTTATTTTTTATTTATTTGTTTATTTTTTGCCTCTGTGCACTTTACGGACTTCTTTTAAAAGCAATAGGATTCCTTTTTAGGGACCATTACGACCAAAAAGTGATTCTTAGACTGAAATCTAGGCAGGCAGAAGGCAGCAGCAGGCTTTACGCTTTGAGCTCAGTCAGACATTTTGCCTTTGGGATGGAGTGTAACTTTTTAGAAAGAATATAATTATCAGTTAAGCCTTCATTAACTTTTTTTTTTTTTGGTTTAAAAATAATAATCAACTGTTGCCAACATATAGTGAGAGGTTGCTAATACTTTGTTGTACTAATAAGGCTGTGGCCAAGTGAGACTGCATGGGCTAACCTTGAAAAAAAAACAACAAAGGAGGAATAAACAAGTATACTTTGATAAACTTGTATCTTGCCTGAATACGTGCTGCTTAAAAAAAAAAAAGTGGGCAACCAACTCCAAAGTTTTGGTGCCCTACTGTGAGCCGGCGCCTTATCTCGAGATGCAACTCCTCTTGTAGGCTTTTATCATCATCGTTACTTAATGCCTAATAGCAACGCCAAAGTCTTCTCCGGCAAACTGTTGACGCCACGGAGGAGCTCGGCGAGTTCACAGCCCAGTCTTAAAACATCACAGAGTGCAACCTTAATCTTAAATTTATAGCCATGCTTTTTGAAAGGGCCCCTGGTGGAAGTGGGATGCTTCCTGGGAATACCTTTGATGTGTGTGAAATAGCGAATCCCTAAGTACGCGCTAGGGCACTTGCAGGAGCGCAATCTGTCCCTCCACCCCTCCGTCCAAAAACGTGTGTCTGTCAGTCAAAAAACTCATGTGCAGCGATGTAGACGCCACTTTTTGCATCCTAATGTGGCATCAACTGTGAACACAAGCGCAATCTGTTTTAATCAAAGACTGACATTTATCTTCTTCCACTTGTTCCTGTTAAGACTTGTAGGTGTCTGGAGCCTATCCCAGCAACTATGGGCCTTAGGCGGGGTACACCCAGGTCAGCGGCCAATGACTTACACACAACCACTCTCACATTCACTGACTATAGGCTATTTATTCATGTTCATCTACACGTGCATGTCTTTGGTGGGAGTGAGCCACAGTAACAGAGAGGGCAGAGACTCCACTGAGAGAGGTCACAGTCAAGAGATTAAACCCTCAACCTCCTTAATGAGAGGCCGTGCAGCTAACGGATGCTAGTATAAAGCAAAAATGAAAAATTAAATCGACTTAAATAGACGCTTATACAATCTTAACATAAATATTTCAGGTATGGGGGTTGGAGGCTGGAGTAGTATTTTGTTTCATTCACGGCTTGTCTGAGAAAACCTGTACGCTGAGCCCGTCCTCTTCTAAAGATCTTAAAACACACGGTCTCACGTCTCTAGTGCTCTTTCTAAAGTTCATACACCGTCACCGGACTCATTCTCATAGTTTCAGCGCTTAAACTGACATCACTACGGAGAAGGAGGCTCATTTATCTGTTAGCGTCATGTTGCTATGTCATGCTGTGTTATGCTCTGTCCATTCCCCACTGTTGCCAGCTGGGGGCGATAGAAACCTAAGCCAAGCATTTTCTGCAAGTAGAAAGTGACATCTCCCCAAAAATAGACTTTTTCCCTACATATACAAATATTTTAAGTTATAAATAGTGTCCAAAACTATATAGTACCTTTAATATATAAACCTAATACCTACTCACAGTATTAACTAGACCTGCCATTCCCAAAGTCAGGAGTGTCACGGCCTCCTTAAATTTACCAAAATCCCACGCGGACCCCCAACAATACAACTTCCCTCAATCCCAAATTTTATTTTCATGTTTTTCTCCATATATTTCTATAAAAAATATTACAAAAGACACTGACTATTGGCAAAAAAAGTGTTTTAAAGTTATATTTGAAAACAAATACACTGTTAAAAAAAAAAATAAAAAAATGCTGCAAAAACCCAATAACTCAAGGCAAAGGATCCCTCAAGATTTTTGGGGCCAGCTCAAAATCTCATGTTTTCCACACTTTCACTTAATTTGATGTTCATACTTCTAAAAACTTTTCTAATTTTTAAGTTTTTCTCTCATCTCATCTTACAGCCAACTTACAGTGTTCAGAAAAAGTTATTCTTTTATTAAATGTAATATATTTAGTTTTTATTATTATCAATAATACTTTTTCTGAACAGTGGAGTCAGTTGGCTGTAAGATGAGTTGGAAAAATTAAAAATAGTGAGTAAAACTTAAAATTTCAGGTTTATATACTTATGAACGTTAAATTTGGTAAAAAAATATTATGAAAATTATAAAACTCAAAATCTTGAGGGATCCTGTTGCCTTGAGTTTTTGTAGCATTGTTTTTTACAGTGCATTTCAAACTCAATTTATTTTTATGTACTTAATATAGACAGCCTCTGGGGGCCCCCCTGCAGTACCTTCGCAGGACCCCCAGGGGGCCCCGGACCCCACTTTGGCAACCACTGAACTAGACCCATTCACAGTGAAAAGTGTTATTTAAGCCGTGTTCAAGCCAAACCGACTGACAATCAATTTATCTAAAATAGAGCAGGTTGTATGCTTTGTTTTTCTGATGACAAACTTGTTAACTGTCCAACTTCAGTAAAACTTTTTAATGGCTGAAAGGAAAGAAATATCCAGCCAAACTATAAGTACTAAGTGATGTGCATTGAACATCGACCCTGAAAATCCTGCTGTGTAGCTTTGAAAAAGACACATTTAATTACATACTGTCTTTATTCAAATATAAATGTCCAGTTTGAAATGACTTTTTATTAACGTGCACAAGTAATTTATTCATGTTTTAGTCTTGTGTTTAACCTCTATTGGCAACTTTGTAACTTTAGGTTAAAGCTACATTTGAGTGTTTTTAGCAATTATTACTGCAAGCAATGTTAAATGTGTGGCTATTTAAAAGAGATAATGAATACATTTATAAACTCTGGCTACAGAAGCACAACATGAATGCAAGCCTTTTATTATTACAGTGAACCTGTGTGTATTTATATGAAGCAATTAATCTTTTCTGCTGCTGTTTCATAAACATGGAAAAAGATTGCAGAGTTGTGGTCACATTCAAAATAATATTAGAGAAAGTGTCATGTCTGGGCATTGCTGTGTGTTGCAACTATGACAAAAAAATAAAAAAATAAAATAAAATAAAAAAATAAACCCACACACAGACCGCAACTAGAAATGTTTTATAGAAAAGTTCTCACTATCTGGGTCCACTGGTGTTTGCAGAATTAAAAATGAGTCAGATATTTGATTAAACTTTCAGAAAAGGTCATTAATGGGCGGAGAAAAAGATTATACATTTTTAGAGTGGATCTGGAGGACAGTCTGGAATTAATTTAAAGATTCAGTGTTATTGCGAGATAGGGAAATCCCGCTACCACAAGGAGGGGTCAGTTAAGAAACAAGTGACTAGTTTTAGTTCTTTACTATTGGTACAAAAGGTTTAAACACATGATTTTCAAAAGGAATGAAGAGGGTTGACTTTCACCAGGCGTTTCATATGGAATGTATGGTTAATGGAAAAATATACTTTTCTAAAATTGTTAATATAGAAATTTTAACTGCAAAACTATTGATTATTTTTATGAATTAAGAACTCATGATTGAATATAACAAGGAAGCAGATTAATGAACTATTGATACTGGGATTTAATACATCTTTCTGACATACATGGGAAGATTATTTTCAGTTAGGCTAGCCTTTGTCTTATTCTTTGTTTCTTTTATACTTGTGTACATATAATTTTATTTATTACATGCTCGACAAAAACTACCACCACCACCACTACTACTACTACTACTACTACTACACGGACTTTGTGGCTCAGTGGAAAGGGAATCTAGCGCTTCTAGTTCAGTTTTTAGGTGCTACTTGTCATTTTGTTTTGTTACTTCTGCTTTGTAATGTCATATCGAGCCATTAAATATTTTTCACATTCAATTTAAAAATGGCTGTTGTTAAAAATGTCTTGCTTTTGGCGCTAAAAGGATGAACGCGACTTTTTCATCAGTAGTGAAATTTTGATTAAATGAAAATGTGAGCAAAGGTTAGTAATGGACCAAGGAAATCATTGTTTTTTGTAATCTTTTTTTGTGCCTTTGCGAGATGATGTCCCCGCTGCCACAAGAATAACAACTCCATTCAAAGTCAGTAAAGAAAATTAGTTTTCTTCAATCCTTTACTATTGGTAGATATAAGGGCATTGTGGTAGAACATTTAGAGAGTGCTATTAATCATTTAGTTTCTTCTGTTTTATTGTTAGTAATGTCACACTGCCCTATGTTTATTTATATAATGTTGTTTACACAGGGTTCATACAGTTTTTACCAAGAATTTTCCATGGCTTTTCCAAAACATACTTTTGCTGCATTTTCATTTGTTATATTTGGAAATTAGTCAGTTCAAGAAGAAAAAAAACAGTTGGCACTTTCCCCAGAAATATATTATTCCATTAATTTTACTGACTTTTTGAAACGTACTTACACCAGTGATTAAAATATAATGATGCTATATTAGATATAAATTAATCATCTATCCTGTTTTAATTAAAGCATTACCAAAACCTAAAGAGCCAAAGCAGAAGCAGCAGGAAAAAAATTATTTAGTTCAAATATTCTGATAAAAAATAGATAAAGGTCACTTTTTCCTGCACTGAGAACAAGAAGAGGCGTTTCTACTGAACACTTATATTTACTGAAACTCTACACCAAATTATAAAATTCTAAAACTTTTCCAGGGTCTGAAAATTGCTTTTTAAAATTCCATGACTTTTTCAGGTTTTCCAAGAATGTTTACAGCAGGGGCGTCCAAACTTTTTCCAATGAGGGCCAGATCTAGAGATGTGCAAATCTTCAAGGGCCAACAGTCTCTCCTGATGCTTTCTAAAAACTGAACGCATGTACAGAATAAATAAAATGTGCATTGTTTGATAAGGATTTTGTTTTCAAAAGCCAAATAATTATGCATGCTCTGTTTATTTTCTTGCTTTCTGCACTTTATTCTGTACAAGAGCCACCTAAACAAGTGAATTTCTCTACTGTGAGATTAATAAAGTTCAGTCTAATCTAATTCACAAAAAAATAACATCTCTGAACATAAAAACTGCAACTGCAATTATTTTTTGACACACTAATTTGAAAATACAACGCAGAGAGTATTAGATGAGATGCATAAATATACAGACAAAGTGACAGAAACACTACGAAAGTGCCATAAGTAATGCATTTTGTCATAGAAGCTGAGGGCCATATGAAATCTCAGACCGTGCCACAAATGGCCCCCGGGCCGCACTTTGGTCACGTCTGGTTTACAGCTTCTGACCATTTCCTAATGTCTTGTTTTATGTAACTGTAGATATAGTTGTTGCCTGCTTTCAGCGCTAATTAAATGTGACGTTTTTTTTCCATCCGTGGTCGCAGTAACCTCGCACGGCGGCACACTGTGTTCTGTGACGTCTCTAAACTACATTTGAGTCTGACAGTAGACTTTCAAAAGGCTGGGGAGTGTATTCAGCGCTCTCCTTTGAACAGCGCGTTACGGCCATTAGCGAGTGAAGAGCAGTGAGCGGTATCGTGAAGCGTGCTACTCACAGCTCTCCAGCTCCAGCGAGCAGGTCTGCGAGTCCAGGGGGAAGCGGCTGAAGTCCATGTTACAGGCAGCAGTCACCGTCACTCTGTCCAAACACACACACACACACATGGTTAAACACACGCCAAAAAGGAGAAAATCATTGTTGTAATGTGCAGAAAACCAGGATTAATTTTGTGCGTATTAATCCATGTGACAGCGCAGCCTGGAGCCCGAGCTGTGATGGAGAGACTCTGGGCCCGCAGTCTTCTGTTGGTTTAAGGCTCAGAAGAATAAATCAGGATTATGAGGGCAGAATAAAAGAGTGTCAGTGAAACTTTAGGAAGTGTTTTCAGAGATATTTCAAAATGACACATTACTTCATTTATAATTAATGCTTTTTCTGTTTCTTAAAAAAGAGGTAATGACTAGACTTCTGCCCTCTAGCTCCGGCAAACTTCAGAAACAGAGAACTATTACCAAGGTGTCGCTCAGCGCACAGTTGGTATTGATCCAAGCATGAGTTTTGTCCAACCATGCACTGTAAAAAGTCATAGCCAATAAGTTGTAGTCCATTCTATAATTTACTTCCACTAACAATTATTATTAGAGTTTTTGAATATTAAATCATGTTTAAACTCACTGTTACAAGTAATTTGGTAGTTTCATTTAAACATGTAAGCACTATTTCTGCCTTAAAAATGTAATTTATTTAAACTTTGTGAAAAGTCTTCATTCAAATAATAAAGTTAAGTTGTGGATCAGAGACCATGAGTGAAATCAACCTGACAAAAATATTGTCCTTATGTATTTAGTAATAAATTTACTCTCTCTGTTAAAGTTTCAGGTAAAAATGAACACAGCACCATGACACAGGTGAACAGTGCCACACATGACCTGATGTTTTAAAGAAAAAACACAAAAAAGATAAACCGCTCACTCCCGAACTGGACTGGGCAGTGGATGAAAACTTCTGAGTGAACACTGAAGTTGAACTGTATTAAATAGATAAGCATAATATGCTTCTGAAGGTAAAATGTGTTATTTAGTTATATTTTACAGTTATATCCTTAACCTCTTAAACCCAAACAGAGTCCGACGGGGCTCCGCCCCCTTGCGTCCGCTTGTTGGGACCATAGCAGGGAGATACAGCGGCTGACACACACATGTTTGACATCCTCGTGTTCGGACAATTCGTGGCAACAAAACTATCTACTTCAATTTCTATTCAACAGTTGGCTTCTGCCTGGATTTTTAAAAATAAAACATGTATATCTTTCCATTACTTTGTTTGGCACAAATTTAGCTGCAGTAGACCAAGATATGTGAAAATTTCAATTTATGTTGTTATTTGCTTCACTACAGGAAGGAAAAAGACTTTTTTGGAGGCAAATATGTGTTGTTATTTTTCTGGCGGAAATTAGACTAATCCATTTCAACCTCAATTTATGGTCAAACAATATAATTTATTAATATTATTTCTCTTCCACAGTAATCCCCAAAGTCCACCAATTAATTTGCTACCAAGGTTAGCTATGTACACCTAGTAAATGCTAAGTAAAACCTTAATAAATGTAGATATAGAATTTTCCTCAGAGCTTAACGGGTTAAAGATAACAAAAATTGTGTCCCAAAAGATAGATTTAGAAATAAAAAGTGTTCAGCTGTACTAAACTCCATATATATAACGTAGCCCAGTCCACATTGGTCATGGTCCAACCATGGCTCAGAGGGTCAGGTCCATTTCACTCATGGTCCCTGATTCTCTCATCCACAACTTAACTTTATTATTTGAATGAACAGTTTTCACTAAGTTTAAAGTTTTAAGGCAGAAATTGTACTTACATTTTTAAGTTGAAATAGTAAATTACTTGTAACAGTGTGTATCTACTGGATATCTGCAAGAAGGGGGGTTCTCTTTGGAAGTGAGGAGGATGTATGAGTTTAGAAATGAGTACATCAGAGGGACAGCTCATGGGAGATGTTTTGGAGATAAAGTCAGAGAGGACAGACTGAGATGGTTTGGACATGTACAGAGGAGGAGACAGAAGACCTAGAGGAAGACCAAAAAGGAGATTTATGGATGTAGTGAAAGAGGACATGAAGTTTGTCTGTGCGAGAGAAGAGGATGCAGAGGACATGGTTAGATGGAAGCAGATGATGTTCGGTGTGGAAAACCCTGAAACAGAACACCCGAAAGAAAAATAAAGGACAGACATAATGGCGTACAACCTAGTATTACGGCTTCTTGCACACATTGGAACAGTTCAATAAGTAAACAAGTCTGTCAATCAGAATAGCATGCAATTTCATTTTAACAAAAAAAGGCTACACAGCAAATTAAGATGCCATGGTTCACACAAAGAAAAGCGCAACATTGTTCTGTTAAGGCTGGGAATCAACATTTTAGATTCCAAACAAGCCACTTAAAATTAAGACTATTAGACTTTTAGGAACATCTTTTGAACACAGCTTTTAATTTCCTTAAACTTGTATGATCCAATGTTATTACAAAATGAAAAAAAGCTGCGAGGAATCAGTAAAACAGAGCTGAATACTGTTTTTTTGGATAAATGACTGAGAGCAGAGTGGATGTAGAGGGCTTGTTGATTGGTCAGTGCTTCCTGGAGTGGGCGGGTGTTCATGGAAGAGGTGTTCGGGCAATCAAGCGTTTTGAGACCTCAGAATGGCTGTGTCAGAGAATATAGATAACTCAAACATGCACGAATGAGAAAAACAAATTGATGATTTAGCATAATATATGACCACAAGCTGCTAATGAAAACTTCAACTCAAAGTTATCACAAACTCCTTTAAATGTTTACTCTACAAAAAGCAATTTTTAAACAATTAGAACGCAAAAAGACACGAAATTAAGCTTATATGAGGCTATAGCGACAGTTGAGCATGACTTCATCTACATATACTTCATGGACGTCATAAAACTTCCAAATCTACTGGATTTCTCACAATGTCGTCATCTCAAAACCTTGTCGTTTTCCGAGATGTTCTCCACCCCCACCAAAAAAAAAAAAAAAAAAAAAAAAAAAATTCAGAAAAGAGATCTGAGAATGAATGAATTATCAAACTTTATGTGCCAAACCAAACTGACTTCTGAATTAGCAATGCAAATCAATTGTCACTCTGCCTGGACGTACGTAGCTGAAGACTGCTGGTTCAAATGAGCTCAAAGGTTGGCGTTGAGTGCGGAGGTGCTCATTAAAGTGAGCTGTCAGACGAAAAAAATGACTCGTGAGATGGTAGAAGTCTGGAAAATAATTCATGAGTTCCTATGTCATGGATTTGAAGATGTAAGCTCCAGCTCGACTACAAACAGAACTTCAAACGCGTTGCGCAAGACGCTCTCGCGGTTCATTCTCCATCTGCACCCTGCTGCAAAATCAAAGAATGCTTAGACACGATGAGGAGTAAAACCTAATTAAAAATGAAAATCCGCAAAGTCATATTGTGAGTAAACAAGTGTGTACGCTTTGCCAAACAGACCAGACAAATTGATCCGGCGGGTGACAGAGCGGCCATGGAACATAACCCCATACATCATATTGATTTGTTAACCGCACTAATAATGAGAAGTGGGTTTTGCTAATGGCTCAGTGATATTCAGTCACTTTTGGACACAGTTCAACATTTGTATTCACAATTGTGGGACTAAGAGGTGTGTAAAAATAGTATAGGGCCCAAATTTACTGGGATAGGCTCCGGTCACCCTGCGACCCGTAACGGGAATAAGCTGTAGAAAATGAATGAATGAATGGGTGCATAGGGACATTTTTTCTATCCAATATTATGCTTTTTTTCAGCTTTTTGAAATAGTTTTGTACACCTTTGTATTAGTATTTCACATTTTATTACTTAAAATAATGTATATGTAAAGAACAAATCTTATTTTTGGAAGCAACCATGTCCCAGTTTTCCCCATTTTAGCTAATAGAAAGACATAGGAATCTTAAAACACACTTGTCTAAAGACTTTTGTCCCTAAAATTGTTTACAATATCAATATTTTATCAATAAATGTCCATCATATTCTAAATTTAGGCTCTAAGTGCCATGTACTCTTAAAGACATGACAGAAAATTGCATGGATCGGAAGCTTTTTTGTCACTTGTTAACTTCAAATGCACCGTGATTTGGGGGGAAAAAAAGTGTGTCCCAGTTTTTGGGTCTAAAAATCTGGTCTCCGTATTTAGGCGCTGGAATTATCTGCATGGGTCCGGTGTATGAGCTTTAGAAACACGCAGGAGTAACTCCGGGTTTCTGGTGTCTATGTAGAGCTGTGAGACCGAGCGTATTCAGTCTTGAGAAATGAACGGGCTCAGTAAACAAGAGTACTCAAACAACTGTGAATAAAACAAAGTGCTACTCCAGGTATGTTTTTGAGGTGGAAAAACCATTATAACATGGTTAAAAACTAAAAAAAGTAGATTTTGCATAATTGGGGACCTCCAGTACATTACATCAACTTGATTAAAAAATGTGTTGTAAATTTTGTGTAGCCTAATTTTATGTGCTAATATGTAAATTAGGCCTATATACATAAAAGTACTCACATTTGCAAACATAAAAAAAAAAAAAACAAACAAGATTTGAATATTGGATAGACCAAGGTTGAAAATTCTTATTTAGTTTTATTTAGAGCCTTTTTTTTTTTTTTTTTTAATTATGCTCTGGTTATGGCTTAAAATTGAGCTTCCAGGTTTTGTCATAGTGTGATCCTGTTTTAGACCTGTTTTTGTCCTGGTACCTTGTTTTTTTCATTCATCACATCGTCCATGGAAGTCTTCAATTGGGATGGCATTTCAGGCCTGTGTATTGGTTCTTTGGACGTTCTCCTCACTACCAAAAAATGGCCTCCAAACCATTCTTCATCATTCAGAATACGAAAAAGTCTCGAGGAGCTGTAGTTGAGGCTGTAGGCTGGATAGAGACGAACCATCTTTTTTTCAGCTAAAAACTTTCTGACAGCCAAAGCACTGAGTTTCCATAATGAATGATCCAAGTTGAGCTGAAGTCAAGACTCACGGAGACAAAAGTGACCAAAAACTTCCAGACCTGAGTTCCCAAAGATGAAGAAGGATTTGAAAGGGCACCATTTTTGTAGTGTGGGTGTTTTTCTAATCTCTTTTCTGTCTCCGGCCCATTATAAAATTGATTTTTTACATTTTTATATGCGTTTTTAAAGCTCTTCTCTGGCCTTACTTCTCTCTATCTATCAGAAATTTTAACAGCCCACCGTCCCAGCAGAGCCCTTTGGTCCCGGTACAGGCAGTGCAACGATCGTTCATTTGCCAATACATCTCCTTATTTTGTTGAACAGAACACATTTCCCTTTGAACTGCAGGAACTTACTGTCCATATTTAAGTCCAGGTTAAAGACTCACTTCTTTAGATTGGCTTTATGTACTTTTGGTCTTTGCTGTATTACTGCCTATGTAAGCATCCTGTTCTTTGGACTTCTTTGGATTATTGTAAAAGTGTTATATAAAGTGTGGTTGATTGAGCGACACCATTTTGGTAGAGAACTTAAAGAAAGAGCTGGACGCCATCCCATTCGAAGGCTGCTATGAAGAAAGGAAAAATCCTGGAGGCGTTTTTTTCACATGGTGCATAATTTAACAATGTTCACTTGAAAGAACTTTTAAACTGTCATTTTCATTACTTTCTGGACACAACCAGTATTTCTTGCGCTGTCTTCTCCACAAACCTGCATCTCAAAACAGTAATGCATCCCCTTGTTGTGAGTAATGTTGTTTGGTGCGTACCCATTCATTACTACAGACAAGTGATGAAGAAAATCTGAAAAAAAGGCAAAGAACAGCAAAACTTCAAACTTCAATCTTATTTGAGAACAATCTGGAAGTCTGAGACAGGATTAAGCTGCTTTTGCAAATGGCGAGGAGGTGCCAGGATGCCATTTCACAAAACAAACAAGGACATACAAGGACTCTCAAACTTCCACTAATGCATGCAGAGACAGTGTGGATAATTAGCAAAAATGGAAAACAATTTTAGGCAAAAAAATCCCACACGTTGCTAAGGTGTCTAAGTACATTTCAAAATCACTTCATTTAAGAAAACATCTTCATATTTTTAATGGCCCAAAGCCGTAGTTTGCACTTAAGTCGTGACTAACTATTTCTATTTTTACTTGCAATTATAAAGCAGTGAGTAAGTAGTACTACATACTGGCTTGTGGAATATGGATACAACCTGCTTCTCACTGCTTCTCATGTATCAAATGAGTACTTACGTTTAGGGGGAAACAGTCGCAACCTAACAAGATATTTTTTTTGGCTTTTTTCGAAGAAGTGACAGGAAATCATGGGCAGAGAAATTGGGCAAAGCTCAAAGTCTTTATATATTTTTGTTTAATCTGCCAAGGAGGATATGGTCAACAAGGGGCTGATAAAGAAAAGATTTTGGTGTGGATCCAGACCACTTTTTCTTTATTATTGCAAGCAAAAAATTTGTTTTAGATGTTTTTTTTTTTTTTTTTTTTTTTTTTTAACAATTGTGATATAGGGATTTTGTGCCTCTATGAATAGAGCATTGGTTCCCAAAGTGGGGTTCAAGGGAAAGGCACTGCAGGGGGCCGCCAGAGGTTGTACATAGAAAGTTTGAAATGAATTACACTTATATATACTTGTAAAAAAATATTACTTTAGAGCATTTTTTGGCCAACAGTCTGTGTTTTTTGTAATGTAGAAATCTATCTATGCGTGACATAATATTTTGAATAGAGTGAAGTGTTACTGTTGGGATCCACATGGGATTTTCTGATATATAAGGGAGCTGTGACACTCTCGACTTTAGGAATGGCTGGAATAGAGCATTTATCCCTGAACTAGAAGATTCTTCATTTGAGTCTATGTCTGAGCACTATACTATTCACCACTGTGGGATAGAACCAGCGCACTGGAATATATTAATGCTCTCCCAAATACTTCCATTCCTCAAGCCCGGCTCCACTCAGCTGTGGTGTGCCGCAAGGCTCTATTTTAAGTCCTGTCTTGTTCTCTTTGTATATTTTGCCGCTTGGTTTAATTTTTTGAAAACATAAAATCTCTTCTCATTGTTTTGCAGATGACATCTTTCTGCCATTAAAAGCATCCCCAGGCAGCACTGAAGCCTAGAAAAAATGCCTTCAGGATGTCAAAAAGTGTCTTGCTTTTCATTTTTTAAACCTCAATAAAAATAAAACTGAGATTGTGATCTTTGGATATCCTGACTCTCCAGATGGCACAAATAGTGTTACTGGCCCACTAGCCTCCTTCACTCAGCCCTCAGTTAGAAATCTCGGAGTGATCATGGACAGCTGCTTTTAAAATGGATAATCAGATCAGTGCTGTGGTAAAAATAAGTTTCTTTCAACCCCGCTTTTTAAGTAGAGTCAATCCATACCTTCCTCCAAAGTTTGAGCGAGTTATACATGCATTTATTTATTATTGACTGCTGTAATTCTGGGTTGGATCAGTTCTCTCTCAAGCGACAGCAGCTCGTACAGAACTCAGCTGCTCGTCTGCCAACAGGTACCAGGCGGCGTGAGCACATCACACCTGCACTCACCTCGCTCCACTGGCTCCCTGTCAGTTTTTGAATAGATTTTAGATTTCTTTTGTTTGTTTTTAAGTGCTTAAATGGCATGCCAATTTAAAAAAAAGTTATAAAAAAATATATATTTTGCATGTACAATGATGAAGAGCAGTTGGGCTGATCACTATTGGGACAAACTGAGTGGTTGTGGATTGAGAAAAATTTCTAAAGTTTTGAAAGGGTTGTGGAGAAATTGGTTATCTCTTGTAAATGTACTTTATGAATCAGACGAATGGGTTCATTGTTTTGGTAATTTCGAATAAGTATATTTTTGAATGAATTTACTTTGATAGTTTAAGGTGCTATAATGTTAATAGAAATATGTACTGACAGTATGTAGATCAAAAACACTATGTATAAAATAAGAGAAGATAAGTGAGAAGGGGGTAGGGTTACATAAGTTTTACTTCAACTCTATCTATCTATCTATCTATCTATCTATCTATCTATCTATTTATTCATCTATCTATCCATCCATCCATCTATCTTTCTACCTGACTGAACTTTTGGGACTTCATGTTCCGTCCAGAACAATGAGGTCCTCAAACCAGCTGCTTTTAAATGTGCCACGTCTCAAAACCAGAGGAGATAGAGCCTTTGCCATAGCTGCTTTTGCACAGGCTTTTAACACAAGTTGAGTTAAAGTTGCTTTTATTTGTGTTTTTTATTTGATTGCTTGTTTTATCTTTTTACATAATTATCCTTGACTGCTGTTCATGCTTTTAGTGTATATGTAATTTTTTATTAACTTGATTTTTAAACTGTAAAGCACTTTGGGCAGCAATGGTTGTTAAAAATGTGCTGTATAAATCAATTTGACCTTGACCTTATTAATATTGATGTCATTACAAAAATGCTGCCATAATTAAAGCAAGCGAGCAATGATATGAAAACAGCTGTACTAAAATATAAACATACAAGAGCTCTGTTACTGAAGTAATTCAAAAATAATGCTTAGTACCCAGATTGCACTTTTATATTAGTGGCTTAATTTACTCATCTGTAGTCAACCAAACGTTTAATCAATTGACATTTGAACTCAGGCCAAATCAAACGGGAGCACTCAGAAACCAGGGCACTTTTACCAATACCACGAGGCTTTAAATGGGACAGGACCACCCACTGTTAGAGAAACAGCTACGAGTCACACACAGGAGGACGTCATTGTCAGCAGAATAATGAAATGTAAAGCCTAAGGTCGAACTGATGCTATAAAAAACCCAAATCGAAAACGGTATGGACAATGACACGGAAATGGTTGGCTTTCGATCTAAGCAACCTCTGTAGTTATGCAATAGATTTGTATCCACTCAAGCACATCTTTCCCTTCATCAAAGTTGCTACAGAAACCAGTTTTATTCATGTCAGCGGTGCCATCACATAACATTACTAAGCATTCAAAGGGCACAGATTTCTGAGAAGGCATTACATAGTCCATCCTGGATGATTCAAATCCACACCAAAAAATAATAAATTGTTCCTTTTCCCATTTGTGACCTTTCTTGAAAGTTTCATGATAGTTTGCCAGTAACATGCTGAACTAAACTATGTTGCTAACAGATAAAATGACCCCTATCTTGAAATGCCAAAGAATCATTTCCCTTCCTGATCCACACCAAAAACATTTAAGGTAAGATAGAATTTTTTTGTCCACGTAGGGAAATTTATTCTCTGTATTTGACCCATCTTTCACTGCCACATGGGGCAACCGGTCAGGAAGCAGTAGGGCGCTTACATTGGCTGTAAGATAAGTAAAAAGAATAATAGTGAGTAAAACTTAAAAGTAAAGAATATCAAATTAGGTGAACTCAAAAATCTTGAGGGATCCTGTTGCCTGGAGTTTTGCAGCTTTTTTTTTTTTTTTTTTACAGTGTGTTTTAGGTTGATAGGAACTGTGGCACCGAGAGAACACCCCGCCCTATCTGCTCAGTCCAGGAATCAAACTCTGGATGCCACTGTGCTGCCAGTTTCCTTCTTGGCCTTTTACTAACCTGACCTAGAAGCGAGTGAGATGGAGAACATTTACTTCCATTTACTTTACTTCCTTTGCCATTGGCCTATGCTCCACAGAGAAGGGCTTAAAAAATAAAAGTAAGTCATCTTTTGTTGTGTTGCTAACATGTAAAACAGAAGAGCTCGATCTCTGCCAAGGCACTGACTTGAACTGAAATAGTCTTCTAGTTCAGGGGTAAATGCTCTGTTGATTGAGCCACAAAACCCTTGTACAATGGTAAAACTAATCAATGGAACAGAATCCTTTAAAAAGTCTTGGTTCCAGACAACGTTCTGGATTAAGACCAGAAAAACAAATCTGTTTCTTGGCCTATTAACCATCTTTTCTGAAAATGTCATAAAAATTTGATCATTACATTTTGCGTTATCTCTCTAACAGACAAACCAACCAACAGTGGTGAAATCCTTGGTGGAGTTACAAATCTTATTGGATACACTGGATACAATATTAATATTAATGTCTCTGAACACATCTTTGAAATCCTTAGGCCATTTTTTTTTTTTTACCTTCAGCGGTTTGTGTAACCACATTTCTATTACAACAAGTACTCAGTGCAGCTTCAAATATTAATCAACTTGTTCAAACAAAACACCAAATGCAGTCTCATGTCTAAGGGAGCAGAATATAATATGCATATCCCAAAACTAACATGAATAATGCACATACATGTTCTGCTAACAATAGCACGATGCAAGTGTGTGTGTCTTCCAAAAAGTAAACAGCGCCCTGAGATAAATATAGATGTGGATTTAGTAAACACATTTTTAAAAAGTGAAATTGCCCTAGACCCCGTAACCAATATTCTCTCGGAGCACTAAAAACATTGCGAATGTGAATGACTAAATTACTAGTTTCACCTGTAGAACAAAGATGCACATAGGCTGCAGCTGAAATTACCACCCTGCTGCCACAGTGCCTCTGCTATTGATTGATGCCAGGCTCAAAACCGGGCCCTCAGACCCAACTTTTCTGTCAACATCACTTCTGAATGCTGCTATTTCAGTGCCACCACATGACAACTGTTCAATTCTTCTTCTGAATGAGTGTCTAGAGAATCTAAAAATAAACAACTAAACTCAAACAAAGGATCTCTTGTTTGTTTGTCTGACGACCGTAGAGTTGTTCTGCGTGTCGTATTGAGTTTATAATGATATATTAGAACAGGGGCTATTCCATTATAGTCACTTAAAAAAAAACAAGCCCAAATTATAGCTGGAGTTAGAGATAAACTAGTCCTAAGTTCCTCGGCATTGTGCTTGCTTGTTCTTTTGAATACTATTTGGCTTTGCAAAGATATATATTGCTCTGTATTAGGATTAGCATTAACATTTTACTTTGTGCAGTGAGCTGGATTCTGGAGTCATGAAAATCTATATTATCAGGCTCAAGTTTATCTGTTTGAAACATGAACCACTGGCGGTCAAACATTGGTCTGACAGTAGTGTGACAAGTAGGCAGATTTTAGGTTTGGAGACAGCAGCAAGCGCTCTTAGCATGCCAAAAGACATTGTCGTTAGTGTAGCATGCTGATATATTATTCTTACTATTGCAATGGTTCTATTTAAATATGAAATGACTCTGGTTCTCTTTACTGATGTTTAATGAAATCTTCACTAGAGATCTCTTTAAACGTCCACCAAAAGCTGGTAGGTTCAGCTTCATAAATCTTAATTTTTTATCTCTTAAGTTGTTCCTTTGTCGTAAATCCTTTACTGTAGGTCTTAGCTAGCAAACCGGAAGACCCAAATGTATATGCACGAAAGTAAACAAGTCTCAACTTTCAACAAATTCCAATACAGGTTCAGTCTCACTTAGAATACAGTATTTATACCTGTATGCAGTAACAAATCGCACACACAAAATTGTAAATAAAAATATCAAATGTATGCAAAATGAACAATGATAATCTCTCTATGTACACTAAATACATCAGTGCCACCTACTGAAAATATGTCACTTTGACAGCAACTACACTTTTCATATGAACTGTTGCTGTTGTTGATTGACTGAAATAAATCATGGTAGACGGTTGATGGCGCTTCATCCAATCAACTCCAAGTATTCAACTGAGTGTTCTTCCTTTTTGCAAACACTTTCAACGACACTCATCCCAGATAATCCCAGATAATCCCAGATAAAACACAGGTAAGGCCAATGAGTGGGGCAGATCAAATTAACATTACCTTTGTATCTGTAAGCCTTGTTAAATGCTAATGAGCTATTACAGGAGTCAGTATGTGAACATCATTACATTCTGACCTTTTTAACTTGCAGGGTCACATACACAGACAAAAAGTCAGAAAAATTACTTCCTCACTCAGAGCATTGGGCCATGCCCTATGTACTTTCTGTTGCTAGGGTTACAGTTCTTACTGTTCTGTCTCAAAGTGGACATCTCCCGAAAGTGCACTTATAAAACTTAGAGTGAGGGTGGAAGAGGAAAGAGCGTAAGTGCAGGTTTATCAAAGCATGGGGTTGCTATTGGTTGCTATGGTCATGAAACCTTCTGATTGGTCGATTAGTAACCAATCACAAGTCGTACAAACATAACACTAGTGAACATACCTTAAACTGTAGAGGACATGTCCATCGGGAAAGACTCTGAGCATGATGTTGTCGGTGGTGGTGTCGTGGATGAAGGACCTCTTGGAGTGGACAAAGAAGACGTCCGGGACCCAGATCTTTTTGACCAGTCGACCGTCGAAGGTCATGCTCTTGTTGGTGCTGCTGGAGAAGGACAGGCGCTCGTCCTTCCAGTAGTGTCTCAGGTAAAGAGTCATGGTGAAGTCCTAATGCAATGATATAAAATTACAAAAAAACATGTTTAAGCTCATGTGTAAATGTTGAAAAAAAACAAAAAACAAACTCCAAACTCTAAAGAACTCAGTAACCTGTAAGGGGCGATAGTCAAAGATTTTACCAAGATGGAATAAAAAGGTCAAAAAAGAAGATCATCTGGAAAAGGTTTGTTTTATAGAAGACGATGAAGTGACTTTGGCTGAAGTGATGAAATGTCTTCTAAACAAACCTTGTCCAGATGATCTTCTTCTTTAACCTTTTTTTCCTACAAAGACCAAGATGGAAGAAAAAACAACAACAAACATAGCGGCGCTGGATAAAATGTGTAAAAAATGTGTAATACATGAATGCAGACCGACTCATACAGTCTCTTGTCAAAATGTTCAGCTACTGTTTTCCGTTTTGACAAATAAACAGTACTCACTAGTGACCCCAGTAATCAGTGAAAGCTTATGTATTGTATAAATGTGGCTTTCAGGGCTTTGACACTAGCCGACTGGCCAAATGTGGCAATATTCCAGCTTGCCACTCAATTGAAAATATGCATGCCTATATCTGAACTTTAGAGGTTATGTTGCTCTGCTTGAATGTACACCCATAAGTATAAAGCAATTCATCATGATTAAAGAAAGAAAAATATTCATTTAAACAAGTAACATGTTTTAAAGATGAGACACCACATGCACAGAGATACAATTTATTCTGCCTAAACCTGTTTTTAGACTTATCCTACGTTATATACAGGTACTTAACAAATTAAACTGTGGCTAGTAAAAGCAACAATTAGCTAGCAAACTTTGACAAAGACTAGCCATGTGCCAGTGAGCAAAAAAGTAAATGTCAAGCCCTGCTTTTAGATTGAATACTTTCTGTTCCTACAACTGCACAGAGCGGACAATCTTAGCGCTGCCAAGGTATTTTGGAGGTATTTTTTGTTTCTTTGACATTTTTAGCAAGATTGTTTTTTTGTTTCACTGTCTGGATCCTGGATGGGACTGTAATCCCGTGAAAGAGGTCTGTGCACTCTGATTGCTTCTACTTTAATCAGACAACAGAATGTCCCAGCAGGGCTACCATAGCTGTTGACATGCTCCAAAAAGGAGTATTGTAAAGACTTAAATTTCAGTCTGTACCTTTGACAACATAAAAACGACACGCGCCTTTAAACTAAAAGCTTTTTGTTAACGAAATATGAGAAAGTAATGTTTTCCAGCCTCACGATGAACTGAAAATGCTGTGATTTGTAAGGGCCGAGCTGCAGGTGTGCTGAAAGGCAGCAGAGTTTTGGAGCAGCACTAGAGTCTGAGATGTGTTTGCACCGTGTCAAACATTTTGGCTGAAACCCCAAGAGCCATTTGCAGTAGCGTGTTTTCTTACCATGTCGACTTCTGAGATGCTGTCTAAGCTCTCCACCTGAACATCCACTCCGACGGGGATCGCGGGGCCTGCCAAACAAAAGGACAGTGTGAACAAAGGCAACTCAACAGGGAGTGCTGTTAAGATGCTGTACCGAGTGAATATGCTGAAAAGTCTATCGTTGTAGGAAGCATTTCAGTGTTCACGGAATAATGCTTAATGTCCCCGAGCTGCCTCCACATCATTACTTAACCCAATTCACTCTGTTTTGTGTCTCCCCACAGGATGACTCTGTTGTCTGACACCTTCTGTCCACAGCTTAAACTAATGAATGCAAATTCTCTGCATTTTATACATTTAAATCTGCTGATAGTTTGCTAAACCACTGAAACAATTACACTAAAAATCCCCAACAGCGACACTCTGATAAACATTGCTTTTACACTTTTTATTAGGTTATAAATGTCCATCCGGCAGCACTGAATGAGATTACCCTACAGCTGCGGGGCAGACGGCCAGAAGGCAGACACACAAAGTCTTTAGATGTTTTTGCATTTGTTTTGTTGGGTGCCCAGTGGCAGAGCAGTTAGTGCTCCTGTCTTTTAGCAGAAGATGTTTGATCCCCACAGTGTCTCTGAGTGGACTCTGCATGTCCTGTCAGTGTTACTAAAGGATCTCTCTGGGTACTCTGGCTTCCTTCCACCATCCAGTGACATGCAGTTACAGGCAATTACAGTTGAACTGGTCACTCTAAATCACCATTGTGAATTAATTTGTGAGTGAATGGTTGTCTGGTGTACAGTGCTGTGCAAAGGTTTGAGTGTGATAAGTGCTTGTTAACTAAGTGCTTCAATAAATACAGAAATGGGCCAAGGACAAAATTATAATTTTTTTGTTGTAGACCCAGATTCCTGATTAAATCCAGGAGTGTTTTAAAAGATTCTGTACCATTCTGAGATTCAGACCGCAGATACTAACTTCACTTACTGAAAGAACAAAGGATTGTTTCAGTACAGTACAGTACAAAGTCAAGACACTCATGGCCTCCTTACAAAACAAAAATCCCATGCGGACCCCCAACTGTAAAACTTCACATACACATTCATAGAGTTCTATGAAAAAACAAATAAATAAAAAATCTCAAAATGTGTATGTGTTTAGTTACAGAGGTTTTTATACATATATATACATTTTTTTTAATATACCTAATGTAGACAACCTGTGGCCCCCCTGCAATACCTCTGCAGCCCACCAGGAGACCTCTCACCATATATCATTACCATTGTAAGATAGGACCAGTGCCTGAGCAGAGGGCTACACATTTTAATTGTTATAATTAATGTATTTTTGTACATTGATGCACCTCTCTTTGTTCATAGTTCATTCTTCAAAACCTCAGGCTTTTTCACAGTTCCGTGTGTCTCTGTGTTAGCGCTGTGACTATTGTCCAGGACGTCCCCCGCCTAAGGCCCATAGCTGCTGAGATAGGCTCCAGCCACCCATGGCCCCTAAGGTTAAGCTATGTTTCTTGTAAGATACTCAAACACATCAATAAATATTTTCTGTGTTATCCCTGAAAATTTTAGTTAAATTAGTCGCTAATCTTCAAGTTAAGCTTTATATAATACATTTCTTTGCAGTGGCTATGCTATATTTGGATAAAAAGACCGAGTTTTCTCCATTGCTTTTCCCCATTCAGAACTGTAATAGGCAGCTTCTGAGGATTTTCAAGATTTCTCCACAGAAAACAGATTAGTCCCAGAATATTTTTCACTTTTCGCTCCGTGTGCAGTGTACCTATCGGCAGGATTTATGAGAACAGACACTCGGGGGGCAGCAGCAAAAGTCAATATGTGGAACTTGTTTGGAAAGTTATTTAAGAAGCAACAATGAGAAACGCCGCTATTCATTTAAAATATGTGTGTGTGTGTGTGTGTGTGTTTCCCCACTGTAACACACTCCAAATATTCAATCCATTTAACTTTGGTCGTCTCTGGAGAAATAAATACCTGTTCTTCCACTTCTCTTATCTGTCATAATTGATTACACCACTTAGAGTGAGGTACTGCTATAAATATACAAGTGGGAGGTCAATGAAACAATTTGCAACCAATCTGTTCAGAGCTGTGGGAAACTGCAGTCAGGGATTTAATTTTACTTGTCAAAATAATCCATAATTCACAAAACAATATGCTGTTTGTGTTTAAAAAGATAATATGTGTTTGAAAAGTGTTGTCTGAGTTGGGGCTCTGTGGTGAAATAAGGTTATTAACTTTCCAATAGAAGGAAGTATTTTATATCACAACAAAATGAATGTAAGAAGCTTTTGCTTTGTAACAAACAGAGACATCACTTTTCTAGTGTCCCATAGTCCTTTAATCCAACCAGAAGTGAGAATTCATCTTGGAGAGCTCAGTTATACTCACAAAAACAAATGACGGTGGAAATATAGTGCCTAGACCTGAACCCAAACTGAAGATTTTCTTGTTCAGGGGTAAATACTCTACCAGTTGAGCCACAAAGCCCTTACATTAATAAAGAAAGTAAAAATCTGTTCCTTTACTGGATGGAGTTGTTATATTTGGCCCTCTCTCACAAAGGCACAGAATCTTTGGAAATATTATCAAAATTATTATGTCTACCTTGGCCTGGTATAAATCTTTTCTCAAAAAATATGACTTATTGAGTTGTCTTACTTACTAACAAACCAATCAACCAATGAACAACAACACTATACTGCAAAACCATTACCTCATAGATGAAGGCAATGAGTGCTCATAGCTTTTATGCTGCATTTCTACAGATGCTGCCTCTACAAATGAGCCAGGTTTCACATTAGCTTTCCATTTAAGATAATCTAATTTCTATAATGAATGCTAATGAATGGACATGTATAGCTTTTGCTAATGTGCTCGACTGTTTAGGAGCTTGATACCATCAGAACCTTCACAGCTCTGCTTCGACAGCGTTTATGTTTAAAAAGTCAGAGTGCAGTGTAGATCCTTTCACGAGTGATATATTTAAATAAGTTGCACACATGGCTTGGTATCAAGATGAGTGTGTTCTATCTCATTTATTTTTACAAGAAAGCATAAAACTAAAAAAATGTGAAATGTGACGTTTTTAGAGAAGAGGAATGGATGTTTATGCATTTGTTAAAATTTACTCTAAATTATGATCCAGATCTGGTTGTCAACTATAGATTAGATTAGCCTTCATTAATCTCACAGCTGTTAAAGCAGCTCTTAATACAGAATTAAGTGCAGAAAGCAAGAAAATAAAGTGAGCATGCATCAAAAACAAAAGGTGCAATAAAGATTATTTACAAGAAAAAAGCAAAAATATGTCACATTATACACAGAGCACAACAACCACACAGGCTATATAAATATTTACATGTTGATGGAGCAAGATGATGATAATGGGGGCATTGAACTGTACAGATATGTAAATAAATATTGCACAGTATTATAACCTGACTGTGCAGTTGCTTGTGAGTTGTACAATTGCTAAAGTCAATAGGATTGATGGATTAAATCTGAGCATACAATGTCAAAGTATTATATTCTGCAACGCTTGCGTAACATTAAAATTGTGTAAACTGTAAATTACGTATCGTTTAGGTAATTATAGGCGCTAATTGCTACGTTAAATAAAGTGGCTATGCGTTTATAGACTCGCTAATGCTTTCTAACCAGGCTCTGATATCACGTACATGTGGTCGAGTGGTTGTCAGTTGCCAAAATCATCTTAAATGTTCATAATTTTTGTTGCGTGATGGCATTCTTCCATTAAAAATGTTTTATGGTTTCTTTAACTTTTGGTACTTTTCTATGGAAAGCAGCTGCTGTGTTTATAGACACTAAAAGGGTTTTACAGTTTCATAACTACCTTGCTGACATTGTAATGCATTTGAGAAGAAGTAGTAAAGTCGGGCAACAACTAAAGTTTTCTAGGTCTTGAACATGGTTTTATTAACTACCCAATTATTGCACTAGAGAGAAAAATTGTCAACCATTAAAAACTAGCAGCACATACATTTGTTTTATAGTATCCGAATGGTTTCTAAGCTGTGGGTTAGATTTTCCTTTTGATGAGATTCTATTCTCCATTGCTACTTCTAATAATGCAAAAAATAAACACAAAAAAATGACAGATTGATTATACCTTTCTCTTTTAGGCACACCCATACACACAATAAAATATTTCATTAACCCAAAAACAAACCAACTTTAAAAGCAGAGCAGCGATTTCATCTCTGGAGATAAAGTGAACATCAAATATTCATGCGGGATTTACACTCGGGAGAATAAATAATTTTGAAATATTAAAACATAATTAATAGCACTGTGACTTTTTTCGCTGTGTGAACTCCTATTAACATTTGGCCTAGTTTTTTCAGTGTTGCAGAAGCTGGCAGCTGTCTCCCTTTAAGCACTGTGTGAGTGATGGCTCCCAACACATTACACATCACATTTAGTCAACAGGATGTGGAACGACTGACCCAAAAACTAATATGAAATTTGTTTGTGCGCCATATTAACACAAAAGCCAAGCCAAAAACTCCAACTAGCAGCTTTCATCTTTTTCCAATACTCATGGGACTCCTAATAGACCGTTCAAGAACACCAACCAGGCGTAACATTATGACCACTGACAGGTGAATAACACAGGTTATCTCTTCTTCATGGAAGTTGTTAGTGGGATTTATTAGGAAGCAAGTGAACATTTTGTCCTCAAAGTTGATGGGAGGCAGGAAAAATAGGCAAGTGTAAGGATTTGAATGAGTTAGACAAGGGCCAAATTATGATATATAGAGGACTGGGTCAGAGCATTTCCAAAACTGCAGCGCTTGTGAGGTGGTCCCAGTCTGCAGTGGTCAGTATCTGTTAGGGGAGTGACAAGATCTGGCGAGATCAAAATGTTGCAAGATTCTCGTGAAGGTCATCTCTCTTTTTACAGAGAAGTTAGTCTGCTGAGTTTGTGGCAAAACATTTGGCAGAATATAGGTTTTGCTGTTGCATATAGAGTAATTCAAATATTTAAGTAAATAACATTCATTAAAGTTGATTTTAAAAATGCACCTAAATAGTTTTGCATATTTTTTTTATTTTCAGGGGCATAAAATACATTTTTCATTCTTGTAAAATACATATTTCAATAGAGTAAAAATCTGGTCTCGTTCTTGTTAACCCAGTCTCGTGTCTTGTCTCATCTCGTGGGATGTGTGTTTGTCACACCAAAACTTTGTCTGACCAGCCTGGCTGAATGTCAGAATCAACAGGTGACAAAGGAAAGCACGAAACACTGTAGGGCTGCAGCTATCGATTATTTTGGTAATCGAGTAATCTATCGATTATTTTGTTTGATTAATCGAGTAATCGAATAAGAGATACTCTTGCGTGTCTGCATATTTTAAAAAGTAACACATTTTAATGCACATCTGTGAATCTGTCAGTCTAACATTAAGAAGTGTTTTTTCATATTTTAATGCATTATATTGCAAATAGCTTTGTAAATGTAGGTTTTATTATTATACATTATGATATGGTCTACTAATTATATACTTACTTATACTGGGCTATATTATTATATACTAATTATATATTTAATCAAAATATTTGTAAATGCCTATACAAAACTGCAGAGGTGTGCATTCCCTTCACAGTTTAAAAGGTATTTTAGTTGTAACCCTCTCTGCTTCTAAAAGTGATATCTATTATCATTTATACACCAGGAGCCTGTTAAAGACACCACTGAGCCCACACGGCTAATTAGCATAGCTACATAAACAAAGTACGCAAGTTACCGCTGCATGTTGCACGTCACACTACGCTGTTCATTTCTTCATAGCTGTAGCATTAGCCAAACAGTGCGACGCTTGGAGGACGCCGTTTCCTCTAAAACCTCTTTCACGATGGTGTTGTTCTCTACGTAGTTTATAAATACATTTAAAATGCAAACTACAACTCAAATTTATTCAGTTTATAGCCCGACCACTGCCTTACTGTTGCTAGTGTGTTGTGCATTAACCGTGCAGAAACTTCGTTCCGTGCATACAAAGTTCTTATTTACATGAACTAAACAAAGCTTCGAGTTCCACAGATGCTAATCGAAGCTTTTTCTAATTGAATTACTCAAATAACTCAGTTAATTGTTGCAGCCCTAAAACAGTGTTAATCAGGTCAGAAAGTTATAAAACTAGCTCTATAGCCAGCGCTGCCTTGGTTAGCTTTTCCACTTTCGAAGACACACTGCAGATAAATGGCTGTGACAGGCCAGCTCCCAATCAACCAGAGAGAAATGCTTCCCTCTCAGTGAGGAACCAGACTGTTCTGCTTTTGAAAAGTACGAGAGGTTGGCTTGCCAAGCTGTATCAAAAGTGGTCTAGGAAAAGAACAGTTATACAGCAGTGAAAGGTGATGCACGTGGGCAGTGAAAGGCTGACCTGTGTGGTCTGATCTGACAGTGAGTCTACTGTTAAAGCTGCTTCTGACAGAAAGCTGTCAGGGCTTGTTCAGAGTTTCATATCTGATCTGTGTATATACTAATTTGTATGCATTCATATTACCACTTCAGACCCTTGACCCTTGACCCTTGACCTGACCATAAGCACGGCGACGTTACGCAAGCCTTTCAAGTATCACCACTCACCACGGAGCTTGAGTGGAGGGAGTGAAGGTTTAGAGACGATTTGAAGCACTTTGCATCACTTATGTATACAGTGGTAATCCAGGGAGATTAGCAGAGACGCTAAAAGGTAGATTAAAGTGACCAAAGCCATTCACATGTGGGGCCGAGGGAGTGATCTCTGTTTGGGATTATTTTCTATACTAACAGTGACAATGGTAACAAGAGGATCTCACATTTATCACTTTGAGTATTATTGTAGCATGCACACTTTGACCCTGGTGCACTAACGCATGTGTCATTAGATGTATATAACTGCTTTTCTACACACATTTGCAGACTTTTAATTCTGAATTTTATTTTTTTTAAATCCTCCATTTAAATGACTTCAGTTTTATTACAGTATGCTTTTAAAAATACATTATTAATTTATGCTTGATAGGTGATTCCCAACTGGTGGGTCATGGAGAGGCTGAATATATCAAATTTTAGCCTCTTCGGGCGCAGAGTCAGACCAGGTCATCGTTCCTTTGAGCTTTTTCCTTACAGACTTTCTGTAGCAAATCATCTGCCTCAGTGACCTGGTATAACACTCTCCATTTAACGAGGATTGAGACTAAAGTACGCTGACTTATGTTTCCAAGTGGCTGAGTTTCTTTATCATGTAGAACCATTGTGCACATATCTAATGAAATAGAATAAAGGGGAAGAAATATTTCAAAAATGTTAAAGGTCCTCTTTTTTGGCTTTTTGAAATAGTTTTGGACACACTTGCATTAGTATTTCACATTTTATAACTTAAAATAATGTATATGTATGGAAAATGTCTTCTTTCGGGGAGCTTGTTACTTTGACTGTGCAGAGAACACTTGGATTATGTGTCTGACACATAAAAGGGCTATTTAGCATGGCTATTAGCAACATGATGCTAACAGATAGATAAATAAGCTGAGTGCTTCATAGTGATGGTAATTTAAGCGCTGAAATGATCAAAATGAGTTTGGTAATGGTGTATGGGCTTTAGAAATGCAAAGGTTTGGTTTCAAGTGTCTATGTTTGAGCTGTGAGACTGAGCGTTTTTAGTCTTGGGAAATGGACAGGCTCAGCGTAAAAGATTAAAGTGAATAAAACAAAATAATAACCCAGGTATGTTTTTGAGGTGTAAACAGCATTATAACATGGTTAAAAGCTCAGACAAGCCAATTTAGGAGAATAGGGCGGCTTAAAAATGTTGTGGAGACCAAGAAATCTTTCGTTGTTTTAAAAGAGCTTGGCATGAATGTAAAGCACTATATATGCGTGTGTTTTTATTCCATTTTTTAATAGCATTTAGTAAGAGGAGTCAACCAAAACAACAGCACACAATTAAGGGATGCTCTAATTGGCTTTTGCATTAGTGGCTGTTGGAGAAAGTTGGATCTGGCTGTGTCTGCTTACACTGCAAAGTAGTACCAAAAAGAATTGTTGCTGATTGGTCTTCACATTGTTTAATTTATGATGAATAAGCTGAAAGAATGATAAGCATTACCAAAGTAGATCCATTACAAAAGTAGATGCCTTAATGTATTGATGTAGCTTTCATTTATTAGTCACTCTTAGTATTTAGCTTTCAATAGATTTAGTTTTGAGGTAAAACTGAGAGTGAAGTAACAGTAATTCCAAAAAAATATATCATACTTTTAAACTGATATTGATTATTATAGCAGAGTCAGTGCCTCTTGCAATGCCTATACTAAACAATCAGACATAAACAGGAAGAAATCCTAACTGCAAACATTTGGACAGCTGAAATCGACTGCCTTAAAGATGATGCAGCTATATGTTGATCTCTTCTGTAAGTAGGTCATAAACTTACTTGCTAAGCTCTCCTCCCGCCTCAGTTCAGTAATGTCTCTGTTATGCTTGTTACCTATAGAACTGGAGTGCTGTGATTTTGATGGTCATTGCTGAGAGGAGCAGCAGGGAGGAGGCAGTGCTGTAAGTAAACATTTAGAAAGAAACTTAAAATAGGAGGAATCTGGTCTCTCTTGGTGTGATCTGTGGTAATGTACTGACTGAAATGTTTATGTTTAAACCTCTCTATAACAGTGTAAAGATGCGGTGTTGATAATAGAGACATGGACATGGCATACTGAAGGGAATAACTTCATCTGCTCTGTGCTGGTGGTATTTGAGTCTTCTGCAAAATGTTATCTGCCAACAAAATAAATGTCAAAGAGTCAAGTCCATCCTAAAACAACTTTCATATTAAACCTAAACATATGCGAAACATGCTTAGAATAACATCAGATTTGTAATAATAGGAGAGATGCCCAGACTTTTCTCTCTCTGGACACTTCCTCCAGCTCCTCCAGGGAAATACCCAGGCCAGCCGAGAGACACAGTCCCTCCAGCTCGTCCTAGATCTTCCCCGGGGCCTCTTCCCAGTGGGACATGCCCGGAATACCTCCCCAGAGAGGCGTCCAGGAGGCATCCAGAACAGACGCCTCTGACTGAGCTCTTCATCCTTCATGACCAAAAGCTCATGACCATAGGTGAGAGCTGGAACATAGATTGACCATAGGCACATTTTGGCCAGGTATACTGCAGCCCAAGACATAAACCATGGGATATTTTAGTTCAGGGGTATATGCTCTAAAAATGCTCTGACCCCTTTGGCTTTTTTCCTGATGGCACAGGATCCTTTAAAAAATAATTTCTTGTCTTAATGCTGACCTTTACTGAAAATGTTATTAAAAATTCGACCATTACTTGGAGTTATTTGCTGACAGTCTAATGAACCAGGCCAATGCTGGCACAAACTCCTTGGTGAAGGTAATGACAATTTTCTTTCTCCATGTTTGTGCATAAACAAGATGGTCTGGCTAATTGGCAACCCACTGACTACATGTGTTTAACTAATGTTAGTGTCTAGACAGGGAACTTTAGCAAGTGACTCATATTTCGAAATGTCATTTAAAAAGCTACTAGCCCAGTTACCAATGCAATGGCTAAAAGCTACAAAGACTGCAAATTCTAGAGGCTTATGAACACGACTACCAGATGACCATTCTCAACAACTATTCATTTACAGGTTTTAGTTTGCTCCCTCCTTTTTATTACTCTGGTATAACTTGTGGAAGACTATATAGTTTATTATATTATAGTAATTAGAGTTATAGATTAGAGCATTGGTTCCCAAAGTAGGGTCCCGGACCTCATGGTGGGCCACAAAGGCACTGCAGAGGAATGGCCAGAGATTGTCTACAAGTACATAAATATAAATTGAGTGTAAATGAATAACAAAGAAGCATTTATTTTACAATATCACTTAATTAAGCAATGTTTAGCCAGCAGTCTGTGTTTTTAAAGAAATCTATTGGGAAAAACATGTCATAAACATTTCATTGTTGGAGGTTCACACGGGATTGTTTGACTTTTTAAGGCGGCTGTAATGCTCTTGGCTTTGGGAAAGGCTGTATTAGAGTAATTTAGACTAAATACTGTATTTCCAAGTCATCTACCTACCTCCATAAACTTCATTCTATACATAGTCTTATAAACACTAGTAACTCAGTTCATACTTTCAAATAGTTATTCTTCCAATCTTTGCATTAAGCTTGGTGTGGTCTCATTACTTTGTCCAATTATCCCAATAGAAAAATATAATCAGGCTTTGATTACATTTTCATTTGCAGTTCTATTAGTTCTTCTGGACGCCATTTTCCAAGTTTAAAGACAAAGTTAGAGAGGAGCTGCTGATACAGATGGAAAAGTGATACAGATGGTATAGAAATGGATTAGATGGATCACAAAGTCCCACTGTGTGAATTGATGATGCATCAGATCTGTCTCATTCGGTGCACACAGAGGGAGATGTATTTGCTCATTGGAAAATTGAACTCAGTACAGTGATTATTTCTTAACACTGGGCTTAAGAAATGTAAGTCACATATTATCCATCTGTAACACAAAATAGTCTTATCGAGCTTGGACCTGATTGATGCATAAACAAAGCTGATTGCTGATTACAGTGGTTTAAAGCTGGAAATATGTAGTTTTGGGTCTATTAGTGGCTTCTGGTGGAAGAAAACACTGAACTAAATGAAAGCCTGGACAATCAAGAACCATGGAAGGGTTAGGATTAACATGTATGATTCTTCTCTAGCTGAGCCCAGTTTGACCTTTCTGGTTACCCGTAGCAACACTAACAGGAAGTAATTGACTTCTACTGGGTCGTATGAACCAGAGCCATTTAGAGAGCGAGTTGTGTCATCTCCATTGACTCCAATGGGGCAGTTTTTTAACGGCAATAATTCCTAACAATAGTTCTCAGAAGTTAGTTGTTGGGTCAAGCACTGGCCTATACAAAACTACACAGAGTGTAGCACTTTTGGAGTGTAAATTTATATTAGGTACAAATTTAAATCAAATTTACATACCCAAATCTACATGTTAGTGGTTACACTAATCACATGACCATCTGCAGGTCATGTGACTTTCATAACCATTAACATGCACTGGTGAGTATATAAATTTGATATATATATATATATATATATACTTTGATTCTTTAAAAGTATTACCCAAACAGTGCCTCTGTACAATTGTACAGTGTTGCTAGACTGAACAGCTAACTTTCTGAAACTATTCCTTGGAACAATTTGCATGAAAAACGAGCCCTTTGGAGACAATTGAGATGTTGCAACAGTTTTAGTATAAAGTTTTAAACAACAAAAAATGTATTTAACCATGCATAGTATAACATTTCCTGTGGGAAAACACTACGCTTCATAAGTATTGGTATAGACAGTTTAATTCATCTATGCTTGGTCAACTTATGACCTAATGGTTGATTTATTCATAGTCTGTTAGCAGCTGCCACTAACACATGTAAAACCAGTAGAATGGTCAGAAACAGATTTCAGTGGAAAAAAAAAAAAAAAAACTCTTGTTGAAAATACAGGTTGGAACTACTGACAAATGCATTCACTCACTACATGAACAAATACACTAAATATTGAATGAGTGCTGTATGTTCCATGGTACGGTAAGTTCTCCTGTGTTCAAATAGCCATGAGGACAGATAGTGAAAGTAAGCTGTTGGGCAAAATGAAATATTTAAAAGCCTGTCAACATGGTCCTTCTTCAAATTCTCTAAAAAATCTGTGTGCTTTCTCTGTAGTTTATTCTCTGTGTACCAAATAACATAGATGAATAAATAAATAGCCTAATGCATGTATTAAAAGGATGCTGATCACCTTGAAAATAACATACAAAAGCATACCATCACTAAGACCATTTCTGATTAAATATTTAGACTAGAAGACATTATACAGTTATTTGCTGAATGTGACCTTTGTATTGCAGGTGGCCTTGAAAGGTACATTCAATAAAATTGCAGTAATTACTATATGCTTCAAGTGGCTCATTCAGAACGAGAACAATCACCATCTTAATCCACAGCTTGGGGCTTTCTGGGAACATTAGCTGAATACAGATAGAGCGAAAGAACAGACAATGTAAGCAGGTCTATCATTAGCAGAAGTGCATTTGATGAAGACATTTCAGCTTTAGTGAAAGAAGCACATTGCCACTTTTCCCAGTGATGTTCTCACTTCTTTGTATTCTTGGTACATACTAATTGACAGATGGAAGAAGTACTCCAAATCTAAGTACTATTACTCAAATAGGAGTAAAAGTAGCGGCCAAAGATCCCTTCATTCATTCATTTTCTTCCTCTTATTCCCGTTAGGAGTCGCAAAAATATTACATGAAATATTAGCGGTAGAAAAAGTTTTAGTTGTTTTGCAATTGCACAGCAAAAAACACTGCTATTGTTACCACGAGTAGAAATTAGGGGTGTAATATAGAAACCATATTGATGTATCGATTTTGTTTCCTACAATGCAAATATCGATACGCATCACCTTGTATCGAATCGTAACCAAATCAGCCCATATCGTTTTTGAATTGTATCAAAACGATTCTACTCAATACGTATCGTGTCATTGCAAAAACGTTTCGTTACACCCCAAGTAGAAATAATAACAATAAAGTTCTACAATTATTTTACTATAACTACCTGCACTACTGTTACTATTACTGCCACTGCTCCTATAACTGTCACTATTTACTGCAAGTATGATTACCACTACTACTGCTACTACAAGGGAAGTACTGTAATTTTACTGATTTAGAGACTTACATTTCTTGAAAAAAAAAAAACGTAAAAATTTAAAAGTATGCCATACTTAGGAGAAAATAAATAGTTATAAAGAAGTCTGTTTTAGAGCTTTGTTGTCACACATTGTAGTAAAACCATAACAAAGGCTATAATCATACAAAAGAGATTCTGACAGCACAGTAACTTAGTACCACTTTATTGGTGCTAACACTTTCGAGGCATTGTTCAATGAAGTGCCGTGTTGGATTCATGACAGGTACCAGCCACTGTGCCAGTTCCAGAAAACACCAAAATCATGACAAGAGATCAAACACTTCCATACTGCGCTTTATATGCAGTACTTGCATTATATTATTGAGAGAATCTGCTCTGAAGTGAGACTGTGGGACTGGAAGGAAGAAGACTGCAATGGTACGCACGTAAACCCAAAAATTGGCAAAAGACAGTGTGCCAATTCTCCAGATTACACAGTATCTTATCTAACTACCACATACAACCAACTTCAAAAATGTTTCCTGAAGATGTGTCATTTCAATTATGCTGAATTGCTGATTGTAAGTGCAAAGCTTCCAGATACGAGGCAGCGGCACTACAGGAAGTCATAGCGTGCTACAGGCCTGAGCCAAATCGAGACATTAGCAGAGGTCCCAGCATGACACCATGCAGAGGGGCAGAGTAGTACAGTGGAGTCAGATTAAAGGATTTTTCATACTGTATAAGGCAGGAAGTGGGGATTTTACATATTTACAAGTATTGAAAATTAAGTGATTCTTGCACCAAACATTGTATAGACAGGTCACCAATGTGAATATAAGAATACAGCCAGTGCTTAGTAAATGCATCACATGACCAGAGGAGGTCACTCTGTTAGAAAGTTAAATTAAAAGGTTATGGTTGAATTACATTTTGGGGAATGCAATGGGTTAAGAAAAAAAAAAAATGTCAGTTTTTGGTGATGATCCAGAACACTGTCTGTGTTGTGCAATAGGGCCAAAAGATACCAACTACATCTTCTAGTTATTTCTGAACTAGAAGATTCCCAGTTTCAGGTCAGTTCAGGTCAGGTCAGGGCACTATATCTTGTGAGACAGGGCTAAAGCCTTGGTGAAGGTCTGCTTTGTCTTTATTGCTTCTAGTTTTAACAGATTTGTCTCGTTTCAAAAGAAAGGATCACTGTCACTTGAAAATCATTGTTGAACATTCTTTGTTCTCATTTTTCCCATTTTTAAGTTAACAAAAACATGCATGTGGAAAATGAAAAGAAAAGTTTTTCTAGTTTGAAGGGTTTTTTTGACACCTTTTTCTTTAATAACAGTCACAGCTGTTGTTTATAGCGTTTCACACAACAGTCGTTACATCAATTACTTTTGTTTTTTCCTCAGTTTTGTGTTGAAAGACTAAAACAACTCCACACATCTGTTGTTTTTGTGTGTCCACCTGTACAGTCCAGGTGACAGACGTCCCTGAATTTTTACTCTGGAGTCCTTGTGCCCTTTTGCGGTGTTTCCAGTTTGTGCTCTCTTTGGTTTGGGACAAAGTGTCATTTGCGGGGTAACAGCTGTCCGATGGCGTAACAGATTGGTGCCTGTGCTAATCTAAGCTGTAAGCGGGAGGAACCGCTGCCAGCTTAATCTGCTCATCACTGCTGGAGTGGGGCCTGTTGCGCGGCTATAGGCTAAATAAACTAAAGGCTAGGCTAGCAGCCACGGGACAGGCCAAGTTGCAGACTGCAGCAGCGACCCCGGGGGCTAAAGCTATACTCGTTCGTCCCACCTTAAAATAAGCATCTCCAGATGGTCTGTGGGTGCCACTGACCCGTCCCGTCAGCAGCGTGGCTTAAAGCTTTAGCCACAAATGAAAAAGAAAACAAACAGTGTGTTGATTATTGGGACGTCCCATAAGCTCAAAGCACATAACACATCACTTGGGCCCAGTAGTAACGCACTTCATCTTATGCTCAGTTTTAGATGAGATATTTAGTGAAAGTCAGCAATTGTTTTTAAAGGTTTCTGCGCCATTGCAAGATAGGGCCAAATATATTAACTCCAGCCCCAAGAGATACAATATAGAACTTTTTTTTTTTTTCTGAACTATAAAATTCCTGTAATCAAGTCTGATCATGCTGGTCCTATCTCACAGCTGGTATAAACAAACTTGAAGATCATCCAGTTCAGGTGTAAATGCTCTTTAAGCCACAAAACCCTTACATCTGATAGAGAGCCATTTTGCGACTCTATGAGAGGAAGGAAAACTGAAGCCCTATATAGGCTAGTTTTTTTTTTTTTTTTTTTTGTAAATCCCACCTCAAACCAAAACCATGGTAACAAGGGGCAATAATCTCTCCTTTTGGCCTGGGAATTCCAGCCTCACTGCTGTACCAGTGGATGAGTCTGGTCGCCATGGAATCAATTCGATTTCTAGGGCGGAGCAAACCGCGGAGTAGACAGCGGAGTAAGCCAATCAGAAAATGGCGGACGCGACGTTAACAAAGCGACAAGAAAGTGAGCAACACGAAAACATCTTTTTTTTTTTTATAAAGGCTTCTAGTGCTGTAAGCCGCTGTGGTTTTAATGACTTGATATGTTTTTGGTCATTTAAAATGGAATTTACCGCTGAATGAAACAAACTCTCAGCTCCTCGATGTGCCATCATTTTGTTTGATTGTTGTTGTTGAGGAGACGAGTGACGCTGCTCGTGAAGAACACGTGACATAAATAAATGAATCAAAATGCACGGTACGGTTGGGATTTGAATCCAACCACGGCAACGGCGTGGTGACCAGACTGATATCTCTCTTTCTGGATTCTGGATTTTCCAGGCAAGGTCCGGGATTCCTCCCTCAGGAAAATTTTAACAAAACATACATGATTTCCTGTTTTCTGTTGCATTTTTGATGGTAAACTATATTTTAGGCTGGCTACAATTTATGTGTTGACTTCTGTCCAGATGGGGCCCTTTTAGGAGAACTGCAAAGCAGGGTCAGGGTTTGTTTTCCGTTCCTGAAACAGCTTGTTCACTATTGTATTCAATTCAATTCAATTCAGATTTATTTGTACAGCCCAGTATCACAACAAAAGTCGCCTCAAAGGGCTTCACAACAGTTGATCAAACATAAACACACAATCAGACAACACAAACAATAACTACACTAAACAGACCCAGGACACTCCTGTCCTTAGACCCTCCTTCTCGGAAAGGAAAAACTCCTAAAAAAAAAACAGCTGCGGGAAAAAAGAAGAAACCTTATGGAGCCCAACTGAAGGAGAGATCCTCTCCCAGGACGGACAGGCAATGCGTCTAGGACTGTTAGTTCATTAGCTCATCTATAGGATCATAGATCAGCTCTGTAAGGACTCATCCAGGGATTGTACAGGTAAATGACTGCCCTTGGGGCCCCTCTTTCAGCTCTGGGCCCTTGGCAGTTTCCTACCTTGCCTTCTCTATTGTGACTGCTCTGATCTTCCAATGATAAAAACTAAAACAAATTATTCTTTTAGTGAGTGAAATTAGTATTTTCAGTCCATATCTCAAAATGGTATATCCCTAAAACACTCCCAGATCTAACCAGTGATCTGGACTTCAGGGCTTGGCATTAACTTTTTCGCTCACTGGCCACCGTGGCTAATGCTCTTTAAAAGTTACAGGCCATTTGGGATTTTTACTAGTCACAGTTTAGATGCTGAAATTTCAGTGTATGATAAGACAATAATTTATTACAATTAAGTATTACCATTTACAGCATTTGACAATGGCCACTGAAAAGGTATTAAAATAATT
This sequence comes from Bostrychus sinensis, assembly GCA_020698575.1. NCBI lineage: Eukaryota > Metazoa > Chordata > Actinopteri > Gobiiformes > Eleotridae > Bostrychus > Bostrychus sinensis. The sequence continues at coordinate 9,850,233 of CM036258.1, forward strand.
TCATTATCAAAAAGAAAATAAGTGCATAGGAAATCAATGCTTTTGCTTGTATCTATTCATTTACCACTTTTATGTGTTTTTAATTAAGGCTGCATTAAGAGCAGATTTTTTTCTCCACTGATAATTTGCTATGGTTTTAAATTACAGAGATATTTATAAGCACACCAGCAGGTAGTCAAACATAAAGTACTTAAATTGTATGTAAATAATCAAACTGGACAAAGTGGTTATTGAGACTGAATGTGTTAGAAGTTAAAATTAAAATCTACCCACATTTGGCCGGTTGGCTAGTGTTAATGTCAAGCCCTGGTGGACTTCTTATAGATAGTCCAGTATTTTTGTATTGTACTAAAACATGTTTTGTCTGCTTATGTTTCTGCAGTCTAACTCAGAAGTGTCATGTGATGTTACTGTGATGTGTCTTGTCAGCTGATTTAAAAACACATCTGCAGTCCGACTACTTTAGGACGGTATCCCAGGTATGAGAAAGCTGATATGCCCCCTCATCTCGATTTTTTTTTTTGTTCTGGGAGCAACTGGAATGACAAGACACTTTTTGAGGAAGAAAAATAAGAGGACGAAACGTGTCAAGGTACGAAACAAAAACATTGGCTCTCCGAGGGCTGTTACTCTCAGCAACAACCCAATGACTGTCTTACTCAATAACACATTCAACTTCATCTTGTCTCCATACAGAATGATTAATGCAAACATAAAATAACATTTGATGAGGTTTGAAGCAGCCACATGTCACCAGCGAGCCTAAATAACTGGATTATTCCACTTTGCTTTGATATAACAGGCCTGATACAATCTTCTAATTGAATCTCCACAGTTCGAAGATCAAACTGTGGCACCCGCAGTCTGCTCTGATGAGTGCGGGATTTTGTGTCATGTTATTTTAAGAAATGTACAAGATAGAGATTCATTATTTATTAGTTTTTTTGCACTGTTGCCAGTCGAGGAGCTGTGAATAGCTGAGCAGTAAAAACAATATTAAAAAGTGAACAAAACATGGTTGTTAATGTTTTAGTGATAGCACCAATGAGACTTCTACAAATTGTTGGAGCTGCTTCAGAATACACAGGATAGCATGGGGGATGTAGGCCGAGATTAGAGACAACAAGCCATCTCCACTGTCGACAAAACTGAACAAATTACATTGCATAAAAAACAAGACTTCTGAATCATAGTTGGAGATTGAAGCTACCCCATAAATGTATTTTTCATATGCTCTCTTCTCGTTTAAACAGGAAAGTCCATTGAGGTTGCAAATCTCTTATAAGGGAGTTTTTGCCCCATTAGTAACCTTATATTGCCTACGCATTTGTTTTTTTATTGTAGGCGAAATCAGAGCACCCAGAGGAAACCCGAGAACACAAATATAGAGATAATGTGAAAACTTCACACAGGAATAACTTGCGCTGGCTCTAGCTATATATAATGTTATACAAAGTCATACTCTGTTGACAAAATTAAAGAGTAAAAAGTAATGTACAAATGACATTTTTAGAAAAGGTTGGTCATGGGCCAAGGAAGAAATGGAGGTTGTTGTTTTATTTTAAGATTCTGTTTCATTGCAACACAGGGCAAATGACACAAACTCCAATCACAAAGAAAAACAAAAACAATTAGCTTTAGTGAGTTCTTTTGATATAAGGGCTTTGTGGATTATAAGATTGCACATTTACCCCTGAACTAGAAGATTCCTGTATCAAGTCTAGGTCTGGACAATATATCTTTACTAATATCATTTATTTTTTGAGGGAGCCAAATAAAAATATGAATTTAGAGGCTTTTTCAGGCGGCAGGAATGAATAGTTGTTGTTTATGTTTTCATTAAAATTGACTATGCATTAATATGACCCAGATCTGATCGTCAGATCAGTTGTGTGTGGTCAGATTAGTGGTGATTTATGGATTAAATCTGAACGTATAATGACAAACTGTTGTGGTCTGACACATTTCTGTAACTGTACTGTATCTGTACTTGTCCAGCGTATCATTAAAATGAAGAAATGTAAACTTCGTAGCCTTTAGCTTCCATGCTAATTGGAGCAACAGTAGCGTTGGTAGAGACGTTCGCCCACTAACCCAGAGGTTGACTGTTCGATCCCCGCTACCAGCACTACTGTTGTGTCCTTGGGCAAGACACTTCACCCACATTGCCTATGTATGAATGTGTCAGTGTGACTGTGGTGGTGGTCAGACTGGCAGCCACTTTTCAGTCAGTCTGTCCCAGGGCAGCTGTGGCTACAGAGGTAGCCCACCAATATGAGTGTGACTGAGGAGTCAATGAATAATGGACTGTGTAAAAAAAAAAAAAAAAAAAGCTTTGAGTAGCTTGAGACGATTGACCAATAAATCTTAATAAATCCAATCCATTATCATTAATTATTGATGCCAGTTGCCACATTAAATCAAATGGCTAAACATTGATACACTTTCTAATGCTTTCCTACCAGGCTCTGATAATACAAACACTTATTCCTCCATTAAAAATGTATTATTGTCTCTTTAATTTCCGGTACCATTCTTCGGGACCATTCTATAAACACTAAAAGGGTCTTTACAGTATCCCACAGCAGGGCAGCAGCCCGAGTATCCTGAAGCAACAAACTGAAATACAAAGTAAACACAACACAGTTCCTTGCATCTCTATTTTTTTTTTTTTTAAGTAAAAAGTCTGTGGCTGTAGATGATAAAAACAATATAAATGATGGACATATGTTGCAGCTGAATTTCTTGGGCAGAAATACAGACAACAACATTATTTGAGGAACTGTTCACACAGAAACTGTTACCTGGAGGCAGGTAGTGCGGAGCAGGGCTGCTGCCGATGGAGCCTTAATGACACAAATGAGTTTGGGAGCAGGAAGGAGAGATGTGAGTCTCTGTGGACTAAAGGTCATCTGGAGTTGTCGGAGACAGACATAAGCCCAGTTATTCAGTAATTAGGAGCCGGGGAAGTCACTGAGCAGGGGCTGCTATAGTGAGGCTGCATTTTAATGTGCACACATACACCAGGACATGGACTCATAAAGCTGTTTTCATACAGCAGTGGTTCTTTAAATAAATCTGGTTAGGAGGAGGTTATCTTTCTGCTATTGTTGGTTTGTTGGTTTCTTTGTTAGCAAGATAACTCAAACGTATGCTTGCAATTAGATGAAAATTTCAGAAAAGATCAGTAACATCCAAGGAATAAATTATCACTTTGAAGTGTGATCCAGCTGGTGTTCCAGATTCAGAAATTTCCAGCACCACCAATACAAACTCCAGCCACAAGGAGTCAGTAAACAAAATATTCATTTTTGTGTATTTTTACCATTGTTAGATGTAAGGGCACAGCTCTGTGTGTCTTTGTTGGCAATGACTCCTGTCCTTGATGTTGAGACATTTTCCCCTGAACTAGAAAATCCCTAGGTTTGGGTACGGTTACCATTGCGAGATAGAGTCGATAATACTTACGCCACTCCCAAGGGGTCAGTAAATAACAAACTGATTATTAGTGGATTCTTTATCATTGGGGGAAAAGGGCTTTGTGGCTCTATGTATAAAGTATTTACCCCTTAACTAGAAGATCCCCAGTTTGAGTCCAGGTCTGGGCACTGTACGTGTTTGAACCATTGCGAGATAGTACAGGTGACTTGGTGAAGGTATGTGTGTTGCTAGTTACCTCAAACATTTACTATGGCTTAAACTCTGTGAATACATTTTAAACTACTTTATTTTACTCAACCAGACTCTGCAGAAAAGATGTGTTGAGATGAGTTATTATGGTACAAAAATACTTCCAAACTAAAACTATTTTCTCCAATAAAAACATTATTAGCTACCTTTCACATTACGTTTTCATAACTACCCTAAAGCATGAGTCTATTTAAAGGAAACATGCTTTTTTCAGGCTTTTTGAAATTATTTTAGACATCTTTGCATTAATGTTTCGTGTGTTATAACTTAAAATAATGTATATGTGGAAAATGTCTTCTTTTGGGGAGCTTTGGTTTTGCAGAGAACACATGATTTAAGTGCGTGTCACCCCCTGCTGGCAACAGTGGGGACTGGACGGAGCATAAAATGGATATTTAGCACAGCTATTAGCAACAAGATGCTAACAGATCGATAAATGAGCTGACTGACAGGATTACTCTAACATCAAATAAACAAAATACTACTATTTTTGAGGTAGAAACTACATTATAACAAGATTAAAAGCTCAAAAAAGTTGATTTAAATTAATAGGGGGCATTTAACTTGATTTATTTTTATCCAGTACAGGTTTTAAAATGGTCAAAGGTCAAAATTTGGTTGTCTGACTGTAAAAGCAGCGTGACCAGCTTCATCAACAAGCAGCCATCTGAGGTCATGTGATTGACGCTCTCAGACTGCCTATAGGCGTGTGTGCACAACATACACAGTATTAAAGTAATAGGCCGCATGTATGGAGCCTTCATGACCCTTGGTAAATCCACCGCAGTACCACTAAGCCATCACATTTTCTGAAAAGCACACAGCGGCTTTAGTTAACAGATCATAACTCACCCCGAGAACATGCTACGTCAAATGAATCTCGGTCTCGTTCCTTTCTGCGTGGATTAACAGCGAGCTTAATGTGTTATCTTACCCACGGATTAAGAGCAGTAATACAGCCCACATGTTGGCCCGCTCTGAACGCTGTCCGCAAAAGATAGGGACATCTCCTCGAAAGTGTGCGTCCACCAGCTATGGACCTGACGGTTATATCATTCAGGAGCAAGATAATGGACATAACGTAATGAACAACTCGAGAGTGGTGTTCCTCTGGGCAGTATTACTCAACGGTCGCTCAGTACTCTATGGCCAAGATTAATAAAGCGACTCTCTGAGCAGCGTTTACTGTTCTGTATTATATTACAGGCCATTTACAATAATGAGTTTAATGGAAGCGTATAGAAAATTGAAGCTTTAGTATTGAGTAATTTAAAAGTACAAAAAAACTTGGAGAGCGCAGACCTCCGCCAGTCAGTAGTAATGTGACAAATACAGTATAGTGGTTACTGGACTCAAATCAGGGATCTTCTAGTTCAGGGATAAATGCTGTATCCATTCAGCCACACTGTTAAAAATAATGCGGCAAAAACTCAAGGTAACTGGATCCCTTTTGAGTTTTCAACAACTAATATTTTTTGTTCACTTAATTTGACGTTCATGTCTAAAAACTTTCAATTTTAAGTTTTATGAACTGTCATTAATTTTAACAGCCAACTCACTATTTATTGCCCAGAAAACGTATTATTCTTTTGTTAAATTTAGTTTTTATTATTAGCAATAATATTACTTTTTTGAAACAGTGAATAGTAAGTTGGCTGTAAGATTTAAAGTTAAAAGAGTTAAAAAAAGATATTAAAATGAGAGTAAAACTTCAAGGTTTTAGACGTATGAACATCAAATTAGGTGAACAAAAAAGTATTATTTGTTGAAATCTTGAGATTTTGAGTTGGCCCCAAAACTCAAAAATCTTGAGGGATCCTGTTGCCTTGAGTTTTTGAGCTTTTTTTTTTATTTTTTTACAGTGCACAAAAAATCCACTAAACAAAATGGCGGTGGATTGTGAATTGAATCTACACCAAAAACAAATACTTTCTTCTTTAGCTCACCGTGAAACTTTTATAACAACTGTATTATAATTATTTTTTACAATCAATCTAAAAAAACAAGCAAACCATTGTCTGTATAAAAAACATAACCTACTTGGTGGCAGTAGCACTTTGTTTTGTATTAATATTTTACTGATATCCTAAACAAAGACTAAACTAACCTTAAAGCACATAGCTATAGCGCGTTGTTAAAAATAATAGCCCAAAAATATACTGTATGTACATTTCCTTACAAATTATGATCCACAGCTGTTTAAGATCATCTGGTATATGGCTCTGTAATCAGTATTTGGGTAACTCATGAATAATAAGCAGTAATAAAGCATTAATCAATATGTAATTACCAATAATTTAAAGGTACTGTAAGCATCAGCGCTCATAGTGGTCTGAAAGCAGTACTGCAGTCTAAATCAAAACAATGTCTGTGGGTTGCCAGTCTTTGATGATCTATTCTGTTGTTATAAGTAAAACTAATATTTGATTTAAACATGTTTACCTCATATCTTGGGACACATGTGGGTTAAATTTATTAAATATAAAAAAAATATATACTGCGAATAGCACCTTTAATAAAAAAGAAGTTTATAGATCCTGAAGTACTGCATATATTTATCATTTTGAACTGATTTGCATGAGCTTATTACAGAAGAATTAAACAACATTAACAATGTTTAAAGCTCAACAGTGCTTAAGTAATAGTTTGTAAATAACCAATAAACTGGTTATTAATCCTTAAATATTCTTAAAAGTTTGAGCTGTTTAAAGTGTTACCTTATATTTTTAAGTTTCTCTCTATTTTTTTTTATGCCAAGTGAACTTTTTTGTGTGTGTGAAATGTGTGAAATGCCAGCAAACTATCTTTAAAAGTGAAACAGGCTGAATGAGACCTCCATTCTGCGAATTTCACTTCTCATATTTAACATTACTGATAATGCATTGCTCGGGTTGAATTAAAAGTATGTGTGCAACTTTCAAAAGGAGGTTCCTGAGTACCGTAACCTGTGTTCTTCAAATATGCTTCACCTTTGAAACTCTTGATACTTCTCTTTGCACTTGACCCAGTGTGGTGCAAGCAAAGCAAGGCCACCAACTTTTAAGGCTTTAAGTATTTTATTTAATTTTTTATCACGTCGACAGAAATACTCCGGTTCAATTTATTAAAGTGCTTATTGAATCTCAAAACCACTAAATCCATTCAAATTAGATATTGGCTTAGAAGGCAATCAATTCTCCCTTGCTCTAATATAAATGATAATTAACAAAATGCATTAACAATTCGCCTGGGCCAGAACGGAGAACAAAAGAACAATGGCTGAATCTGCTGAGAGTTTGAAATGAAACTTTCCTCAGTCCTCCCCGCATCCATAAAGCCAGCATCTCGCTAAACTCATTCTCGTTATATTCCAGGCAGCAAAGGGACCACCTGCGGGCTCCGAGCGTTTGAAATCTGACAAAAAAACGTCGTAGCATATACAGTGGACGCTACCTTCTTACTAATGAACTGAAAACTTTGCATTGAACTTTGATTTGAGGAACTGCAATGCAACCGCCATGTTATGAGAGACTAGGAAATCAAAGCCAATCAAAAGAAATAAAAATGTAATCAGAAATATGTAAACCCGATTCTGAATAATTTAATGCAAAATGTAAATAAGAACATGATGCAATGGTTTGCAAACCCTGGCGAAAACCTATTTTAATCACAACAGAACAAAAAAAACCCAGCCACAAAGGGTCACCAAGCCATTTGTTCTTTTTGTGCCAGTCCCAAGCCTGGATAAAGGGAGGATTGCATCAGGAAGGGCATCCAGTGAAAAACCTATGACATCTTTATAGTATGTAAATCGCTGAAGCAGGTAGGACATAAACAACATTTCAGGTGTTGAAACTGAAATATTTTAGCGTTTCATGAAAAGTAATGGCTCATTTTGAATTTGATGGCTGCAAAACGTCTAAAAAAGTCACGACAAGGGCAACAAAAAGCTGGAAAAGTAAGGAGCACAGATGGAGAAGCATTTTGCAGCTAATACATTTTTTTGGCAACTTTCAACCCTCAGCCTATCAAGTGGGGTAAAACATGAACTCAGGTGTATATTTTTTGTCATATCCCAAAGATGCTTTATGTATTCTCTCTGATTTTTCATGAATTTGTTGATCTATTTGTTGTTAATCACTTCATATATTTGTTTTCTGTTTTGATGTAATTTCATTCATTCATCTTTTATCGCTTATTCCCATTAGGGGTCGCAGGTATTGGAGTCTATCCCAGTAACTTTGGGCCTTGGACGGGGTAAACCCTGAACAGAGGCCAGGTAATAATTTGTTAAAAATGATCATTTTCATTGCTTTTTATTATTTTATTCACTTTATTTGAGTTTGAAGTCATGAATATTTTATGTACCACAAACTAGAGGGAGGGAAGGGGACATTGTGAGTCATTTTTAAGGATGCACTGACTTCCTGAGGCCAACAGGACCACACTGTCCATACAGAGCAGTGATAATCCTGAGGTTTGGACTCTAACTAATGCAGAAAACTATTTTATATTGCCAGTTCCTCGAGCAACACTGAATTAAAAACAGATATGATTCTGTAGTGTCAGATGGGTCGCTGCCATCAAATACAAACATGCTTTTCTGAGATTTTACACAGTCCCCCAAGCTTTTCAGAATTGGGTTTGCAAATTAATTACTTTTAACAGCGAAATCAGTGAAGAGGTCATTATGGATATTACGTCACAGAATCTAATTTTGGACCAAATTTGGAGCCTCAGTGAATCTAAGCTGACTTTTGTTGCCAGATTTAGTCAATGGCTCTGTATCAATCATCTGACAGTGCCACTAGACATTGCACTTGACATGTGTTGGCATTTAGTGTCCAATCTAGGAGCCACATGATGTAATCCATTATCCAGTGTGACAGAAGAGTGATATGAGCTTCAGCAGCACATGGGGCGTCCACATCACGTAATATTTACTACAGCTTAGTCTATAGCACACACTGGCAGCCTTTGCAGTTGTCAAAGATAGTATTGTATTGTCTTATTGTTTCATATTTACTAATCTAACAACTAAAAAGCATATTTTTATATATAAGTTGTCTATATTGTATATCTAATGCACAAGGAGTCATGAGTCAGTGTATTCCTTTTGCCAGTGCCAATCCTGGAAAAATGGAGAGGCTAAAATCTGTGGTAGTGGTTCTCAAACTGCGGTACAGCTACCACTGGTGGTACGCAGGATTCTTTTGGTGGTCCTCAGTAGTCTTATGCAGTTCATGTAAATTTTGTTTTATTTAGAGACGGTTTTATTCATTTTGCTCTGGCTCTGGATTAAACGTGCAATGTACTACTGCTTAGTCCTGGTTTGGTACTGGTTTAGTCCTGGTTTGGTCCTGGTTTAGTCCTGGTTTAGTCCTGGTTTGGTCCTGGTTTAGTCCTGGTTTGGTCCTGGTTTAGTCCTGGTTTAGTCCTGGTTTGGTCCTGGTTTAGTCCTGGTTTAGTCCTGGTTTGGTCCTGGTTTGGTCCTGGTTTAGTCCTGGTTTGGTCCTGGTTTAGTCCTGGTTTAGTCCTGGTTTAGTCCTGGTTTGGTCCTGGTTTGGTCCTGGTTTAGTCCTGGTTTGGTCCTGGTTTAGTCCTGGTTTGGTCCTGGTTTAGTCCTGGTTTGGTCCTGGTTTAGTCCTGGTTTGGTCCTGGTTTAGTCCTGGTTTAGTCCTGGTTTAGTCCTGGTTTGGTCCTGGTTTAGTCCTGGTTTAGTCCTGGTTTGGTCCTGGTTTGGTCCTGGTTTAGTCCTGGTTTAGTCCTGGTTTGGTCCTGGTTTGGTCCTGGTTTAGTCCTGGTTTGGTCCTGGTTTGGTCCTGGTTTAGTCCTGGTTTGGTCCTGGTTTAGTCCTGGTTTAGTCCTGGTTTAGTCCTGGTTTGGTCCTGGTTTAGTCCTGGTTTAGTCCTGGTTTGGTCCTGGTTTGGTCCTGGTTTAGTCCTGGTTTGGTCCTGGTTTAGTCCTGGTTTAGTCCTGGTTTAGTCCTGGTTTGGTCCTGGTTTGGTCCTGGTTTAGTCCTGGTTTGGTCCTGGTTTAGTCCTGGTTTAGTCCTGGTTTGGTCCTGGTTTAGTCCTGGTTTGGTCCTGGTTTAGTCCTGGTTTGGTCCTGGTTTAGTCCTGGTTTGGTCCTGGTTTAGTCCTGGTTTAGTCCTGGTTTAGTCCTGTTTGGTCCTGGTTTAGTCCTGGTTTAATCCTGGTTTAGTCCTGGTTTAGTCCTGGTTTGGTCCTGGTTTGGTCCTGGTTTAGTCCTGGTTTAGTCCTGGTTTAGTCCTGGTTTGGTCCTGGTTTGGTCCTGGTTTGGTCCTGGTTTAGTCCTGGTTTAGTCCTGGTTTGGTCCTGGTTTAGTCCTGGTTTAGTCCTGGTTTGGTCCTGGTTTAGTCCTGGTTTAATCCTGGTTTAGTCAGTGTTTGTCCTTATTTAGAAATGCTAATTTTATTCCATTGAGATGATATTAAAAGCCATATATTTACTAAGGTGGAAAAGTTTGAGAATCTCCAACCTATGCCAAATCATTGCTGTGGCGACCATGGAAAGTAAAAACGTTTTGAAATAAGTTTTATATTCTAGGTACTTAATTAAAAAAATACACCAAAAAAATTCATCTTTCTGTCAGTGAGTCAATCTTAACTTTTTTTTTTTTATCTCAAAAACAAGGTTTGGAGTGCGAGGCTTCTTCTGTCCCTGTCCCTGTGCCTGTGGTCTGTCAGATGAAGGCGTGTGTAACAAGCTGGCAGCGTATCAGAGTGCTGAAGCGGCAGATGCAGTACAGCTAAAGGTGAACTCTAACTTTCTAACTTTCTAACTTGTAACTTTGTGCAGGAAGTCACAGTCACCCACAAGAGCAGAGAGGACTGTGTGGGAAATGTTGGGACCAAACATGACTGAAAAAGGGATTATAGGCGACTTGGAAAAGTATAAGATAACAGTGGTGTTAGTATAAAGACTCTGGGTAAAGTGGTGTAGAGCGTGTGAACATCAGTAGCCAGTGCACTTCTGAGATCAGCAAGTTTCAGGAAGGAGCACCGCAAGATCTCCTTTACCTTAACAGCCATAAAAGTGTACAACCAATCAGTCTAAGGCAGATAAAAAATTAATTTATAATCAATTTAAAGAGACCTAACAGTTTTCCATAGGGGGTTAATAAAGTTGAATTGAAAGGCATCCTACCTAGTTTTGTTTTTAACCCATGCTTTTGTTGTTTTTTTTATTTTAAATTGTGCACGCTACTGCTTCCTACTTTCTGATTGGTTGTAGGTCTGTCCAATAGCATTCAGTGGTAGTGTCTTCTTGTTCCTTAATTGGACCAAAATAAAGTCAAGTACCAGACTAATTAATTATGCAAAGGCTCTATTGTTTTCAAGGTTAATCACAGCTAATCATTCACAAGGGTACTTAAGCAAAGTTTTTTTTTTTTTTTTCTACAACAACATATTTATCAAAGCTGGGACTGGCACTATTTGAGTTTTTGGCTCCACTGAACCCATCACCAACACAAGAAAAAGAATTCGGTCGGCACTTGGTCAACCCTGAAACAAAGTATTCAAAACATAAAAAAACTGCACGGTGCATACTGCAGATATGCTAAAAATGCATGTAGTTCTATGACTTTTTCTGATATTAAAAGCAGAAATTTTAAGTCTGAACAGCTGTGCAGATTGCGGACACAGCTGTTCTTCTTCTATAGGTCGTACAAAAGCTATACCTATACAATCCCACTTGACTGGACTATGACTTTAGCAATGTTTTTGTTGCGTCTGTGTTGACTCCTTTTCGGGGGGGAAGTTGTGCTGACATGCTGCGGGAAAACACAGGGAGACGCTTTGTACTAATGCGACTGGAGCTTTGTAGCCTCTGCTGGGACCTGTGCATGCACCAGCGCTATTTTTAGTCCCATTTCCACTGTGACCTCCCGCAACAAGCGCTGTCTCTCTACAAAGAAACTATTATCCCAATGCAACGCAACGCTTTCAACACGCCTCAGAAGAAGATGAAGAAGCTGAATTTTTTTCACATTTGAGGAGGTAGTGTGGGTAGATCTTATCAACAGATCGACAAAGGCTGGACCTTGAGCTCTTAAGTGAGCCAATAGACTATACAAGATTAGCTTTTACAAATTTGAGAGGCGCTGAGAGCAAACACAATGACACAAGTGAGGCATACATCAATAAGGAATAATATTATGACCACCTGGCATCTTTCTATCACAACCAGCATTGACTTCTTCTGCAATTTGAACTACAGAAGCTAAAGTCTGTTGGATCAAGACACAAATCCCACAGGACAAGAGACTGGGTTGACGAAACAAGATGAGAGTTTTTACTTTAGAGTTCTCAATTTACTCACCTGAAAATCATAAAATGCAAAACAATTTAGTTGCATTTTTAAAATCAACTTGTAATGAATGGTATTTACTTCTATTATTTGAATGATATGCAGTAGCAGAACATATATACTGCCAAATGTTTTGCCACAAACTCAACTGACAAGCTTCAACAGATCACAAGATTGCGAGATTTTGCCACACCCCTACGGTCCAGCCTTCACTCCTATTGAATATTTCTACATATAGCTTTGTGTATTACCATTAAACTTATATTTTGATGTACTACTGCTAAGGTTAATAACGCTTCAACATTAGTAATAATAATACTTTGATTTTATGTGATGTTTTTCTTCTTTCACTCTAAGGTCACTCTACAAATATGGCACAAATAATGAGCTTGCTACAAAGTTATCGGACCCAAGGTTGCAGGGGGGGCTCCTACGGCCTGTCGATGGTGGGAAGACTCTGCAGAAACTGAGAACTTTTTGTGGCCCTGCCCTATGCACAAAAAAGTTACTCGAAGCCAAGAAGATAATGCTATGCAGAGATCGTCATACATCATCCTACATAGTATAAAAACTTAGAACACTCCTCCCTCTAGGAGTGCGCTCATTCTGCTGACTGTAACCTTGCCTGTGTTTTTACTGAATAAACCTTCTGATTTGATTACACCTCTTTGATGCTTTCACCCAAAATGAACAAATCCTTACACTCCCCACGCACATCACCTGTCGCCAGTTCACCGCTGTTCCTTCCTTGGACCAGTTTTGATAGAAACTAACCACTGCAGACCGGGAACACCCCACAAGAGCTGCAGTTTTGGAGATGCGCTGACCCAGTTGCAATTTGTCCCTTAAACTTGCAAAAAATCCTTACACTTATCAATTTTTCCTGCTTCTAACGCACCAACTTTGAGGATAAAATGTTGCCTAATAAATCTCACCCACTAACAGGTGCCACGGTGAAGAGACAATCAGTGTCATTCAATTCAAATGTCAGTGTTCATAATGTTACGTCTGATTGATGTATTACAAGCTTCTTAGAGCCCAACTTGTTAATGTTCAAGCATCTGCCGCGCCAAAACAACAGCGAGAGATTAGTGACGTTGTCAAGTTGAGAAATCAAAGCTTTAGTTCCAAGAGAATGAAAAACATCGCTCGAGATTCTGGTAACGACCCGGCGAGAGAACGGGATTATTGTGAAAGATGAAGACGCACATAGACGTATTCTTCATTTCGGTGATGATTCCCAGGGATTGATAGAGTCTTTAAATTGGTATAACATCAAAGAGCGGTACGTATCTGAAGTTGGGCTCCAAAGACCAATCAATTATGAGACATGAAGGCAGTCCGCAGCCCTAACATGCAGCCGAGATGACAGACTTTTTCTCTCCAGTTCGTGTCGTCTCGGAGGGTGCATCAAGTCTCGGCTCTCCCCATTTCTCATGTTCAGTTTCGGAGCCGTATCGATTTTTGGAAGTGGCTTAGGTTGTACTTCATTTTTACCTGGGATAAAAGCATCAGTCAAATTAGAAAAAAAGTAGAAGGGCAAGTCTAGAGCCTGTGTCTCTCTGGAGCAAGGTCCTCTAAATCAAACTCAAATGTTGGCCTCGTGTGCAAGTAGATGGGCTCCAAAATGGAACGCATTTATCTTCTGGGTGAAAATTAACGTTAGTATGTGTGTGTTAGTGTTGCCAGATACTAAAGCAAACATCTTAAAATTTGCAGCAATAGCAATATGTTTTTGTTTGTGTTATTCTGTTAGCAAGGTAGCTCAAAAAGTAATAGGCAGCTTTTGAAAACATTTTAATGTTTCTATACCATTGCAAGTTAGAGCCAGAGATGCCAACTTTAGCCACAAACAATTTTTTACTGTTAGGGTTTGTAGGTCAACTGAATAAGCATTTACCCCTGAACTAGAAAACCCCAATTTCCTAGAGTCCAGATTGGGCTTTTTTTTTTTTTTCCATTTCATTTATTCTGAGAGCATAATACTTAATTCACTTATTCCACTTAATAATAATAATAATAATAATAATAATAATAATAATAATAATAATAATGATAAACAATCAATATCCCTTAATTACAAATCATATCAAACAAGATTTTTGTCTGAATCATATAAACAACAAAAAACTAATCCACTCCACGAATGTTTTACTTTTAAAGTTAAAAGTCTATTTACCCTACTGATTAATACTGAGTACTACAGTCCTGGGCAGAAACTCCTCTCCTCCTCTGATTCAAAAATTTGATTTTTATATTCCTTCTTAAATTGCTTTATGTTACAACTGTGCTTAATTTTCTCAGGTAAAAGCCACAATTTTACTCCACAGATTGAAACACTGATTGTCTTCACAGTTGTTCGTACACTCTTCATTTTTAAATTCAGGTTTCCTATAAGATTGTATCCTCCTTCTTTGTCAGAGAATATTTTTGGAGATTAAAAGGAAGTTGATTATTTCCTGCTTTGTATAATAAAAATAAAAATTAATCAAATCGGCCAATTTAGTTCTCGAATCTTTGAAAACAGAACATTTGTATGCTCTCTGTATTCTCTTAGTCTTATGGCTTTTTTCTGTAAAATAGTTATTGACTGTAAGTTTGTTTTGTATTACCCCACAACTCAACACAGTAACACAAATAAGGCAAAATTAAGAAATAATATAATGTGTATACTTGACCATGTTTTTGAGAGAAAAATGTTACTTATACTTAAGATCATTTTAAAGTGGGCAGTAGCAGTAGTAGTCATAACAATAGTAAGTAGTAGTTATTGTAGCGGTGATAGCAGTAATAGTAGTAGCACTATTAATAATAATTGTATTTTATGTATAAGTAGTGGTAGAAGATGTAGTACTAGTAGCAGTATTAGTAAGTATATGATTAGCAATAGTAGTACTGGTAGCAGGAAAAGCATTAAAAGTACTAGCGGTAGTGGTAGTAGTAGTAATTGTAGTACTGGTAGCCGAAGAAATATTAAAAAGTAGTAGCAGCAGTGGAAGTGGTAGTAGTACAGGTGGAGGAGAAGTATTAAAAGTAGTAGCGGTAGTGGTAGTAGTAGTAATTGTAGTACTGGTAGCAGGAGAAATATTAAAAGTAGAAGCGGTATTGGCAATGGTAGTAGTAGTAGTAGTAGTAAAAGTACTTGTAACAGGACAAGTATTAAAGTAGAAACAGTAGGTGGTGGCACGAGAAGTAGCAGCAGTGGCAGTGGTAGGCAAGGCAAGGCAAGGCAAGTTTATTTGCATAGCACAATTCATACACAGAACAATTCAAAGTGCTTTACAGGAAAAAAAGGCAAATTTAAAAGTACAAAACACAATTAAAACAATAAAATCAAATTTAAAGAGTATAATTAAGAATCAATTTAAAATTAAATTAAAAGAGAAGAGTGCAGATAAAACACTTTCAGTTGGCATATGCACAGTTAAAAAGAACAGTTTTAAGTCTGGACTTGAACATTGTCAGAGTAGAGGCCTGTCTAACATCGTCAGGGAGACTGTTCCAGAGTTTAGCTGCAGAAAACTGAAACACTGCTTCACCGAGTTTAGTCCTGACTCTGGGCCCCAGCAGAGACCTGTCCCTGAGGTTCTCAGAGTCTGAGATGGTTCATATGGGACCAACAGGTCAGAGATGTACTGTGGTGCTAAGCCATGGAGAGACTTGTACACAAGTAGAGCTGTTTTAAAGTCTATTCTCTTAGCAACAGGAAGCCAGTGCAGAGACCTGAGGACAGGACTAATATGGTCGTACTTCCTGGTTTTGGTCAGGACCCGAGCAGCAGCGTTCTGGACGTCCTGCAGCTGTCTTACAGCTCGCTTAGTGAGTCCAGTGAGCAGACCGTTACAGTAGTCTAACCTGCTGGAGATGAACGCATGAATAAGTCTCTCTAGGTCTGGTTTAGACAGTAAACCTTTGATTCTGGCAATGTTTTTGAGATGGTAAAATGCTGATGATGTTATAGATTTAATGTGACTGCTGAAGTTCAAGTCAGAGTCCAGGATTACCCCGAGATTTCTAACCTGACTTGAAGGTTTTAGTGAAAGAGACTCGAGGTGACTACAGACACCATGTCTTTGTTTCTGTGACCCAAAGATGATTATTTCAGTCTTGTCTGTGTTTAGCTGGAGAAAGTTGTTTCTCATCCAGTACAGGTTTCTCATCCAGTGGTAGTAGTACAGGTGGAGGAGAAGTATTAAAAGTAGTAGCGGTAGTGGTAGTAGTAGTAATAGTAGTACTGGTAGCCGGAGAAATATTAAAAGTAGAAGCGGTATTGGCAGTGGTAGTAGTAGTAGTAGTAGTAGTAGTAGTAGTAAAAGTACTTGTAACAGGACAAGTATTAAAAGTAGAAACAGTAGTGGTAGGATTAGCGAAGGTGGTGGCACGAGAAGTAGCAGCAGTGGCAGTGGTACTAATAGTAGTAGCAGAAGCAGTACTGGTAGCAAGTATTAAAAGTAGTAGAGGTAGTGGCAGTGGTAGTAGTAGTAGTACTAGTAGTACTAATTGCAGGAGAAGTATTAAAAGTAGTAGCTATAGTAGTAGTAATGGTAGCAGGTGAAGAATTAAAAGTAGTGGTCATGGCAGTGGTAGTAATAGTAATAGTAGTACTAGTTGCAGGAGAAGTATTAAAAGTAGTAGCAGTAGTAGTAGAAATAGTAGTAATGGTAGCACGTGAAGTATTAAAAGTAGAAGTAATAAAAGTAGCAACAGTAGTACTGGCATGAGACGTATTCAAAGTATTAGTGGTAGTGATAGTAGAAAGTACTTTCAACTTTACATTCAACACTTTTTTATAGTTACTCATCATTTTATTGAGTACTTTTACTTCCACTGTAGTAATATTATTTTGAAGTAGCAGTACGGATTTTAGGAGACTCACCTCCAAAAGCCGGCCTCATGGTGAAGTCGTGATCATCTACTTTGAGCAGATGTTCTGTCTTGACTTTGCGAGACTTGGTCACATCTGGAGGCTTCTTGGCCAGGGAGCTAAAAAAAGAAAAAAAGAAAAGAAAAATTTAAAAAATTGAGAATACAAACACAGTGAGATGCTTTGAACAAATATTCACAGACAAAGGCAGATTCGTTAATGAGGAACCTGTTTCTTACTTGAAGCAGCGCGGTGCAAGAAGGTGATCAAAACAATAAGCTTATTTATAATACATGCACAACAACAAAGCTCGGGGAAAAAGCCACAAGAGCGAATTAGGGAAAACTCACTGTCACATTGTGATAAATGAATGTGCTGCCAAAAAATCTGATTCTTTGTTCAAGCAGAAACACTCGTACAGCGGGCCGCTCCTTACGGTGTCGGCAGCTAGAGAGGAGCTCCTGCTGAGATAATTGCAGGTGCACGGCATGATGGGAAAAGGTAAGGACACTTGACTCAAGAATACCATAAAATCTAAAAAGAGGTGATTATTTCAAAATAGAAAACATTTTTTAGTAGTGCTATATTATTTGTCTACTTTCCTTTTATGCCTATTAGCTTGGGAAAGTTTTTGTGCCGGATGACCTTCCAGACACAACCCTTTCTATTTATCCGGGCTTGGAACTGGCACAAAAAGTCTGGCTTGTGGCCCCCTGTGGCTGAATTACATTAGAAGTTCCCTGTTCGTTCATATTTCAATTGGGGGTTGCGTGTGAACTGAGACTATCCCAGCAACTAAGGGTCTTTGGTGGGGTACTCCCTGGTCAATCATTAACACATCCATTCACCAAGGCATGAGCGCAAACCATCCATCCATCTACTTCTGCTTTTCCGGGGCTGGGTCGCGGGGACAGCAGTCTAAGCAAGGACACCCAGACTTCCCCCTCCCCGGACACTTCCTCCAGCTCCCCCGGAGGAACTCCAAGGCCAGCCGAGAGACATAGTCCCTTCAGGATGTCCTAGGTCTTCTCCGGGGCCTCTTCCCGGTGGGACATGCCCGGAACACCTCCCCACAGCTGGCTCCTCTCAATGCGGAGGAGAAGCGGCTCTACTCCGAGCTCCTCTCGAGTGACTGAGCTCCTCACCCTATCTGTAAGGGAGCACCCGGCCATCCTGCGGCGGAAACTCATTTCGGCCACTTGCATCTGGGATCTTGTCCTTTCAGTCATGACCCAGAGCTCATGACCATAGGTGAGAGTAGGAACGTAGATCTACAGTAAATCAAGAGCTTCGTCTTTCGGCTCAGCTCCTTCTTCACCACAACAGACCGATACAACCACCTCATCACTGCAGACGCTGCACCAATCCGCCTGTCAGTCTCAGCTCCATCCTTCCCTCACTTGGGGTGATGGTGGCGCAGTGGGTTAAGCATTCGCCCAGCAACCAAAGGGTAGCCGGTTCGACAGCGCATACTGTCGTTGTGTCCCTGGGCAAGACACTTCACCCACCTTGCCTGTGTGAATGTGTTAGTGTGGCTGTGTTTGGTGGTGGTCGGAGGGGCCGTTGGCGCAGATTGGCAGCCACGCTTCCGTCAGTCTGCCCCAGGGCAGCTGTGGCTACAGAAGTAGCTCACCACCACCGAGTGTGACTGAGGAGTGAATGAATAATAGATCAACAATTGTAAAGCGACTTTGAGTTGTGTGAAAAGCGCTATATAAAATTGATGTATTATTATAATTACTGTGAACAAGACCCTGAGATACTTAAACTCCTCCACTTGAGGCACAAACTCTCCTCCGACCTGGAGAGGGCAAGCCACCCTTTTCCAGTTGAGAACCATGGCCTCAGACTTGGAGGTGCTGATTGTCATCCCAGCCGCTTCACACACGCTTATGAGCACTAACCCCTTTAATATAATGGTCACTTTACCTTTCTCTTTAATAATAAGTTAATTCAAATAGGTTCATCTTGCCCTGAAACCACAATAAGCAGTGAATTGAAAATGAGGGCTACTTCTCAGATACTTCTCGATTGGTTGAAATAAGTGAGTTTTTCTTAAAACAAAATGTCCAAAGGCTTATTTCTTTATTCTTTATATTCTTATTTTCTGTATATTAATTACAGTAGGTTTTTCCAATTCATTTCTCTCCATATGAGGCCAATTTAGCCACATCATTTTCAAGTAGAAAACATATATTAGTGCAGTAGTAGTCACAACCCAGTGTACTCTTTGTGCCAGTCCCAAGCCTAGATATGAATCAATATGCAAATCAATGCATGCTGGGAGGCAGAGATGATTTACTGTGGCAACCCCAGAAGGGAGAAACTAAAAGGAAATAAGCCTGTTATAATAATTAGTATATAAAGTGACCAATTTGTCTTTAGTAAATTCATACAGTCTTGCCCTGGCACTGACTCAAAAATGACTAAAAATAACGGCTACCTCTCATAAAAGAGGCTTTGATTGGTCGAAATTAGTGAGTCCAAAGGCTATTATTACTTTCTATACATTATAAGGTTTTTCTAATTCATTTCTCTCCATATGAGGTCAATTTAGTCACATTATTTTAAGATAGAAAACATATATTAGTAGTGCCATAGCATTATACAGTAATTCAGTTGATGTACAGGGGGTCACAAGCCAGTGTACTCTTTGTGCCAGTCCCAAGCCTAGATAACATCCAAATCACTGCATGCTAGGAGGCAGAGATGATTTGCTGTAGCGATGCCAGAAGGGTGAAGCTAAGAGGAAATAAGACATCTCATATAATTAATGTAAGAACTAGTGACCAATTTGTCTTTTCGAAAAGTTGCACACTGAAACCACAAAAGCACTGACTCAAAAATAAGGGCCATACCTCTCAAAAGGCTTTAATTGGTTGAAATTAGTGTTTTTCCGAGTCCAAAGGCTATGATTACTTTCTATATTCATAATAATAATGTAATAATTAATTATATGAGATTTTTCCAATTCATTTCACTCTATATGAGGCCAATTTAGCCCACGCAGTCTGACTTTTCATACAAAATAGTTCTGAATCTGGGCCAGCCTCAGCAGCTATAGTTATTAATATGAATTTAAATGACATCATAATTATATTATTAGCAATGATAAGATTTCAGGCCTGTAATTATTTCTTACAATGTACAAAAAAAGCCTTGAATGATAGAGTGAACAGTTAGAAAGTGTGTGCTGGTAGAGAAATGAGATATTACTTGGAAAAGACTGCGCTGCCATTTCTTTTTTAACAATTTCAAATATCCGTAAGCGCATTTCTTAGAAGCACTATTCAGTATTGAAGACCCCAGTATGAGGGAGGTTCACAGAAATATATTTTCAGGCTTGGCTGCCCGGTGGTCATGTTGGGGATGTGGTATCTTTGCATGGGGTCCAAAAACCTGCAGAGCCTCTTCATAATTGCGGTTCATGTATAGTGCCGGGAAGAAAGTGGTGTGTTTGCTGCCGCTTGGGCCACACGCTGTGCAAATCATCCCTTGCCCATATAGATAAATAAATGAAAATGTTTAGTGTCAATTTAGCGTGTTCTTTCAGAAGCATACTTAATGGCTGGCTTGCTCAAAAGTGTGTTTTCCCCATTGGTGCAAGGTTTCTCTCTTCTGGTCGACTTTACATTCAGGATTTTTTCGAGCTTGTATGACAGGGATTTTGACAAGCACAACAATAACAAGCAGTGAAATGAAAATAAAGACTGCCTCTCAAAAAATAGAGTAATTGGTTAAAATGTATATGTGTATTATTGATTCATTTAGGGCTGACAACCATTCACTCACTAGGAGCAGTTTAAGATTCACCAATTCTCCAAACACATGCATGTCTTTGGACGGTGGGAGGAGTACCCGCAGAGAACCCAAAGTGTGGGGTGGTCATGTGACGGCCACCCCAAAAATCATCTCACCACCTTCATGCTGGGAGGCGAGAGTACTAACCACTCTGTCACCATGCCTCCCTTAAGCCCAAAGCACACCGGACAAGTCAATGCTCAACCCCGTGTCACTTTATGCTCCTGTTTTATTCAGACGCGTCGCCGCAGCTGAAAACACATGCTCCCTCGTTCTTCTGCAGTAAACAAAGACAGTTCTGTGCTCCGTGTGATTCAAAGACACAGCTGTAAACACAGAGAGAGAGTGGCATGCTGCATCGGGGACAGAGACAGCAGCTCATAACTCCAACTACTCCTTTCTGCTGCTAACTCGCTAAAAATTTGCCATTAGAAGAGCCCAGTCTCTCCTCACACAGCCTGGGGCGACATCTATCATGCTCGGTTATTAACCAATAAAATGCTTTTTTTTTTTCATGCTAAAGCCTTTTCAAGAGCCAAGACGTGCTATGTTCCTTGTAAGTTGATGCACACCAATGACGTGCATCACATGCTTTAGGCTATAATCAGAGGCACACAGTAATGAAGTAAATTTACTTGAGTACTGTACTTAGGTATAGTTTTTGAGAATCTGTACTTTCCTTGAGTAGTATTTTTAGGGGAACTTACTATTTTTACTCCACTACATCTAAAAGATAACTATAATACTTTTTACTCCACTACTTTCTCAAAAAGGCAAAAGTAACTTGTCTTAAAACTGAAAGACAACTGCCTTACACTTTAAAGATAATTATTTACTATATAGCACTCATATTTACTCTCAGGAACTAAAAAGAACCTCTGGATACAATCTGGAAGTGACTTAGCTTTTGCTTTAAACATTATTTGCACGATTCTATAATAAACCAATTTAAAAATACTTTATTAGTATGATCATAAAAAACAACCTTATTTATAATATGTATGGCTTGTTTTTGCTGTAGAACAATCTTACTGTTCTGAGCACTTTGTATACTTAAGTAATTTTGAAAGTACATCCTCCAGTACTTTAACCCAAGTAAAATTTGACTTCCAGCAACTTTTACTTGTAGTAATATTTGCCCAGGAGGATCTGTACTTTTAGAGTACTTTGTCCATCACTGGCTATAGAATATGTATATATTACAAGAACCTTTTGCATTGATTTTGCTTAATATGAGGCCAAATTTAGCCAGCCACAGGGGGTCACAAGCCGGTGTATACTCTTTGTGTCAGCCCCAAGCCTTGATAAATAAAGGTCATGTCAGGAAGAGAAAAAAAATCTGCCATATCAATATGCAAATCACAACACGCTTGAAAGGAGATGACTGCTGTGGTGATTATGAAAATGTTTTAGTATCCATTCTTTGGAGCAAGCTGAATATAATAGTTGCCTACTCTTAAGATCTCCTAAAATTTAAGTGTGTTCCCATTGGAGCGAGCCTATGTCTCCCCTGATCTACTTTACATGCAGGATTGGAGCTCGTATGACAGTAATTTTGATCGCTGTGTGACAGAGACGGTGGCAGCTCGGGGACTGTGTGGAGGTGTTATGTGTAAGCTGTTTTTTAAAGTGGTTGAAACTGTGGTCCTGCATATTAAACCCAACACGATCATGACTTGAATGAGCGCCACTCAGGTTTTGGGGTTTAATAAATTTACTCAATAGAGACGCAGCACAACACACACCAAGGAAGCGGAGGGCTGCACTGTTAAAAATGCCACCGTGACATAGGTACAGCAAAATAATACTTTAGTGCTTAACATCATATCCCAATAAAATTTAATCGTCTTTTCACTTCTGAGGGTCACAGTAGCAAATCATCTGCCTCCTTGTGTGTGTAGTGATGATTGTATTGAGTAGGGCATAGGTTTTTACGCTGGATGCCCTTCCTGACGCAATGCTCGCCATTTATCCAAGCTTGGGACTGGCACAACAAGAACACTGACCTGTGGGGCGCTTACATACTTTTAGGTAGACATTATCCTTGCAAGCTATACTGCTGTTGTTTTGTCTGTTAACTTAGCCTGGCAATGGACGTATACCCATTCACTTTACAGTGTTAAATAGGTTTAGGATCCCTTTCTTTCACAGCAATGTCCACTTCCAATCGTATTTGGCCATTGGAGCTGCTTCTAAAATGTGGCGGGCTTTGTGTGATGCTCTGTTTCTCTGATTGTTTGCTTGTCTACTTGCATCGTACACTTTCATTTATTTTACTTTACTTTAATTTTTTTACCTGGTACTAGCTAATCCAAAATCCAGCCACAGTGGGGTCACAAGCCAGTGCAGTTTCTGTGACAGCCCCAAGCCTGGATAAACAAAGAGGGTTCTTCTGGTAGTACTCAGGAGTGTGTTGGAGTTTAAGTTCCTGATTTAGTTCCTGTGTGAGTTAGCGCTCAGTATTTGTCCTGACTTAGTCCTGGATTAGTAGTATTTAGTTCTGGCTTAAACCTGGTTTAGTCCAGTTCATGTCATTGCTTGGTTCTGATTTTGTCAGTTTTTGGGGGGAATGGTCATTTTAGTCCATTAAAGTGGTATTTTGAAAGCCCAATATTTTCTGAGGTGGTACTTGGTATGAAAAGTTTGAGGCAATAACTGCACTAAAGCCATCTCCAGTGACATTAAACATCCTTTGTTAGATGAATTTAGTTTAATGCCTTCACTACAATGCAGCAGAATGCCTCTAGCAACTAAAAAAGTCTATAAAGGGTAATTTGTCCCAAATGCAGTCAGTTTACTAAATAAGCACTTGTGAAAATGTAGGTATGCAGCACATTTTTAAATTTCTAAGTAATTGTGCTTTTTGGCCATTTTGCTGTGGATTTTTAAATTATTATTATGAACTTACTGGTATTATATCTATATGCATTTATATTTGTGATTATGTCTTGTATCTATTGTATTTGTGCGACTGTGATGGTGAACCAAAGACAAATTTCTACTAAAAGGACCATAAAGTTAAAAGTTAAAGTTAAAAGACTCTATAGAAATCCAAATTTAATACATAATTTGTATTCAAAATATAGAATGGCTAGCCAGGCTACATTTATTTTAAATGTTTAAAAACATTGCTTTTGTTACAGGTGGTCAGAGCTTGGCAGGGCACATTACGTTGGCGTGCATGCACAAGGTTTTTATGCCCCACTTGTCAGCCAATCAAATTCACTTTCCGCCAAGAACATGGTATAATTAAAATTTAATGTGTCAGTCATTCCTGCTTTAAATATCTGACCGCTTCAAATGAACATTACGACCTTAATGCTACACACTGCTGTGAGTCACTGTCTGGACTCAACCTCAAAACAAATGCAAAGCAAAAACCACAATAACGCCTTAATAATAATATATTCTGAACGCCTGCTTTGCCCAAGGACAAATTCGGATATTGCACCTCATAATGTCATTGCAATATTCATCAACGCTATTGCATGTATGTTACCATTATGGTGCAGCCTTGATTATGCAAACTGTAGCACACGCACACACTTAAAACTATAACTTGACACTAAAAGATTGAACAATGGCCTTTCACGTCATAATTTGGCGGATGGATGAACAGTGCAGTTTTCTCCATAGTGCCTCATCTTTGGCCCTTAAGTAACAGTAAAACTCCACAACAACAGCCAACACTACTGCGTTACTTTCGTCATAATTCTCACGGCCACAAGAGGTCAATGTGTGGCAAAGCAGCATTTCAAACAGCACTTCCATCTAGTGTCCTTGGGCTAAACAGAAGAAGTGGTAGTCAAGTGGCTTGCAGGTTGTGAAGCTCTTGTGTGCATGGACGAAATGCCTGACAAAAGGACCAAGAAGAAGAAGAAGAAGAAGAAGAAGAAGAGGAGGAGGAGGAGACGCGCAACTGCTCCATGCCACTACTTAGCATTTATATTGCAGCCGGTGTTTCTGTGAAGATACTGCGCGTCCCGGGATGAATCGGTGGTCACTGTCGCTGTCCGTGGTGCTGCTGGTTTGATGCGCAGTTGGGGTGACCTTTACCAGGATAGGATGTCACACCCCATTTCACTCCACGCCTGATTGCGCTCGCACTACACCGTGGGTAACGCCACAAATACGCACACAAAAGCACGCTCGAATCCACTGCGCTATAAAGTATACATAGACATTACAGGGTTTCAACTGTTGCGTGTGAACGAAAATAACACTGGCACTCAACATAAAAGATCTTTTCTGACCACACCTTTGCGCAGATGCAGCGCAGAAGAGGGACAGCACAAAATTTGGAGTGCGAAAAGCAATAACGACATTAAAACGCGTAATTTAGCCATACAGCTTTTATTTTAGCGGGTTATATCTTAATAATCATCCCAGACGCCGTGTACTTTAGCACTTTTTGGCACAACAGTTTTGAGCATTACGCAATAACACACTTATTTCCTAACTTTGACTCATTTTAAGGCAAGACAGCTTCGCAAATGTGTCACAAATTGCACCAAAGTGACTCGAACTCTTTGTCACATTGATAATAAGTACTTTTTCTTTACGTTCTCATTATTGTCGCCTTATACATTGTACTTACGGGCCATGCTTCACTGTCTGCGTCTGCGTCTGTGTCTGTGTCGGTGTCTCCACGCTCCCGGTCCATCGCTTCACCCGGTGGCCGTGTTTACGACATTCCCCGGTGACGGCCAGGCATAGGAGCAAAATCAAAGGTTTGGTCAGATAAGGCATCGTGGTGGTGGTGGTGGCGGCGGCGGCGTAGATCCACAGGTGAGTCCCTTGAAAGCCCCTCTCAGTCCGGTCATTCCAGCAGCAGCGGAAGCAGCGGCAGCGGCGGCGGCGGCAGCGGCAGCAGCGGCGGCAGGACTCAGGCAGCGGCGCATGGTTCACCAAAAGCGGAGAGACGCGCTCATGGCATCGCAGCGGTGCGCCTCTGTGTGGGTGCTGTTGGAGAGTGTCTGGGAGGAGGGAACCCGGGCGCACACTGCACTGCGAGCACCAAGCACTGACACGCGCGGAGAGAGGCAGACTGACAGTGGAGAGAGAGATGAAGAGAGAGAGAGAGGAGAGAAAGAGGGGGAGAGAGGGGGCATGTGAACATCTGTACGCTACGCACAGCCAGAGCGGGGGAAACACGCGGATTATTTGCATCCTAGCATGACACAACAAGAGAAGCAGATTATTCCTCCCTCAATTACAGAATCAGGTTTTCCTCAGCTCAGGGGACATGATGCAATTTAAACGCAGCCACTGTTTTACCATACAATATGCCGAGCAGCGACCTGGGCAGCAGGGGTGAACATTACCAAATAAAAACGCTTTGAGGCTTAAAGTGGGATGGAACTGATCACCACCGAACTTAACCTGGGGTCAAAGATGGCCAAAAGGGGGCGCAACACAGGGAATATAAACAGCAGGTGCTGAAATCTGAATTAAATTTTCCCCATGGATATAGTTTATGTAGGCTGTAAATACTCAAGATGTGTACTTAGGGCCTGTGTAAAAGTACTATTACTTAAAATTACGCAAACAGCCTTAAAGTAAAAGCACAAAACAAATTTAATACTTGACAAAAAGTTTTAAAAATTTGGCTATATGGTGTAACATTAAAGTAGAAAGTATGCAACTCAACCACTACTACTACAGAAATATATGACTAAATGTTTCTCATTAATTGAAGCTTATGTTTATGTTTATGCTTTTTGTGTGTTGTTGTTGTCTGGTTGTTTTGTTATGTAATTTTATTTTATTTTCCCTTAATTTGAGAATTAACAGAATATTGGAATTTTCTCCCCCACAGTTTAAAAACAACATGGACAATAAATTGGTATAAAAGCATCTTTTATTATCCTAAATATATATATATATATATATATATATATATATATATATATATATATATATATATATATATATATATATATAAAGAATAAATAGGGACATTAACTGACATTTCTACTACAAAAAAATGTACAGGTAACAGGCAACAGGTAAATGTTAAATGTTATAATGCCATGTGGCAGTTTCTTTTTGTAAAGTGTGTTTCGGCTTTTGTAATTCGTTGAGCTCTCTGGGCCACCGTACCAGTGACATCATAGACTCAATAGAAATCTGTGCGAAATACTGCAACTACTCCTATTACTATTACAAATTTTTTTTTTTTTCTGTAAAATTCACTCAAGTAAAAGTATGTTTTTGTTAAAGTACTCAGAAAGTATCTAAGGAAGTATTTATCTAAGTCTAACAAAGATCCAACTAGGGCTGCAACGATTCATCGAGGTATTCAAGTAATTTGATTAGAAAAAGCTTCGATTAACATTCTTTGCCTCTGAAGCTTTGTTTAATTAATGTAACTTAAATAAGACTGGCGCATAGCACTGCTAACTTTGTATGCACGGAACGAAGTTTCTGCACGGTTAATGCACAACACACTAGCAACAGTAAGGCAGTGGGTGGGCTATAAACTGAATAAATTTAAGTTGTAGTTTGCATTTTAAATGTATTTATAAACTACATAGAGAACAACACCATTGTGAAAGAGGTTTTAGAGGAAACGGCGTCCTCCAAGCGTCGCACTGTTTGGCTAATGCTACAGCTATGAAGAAATGAACAGCGTAGTGTGACGTGCAACCTGCAGCGGTAACTTGCGTACTTTGTTTATGTAGCTATGCTAATTAGCCGTGTGGGCTCAGTGGTGTCTTTAACAGGCCCCTGGTGTATAAATGATAATAGATATCACTTTTAGAAGCAGAGAGGGTTACAACTAAAATACTTTTTAAACTGTGAAGGGAATGCACACCTCTGCAGCTTTTGCATTGTTTTGTATAGGCATTTACTATAATTAGTATATAATAATATAGGCCAGTATGAGTAAGTATAAAGTATAGGTAAGTATATAATTAGTAGACCATATCATAATGTATAATAATAAAACCTACATTTACAAAGCTATTTGCAATATAATGCATTAAAATATGAAAAAAAAAACACTTCTTAATGACAGATTCACAGATGTGCATAAAAATGTGTTACTTTTTAAAATATGCAGACACGCAAGAGTATCTCTTATTCGATTACTCGATTAATCAAACAAAATAATCGATAGATTTCTCGATTACCAAAATTATTGATAGCTGCAGCCCTAGACCTAACCATTAAACACACTGCTGTTTAGTTGCTGGATATGGACGGTTGTGTGATTATTTGTGGGAGCTGCAAGAACAAGGAAATATTCAGGAGGAAATAAAATAAAAAAATAACATATAATCAACAGATTATTTCAGTTGAATTGAAGATCACTTGTTGAAGATGAACCGTGGCGCTTGTAATTATTTTAACGGTCAATGAATAATTCAAGAAGCTCAATTAGCAATTTAAAACAAATCACTTTAACCACTAAATCTTGACACCGCGTCTTTGTAAAAATCATCTGTTTGTCCAGTTTTCTGCTTTTAATCAACTTCAAAGACAAAACTTTACTTCATGTCAGCTGACAGGTGCCGTGGTAACCGCATACGTAATATTACTCAGTAAATCAGAGATGGGAAAAGTGCTCAAAATCTGGAAAAAAAAATATCACTGAGGTCTTGTAGAAGTAAAAGTCATTAACAAATTATTTGAGTAAAAGTAAAAAGTGGCCTACTGTATAAGTTTACTTGAAATTATTTCCAAGCACTTCATAACAACTACTACAAATTATAACTACTACTACTACTACTACCATTGCTAGTACTAACCTCAAACGTAGTGAACCCAGGACCCTCTGAGAACTAAAGAAATAAATAAGAGCCTACTGGAGTAAAAGTTGCTTTGTTTCGGAAAATTTTACCCAAGAAAAAAATATTTACTACAAAATCTACCCAAAAAGTATATTTTTAAAAAACTTTTTTTTTCTTTCTCTTATGAGGTTTCCACAGCAAATCCAGCCCAGCGTCCCAGTGTGCATAGGTTCATTTACTGATTTGGCACAAGTTTTATGCCCAATGTTTTTCCATTTATCTGGGCTTGGGACTGGCACAAAGAGTACTGGCTCGTGACCCCTTTTGGAATTACTTTCTTTAAAAAAATGTACGTATTTTTACGCTTTTATTCATCTTTTTAAACAAATATTGGTCACCTCTTAAACAGCATTGCACATTTTACAACCTTTAAAAACATTTTGTGACTAAAAGAAAATGTTTACAACAATTACTTTACTTTACTGCCATAAAGAAACAGGTGAAGAGACCAGCAGAGTGCAGCTCTGATGCGTTCCTTTGAAGAGAAACCTTGAAAAACATAAATCGAGTTTTTTTGTTTGTTTGTTTGTTTGTTTGTTTTTTGATAAGTGAATGAGAGCAGACTGGATGTAGAGGGCTTGTGGATTGGTCAGTGCTTCCTGTTTGCGGGGCTTTGTGAGAGAGAGGGAGGTTTTGTGGAACCAAGCGTACTGAGGTCACAGAAACTCAGTGCCAGAGACTACAGGATTACTCAAACAGATGTGAATGAAACAAAAACCAACTCCAGGTATGTTTTTGATTAGGGAAAATTACAATATGAGAGAAAGCAAAAAAAGTCAATTTCACTTAATATAACTGCTTTAAGTAAATGCCTAAGTAAAAGTAACTAATTAATTTTCATTGCTGCAGAAAATAAATAAGTGGATGAGTTTTTGAAGAACAAAAAGCCACACACCAGCATCAGTTTTCTTCAAATTGATCTCATCTTTTCTCATTACAAGAACTTTTTTGTACACAGCCAAGTTTATCAAACTGAATGACTTAAGATGAAAAAACTTTCACAGTTAAATCAAAGAAAACTGAACTCGCGAACAGATCTGAAATTTATTTTGAAATAAAACTTGATAATAGTGTGAGACTAGATGATACATGACTCATTATTTTTGATGCACACCATATGCACGAGTCTAGCACATATCACCGCATCAAAATTAATTTTCTGAGCTGTTGCTGAACAAAAGGGCAAGCTCTCACTTTAACCTCTTTCTTTAGCAAATGAAACTTTCACATTTGCAGAGCAGGTCATGGTTCTCCTCACTGAACCTGCTTATGTGGCTTATGCTTAATTACGTCAGTCACAAGAGCCGACACTGAGTAAGGTCCCGTTTGACATTTTTGGTTCAGTGGCACATTTTTCCAATCCCAAGAGGTCACGGTCATCTGTCATGGCTTCTCTGTGCAGGTTTGTGTTTGAACTGACAAAGTCCTTCAGTACAGAGACCAAATAAGTTAAAACCTTTCTCCACATGCTCCTGTTTGAACTTGCTAATCTCAGGATTTGGATTGGTATCTGTATTGAAGAGTAAGGGATAAAGTGGGTTTCAAATGTGCGCAAATTGTTGTAGTGTGGAGCAAGAGTTAAGATCCATAGCCGGGGTGTACGGTGGCAGAGTGGTTAGCCCTCCTGCCTCTAAGGCCAGCTGACGCACTCTGATCTCTTAGTGGAGTCCTTTTACTGTGGGTTTCTTTTCAGATACTTGGCTTCCCCTCCTCGTCCAAACACGTGCATCTGTTATGAAAACTGTCAAAGTCAATCTCGAGTCTTCAGTGTTTTGAGTCTAAGTCCTAGTCACTAAAGGCTGGTCCAAATCCAGTCCGAGTTGAGCCATTAGCAATTGAAGTAGGAGTCCAAGTTCGGCTCTAAGTCACCAAAAAAAGTCTAGTCCAAGTCAAGAGACCTTGAGCTGAGAGTCTGAGTGGAGTCCAAGTCCAGTCAGTCCAAGAAAAGTTCAAATCAGTTGAAGGTAAATCCGAGTTGAGTCACCAAAATTAGGATACTGAAGAGGGTGCAACACTGACATGAAGATTTGGATTTTAATTTTGCATATTTCAAAGAAAGCAAAATTCAATAATATGTAGTTGCTCAAACTTGTTCGCACTGCACTGTCTCTGCTTTCAGACGAGTTTCTATCTCCACACTCGAGTCCAAGTCAAAGCCACCTGGGATTCGCAAAACTCCTCTTGGACTTGCCCTGCCTCCACTTTCTAAATACATTAAACCAAAAACTGGTTTCCTCACCAGAGCCTCAACGAGAGAAGATGTTGAAATCCCACACAGAAAAAGTACATTTGGACAAAATGTGCTGTCAGAGGAAGTCAGTTTTGGTATATTATATTGGTGTAAGAGAATGTCCTACTTATTTCTCCTTTTAAAAAACAAAAACAGTCCTGGGGTCATTTTAACAAATTTTACATTGTCCTAATGTGTGTCTATGTGTCATTATGAATTGTTCTGTTTTATCTGCCGCAGGAATAAAGATGAAAATTAGAAACTATACTACAATCTGGCTCATTTAAAATCTGTACACACATATATGATTGTTCATTAATGTGCACTGTCCCGATAAAAAAAATTAAAATCATTTATATATTATATATATTATATAAGTCCGAGTTGAGTCTCAAGTTCTGGTCTGTGAAATGAGTCCAAGGCCATATCTGAGCCCTTAAAACAATGTCTTCTTTACAAATTTGAGTCATTTATGCTTCAGCTCAAGTTGAACCCAGGACTCAAGTACTCCATCTCTGCTCTGCCCTAACAATAGGCTGCAATCTGTTTTGTGAATACCACCAGCAGGACATAAAGTACATCCCTCTGAGTGTTTCTGACAGCACTTAGGAGCTGTGCATTAAAGTTAGATTGTCCTCTGCTTTATTACGATATGTCTGGACCAGTTAAAGTTATGTTCTTATCACAGGGCTGCACAGCGAAGTTTCTGGTTTATATGAAAGCCGAGTATCTTGCGGCTATGAATTTCAATCTCAAAAAGTTACACAGTGTTGCATTAATATGTGAAAATTTCCCATGATCCACAAAGGCTGTATCATTAATATCATCTGTGTCTCCCCACCGTGAACGGGCCCCAGATAAAAGGCCAGCGGGGGCTCCACCTGCAGCGCTGGATCTCTTGATGCATTGTTGATGACTCATCTCAATCATGCACTCGCATCCATTCACCCGCCCCGCCCCCGCCCACCCCCGTCTCACACAGCAACCCACTGAGCAGCCTCCGAAAAGTGCGGCTTATCCCGGATTTCCCTGCCAAACGTCACATGTAGCTGGGTCTCTCAGTCAGGCGCAGCGTGATCGGGCTTCTCGCCTGCGCTGCCATGGGATGGGATGAATTATGCACAAAAATGAAAAATAAAAAGAAGCTGCTCTGCCACCTTCATATTAAAATGGGGTGCATACTTCTTGATAATTTAGCTGCAATGCCCCCGTGCCTTTTGCTGCGATTGTATCGCAGTTGCCAACAGGTTTTCCCATTAGAAACAACCGTGCACCTGGGGATCCTTCTCTTGTAAAAGTCGATCCAACCAAACACTTATAAATCATGCAATGCCAAGTTAGAGATACACAACAAATATACTGGAAAAAGTTGAGAAAAAGTTGTGCAAAATGTAAATAAAAACAAAATGCAATCCATGTTTTCACGCCAGAGCATAAACAATAGAACAGGTGTTGAAATTTAGATACCATTTTACCATTTAATGAAAAATAACAGCTTGAATTTTGAATTTGAAGGTAGCAACATGCCTCAAAAAAAGTTGAAAAAGTCTCCACTCACTACTTGTCCTAAGAATAAGTTGCAATCTGTTATTTGAATAATACCTACAGACAAACAGTCTGCTGAGTGGTTCTGGCAGCACTTTAAAGCTGCGCATTAAAGTTACATTATTCTCTGCATTATTATTACAGTAGATGTCTAGACAGCTCACAAAAGTTGGGTCAGGGCAACACCAGAAAAATAAAATAGTTTTCACTATTAAAAAAAACAAACCACTTTTTTTTTTTTTTTGTCTTTCTTTTTTGTTGTTGTTGTATTTATGTTAATTAGTAACAGCTCAGTCTCTAGCCTGGCTGTACTCCTTTGTGTAAGTTTCGTTTCTACAGGCAGAACAATCACAGATGGAGTAACCAATCACAGCAACAAAGGGCGGGACATAAGCAGTGCACCGCTGACCTGTAAGCACAACAATCATGGCTGATTGCTGCCGGTTTTGCCATAAAACCCCAGAATACGGCATATTATGAGCAGCTCTGTACTTATTTCTGGGGACAGCAGCAGAAGCCAGTTGTCAGACGCAGACATCAGCAGAAGCAAGAGGTGATGAAGGAAAGCATTAAACGCCCTTAATCAGGTCAGACAAGCTATAAAATTTGCTCTGCTTCTGCATTTGGAAGACGTGCTGCAGAGAAACGTCTGCGATGGGCCAGTTCCAAATCGACTGGAGAGAAACGCTTCGCTGCGAGTGAGGAACCAGACTGTCCTGCTTTTGGAAAAAAAGTAGGAAAGGTTGGACTTCCAGGCTAATCAGTAACATCAGTGGGCATAGAAGGAGCACACAAGGGACAGTGTCTATAGTCCGTATAGTCTGCACCCCGGGGCCGTTGTGGGTTCCCCTTGGGTACTCCTGCTTCCTGCCACTGTCCAAAGACATGCATGTATTAGCCTTAATTGGGTTTAATTGTTCCAAGGAAATGAATTTGAGAGTAAATTGTTGTCTGTCAGTGTATGTGTTTCTAAAAGTCAGCCCTGTAACTAACTAATGGCCATTGTCCAGGGATTGTCCCACCTCAGGCCTAATATGCTGGGACAGTTCTCCAGCCGTCCTCAAAACAACTCCTTACAGGAATAACATATTTTACCATTTCATTAAAACTAATATCTCATTTTGGTTATAATGGCAGCAACATATCGAAAACACGTTGGGATGGGGCAACTGCTACTGCTACTACTACTACTACATCAACTACTGCTGCTATTACTACTATTACAGATACTACTACTACACCTACTACTACGATTACTGCTTCGTCTTCTACAGCTACTCTTACTCATTACTCATTTAAACTTTTCTAATTAACTTTATTTATTTATTAGTAACTTTCCATCTCTGCAACATAAAGGCCATACCATAATTGACTTGTGAAAGCATTATGGGACAGGAGAAATTATGCAAAACAAAGAATAAAACTAACAAATGAAACAAAGAAGAACCTTCATATCAAAAATGTCATGCACACTTGTTAATTCAGCTGTAATACTCTCTGTGCTTAGTGCTGCCACTGGGTCATTGTCAACAGGTTTTCCCATTAGAGAGTGCCTCACAATGGCTCTATACAAGGAGCCCGGCTTGTTAATTCTGACACTGATTAGATTCAGCCTGGATACACAATGAAGACTGCAATTTTTTAGCGCAAACAAACCTGTATTTCAAGAGGAGGTGACAATGTGACAGAATACGTAGTGAATTTATACCGTAATGTTTGTCATATTCACGCTAATCCAATGCATAGATATTTTTCCCAAGTAGGCTACATGCACTATGCAAATTCAGCCCACAAATTAGTAATGAAGCTTTGGCAAAAGTTCACATCGGCTCCCTCTCACTCATGTCCTGAGGGGTTCATTCTTCTATCCTCCCCCGTCCTGCCTCTGTATCAAGTGCGTATGTTAGATAACTACTAACCTCCATCACTTCAAGAACCGTCATCATCTTGTTTTTGACCCGAAACTGTATCAAAAATTCATGTTTTTTATGTTTTAATCTAATCTAAGTCTATTACATTTGCGCAAATCAGCTCGAGTTTCAGACATGTGCTTATTAACTCGCAGCGGTAGTATTTTTAACAAGCCTAACAAGAAATCATAATATAGATGGATTTCTTTTACAGTTGAGTTTATGTGAGTAGAAAGATTGTACAGTGCGTCGCAGAAGTTTAGTTTTTAAGTTTTATAAGAAAGGCTAATGAAGTTATAATCAGAAAAGTTCAACCTTCCAAAAGACATTTTAATGATGTGTTGAGCTTCAGTACTTTTTGGAGCATTCATTAACTTTTATAACTTTTAACAAACCT
Source organism: Bostrychus sinensis (assembly GCA_020698575.1). NCBI lineage: Eukaryota > Metazoa > Chordata > Actinopteri > Gobiiformes > Eleotridae > Bostrychus > Bostrychus sinensis. The sequence goes on from CM036258.1 coordinate 9,884,778, forward strand.
TTTGGTAATGGATAACAAGATTCTTACACCTCTTGATTGGAGTCTTTGCCCGTTCTTCAGCTGCAAAAGCCTCTAGTTGTTGTTTAATGGCTTCTGTGCTGCAACTGCCTTCTTTAAATCCCACCAAAGATTTTCAGTAGTATTTCAATCTGGTGACTGAGAAGGCCACTTCAGGACGTCCCAGGATCTTTTTGAATTTATTTATTTTTTATTGATAAATAGAATCTTTAACCTTAGGGAGGTTGGGCATTTCTTATTGAAATACCTTATTGAAGGTAGCAACATGCCTCAAAAAAAGTTGAAAAAGACTCCACTCACTACTTGTCCTAAGAATAAGTTGCAATCTGTTATTTGAATAATACCTACAGACAAACAGTCTGCTGAGTGGTTCTGGCAGCACTTTAAAGCTGCGCATTAAAGTTACATTATTCTCTGCATTATTATTACAGTAGATGTCTAGACAGCTCACAAAAGTTGGGTCAGGGCAACACCAGAAAAATAAAATAGTTTTCACTATTAAAAAAAACAAACCACTTTTTTTTTTTTTTTTTTTTTTTTTTTTTTTTTTTTTTGTTAATTAGTAACAGCTCAGTCTCTAGCCTGGCTGTACTCCTTTGTGCAAGTTTCGTTTCTACAGGCAGAACAATCACAGATGGAGTAACCAATCAGAGAAACAAAGGGCGGGACATAAGCAGTGCACCGCTGACCTGTAAGCACAACAATCATGGCTGATTGCTGCCGGTTTTGCCATAAAACACCAGAATACGGCGTATTATGAGCAGCTCTGTACTTATTTCTGGGGACAGCAGCAGAAGCCAGTTGTCAGACGTCAACAGGACTTAACTGTGGTTAAAATGGCAACAGAACAAAAAAAAAAAAAAAAACAGAAGGCCACTTCAGGACATCCCAGGATCTTTTTGAATTTATTTATTTTTTATTGATAAATAGAATCTTTAACCTTAGGGGGGTTGGGTATTTCTTATTGCAACTTATTGCAAAATTACAAAAGATTAAAAAAGTAAATAAATCAAAACTAGAGGTACTCTGAAATTGCCTTCATCCAAATTTGCACAAACTGTTGTTGTGTCCCTGGGCAAGACACTTCACTTACATTGCCCTCTTACAGTATGGGCTGGTTGCAACAGAAAGAACATCTGGCATGCCAAAAAAAAAAAAAACACTGCCAAATGACTGTGTCTGTTTGGTCGTTGTGAGGAACGACGGATGTAAAAGAGCAGCCAAAAAATTATAAAAAAAGTTATGGTCTTAACATAATACAATGTGTTTTTCTAGAACAGCAGCTACTTGTTGCTCTCTCTGCACAAAAAAAGAAATACGAGCTGACAAAACCACAATGTCTGAATGTACAAAGTTTTACATGGAGTTCTGACAGTACTGTGAGAACTCTGAGATGGGTTGGATTGTTAAAAGTTGGTATACTTCATTCGTGTTACTTGTCGTATCATTTTTGGACAATGAGGTTCAGGGAAGGTGGGCTACAAAAAACCTTGTCATTTGCAGCGTGACGGCACAACATAACCACTCTGGAGCCAGACAGAAATTCGGCTTCACACCAAAAAAATCATAATTTCCACATTCGTGACCTTTCCTGAAAGCTTCATGAAAATGTGCCCACATGTCCCGCAGAGGGGAAATTATGAATTATCGAGGGCGACCTTCTGAAAATGATGGGAATTACTGCAATATGTTCCTTGGCCCATTACTGAAAATGTCATCAAAATCTGACCGTTACTTTTTGAGCCGTGTTGATCAAAATCAAACCAACACCAGCATAAAACTAACATGCTCTGCTCACCATTATAGCAATCTAATCCATTCATTTCTTCCTATTTAGCGTTCTTCTACATTCACACTAACCAGCACCACACTGTTGACTGCGGGCTCTTTCTTTCTCACACATTCATTGATATGCCAGCTCAGGAACAGACCAGAGTCTCTCTCAGCAGCAGTTTACATTGCTGCTGATGACGGGGGAGGCTGTAAAAAGCTTATACCGGCTCTCTGGAGCAGCATCTGCCCTGTTCTGCTTTGTTTGTTTGATTTTCTTTATTAGCTTTGTCATGCAGTCGTCTCCATTACTGATTTCAGCCTCTCGTATTTGACGCCACAGCATGAGTTCTTCCTCCTTCTTGCAGCTGTAAAAAATAGTTCGTGGCAGCGTAATATTGCACTGTAACTGCAATGTGGTGGCTGTGTGAATGATACAATTTAATGGACAATTCACCTTGGCACTTCAGCAGCAATCCACTGATTTACAATGGCACTCCTATTATAGACAGACCGCGAACACTGTTGACTTACAAAAAGGCAGCCTCGGGCACAGTTTTGTACTGCTAGCATGCCGCTCCAGTGTGGCTCGTGATCCAATCAAAGTAAAGGGAGCTGCTGAGTTAGTTGGCTTCGATTAGCAGGGGTTTTTTTTATCTCACAAACTACAAGCACTGGACCGCAAAGATCTTTCTGCTGTGAAGTCAGGAGTGCATGCAAAGAAATGCTAATAAATCTTCCTTTCCTTTCAGCTTCTTCTCCCTTCTGGGGTCGCCACTGCAAATCATCTGCCCCCTAGCATACAGTGATATATTGATTCGGCATAAATTATTGCATAGCCCTTCCTGACGCAACCCTCCAGCTGTGGGACCGGAACAAAGGGTACAATGGCTCGGTAGCACACTTCTAGGCTTTGAAATACTTTACCACTTACAGACCATCACTAACCTCTTCCTCTGTTTAAAGCACAAGTAAGTAACTCTTTCAACCTTACGTAAACCGTGTCGGAGGCCGTCTGAAGGTTAAATGAGCTGTTGTGGGGTGAATAAACTTGCAACAGTGAGCGCCACCAACCTGGACAGTGCTGCTGAAGTTTTAGGTCTCGTGAGAAAGGGCTTGCCAAACAAAAAGCTAGCGATGGCTTTAAGTCTCAGTCTTTGTCATGGCAGAGCAGAAAAAACCCGAATACAAGGAGGGGAAAATGAGAGTAAAGCAGAGCGAGGGTCACACAGGAGTTAAGTGGACTTGTAAGTACAGTACGTACGATTGTGCTTTAAACCAAAATGTAAGGGGAACACCATAGAGAAATATGCCAAATATGGCCAAAAACAGCCAAGAAACGAGTAAAGTTTCATTGTTCCTCTTGTCATGATTTTGTCTGTGTCCGTCTTGTTTTGATGTCTGGTTAGTCCTTGTGTTTTTCTGTTTTACTTCTTGCCCTCTTGTGTGTCCCGTATTTGTTTAATTCTTTTTGCATTTTGTTGTTCCTTGTTTTTTGACGACTTTTGGATTATTGTTTTGTACTGCGTTTTTTTCATTTGGATCTTGTTCATTTGTTTTTTCACTCCCTTTTTGTTTCTGTTTGTTACTTTAATAAATTACACCCTCGCCAGTTCTGCTCTTTGGGTCCTTTTACCCCTGTATCCCTCCAGGACACCTCTTTAACTCTCTTTAAAGAACCTTGATGGCCTTTGTTTTGGCACATAACAGAACTCTGACTTTCATTGTGATCTGTCTACATTTAAAACCGCTGTCTCCTATTACTTTATTGTTGCTTCTTTTATTCTTGGATCATTTTTCATATTATACTGATGGAAAGCACTTTGGTTCAGCTGTGGCTGATGCACGGTGCTGTGTACAGTATAAAGTTTGATTGATTGACCACTTAGGGCTGTATTTACAAAGAGCAAATAAACAAATATAGTTCTTTCATTGATCTAAATGAGCTGTGACTGTCTTGCAGGATAATTGACCGCTGTTACTGATATGTAAAGAGCTATTTTAGGATGTCTTTTGGGTGCTACCTTCAGAGATTGTCCAAATATTTTACACTGAGGGCTGTAAAATTTAATCAGATGGCCCAGGGTCATTCATCAGAGGTCACATATTCCGCCTCACTTAAAACAACCGTCCCATTCAGGCGATCTCTTTCCTAATCTCTAACTTTTGCACAGTTAATCATTCACATGGGTACTATGGCAGGTTTTATTCCTTCCTATGGCCTTTTTTTTAATGCCAGATGCGCTTCCTGGTGCATCCCTTACCTTTATCTGGGCTTGGGACCATCACAAAGGTGACCACGTGGCTCTTGGAGAATTAAAACCTAGTCTCCACACAACTGGACGTACCACAGATAACTTAATTTAAAGCAACATAATTTAGAATATGATCATGACTCTTGGTTCCATAATGTCCTCAAATGACTATTGGCCTACAGCAGTTTTTGGATGCAAAAATCAAGTTAATTGATTATAAATGATTGTTTAAATAACCGTCAACTAATTTTGTAAACAATAAATCGCTATCAGGGGTATTTTTAGACTATGACTTATGTGGCGAGAGAGGAGGGTTTATTACCAAAACACACAGAAACAGTTAAACACAATCTAAATTTTGTGTTTTTGAATAAAAAACATTCAAAGTTTCAAAGATTCAAAGTGTTTATTGTCATATGAACATATTATTTCTTTACTGCCCACACTGAATGCCACATAAAATCTAAAGATATAAAATAAAACAATAATGATTTAACAGTTTATTTAAAATAGCAAGCAAATACAAAAGAAATAAATGACTAGCTTATGCAAATTGACAGATGTAAACAGTAAAACATCTTTATGAGCTTTCAATTAGCAAACTTCAACCTTTGTCTGGCTTAAATTAAAAAAAAAGTAGATTTTTTTTTAGTATTATTAACAATTTGCAACAGAAACAATAAAACAACTTTTCATTTTTACAGCACCAAATCATAACACTTTTACTCAAGCTTCATTATGATTATTAATCGATGAATCATAAAAATAATTTACTGATTTATCAACTATCAAAGTAATTGTTAGTTGCAGCCCTATACACTGTAAAAAAAAATGTTGCAAAAACTCAAGGCAACAGAATCCCTCAAGATTTTTAAGTTTTAGGGCCAACTCAAAAACTAATATTTTTTGTTCAACTAATTTGAAGTTCATGTCTAATCTTTCAGTGTTAAATTTTACTTTCCATCAATATTTTTAACTCATCTTACAGCTGACTTCCTATCCATTGTTCAGAAAAAGTATTATTGGTATATTGAGTTTTTATCAATATCAATAATACTTTTTCTGAACAATGGATAGGAAGTCAGCTGTAGGATGAGGTAAAAAAAACAATGATGGAGAGTAAAACTTAACACTGAAAGTTTTTCGACGTATGAACAAAAAAAAAGCTTAGGGATCCTGTTGCCTTGAGTTTTTGCAACCTTTTTTTTTTTTTTTTTTTTTACAATGTCAAAGTTTACTGATGTACACCTTTTAACCAGCTCGATCCAATTAGAAGCCCAGGGAACATACAGTATCCTTGTACAAATGAAAGCTTTCTCCTGCTATAGGTCCATGTTCTGATGTAACTCGGATGAATGAGAGTCACTCCAAACTTCTCTTCTTTGAACAGATAAAAGTATTTCTTGTGTCTGAAAGCTTGTTGGGCTGTCTGGACCATCCATGATTTTTTTCGGCTGGGCAGTTGGAGTTGTGAGATTGGTAGAGATAATGAGTACCCGCAGCCTTTTTGCAGCGGGCTACCATCAAAGTAAGATTGGGGTTGTGCTTACTTGCAGAGCTGTGCTGCGAGCGCCAGTCATTTTCTCTTTCAAGTGCATTCAGTACTATCCAGGGCAGTCGGCCAAACTCGTCCAGATTTGACAGCACTCTTGACTCTGATTTTATAGACGGGGAATGATCACAATATGCATGGCTCAATGGCACTGCAGTCAGAATAATAAGCCTGGAAGTGTGCAAAATTACACTCTACGTGGTTTATGAAGGTGATCAAGCAGTATTATTCATTATGGACCATGATATAAAATGTTTACTTTCTGCCTAATTTATCCTAAACACTAACAGCTGCTATGATGAAGAGATAATCTGTGTTAATGCTGTGATAATGTTATGCCTGATTGGTGTATATCAATTAATACCAGGGCAGTAATTATTAAGACAATTTTAACTAGGACCCAAGTCTGTTTTAGACCCTATAGACCCTTAGACCACCCTTGCAACATGAAATTATTCTGTAATTATGTCAATTCTGTTTCTTGGTTGATATTCTGGTTTGGTACCGTCATAGAATATCATTACCCCCCATTAAATATTCACTTATTTTAATATTTATCAAATATTTATAGATTTCTATGCCTGCAGACTCAAATAACACTGTTTAATTCTGCATAAACCGAGTGCAGCGAGACAATTAAAACTATGAGTCAGGTCTAGATTATAGAGTACAGATAGTAAACTACATTAATGACATTTTGAAAGTAGATGCATGGCTTTTAAATCTGTCACAAACAAGATAAAGTGTAGGCATGTTAATGGGGTTAGGGTGTGAATAATGACTTTGGTTTCCTTCCAACCACGAGTAAGAGAGTCCTGGATGCTAAAATTCGCATCTGTTTAGTTCATACATTTCAATGATAACAGGTAAAAACACATTGTCAAAAAAAATGCAGAAAAAAAGTGATTTTACTTACTGTAACTGTGTCTCCCAAAAGCACATAAACATATCATAAACAACTATGGCCAACCAAAACAACAAGCTCGCCCATGGCAGAGCAAACCACAAAATGTGTTTTTGCTTGTCAGAAAATGTGTGAATATTTCTCGAAACATCTCAACAAAAAGTGAATGTCTCACTCGGTGCACCTAAAACACTAGCAAAACTAAAATCAATGCTTTAAATTCTTGACAGGATGAGGGGCTGAACAACGAAACACTGATCTCTTTAGCTGAGGTGAAATAAATGTATTAATATATTAAATGATTCACAGCAGTACTCTAGTCTCATGTGTACTGGTATTTAACCCTCTGGGCACCCTAAAAATGTACATACACTTGTTACCAGTTTGGGACCTCATAAAATAGCCAAAAAAATGTCAAATATTAATTTTTTTTTTACTTTTTTCACATGAAATCCTTTCTACTACTTCAGCCCTAACCATAGATATGAAGTTTATTTTCATTTATTAATAATTTATATGTTTTTATGGCCTTTTTGTCATCAAAAACCCAACTTTTTTAGATGGCAAAAACACAAAATATGCCCTATTATCAAAAAATGAGTTGCAGAGTGGATCACTTGGAGTAAAGTTAGCCTTCAATAAGTAATAACAAGATTGGTTTTGATGCATTTTTATTTTTGGAGCAAAGGCAGGTTTTTGTAAAAACTTACACTCGTTACATTAAGTACTTGTTTGGGCCCATTGACTTCCATTATAATGACAGATTTTTGACATACTGTAATCCTGACACATTATAATCCTTTTTTTCATGAAAACCTAATAAATCTAAGCCTTTACCTTCAAAATAAAGGGAAATTAGGTTTTTGGTCAGATTGACCCCCTAAACCACCAGGGGCAGCAGAGCTTTATTTTATAAATGTTCAATGGAATTCTGTTGTTCTACCTTGCAAAATGCATGGGAATAAAAACACTGAACACCAATAAATTGGTCTTGGTGTGTTAGGATCGATGTAACAGAGCGGTGGGAGTGTGGCTGAGAATATATTTTGTTCATGAGGTCATGAGGGAGTCTGTGAAACTCAAGTATTCAAAGCCAAATGAGCTCTGTTGATAAACAAGTTTATCAGGTTAAGTTAAACCGGATTGCAGGATGTCAAAAATCAGTGGTTATAATGGAAGTCAATGGGCCCAAACGCGTACTTAAGGTTATGAGTGTATGTAAAGTGCATATCTCCTGTTCTATACACCTTAGAACAGAGGGGGTCATGGCATTTTAAACACCAACTAAAAAAAAATATTTTGGCCAAGTTTCACACCAACAGCTTTTAAACTGACTGATTTATTGAGGATCAAAAAAATAAAAACAGCAAAAAGTACGCGTTTGGACCCTAGGGTGCCCAGAGGGTTAATATTATTCAAACACGTAATAGTTTTGATCAAGTTTTAATTTTAATTCAGTCTCTTTTAATTCAATATCTAATGTGTGTTTATACTGATTACAAAGAGACAGAACTGAGCTGGTGATGTAATTTTTGAATTTTGACTTCAATAATGATGTGTCATGACTAACTTTTTGCCTAAAAAAAAAAAAAGTAAAAAAAAAAAATTGCCAGAGATAGAACTAAAATACTCAACATCCTTACAGGTAAAAGTACTGTTACTTCAAAATATTAATACTCATTAGGAAGTAAAAGTACTTAGTAAAATTATTTTTTTACTTGAGTAAAAGTGCAAATGTATTGAATGTGAAGTGCAGTGGGGCCAGGCTGCAGAGAGCGGTCGTCCTATGATCAGAAGGTTGGCGGTTTGAATCCCGCTCTCCAGTTTATACTATTGTTGTGTCCTTGAGCAAGACACATCAGCTCGCCTGTATGAATGTGTTTGTGTGATTTGAGGTAGTCAGAGGGGCTGTCGGTGCAGAATGGCAGCCATGTCTCTGTCAATCTGCCCCAGGGCAGCAGTTGCTGAGGAGGGAATGAATAATGCTCCTAACTGGAAAGAGAGAGGTGCTCTATATGACTGATTTATTATTATAATTAATTATAATTGAATTGAATAGAGTAGAGATTACCAATGGAAGTATTTTTTTGGAAATGCACAGCAAAACATACCAGTGTTGCTAATGCTATTTACTTGCTATTTTAACTTATTACTTCTATACAAAACTTATTTGTGAGATGTCATATGCCTTCTTTGCTGCCAATGATAAAATACTTTTACTCGCTCAAAGTAAAAGTAACACATTTTTATCAAATATTTACTCAAGTAAAAGTAGTCAGAAAGTGTTTTCTTCACAAAATGTACTATGTAATCGTACTTGAGTAAAAGTATCAAGCTACAGTCCACATCTGGATAATACTGCATTTTACAGAAGTCAGTATAGTTATTGTACTGCAGGAAAACATCCATAATTATGTCTTATTCTTAATGTTACTTGTACTTAGACAGTGGATCTGGATGTTGCTTTTCAGCTAAAAAACACATGTGGCCTAGGGTTCAGTTCGCTCTCTGCATGACACCAGTTAAACCGTCCTCAGTGTTTTATTAAACTGTATTTTTAGACAGACGATCAAAAGAACCAACTCATAATAGAGACATTTCCACAGTATTCTCTGCCAGGGATCATTTATACCCCCTTTGCATTTTAAATATGCAGCTTGGTTCAAACAAAAGCCTAACATCCCCCAGGTCCTGGTGTTAAGTATTAGGGCTGGTGCTGCAGTAAATCTGTCATTGAGGATATTGGAGAGTCATTGTTTTCACTGTCTCCTCAGATCACGCTCTGAAGGGGCCAACTCCAGTCGTCCTCCTGCCTCTCAAACCAGGCAGCTCCCATTGATCCTTAATACAGCTGCTAAGATTGCATCCATCTTTATTAAGCTGCCACTGTCCATGAGAACTACTGTTTACAGCTCTAGTAAATCCACTGCAAGGAAATTGAAGTGCCAGAAATGCTGTGTATTATTTGTAATTTTCTTTTGGCCTGGTCCCAACTGCACCCTAATACACCAAATACACATACAGTAAAAAGTCTTAGGCTACGTTCACACTGCAGGTGTTTATATTTAAAGTGACAATCCTGTGGAATTTAAACTTGAGGGGTTGTAGCGTAAGTGTATTGAGGAGAAATGCAAAGAGAAATAAGATGGCAGATTCAGTGTTCAAACATCTTCCACAGTATCCTGAAATTATGGATAAACTGTCAGTGAAGCCTCTCACATCACAGTCCACTCCTGCTCCATCAGGTCTGTTTTTGTGTATACAGGTCTCTTTAGGGCTGGAGACGGTTCACACACAAGACTCATGGAGGTCACATTCAAAAGGTAATGCAAACAGCCACGCAAAAATAAAAATAAAAATCAGAATTGAGCATGAATGTAGCCTTAGCCTGAGTTTCCTGTCAGACCATGTCAAAGCTCATGCTGCAATAACCATTTTCTCAAAAAACAGCTGCTGATTTATTGTTGACAAGCGTACAGTAGCCAGCGACTGCACAAGGAAAACTGACCTTAAAGCCCAACTTCACGGAGCCCTCTCATCCATCTCAGCACCTGTTTGTGTTCCTGCCTGCTCTGGTGTGAGGCTTCAGAGCATCCAGGACCAGGTCAGTCAGTCTGTGTAACAGTTTCTTTCCTCAGGCCATCAGGGAAATGAATAAACTGCAAAAGCTGTCTTCCTTTCCTTTGGTTAGCGCAAGGAAATAATAATGACAAATGTAAAAATGCACATGCACTGTCAATCTGCACCACCTCAGCTCCTTGCTACATTTAGTGGATGAATGAGTACTGGGCATTATGATAAATGCAGAACGGTATCTCGCTTCCATGTGTACTGAAAGTGTACTGATGAAAGTGACAATAAAAGAGTTAAACTGAACTTCTATGCAATGTGTAATTGGTCTAAACTTGCAGTCATGTGTGTTTAAAACTTCTTATGTGATCACATGCAGCTGAAAAAAATATATTTTCTGTCTATTTAGTTCATATACATTGTAAAAGTCAAGTTGGAATCGCTAAAAGAGGATGTTGGCTTTCAAATTTGATGTGTGTGGCCTAAAGAGCACAGAACAATTATGTGTAACATAATGCACCATTTACAGCTGAACCATTTGCCGCAGAAGCAACAATGCGAGCTAATGTGAGCTAATGTAAGTGAACATGTTTGTATTATGCAGGAGTCACAGCACAAATTGTTTATAACTGCCTTTTAACCCAATACTATACAGCACAAATATGTTTAATAGTTCAATGAAAATTAATAAAGCATTCAAAAATGCATTACTCTTCATAGGCTGCATAGGCTATTTATTATTCTCTGGTTGTGCCAAAAATATGGTTCCAGCACATAAAAGCACGTCACTAATGTCATTATGTTTCCATGCTTCTCTCTATAAATATATTTTCTATTTTTAACACATGATTGATAGCTGTAGCAGTCACAATTAGTCAGAACCAAGCACGAGAACCAATGAGACAGCTGTCATGCAAGCTGCTAAAGATGTTTAGTTCAATCTCCTGAGTGCTCATCCCTGTGCTTCCTATAGAATTCTGATTATATGCTAATTCTAATTCTCTAAATGAAAAAGAAAGTTAGATGTTAAATGAGTGGAGTGAGATTGACAGTCATCCTGCGGTATACCATTCAGGGCTGCCAATAATCAGATAATAGCTGTATGATTATGTTTTAACTTGCATTTATCTGCCACACATTCCTCTTTAAAATATGCATTTACATTGCACAACACACAGATATCATAGAATAAGTGCATAAAGTGACTTATTTACAGCTAACAGGTGGATAAACGGCGGTGCATTAGGAATTATGTAATGTGGTAGCACTCAGAGGCTGCTCAAACAGCTGCTACTTATACTTCCACTCTACATTCAAACACTTTGTGCCCTTCTTATGGTGGACATTAGTGCGAGGCGGCAAAGTGATCTACTTTACTTCATGCAAATAGCTCATGTTCCATTTAGGCCCATGATGACTCACTTTAGTCAGGCTGGTGTTATATGTGCTTCATAAAGATTACCTTTCAAAGCCCAGTCTGTTTGAAAACTGAAACTGTCAGCGACACTCCTCAACAGGGGCGTCGGACAGGGGGTAATAGTGGAGCAGAGTAACATGGGCCCTGGGCGAGGGGGGGGGGTGTCTATAACAATAATCTATAACATTAACATTACAACATTACATAGATATATTGTTATAAACTATGCTGCTAGGAATAATTTTCATTTGTACAACTGTAAAAAATGTTCCTTGTTGGTCTAGCCGTTCATGAGTTCCAATGTTAGAGGTCCCCCTATGAAAAATGCAAATGGTTTGGTCTTGTTAGTCTGGCGCCAGGTCGGTTAAATTCAGCTTGTGGCACAGAAAAGGAGTCTTGACTTGCAAAGTCGCACTGCAAACATGAAACCTAAATCAGGTTTTCAAAAAAGAAAAGAGCAAAGAGAAAGGGAAAGAAAGCTGCAGACAGGCAGACAAATAAATAATATTAATTTATTAAAAATAAATAAAATAATAATTATTAATATTCATTCATTCAGGCTAGAACGCCAACCGCTCTGCCACCGTGCACCCTTAATAATATTAATTCATTAATATTAATAAATAATAATAATATTAAACCACATAAAAATAATAGTGAAAATAAATCAGTCTTAGGAGTTGTAAGTGTTGTGAGGGGCCCACCTACTTGGTTGTGTGACCGGGGCCCAAAATTTGGTGCTACGCCCCTGTTCCTCAATCCTAATTTCTTAATATTTCTCATCTTACTTCTCTTTGCATTTCTCCTCAATACAGTTACAATGCAACCCCTCAAGTTTAAATTCAACAGGATTGTCACCAAATACAAATTGGGTTTAAAACCTTTTTTTTTTCCACTAACGAGCTCCATCAACGTTGTCTGCCAGGCTAATTTATCATTTGATCAGGACAGTTCCCGTCTCTTCCAGTGCAGAATTGGGCTGTCTGTTGCATTTCAATGACATAAAAGTCAAATAAAATGTGACTTAGCCATTTAGACTGCAGTCACATTGTAAAAGATCAGATACGTATCTGATTTAGGAGCACATATGACAGTGTCCTGGGTCGCATTAGAAATAAATCAGATTTGTGCTGTTCACACTGTCACAAAAAAATAAGATACAGGTCACACATGAGCAAAAAAGTCAGATTTGGGCCACTTTTACCTGCAGTCTGAACGTAGCCATAGACACATTCACATTCACTCTCACACACATTCATTATGGGCAATGACATGTCTGAGAACCCACAGTAACACAGGGAGAGCATGCAGACTCCTCTCAGAGAGATTATAATCGAACCCACAACCTCCATACTCAGAGGTTGGAGGAATAACGACTTGGATACCATGCACTGTGCCAAATGTGATAGTACATAGTTGGTAAATTGGTATTGATATTGGCAATATGTAAGAAAGTAAAAGTATTAATAAGGCATCTGGCAAAACTGTATTTTAGTTCCCCATTACAATGCCCAGGGAGGACAAACTGAGCACTGCAAGAGGAGCACACTTACTTTATGTTTGTAACTGAGGGCACATTTTGCATACAGATATAGGACAAGATTGATGTTGTTTTATCAAAATTTATACCTGCAAGTTTGTTGAAGCAATCTGTATTTTAACAGGATGCAGGCAAAAAATAAAACTAAAAAACTACACACTCACAGTTAGTTTATAGCTGTTGCTGATGTGTGAGGTACATTTTAACAGCGTCTGGTGTGACTTGTTAAAACAGTCTCATTTTAGCTGTTTACTTTGCAGCAAATTATCATCTTCCATCTTTCATCTTCATCCTCTGCATCAGTCTTCTCACAGCACAAATTAACTTCATGTACTCTTTCCACTAACTTTGTTTTGGTTCTAAAACTGTATTGCCCATTCTTCAATCAGAAAAGAGACAATTGTATTGATGTAGACTGTTTTTAAAACTGCTTACAGCACCTTTAACTACATAAAATACATACAATGGTTGGACATTAGGGAAAAATTTCAGGATAAAAGGTATGTAATGGGCCACAGAGGAAGTGAATAGTTTTTGGTCTGGATCCAGAACACCAGAGATTCTGTGGCATTGTGAGATAGGGCCAAGGATGCTAACTCCAGTGACAAAGGGTCAGTAAAGAACAAAATGAAGAATGGGGCTATGCTTTTTAAACCAATCTTGGTCACCAGAGAAGCATTAGACATTTTACAACTTTACGGCTAAAAGAAAACATTTTTAGTCTTTTGAACACAATGTAAAGAACAAAACTTAAACTTAAACTTTTGTATGATGGCATTTTATTACAAAATAAAAAATAGCTGTGAGGAATCATAGGAAACAGAGCTATGCACCATTTTTTGGATAAATGAATGAGAGCAGACTGGATGTCGAGGGATTGTTGATTCGTCTGTGCTTCCTGAAGTGCACTGGGGTTTGTGCAACCGAGCGTTTTGAGGCCTCAGAAGGGTAGAGCTAGAAAATAGAGGATGCGTGAATGAAAGAAAACACAACTCTAGGTATGTTTTTAATAAGATAACATTTTAACATGGTAGAAAGCTTAGAAAAGTGGATTTTTTTTGCAGCCTGGTTGTGCTATTTGCTAAACAACTCCTAAATGCAGTCAAGGTGAACTTTATAAACCTTTAATGGCTGCAGTAAACATCATAATCACTTTAATAAAGAATATGATGGTTCTTATTAATGTGTTTTACGAGAATGTGTAACCAGTTGATGACATTTTATGTGTGTATTGCACTTTGGGGGATTTGAAAATCTGATGAAAAGCAGCAGCTAATCTACACAAGAAGGACCGCTATCTTGAGATTTGGCCTGGTCAGAAAGAGAGTGGTTCAAGAGATTCTCATTGTCTGAATAAAGAAAGAAGCATCTGCCATTGTTGCACTAAAAACAACATCTGCTTGTATTTCCAACACGTATTTCACGGTGCGTGTCTGAAGACGTGCCACGCTCCAGCCTCCACAGCACCAGCGCTGAATTAAAATCACACATCGGGGAAGCATTATGGTGGCTCTGATTAGCCGAGTGTAAACAGCCATAGCTCCTTAAATAATGAGGATGTATTTTTAAAACAGAACCCCCCCCCCCCCCCCCCCCCCCCCCACAAAAAAAAAAAAAAAAAAAAAAAAAGAAAAGGCTAAGACAATATTCTAGTTGTTAGGATAATTTAGTCAGTGAGTTGTGATGAAGAGCCAACTTTTACAGAGAGTTTAAAGGAAAAATAAATGACTGAGAATCCATTAGAGGTCATGGACGGTGGTGGACAAAGTACTCAACTTCATTACTTGAGTAAAAGTATAGATCCTCCTGGTCAAATATTACTCCAATACAAGTAAAAGTCATTAAGTCAATTTTTTTTTATTTAATTTTAATTAATTTTTTCACCTCAATGTATTTCATATGAGTGCAGTCAAGAATTTTCAAGTCAAGAAGCAACTTTTCTGAGCTTTCTACCATGTCATAAAGTTCTCTAATGTTTGGTCCAGGTTGTACCCCACCTACGGCCCCCCCATGACCCCTAACGTGAATAAGAGGAAGAAGATGAATGAATAAATGTCTACTATATTCAAGTTACAAATACATTTTACATCATTTTAGTGTGGAAATGTAGCAATCAACTTATAAAACCATAATAGATAAGATTGTTCTACCGCAAAAACGAGCCATACAGATTATAAATAAGGCTGGTTATCATGATCATACTAATAAATTATTTTTTAATCGGTTTATTATAGAATCGTGCAAATAATGTTTAAAGCAAAAGCAAAATCTCTTCCAAATTGTGTCCAGAGGTTATTTTTAGTTCCTGAGAGTAAATATGAGTAGTATTATGTAGTAAATAATAATCTTTAGGCTGTAAGTCAGTTGTCTTTCAGTTTTAGGACAATTTCTCTGCAGAAGTTACATTTGCTTTTTTTAGAAATGTAGTGAAGTAAAAAGTATTATATTTATCTTTTAGATGTAGTGGAGTAAAAGTAGTAAGTTAACCCTAAAAATACTACTCAAGTAAAGTACAGATTCTCAAAAACTACACTTAAGTACAGTACTCAGGTAAATTTACTTTGTTAATGTCCACCTCTGGTCATGGAAACTATGGGCCTCAGGCAGGAGGACACACTGGACAATGGCCTGTTAGTCGCAGGGCTGAAAAACAACCATTGACTCTCACATTCATTCATTCATAAGAGACAATTTAGATTCACCAGTTCTTTGGATGGTGGTAGAGAGAAGACATGCAGACTCCACTCAGAGAGATTAGAGTTGCCCAGCTTGAGGATTGAACCCTCAACCTCCTTGCAAGTATGAATATACATTAAAATAAAAATGGATATATGTTGAAAAGTGTAACAAAAACATCTCGGTGTTGAAAGTGTGTGTAACAATGCTCTGTTGTTGGTGCTGTCCATGGTACTGATTGCTCCTTTTGTTATAGTACGCTCTTTTCAGCACAACATTTTAGCATTACGTTACGAATGCTTTGTATAAGTAATCTCCTCCCGAGATTTTGTGCTGTGATGTGGTTTGAAAGCCCATAATGCGAGTCTCAATTTAAATTTCCATAACCTGTCAAGAAGAAAATAGCCTTCAAACGCTATTATGAGTTTGACATTTTCTATAAAAGAGAGTTTCTTTTGCTTTACTTCATGCATAACTTTTTTTCATTATTGTTATGTTTGCTCCTTAAATAAATATTAAATAAATAATAAGTATTTGAATATTTCTGTTGTGCAAATTAATAAAAAATGAGCAATGACTATTACTGTAAATGAGCAAAACTATGACTAAAACCATGGCTATATCAGCACATCTAGTTACACCAAGAAACAGCACAAAAAATGACAAACAAATAGAGAAAGGGAAAGCAATCAGAAACTTAAGTAAATATTGTCAAAGCACTCGCACAAAATGTTTAATAACACAGAGATAATTAAAAAACAACAACGTGGTCTACTCCCAACGCAGCAAAATGCATTTAAAACAAGCTCAAAGTTAATTTTATGACACGTGTTGGTGTTTTGTGGGGCTGAACCTGTTTTGGTTTTGGTTTTAAGTGTTTAATAAAACAGTACCAGGAAATGTAGCTCAGCAATCAATGGTGTAAACATGTCATAAAAGACAGAAACAACTGCTTTCTTTATAATTCACTTTCAAGTCAACTTTAGGATATAATCACTGCCAAAGCCTCCCCTCTAGCAAAGAGAACAAAACCCTGTGGGACTCCTGCTTTTGGATACTTCAGCTGCTGCTGTGGGAGCAAAACCGGAGATCTGCAGAGTCCCGCTTGGATTGGGTGCTGTTCCGTACACTTTATAGTGCACGAAGTCTGCCGAAAAAGTAATCTTCTCTATAGCAATCACAACTATTCAAAATAAGACGATCTATAAGTGCTCCATTTGGAAACATTATATATTACTTGGCCCATCAGCTTCCACATCCTGTATAAAAGCACTTGAAAATGCAGTGGAAATATGTGATGAGAAACAAGGTTATTGTGGAGTGCAGCACTGAAGGTCTGAAGGCTGGCTAACAGCGGTAAGAGGAGTTGGCAAGGATGTGCAGCAAAAGACATTTTCTATGTATTCTTGGGAAGAAAAGTTGAGACAAACTTGTCAAGATACAAAACGACAACATACAAGATAACTTTTTAAAATATGAGACATGTTCCTGTACAAATACTAATCAGGCATGACATTATCATCAGCTGCTTTATATTGAATAGTGTATTATTTATGACATATTTAACAGTTCACAAATAGCACGAACCAGACTTGGACTTGGGCAAAGGTCCTACACAATCAATAATTAAATGCTCAAATGGTTCAGACCAGACCAGTGGTGATTGCTCATTGATTGCAAGGGAAGCTGCACTTAATAAATAGTCAAATATGCACTGTTTAATTTAATAAAATTTGATATAGAGTTGTCGTCCGGAGAGCAAAGTGTAGTGTTTTACCTCATTTTCACTGTTTGAACATGTCACACTCTAAATAAACAAGGCTTGTCATCGCGCTGTTGAATTTGCATCTTGTTTTTGTTTTGTTTGTCCGTTTGTTCATTCAGTATCAACGTTGTAAGGAAACTAGCTTATAGTAAGGCCAGGATTAAATATTATGCCTCTGGTTCAGACACAGTAGTAGTTGGACTTACATGGACTTGAGTATCTCGGTTATAACCCTCATCCTGGTTATGACAGTATTCAGGATATGACATTTACATGCATTCAGAGAAACCTACTCATATCCCTTTATATATGACAAAATATAGTATTGTGGATATATAGGGGAGCACTGTGGCAAAGTTATTAACACATGGCTTGTTTAACACATTTCTAGTGACAGAGAGAAAAAGCAGCGGTGCAAGATAAAGACATGAAGAGTGTAAAAAGTGGCAGTTTAGTCCAAGAGCTACAGAGATACAGCCACTGCAACCAGCGCTGGGCATAAAGGTGGCAACATTGTTTAATAGACTGTGCCACTTTGTTGAATATTACAAAATTAGGAGTTTTGAGAGCTCAGGTACAAGTTACTGTCAGCTGTGGGAATGTTGAGACTTGTGATTCTCTGAAGTTCGCACATGCTCTGTTCACCTGTCGCTGTCAGAAACCAGGATACGGTGTTTACATGCAAGGGTATCCCGGTTTCTATCAACGTTTTCCAGGTCAAGTATCCTGGTTTCTCTTATCCACGATACTGTGTTTACAGCACAAAGATAAAACCGGGATACTTGGAAAATTCAATTATAACTGGGATACTCAAGTGCACTCAAATGGCAGAACTTTTTTACCTTATATAAACTGTTTCAAAGTCCGTGTGATGGCTAATTGAGTTGTTGTGGGGTAAATGAAGCATGGGGGAGATGCTGCATGCTTCTCTGGGGTCTCTGGGGTGAAATTCACACTAAGCGAGTGCCGTCAACCCAGAGTCACAGAAGTCTCAGATCTTGCGAGAAAGCGGCACATCCCAGTTAGCAAAACAACAAGCTAGTGGTGGCTTTATTTCTCGATTTTCGTTGTTCCAGAGCGGCCAAATGGAAGAAAAAACTTTGCACAGATAGGCGGAGGGGAAAACAAAAGTAAAGACGAGCGAAGGGTCACACAGGAGTCAAATGGGCTTGTGAGTGTTTACGATAGTGCCTTATTCCGAACTGTAGGGGTAGCTTTATAGAGTGAAGGAGGAGCAGAGTTACTGAGTTCCGCTTTAAAGTCTGATTAGGCTTAGCAGGGAGCTGACAAACGTGACAGGTCTTAACATAGGAAGAAACATTATATGCAGCCCCATATGCAACAAACTGTATTTTGACACCTTTCTGTTAGAACCGCAGCATTAACGTCTCATTTGATGGATGTGACTGCACGGGCCAGCCTTTGCTCCCCACATACATCACCTGTCACCAGTTCACCACTGTTCCACTTTCTTAAACCACTTAGATACTGATCACTGCTGAAAAGCCCACGAGAGCTACAGTTCTGGCAGAAGCCCTGACCCCTGTCGCCTATAGCCATCACCATTTGGCCCTCGCTTAAATCTTTACACTTGCCTACACATCAACTATGAGGACAAAATGTTCACTTTCTGCCTAATATAATCTCCTACTAACAGGTGTCATGGTGAAAAAATAATCTGCGTTATTCATTTGACCTGTCAGCGGTCATAATGTCATGTGTGATCTGTGTATGCATCTAAGGGTTACAGACTTCTCAGACAAGAACAAAATGTCAGATAAATAATAACTGAAGTTTGTAGGCATGGTTGAAGTTTGTTAAAAATGCAGCAATATATTCACAACCAGAGCAACTCATAAACAAAAGCAAAAATATCGATTCAGTTTTCCACGAAGTACAAGTACAGGTACATTATGATTGCTATAGTGACTTCAGGAGCAGCTAAGGTTCAAGATGAAAAATAAAATACTGCCTCCTTTGAGAATATACTTTTTCTAATTATTCCACATTTTCAAGTTAAAGCATCACTTAGCTGAAAAACAAAGCTGATTTATTATGCACATAATTTAACACACAATCCAAAACAGCAGCCGACCGCAGCTTCACCAAGACCCAGTTAATTAGCTGAAAGGAATCTTTGCTGGAAAGCGGCTATACTTATCTCATGTTATGTAAAATTACAAAAAAAAAAAAAAAAGTTCATGAGTTCCAATATGCTTTAAAGACTTCAGGGATTTTGGCTTTGGGTTGGCGGTGTTTATGGAAATATGGGATGTCAAACAAATAGAGTCTTTAACCAATCCCTAAAGATGGCAGGTCATTAGTTGTAGAAGCTATAGGGTCCAGTAGTGTTCAGTATAAATTATGCACTTTTCAATAGAATGGTAAAGATAAGCCTCATGTGAATTTAATATAGTGTGGCGTCCCTCATGTTTTAATGCAGCATATAGTCTGTGTCTAGACATACTACTAATGTACTTGCATTTGCATAATACAATACATATACCAGAGATTCTGCTACAAGTTTAAGTCTATCCTGAAATGGAAAAAGCATATAAAAAAAATACTACAAATCTATACAAAGCCAAGGTTGTTTTTTGTCTCCGCCATGTTTTTACCTGTGTTATTTTGTTAGTTTGTTTGAAAACCTGTAAGATAAGTCAGAAAGTAGTTGGATTTTCCAGGAAAGGTCAGTAATGGGCAAAAGAACAACAATGTCTGGTTGCAAAATATTTTCAAGGATTCTGCAGAATTGCAAAATAGGAAGATAGGGCAAAGATTAGGGCTGCAGAATATGGGAAAAAAACATCATTGGTGTTCGATATTTGATAACTTAGTTGCGATAACGATATTTTTGCAATATTTTAAAATAGGGCTTGGTATTATGACATTCATTCATTTTCGTCCTCTTATCCCCCACCCATATTCTGACATAAGTTAAATTCACTTAAAACAAAAATGTAAGTACTTGTAGTCGAAAGTCAAAACACCATCAAAATCAAAACAGACTAAACCAGGACTAAAACAAGGCTAAAATGTGTCTAACTTAGGGAAATTATTACTAAAACTGAACTTTTTAAACATTTTTATTTAGTCACAACAAATTTTCATTAAAGGCTCTGGTAAAAAAAAAAAATTCTAACAGTGTTAATCTCTGTCAAATAGAAGACCACAGCACTATTGCAATATAATTAGATTCTTGTGATACGGATATTGCGTTTGCTGATATTGCGATAACGATCATTTTGCGATATATTGTGCAGCCCCAGCAAAGATACTAACTCCAGCCACAAGGGGTCAGTACAGTACAGTTCCTACTACTATTAACCTCAGTTTGGGGAATTTACCATTGTGAGATAAGGCCAGTGCCTTGTCAAAAGGTCTACACTGTACAAATGTTTCCAGTTCTAAATCATTTTACAATGACATCTGGGCATTTGTACTGTAAATTGTGTTTTGTCATCTCATGTAATCAAACAATGTCTCAACTAGAATTGAAATTATACTCAACTGTCCCATGACTCACAGTATAGGGCCCTGAATCACAAATGGGGAGCTACTGCTTGGGAATATGATAGTATATTGTAGTAGCTAAATGTACCACCAACATTTACAACAAGAGTCAATCATCTGCCAGTACAGATACAAAGACAGACAATCCATCCACAGTCCATCCTTATCTAAGATGAAAACTATGCCTCGGGTCACAGCAATGCTTGGGGTCATAGATAAAGAATCAATTAAATGGGTGAAACTTCAGATTTACAACACACTACTCACTCACATTAATAAATACAGTAGAGGCAGCTGTCCATCATAGTTAAATTTTAGGGTGGTTTATCAGAGAACACACACTGATTTCCTCTCCAGTCACATCCTTTGTCTTTCTACCTCCTGCTCACTCGCAGCAATCAAACGGGACGAGCTCTTGTGTTTTCTGACTGATGTCTCGCTGGCTCTGTTCCCTCCTGGTGTCTTTTCATGATGCAATCACAAATGAACAGCTCCGAGGATTGAATACACATTATATAAACCTATTAAGATTTGAACTGTTAAAAAAAAGTGTCTCTGCGTGATGCCACTGGAGATTCAAGCGATGCGGATACCACTGGGGAGTCCCACAGGGCTCTCTACTGGAACACTTTTTTTTTATTACTATCTTAAATCCTGCTTCAGAGGTACTTCCAATATAAGGGGGAAAAAATTAGATATCTTTCCTAATCTAATCTAACCCTGGCTTGTAACCCCTTGTGGCTGGATTACTTAAGTAAAAGTACAGATAAATGGGTGTAAAAATCTAAAAGGCGTTAAGAGATTTTGGGCAAAATTGAGTTACATGTATATAATGAAAGCTTATTTAAGCTCTTTACTGCGAAATTAAAACAATTATATCACCAATCAATTTATAGTTATTGATCAAAAACAAACTTCTATCTCTAAGGAGGAACAGGATTTTGTCAGTGCCAGTATTGGAAAAATGGCATAAAAGTTGAGCCAAAAAAGCGTTAACACAATACATAAAACTCTATATTATTTTATTAATGGGTAAGCAACTGTTATAGATGTGCTGTGGCCTCTAAGTCTGTGAATATTTTAGATTTTTGGACTTAATTTATCAGGAAACGTCATTTCAAGTTGTGTTCCTGTTTTTGCTGGTCCTGTAAAGTTACTGCAATGTTACTTACCCCAATTAGATTATCAGCCCTGTGTGTGATTCAGAAGTGTCACACATATCAAGTAAAAAAAGTACTCACTTTTAAATGTCCTAGTGGTTTGTATTTGGGTATTTTCAAAATTTACAAGAACAGCAAAAACAAATTATATTACACAACTCAAACATGAAAAAAACTGTATTGAAGTAAAAATACTCCTTGTAAGTTCTAGTTCAGTAAAATATGTACAGTATATATGGAATGTATACTTAATGGTAAGACTGACCAGGAGTTTTTTTATCTCTAAAATACTGATGACAAATTGGAAAGTCAATCAGTGTGATTATTGTTGGGGAGTTCCACAGGGCTCAATACTGGGACCCATATTTTTCTTTTTATCAAAGCTCCGAGCAGAGGTACTCGAGGTAGGTAAAGACAGAAACTGCAAGGAAATATAAATATGGTGACTTTGTTAAAGTACCAAGCTTTTCAGTGCAGTCTCTTTAGCCTTATTAAGCACGACATGCATGAGCTGAGCACAAAATGGAGTAATGGGCAAAGGGGTCTTTAATTAATATGCCTTACAAACAGCAAACAGCCTGCAGAGACGACAATATTGGACAGGTTTCGACTGGACAAAAGCCAAGATACACTCTCAATGGCTTTAGATGAATAGGTGTACAGCAGCCAGTGTTGCTTTCAGTGACCTGTGACTGCAGTATGTTTTGACGCTTGCTTTCAGCAGCTCTGTGAGGAGATTGCTTAAAATCATTTCCTGATGTATGTGAGGTTTTTGAAGACAAATAATAAAATGTGTCTATTTGTAAAGGTTATTTAAAAGGTTCTTATAATACATCTATATATTAGGTATACTAATATATTAGGTATACATCTATTATAGATTGACTAAAATGAACAAAACTTCCAAATACAAAGTAACAACCTTGTCAATTGTTGAATATAGACATTTGGAGATGCACAGAAGCCACTTTGTGGTTAATAACTTCATGTTACCAATCCTACAGCAGGAAAAATTGGACAAATTGAGCAGTGATGAAAGAGAAGCACACTTATGTTACAGAAAGGCTTAGGACATTAACTAGACATTAATTAAGGTCCTTAAGCCAAAATGGCCAAATAATATACATTTTATCCTTGCATTGGTGTCTTTGGACCTCAGAAACACTAGACTTATTGCAAATATGAAAAAAATACAAATTATTTTGATTTTCTTAACTTCATAACTGCTGTGTATGGGTTTGTGGGTTTGTGAGCACTGGACATGATTCAGAAAAGCTACATTTTGACATTAAAATACAGAATAGCTTGAATAGACTATAGACTAGTTGCCGTCTTGGAGCGCAGACGTCTCCTTACATATGGAGACTAGAAAAGCCTGTATTAGACAGCATTTGTCTTTTGCAATCACCCAGCTATTCAGACGTTCCCAGTGGCACAGTTTGAGTTTTGTATTTGAGCTTTTACAGCGACAGAGCCGAATTTAGTGCCGACCAATTAATGGCTTTCTGAGGCAAATGCGCTGTTCAAAGCCTTGTCTATCACTTTTCATGTATTGATTTCACACCTGCTGGAATACATGGGAGAATATATTTCATGTCTAGGTAGAAACTTTCTATTCTAAAATTTCTAATCTGTGAATATATTTGAGCTGTTTTTCTCCCTATACTTGAATGCATTCTTGTGATCTTCAGAGAGATGTTTTGTTGTGAAGGTTGAAAAATCCTCGTGAATGCTTAGTCATGTCGGGTCATGACACACTAAAAAGCTTGTGTAAGAGTGACTTGGACTGGAGCGGGACAGTGACACAGTTAGGGAAGTGGTTAGTTACCTTGACTGTCTGGGAGAGAGAAACACCAGCCACAAGGTCACCATTGTGCCAGTCCCAAGCCTAGGTGAATTGACAGGATATAGCTTCAGAAAGCATAAAGACACAAAAAAACCTCCAGCATAAAAACCAGTGCATTAGATGATTTCCCCCAGAGAAGGATGACTAGTTTCAGTTGATTCTTTTTCTGAAAGGAATCGACTGAAGCCTCCAAACTTTTTATAAGAGTGATCCAGACTAAAAGCTATTCAGAAAAGTTGGAACTTTAATAATCTTATGGTCATGAGGTTAAAAAAGAGCTAAGAGTTAACAATAAAGCTGCCTTGAGATTTTGGGCCAGTTTGGTCTGTCCTTGTGACATTGTGTTAACATGTGGCTATAGATTTCTACCTAAACTAAACTTCAAAGGATATTTTTCTCAAAATGTGCCTTTTCCCCCTCACACTGCGAGCGAGATATTTCCACTTCAGAAACATCCACAAACCCTGCATTGTTCCCTCCTATACCCAATTTTGAAGGCTTTTACTGAGTGATTTGATTATATCTTGTTCCTAGCCTGATTTATTGGAAATTTTTCTACTAAAATGTGACAAAAGCTATTGGCAGTAGTGTTGAATTTACTGAAACACTAAATTTAGATAAATTATTATAATCTCTCTGTAAAAAAATAAAAAAACAAAACATTTATCTCAACAAAGTAAACCAAAAATTAAGATAAACTGGTAAATTGGAAGTCACAGTCACACAACTGATGACAAATAAACTGTTTATGGTTCATCTGTCAATACAATTAAAATAATACCCACCACGAAGCCCAAAAACAACAATTTCCACCCTTGCTCCAGTCCTTGTTTCAGACAATAGATTTCCAGCTCTGAGTTACGGCGAGGGCACTAGCTTATTCACTACACCCTGCGTTATTTGTACATTGTGTCTCCTGCGTCCAGAATGCATTATCTAATCCTGGAAGCGTGTTTATACATTTGTGCATAATGCTTCCCGCAGCGACAATAACCGGGGCTGTGTGGGTCAGTGTTTGGGGGCCTGAAGCGGGAGAGGGGCGTGGAGGGAGGGAGCGGGGGGTTGCAAAGTCGACTCAGCTGAACATGAACTCAAACTGGGCAAGAATATTTACTTCCAAAGAGCCATGACTAAAAGCTCCGCACACATCTCAGCTGGGGGTCAGTGCTCTGCCTCAGCGCTTCATTAGGCTGTGGCGAAAAGTACACATCAAAAGATCTCAAGAAGTTGTGGTAGTTTTTCTTTTTTCTTCCTAATGACCATCAACCCTATAAACGTACTCTTTTCATTCCAACATTTACCTCTACGCTTCAATCTTAAGTGTCCATTAGGATCTAAAGACTCTAACTCAAAGGTGTTCACATTCAATTCTACAGCAGCAGCCTATGCAAGACTTATGTATGTGTGACCTATAAGCATTACAACAAGCAAGGGCTATAGCTTTTGTACTACTTTAAGTGCATTAAAAGAAGGTCTTGACCTTGAGAACATAAGACCAGTGGTGGAGAAAGCATTCATTTTCACAGTAAAGTATCACATGGAAAAAGATCTTTCACTTTCAGATGTACAGAAAGTGCTTTACACTGTACTCAGGTATTTCAATGTGACAAATAAAGTTCATGTGTCAGTGTAAGCAAGGTCACGCTTCATTGTTTTTTTATTTTATTTTACATTTTTATTTCTTGTGCATGTGTTTTTATTTGTCTGATGTTAGTGTACAGCTCTTTGATCACCGGTGTTGCTTTAAAGTGCTCTAGAAATAAACTTGGATTGGACTGGAGAAGGTCCTGGGTTCGATTCTGGGGCTGTGTGGAGCTTTTCTGTGTGGACTTTGCATGTTCTCCCCATGACTGTGTGGGTTTGTCTTCTTTGCCCTACTACAAAAGTAAACATGTACAATAGCTCCCAAATGGAATCAAAAGTCCCCTGAAAAAGAAAAAATGACTTTCCTGGTTGAATAAAAGGTGAAACATCCTAACTTCAGCTACTCCTCAATCACACCTCCCAGCAGAAACCTTACTTAAACCTGCAAAATTCATCTAACAACGTTCTCTCTGCTCTCTCAGTCCCACCTTCTCTGTCCACCTTCATACCTCTCATAATGAGAGGTTTATTTTTTCATTTCAGCCTCCTCTCACCGACAGCTACACCAGAGCGGGGGGACTCCTGTCTGCTGAGTACTTCTCATCTTACATCCCTCATTTCTCATCATCCGATCCATCTTATCCAGTCCAAGTTCCAATAAACATTTCAAATCTTCCATATTGTTGTGGTGTGGTCCTTTCTAGTGAATAAGAGCACTACATATTTTTGCTATTTTAGACTTTTTCTTGTAAATAATTTATAATGCACCTTTTGTTTTTCATGCATCACTTTATTTTCTTGCTTTCTGCACTTTATTTTGTATTAAAAGAAGCTGCAACAAGTGAATTTCTCCACAGTGAGATTGATAAAGTTCACTCTAATCTAATCTAAAAAGCAATAACAGTATTTTAAACCTAAACTCAAAGCAACCTGTAACGCAAACTGATTATAAAACACAGAATGAAGAGGGTTGCGTCTGGAAAAACCTTTGCCAAATCTGTTTGTGAACCATTGCACACTAGGAGGCTGTGTTTTTCTGCGGCGAAAAAGAGACAAGGCGAAAGAAGTTATATGCCACCACAGCTTTAGACTGAATTAGAGCGTTTCTTTCTCTCTCTGAAATACTGATGACCAGTGATAGACTCTTGTAAAGCTCAAGAAGTCACTCCTAATAGCTCTTTTGGGAAGCTTTGAAAGTGAATTGATTTTTAGAGTGTTACAAATGGAATAGAGCAGCAACCTTGCCCGCACTGTCCTTGTATCCCTTCGCTTTGGGAAACTTCTTTCAAAAGACTCTTTTAATCTGTAAAGACAAACTATGAGCCAGCTCCAATGCCATGTACAGAATGTCAGCTATGAAAGTATAAAAATGGTCAGATGCACATAAAACACATATCAAGAGCGTAAAGCTGAAAAGCAGAAATAAATCCCTTTCTGTGGTTTTTGAGAGGCAGCCGCTGTTAAAAGGGAGTGTGTATTACAGAGATGCACCACAAGAGCAAGGACAGCAACTTTAATCTGGCCCTATGTGTGTGACTAAACAGATCTGTGTTATATAAACTGATGACAAAGGACTGGGAACAAACAACACGACTGCAGATTGTCCACATTTACATATACAGGGAGCAGAAAAATATAAATGCATGGAGAGTCTGTTACTTCAGCCAAAAGGTTAAGGTTTTGGTTTGTTTGCCTGTAAGCTACTCAAAAAGTAATGGTCAGATTTTAATCACGTCGTCGGAAAAGGTCAGTGATGCGACAAGGGGAGACATTTTTGGTGTGGACCCCTTTGGCAACACTGGGCACCAGCACGTGTGGCTCAAGCTCAGAGCATTTACACAGGAACTAGTAGATTATGATGCCTTTAGGGAACAGCTTGAAAAAATTGCATTTTTTGTTTGTAAGTTTAATCTAGACAACTAATCACTGTCATAAGTGGGGCACAGGGGTAAAAAGGACCCAAAATGCAGGCCTGAGAGGGTGCACCTTTAATAAACTGAATAAAAATGCCAGGAGAAAAAACACAAAAGTCCAAAAGTCTAATTCCAAAGAAAACCAAAGCCCGAGGAGAAACCAAAAGGCAAATGTCCCAAAAACAAAAAGGGCAAAAGAGGAATCACAAAAAGTCCAAAAATACAAATGAAAACTTGCAGAAAAAGTGAAGCCAGGCGAAACAGGGAACAGAAGGGCAAGACAGACTTAAACATGACACTGACACAGACAACGATGCAACCAAGAACTGGGGAAAACACAGGGACTAAATAGCTAGGATAAAGGATACAATAAATAACTAGGATTACACAGGTGAAACACATCAGGGCGGGGCAGGCAGTAAAACAGGAAAACACAAGGACTGGCTTAGACTACAAAATAAAACACAAGGAAAACAAAACACACCGAACAGAACACAGACAATCGCAGAGCATTTTACATTACAAATATTTAGCATTACTGAAAAATATCCAGACCACTTGAATGCATCATTAGCCTGAGTGCAGCAGCAGTTTTCTTTCTCTCTTGTGCTTAATCCAGCTATGAGCATATTTTAGTGAAACATTTTAAAGAGCCATGTTATGCTTTTTGCAGGCTTTTTGAAACAGTTTTGGACACCTTTGCATTAGCATTTTGTTTTAACTTAAAATAACGTTTATGTATGGAAAACTTTTGGGGAGCTGTTCATTTGACTTTGCAGAGAAAGCTTGGATTAGGTGTCTGTCGCCCCCTGCTGGAAACCGTGGGGAATGAACAAAGCATAAAATGGGTATTTAGCACGGCTGTTAGCAATGTGACGCTAACAGAGAGATAAATGAACTGACTGATTCGTTCGCTGGTGTTAGGTGGAGCAGTGAGACCGAGCGTTTCCAGCTCTTAACAAAACAAGAGGATTACTCAAAGCGTGAATACATTAAAATACTACTCCAGGTATATTTTTGAGGTGGAAACAACCTTGTAACATGATTAAAAGCTCCAAAAAAGTCCACAATAGGGGACCTTTAAATCAAATTCTTTACCACCGTGAGATATAAAAGCTTTGCGGCTCAATGGATGAAGCGTTTAGACCTGAACTAAAGGTCACGAGTTCACTACACTGTAGAGCCAATGCTTCTGAGTGCTTCTAGTTTATGAATACAGTTAATAATCTGCACAAATAGCTGTAAATAGTTGTCTTCAGCCTCGCTACAAGTGCAAGAATTGGAGCCCTTGACCACAGAATAAAGCATACAGAGTTTTGAGAACATAAAACCTGTGGAGGAGGACGTTTTGGCCTATTCATTTGATATTGGTTCTTTTACTCGAACTTGGGACTGGCACAAAAAGTACAATACCCCTGGTCAGGTCTGTACCCTTTCATTTCATCCGTGAATATAAAGTTTGTCACACACAGGGGACTGCTGACTCGCCTCGGCCCGTACGAGTACACAGTTGTGCAGTCGTAGGTTGGTTTAAAAAGCCCCGCCTGAGTTTTGGGCTAAATGAGGAGCAGCTGTTTTGCCTGCTGCTGCTGGTTAGTGTGGGCCAGCTGTGACAGACGCTCAGGTAACACCGCAGATCTGTTTACTAACTGTGGCGGCTTGTTTATTGTCACTGAGGGGACATGTCACAATACAAAGTCACATTGCGCACATTAATTAAAGCCATTTATCATTTATGTTTACCTAAACAGAGGTGTATGCTACATTTTTAAGAACCTTTACTTTATGAGCACACACTTTTAATGAAAAAATCAACATTAATGCCATTATTTAAAATCTCTGAAAGAGTAAAAGAGCCATTCTCTTTTTCTTTTCTTTTCTTTTTTTACTCTCGTATCAAAATGAACAAGCTTTTTTGTTTGCCAACCACGAAAAAAAAAAAAAAAACTCATTAGAAAACATAGAATACAAGCTCAAGAGAGAGTCACATAAAATCCTAAATGGTGGTGTCACTCTATGCAGAGGTAGAGGTAGTCCACACATTTTATAATCATTAATGAATAAGACAATATAATGTCCCACCAAAAGAACACATTTTATTCTGATTAAAACTATAATGTATCACTAATCCCAGTGTTTATTTCTGGAATTAACTGACTGGCTTCTTAAATATATGTAAATACAAAAATGAGCCAGTCTTTTGAACGGCTCTTTGATATGAACGGATCCTAAAGATTCGACTCCCATTAAAGACTCATAAATCCCATCTCTAGACTCTGGCGCATGTGTAAAAAGAAACTGATTGTGAACTTTGGTAACAAAGCCTTATCAGACCTAGGTGGTAATAAATATGTATAAGCCAGAAAAAAAAATCTTTTTAAAAGGTTAATGAATAAAACTGAGTGGATTATTGCAGCACTTTTTGCCTTAACGTTACGTGTTGAAGCTGTCATCTGTACAAGCTAAGGTGAGCTAATGTTACCAATATTACTGCAGCTTATTTAATAACAAGTTATTCATTATTACACCACGAAAAAGCTATCTCAAAAGTTTTTACTCAAACGTGTTGTGTGCAGTCTAAAAACCTGTAGCGGTCCTGCTGTTCTCTGAAATTCGCAGACCATGACCACTAACAGTGCTCTGTTGTGAAGGGGGATGACATTTGGACACAGCCACTGGCGCAGTCGTTCAATGTGTTGTCCCCAGTCTTTCAGTTGTCAGAACAAAATGTGCTAAAACCAGATGGTTAGTGTGGGATCCTAGTATTTTCAAAATCTGTAACGACTAGGAAAGTTGTGTAGTGTGTCCCCAGCTTTAGTAGTAGCAGTAGTAGTATTTTAACATTTACTGAAGTTATTTTTGATGACCACTTTTGCAGATTTAGCCCTTCTTCTTCCGCCTCTGACTTTCATGAAACTGCCAACATTTCAAGCTGCTATTTCATCAACTAATATTTTGACTGTGACTTCCTATGGTCCCCAGTTCTTCTGATGCAGTAACCAAGCAGATGAACAGTCAACAGAAATGGGCTGATTTACATTTCCCACGCAAATTTGTGTGCTCCTGCTGTTTTCCATAATTGGCTGCTTTATAAATGAAGGCACATTTTGAGAAGAGACACAGATAAACCCTTTTTAAACCAAATCTTTTATGCTTTCATTAAAACATAAGGCAAGATTGAGCGTCTTGTCACCACCATCGTTTGAACTGCCCTTGGTCACCTTAGCCTTGGGAGACCTTTCCCAGGGCACAGTGACCCAGACAACACGTGCCGCCCCAAATGCTCGGGGGACTTTAAACGGCTGTAACGGTAAAGTGGCGGTGTGCACAGAGGCTGCTGTCTGAATACACAACTACTTAAGTGCCCTTTGAGTGCTCCCTTTGACTAAACTGGTGCTTTCTTTTGGTCTGAAAGTTTGTGTATTTTCCGAGTCATCCTGGAGAATTCAGTAAAAAAAAAAAAAAAAAGGTCAAACAAGAAGGTCATCTGCACAAGACGTTTCAAACTTTATCCCAAGGGCTTAGTCATTTCTAGTCAGACTGTTTACATGCATCTAAACTTCTTACTCCAATTAGGATAATAAAAATCCAGCTTAGAGACCAGCGTACACCTAAGCCTGGACTAAATGGAGAAGGTTGCAAAAGGAAGGGCACCTGACATAAAACCAAAAGGGAGATGATTAACTTTAGCAACACCAGAAAGGTAAAAAACAAAAAGAAAGAAGAAGACACTTGAATAATAACGCTCTTTGTTCTTTGTCTAATCCTATTGCTGTATATTACTCTAAGTGGGGTATTTTCAACCAACTAATAATTCATTTATTCACTCAAAAACTTTCAAATTAAGGGATAGTGTGTATATATTAAAATATTACAGTTAAAAATCATACTTTTCCAGTTTGCCTAGAAGGACTCTTTAAATTAAGAGTAGATGATTATAATTTAAGAGGTCTATTTATGTTTGAATGTGCTAAAGGATGAACCAATGTGAAATAAAAATGTGTTTCTGTTCTATTATGAAATGGATTAAGTGATGAGTTTAATCACTCTCCTGGAAAGGTTTTTTTTTTTTTTTAATGTCTTTGTGTGTAAAATTGAGTGACAGTGTGTTTCTTTTCTTTTGTTTTTCTCAATAATGTTATGTGCAGACTCTATATTTACATTTGCTTCAGCCTATTCCTTTTTTTGGTTATGTATGTCTTTATTTAACCATGATTTTCACTTATTGCAGTGATTTATATGATCCAAAATAAACCAAATCATTCATTCGTACAGCTAACTGCAGTTAAGCTAGCAGAGGCGTTCAGCAGCACTTAATGTACAACTAGAACAAGACAAAGTCCAGAGTTTAGCCCAATATTCAAGACACACTAATGGAAAATACCTGGAGTACTTGAAAGCACCATTAGCCTGAGCAGAACAGCAACTTTTTTCTCTCTCATGCAGGTAAAGGTAAAGAAGATTATCTGAGTGACTTGTGGCTGAAGACAGAAAATGAAAAATTACAGCTCATTAGAAAAGTTTGTCCTTAAATTAAAGCTTTCAACCTGTAGTTCTTACTTCAAGGTTTTTGCAAATGTAAAAAAAAAAAAAAAAAAAAAAAAGTCCTGTAATGCAAAACCTTCTCACTGTGCAGTTTCTTTCAACCTTGAACTACACAATCCACAAAGTTTCTCTTCAGTGTGGCTTCTTTTGACCTTTCATATATTGTTAAGACAAAAAGTATCGCAAATATTCACTTTAGGTCCTTTTTTTATTCAGTGTCTATTGATTTGTGGCATCTGAAAGTCTTTTGAGTTCTGCATAATGTTACTATGAATAATGGATTGCTGGTGAAGCCTTGAACAAAAAACATCTTCACAGACAAACATCATCGCACTTCTACTCTGAAAACCATTATTATCACTCCACTGTGATGCCAGGACACATACTGTATATACTCACTGACACTTCATTATCGCTTCTGTAGGAATTATTTTTATCTGCACAATTACTTTCTCACTGCAAAATATCTTAGGCTGGAAACTAAACTGTAATAGTCTTTAAAGATATTGTGGCATTATTAAAGGTTTGTCTTAAATGTCACGTTCTCTGTCTATATATAAATTGTTTATGTGTTAGTGTTTTTTTAATGTAGCAAATGATTTTATGAATAAAAGGTATAATTTTCTTCCTGGAATGCAGAAAGCAGAAGAATGTCTCTGATGTCTGAGATACCGGCACCGTAAAATATGCCCTAACTTTAACAATAATTTGCAAATCCAATAAAACAAACTTGTATTCCTAGTAGATTTGTAATAACATATGATGGTTTGAAACAGAGATATTTGATAATTTTATGTCATCTGCTACTAGAGCTGCACACTAAGCACCAACACCAGGTTGGTACAGGACAGTCAAATTCAGAATGAGCTATTACTGTATATTAGGAATAAAATGATGCACTCAATGATTCAATGCAATTTACAATTTTAAGTTCACAATTACTTGTTGAGTTGCAGTCTGATTATGACCACAAGATTTTTTTCACATAGCCCATGTGTTTGTGTGAGACAGAGGAGAGGGAGTGCACTCCTGAGCTGCTAATGAAGCTAATGAAGCTAATGAAGCTAATGAAGCTAATGAAGCTAATGTAGCCTTTTCACGTTCTCAGAATGTCAGGTTAGTGATTTTACGAGCCTTGTAAACTAAAACTTGATATAAATTAATATTTCTCCAATGTCTAGTGCCAAACAAGTGAGCCAGATTATGTACCATGATAGTTTGCGGCTTATACGCTGCTTTAAAGGGGAACTGCAATTTATTTTTATTTCCACCAATTCAAAATTTCTCTCTTTTGTGATTTTTAGCTGATTTACGATGCATTGTTACATCTCTACTGCAGCCTTTTCCAAAATTATAAGTGTCGCGGCCCCCTTAAATATCAGACAATCACATCCTGACAATAAAACTTTACAATATTCAAACGTCTGTCATGTTTTTCCCGATTGATTACCATAAAAAAACATATCAGCAACACATACTAATGGCTAAAAATACTTTAAAGTGACATTTTTAAATAACTACTTAATTGTAATTCATTTCAAACTCAATTTCTTTTTATGTACTCAACCTGAGCTGCGGGCCTCACTTTGTGCTCTAGCACTAAAATGATACATCTGGAATGTTGTTTATGGTCTATGGTTTGTGGTTTGACAAAATGCATCTTTAATGTCAGCGATTACTCAAAGCCAATTCACACTCAGGACAAATCTGACCAGAATTAGAGATCAGTGTGAACGCAGCCACAGATAATAGCCCGGACGTCTATCACATGAGCTTCCTTCACACACACTTCATTATTCATCTCTTGATCAAATGAACCTCATCTTACTCCACTCCTCAGCTCAAACAAAGGCATAAATTGCTTTGTAAAAACTCCCCTTTGTTGTTTAAGGACACTACTTTAATAAAGGTCAACTAAAAAGCCATCGGTCATGACGGCTATAGCCTAATTTTTGACAAACTTCATCGTACTGTGATAAATATCCACCAAGAACTCACGGGGCGGCGGTCTGATGACCTGACAGTACGGGAAGATGGATTTCTGCAGCACAGTCTCAGTGAATGTCACCGAGATCTCCAGCGCCCAATATAAAATGCCAATAACATAAATAATATTACGCACATCAAAACACAGAGCGAAGTTTGAAATGACTGCAAAAAAAAGGCAGTGTCACTATCCATCATTGGTAAGAGTTTTAATTTTCCCTCTGCTGCAGTTTGAGATTAGGCTGCAGCCACGATAACCACATTGTCAATTACGAGTGAATTATTTATGTCTTATTATTTTTTACATTTCATTGAAGAGACTTATTAAGGCTGTCGGATACATGCAACAACAATAAAGTCTCACGATGGCAAAGAAACCTAAAAAAAATTGATTATTTACTGCATGAAGTGACAAGGGTTCATTATTATTATCATTATTTGAGTAGAGTTGAGTGCCGCTGTGTAAACTGTATATGTCTGTCATTGTTGATAAAAAATAAGTGGATATGAGTGGTTTGCAGTGGATTGTGTGGGTTTAAAAAATCATCTCCCTTATTTTGGTTGAGTCATTCATTATTTCACAAAGCAAAAAAAAAGAAAGAGGAGAGTGGTAAAAAGCCAAGTTAATGATGTTTACAAAAATACAAATCTTTGGGATCCATAAGAACGGTTCGAAAATGGTGGTCATATACCTCTGAAAAGAAAAAAAAACACCATTTAAGATTTAATATATGTTAAAAATGTGCAAAATATAGCTACCTTTACGTACGTTCATGCAAAAAATGTGAGTAAAAACTAAGCAGGCAACAATAAACTTTCATGCACACAGGTGTAGGTGCTGAGAGACTGTATCTGTATCTGCTCCTCTCTCTTCACCTCTTTCTGTTTCTGTGTGACTCTTCAGCTTGAGTTCTACTTTTTCTTATGAGTTTTTTTCATGGTTGGCAAACAAAAAAAAAAGGGCTTGTTCATGTTGATAC
Organism: Bostrychus sinensis; assembly: GCA_020698575.1. NCBI lineage: Eukaryota > Metazoa > Chordata > Actinopteri > Gobiiformes > Eleotridae > Bostrychus > Bostrychus sinensis. The sequence goes on from CM036258.1 coordinate 9,919,772, forward strand.
AAGAGTAAGAAAAAAGAACGGCTCGCACACTTCACTGAATCAGTTCTCATCGTTCAGGGTGAAGAGCCGTTCAAAAGATTTGTATCGTTCATGAACATCACATCTTTTTCAGATAAAGCGCTTAAGCACAGATCACAAGAGGTTCGATTCCTGGCTGAGGACAAAACGTCTCCCCCACACACTATACATGGTCCTACATATTACGTTTATCACTTTCATAAATGCCACCTCACTAGCATGCAGGGCTCAGCAATAGCACCAATCGGACAAATTCTGGTAGATTTCCACTTGGGCCGGCTGGATTTTATGCATGTATCTTAACTTTAGAGGTCCTCAATTCCTCAACACCTAATTTAATACTGAATAATTCATCATGATCCGAGAAAAAATGTATCAAGACCACAAAAACGTTCAATTTATTCTGCTAAAGGCAACCTGTAAAAACACTACGAGGCCAGTGAGCTATAAAGTTAACGTCAAGCCCTGGTAACATGCATGCAGTGTGCTTTATAATTTTTGTGGGGCTGTTGCTGGAACCAGGTTTTTGGAATCAATAAACCATCCATCTAATTTAATCATCTTGTACACACAGTGCTTCAGGTCACAGAAAAATAACTCAGATTTCTCTATACAAACACATCTGAGAGTGCTTCCATAGAAACTGTTTGCAAAGGGCAGTAACATCAGATAAATATATACAGTAAACGGGTAAAAATAAGTATAGAACAACTTGTTTTTTGATATTTCTGACATGGCTGGTTTATGGTGGAATGAAGTTCTCTCCACTTCTGGATTATGGCCCCAACAGAGCTCACAGGAACATTGGGCAGTTTAGAAACGCTCCTGTAACCAGTGACAGCAGCATGTTCTGCAACAACACTGTTAAAGCTAAAGTTTTGAGATGTTTCCTGTGTGACACATTTGTTAAATCAGACGAGAAGCAGGAATTTTGCATCTCCCTTTCTTTCTTTTTATTCATTGCATTTTCTAACACAACTTTATTTCTGAATGTATTTGTTTTGTCATGTCTCTCCTGTCGGTCAAGTTTGTCTTTATTTTTTCACCTTGTCTGGTTCCTGTCTTATTTTGTAGCACTTATTCATGTCTCTGTTTCAGTTTACTTCCTGCCCTCTTGTGTTTCCCGTCTTGATGATTACCAGCCCCGCCCCTAAATGTGCTGCACCTGTGTCTCCTTGTCTCCCTTATACAGTCTGTGTGTTTTCACCTCCTCCCTTGCCAGATTGTCTCTACCCTCGTGTGAGCATCCCAGCAGTTTTTCCCCCCAGTGTTGTCTAGTCTTGAGATTCTTTGTGTTTGGACCTATTACCTGTTTTTTTGGACCTCCTATCTTGGATTGTTATTTTGTACTTTTTCCTTGGACTTCAATTAAACTCCTTACATGTGTTTTTGACTCTGGGTCTGCTTTGGAGCCAATCAGTTTGTGAGCCTGACATGTTTTGGTTTCCTTGTATGTATGCACTGTAAAAAAAAAAAAAAAAAAGAAAAAAGGTGCAAAAACTCAAGGCAACAGGATCCCTCAAGATTTTTGAGTTTTGGAGCCAACTCAAAATCTCAAGTTTTCAAGTGTCTATAAACTTTAAACTATCTATCTATCTGAAAAACTATTACTATTGGTAATAGGGGTGTAACGATACGTTTTTGCAACAATACGATATATCGATTAGAAGTGTTTCGATACAATTCAAGAACAATATTGGCTAATTTGGAACAATACGATTCGATAAGATTCAACACCTTCGTATCAATAATCAATAGAGCAACTTTTTGCCAAAAATCATAAAAGTTTACTCTCAACTGTAGCACTGCGGCCAGGGATGATTATGTCCAGCAGACAGAGAGTGAAGAAAAGTTGAATATAACATTTTATTTAATTAAAAACACAAAATTTATCTCCAAAAAGCCATATCTGGTTTTATTTTTAATATACAAATTTGTAATTTTGATATTTCCGATATTATCGATCGATACTTCATGTGTATCGATATTCACTTCCAAGAAAATGATATGATTCGAATCAAGGTCATGTGTATTAATGTAGTTGTATCATAGGAAAAAAAATCAATACAGTTACTGTATCATTACAGCCCTCATTGGTAATAATAAAAACTATAATAAGTTTAATAAAACACATTTACAATTTTAACTACAACTTTTTCTGAGCAATGCATAGTAAGTTGGCTGTAAGATGGGGCTAATCAAATAAAGAAAGTGAGTAAAACTTCAAATTGAAAGTTTTTAGACATATGAACGTTAAATTAGGTGAACAAAAAAAAAATAGTAGTTGAAAACTTTAAATTTTGAGTTGGCCCCAAAACTTAAAAATCTTGAGGGATCCTGTTGCCTTGAGTTTTTGAAGCATTTTTTTGTTTTGTTTTGTTTTTTATAGTGTGGATTACTTGGGTCATTACCAGTGGAGTAGGGTGGTAATGAGGGGCCCCAAGTTACTAAAAATGCACTGTACTGTTTTTTAGTTAACCAATACTTTCTTTAAAAAATTCAAACATGCCAGAGCTGTTGTTAATTGTTTGTTTTTGTTCAACTAAACCATGTAAACATTAAGTAAAAACTGCAAAGGAACTGTGCATACGATATACTGTTCATATGTTTTAATCATTATAAAAGAATGTTACGCCCCGGTTGTTACCGACGTCTGATGAAAATTTCATATTAGTACCACGTCAGAAATATATTTGGCGACGTGTTCAGTATTTATTTTACCTGCTGTGTATATCAAACATCAGAGAGACAGCTCATGTTCCCATAGGTGTCTGGGAAATAAATCCAGAGCTGTATTTAGATTATATTTCAATCAGATTTTCTTGGTTTCCTTGTCACATGTAGGGTATGTGATGATAATTGTGTATTTATTATACGTGTTGTTATTCAAGCTACGCTTTCACACATCATGGCCTTGTGCATCGATGACAGGTTTATTGTACTAATTAACACCACTCAAATCCAACACGCTTCTGTTTGTTTTCTCATTTACTTTTCTTTCATGGTAGCATTCAGTCAGTGCGCACACAAAACACAAAGATAAGATGGATAAATTAAGAAAAGCCCACCGCGAATTTGAATTAATCTTTGGGAAAAACATTGTATTTAAGCTGCCTCCGAACCTATTTTGGCGTAATAGAAAATTGCCAAAGACATATTGCCTTAAAATGGATTCAAAGTTTTAGCAGTTTTATCATGTCAGGAGACAGACAGCACAATCTGGTTTGCTATTTGCAGCAGGGCCAAGCATTTAATTAAAAGTTGTTTGGATTGGTGTTTGCTCACATGCCACATGCAAAGCCTTTCATCCGAACGTGAATAGAAATACAAGTGTGTAAGAAGATTGCAGCGTACGTTCCTTCTCGTTTGATATCCCCTTACATAATTTTGCGGTATCCGAGCCAAATCAAATAAAGAAGTCATTTTAATTATGAATCTGAGAGCAGAGACTTCTATTGTAGCTACCTTCAGTGTCTGAAACTCTGAGCAGTTCGGGCTCGTGCCATGCTCAAAGTGAAATGGAAATGTTAAGAGGTCAGACAAAGGCCAACCCAGGTTTGAAGGAGCCTTACTGAAGCTCCAATAGTCGTCTCCCTTTGAATTAAAAAACTGAGAATCTTGATGTAGTGCTGTGGTTCTCAGACTGTGGTCCGCAGGCTTCTTCTGCAGGAGTAAGAGGGCTCGGTGATTGGTCAGTGCTCGAGTGGACGGGAGTTTGGCGGAGAGGCGGAGGTTTGTGCAACGTTCGAATGTTTTGAGATCTCAGAAAGGCTGTGCCAGAGAATAGAGGATGATTTTAATATGAGTGAATGAAGCAAAACACAACTCCAGCTATGTTTTTGATGAGGGAACTTTATAACACAGCGAGAAGCTCAGAAAAGTCCATTTTGTGTAATATAGTCCCTTTTAAATTTAAGTTTATGATTTAGTCCTGGATTAGAGCTGGATTAAAGCAGATTTAGGGCTGGTTTAGAGCTGATATAGAGCTGGTTTAAGTCTGATTTAGAGCTGGTTTAGATCTGATTTAGAGCTGGTTTAGAGCTGGTGTAGAGCTGGATTAAAGCTGGTTTAGAGCAGATTTAGAGCTAGTTTAGATCTGATTTAGAGCTGGTTTAGATCTGATTTAGAGCTGGTTTAAGTCTGATTTAGAGCTGGTTTAGATCTGATTTAGAGCTGGTTTAAGTCTGATTTAGAGCTGGTTTAGATCTGATTTAGAGCTGGTTTTGAGCTGGATTAAAGCTGGTTTGGTTTAAAGCAGGTTTAGGGCTGGTTTAGATCTGATATAGAGCTGGTTTAAGTCTGAGCTGGTTTAAGTCTGATTTAGACCTGATTTAGAGCTGGTTTAGTGTTGGTTTTGCCCCTAGTGAATGAATGTGTGTATTTCTCTGTCAGCCCTGTAACTTACTGACCACTGTCCAGTGTACACCCCGCCTAAGACCCATAGTTGCTGGGATAGGCTCCAGTATCTTGTCCCTAGAGTGCATACTGCAACTAAACTGCATGTAGGCTGTCTATAAAGGACCTGAAATTATCCAAAAATCCAAGAACTCTAAAATAAAAAAAACCCTCACTACAATTCCATGTCAGTGTCACTCCCTTTACTCTGGCTCTACGGTGGATGCTCTCATCCTTTGTAAATAATTGCTTGGTTATTATGATTTTACCTGTAATAGAAGTCTTTGAAGCCTGCTCCAGGCCTGACGGACAGCAGTGACTGACAGCTCACTTTCCTCCTCAGTGGACTTTATTCGTTATTGAGTAAAAAGAATTTTTATCCCGTGTGACATTTATTCTCGCCGCCAACAGATGGGCAGTGTTAAAGTATCAGAGCAGAGCAGAGAGAGAGGCAACCCAGAGTGTTAATGTATCATTTTTAGCACATACAGAGTTTATCAGACATATTTTCTTTTAACTAGTCCAACAATCTACAATTATTTTATTTCATAAACTATTATGAGTTCACAGTTTGTTTTAAATGGTGTGAAAGGTCACTTATACACTCAAATAGCATATTGTGCATAAAAACTGCACCTGATTTTATGTGTTCTGTCATTACACACATTAAACAAACACATTTTGCCTTGCACTGTTTAATCTCCTGTTAGCATATTGTAGAAGGAAAGATAAATAAGGATTTTAGTAGATTAGAAGGTTTAGAGAACAATGTTTTGTTTTGTCCCTACAGGTTTTGTTTGTTTGTAATCATGTTAGCAGTTTGCACTGATGGTATGTTGTTTGTTTTGTCTTTGCAAAAAAAAAAAAAAAAAAAAAAAAAAAGTTTAGGCAAGCCAGCCGCTGTTGGTGCACACAGCTTGTCAACACTGAAGAATTGGCAGCCAAAATCCTTCCAAGAAAGTGGCTGCAGCCCTGGTTCTTTTCACTGAGAGACAAAGATTTTCAAGCAGTGATTACAGTTTCTGTAATTGCTTAAACACGTTTTCTGAAACTAGAAGGCAGTGTGGCAGAATTTGAGAGTATTAGCATGAGCAAAATCAAACATTATGTGAAAAATTGTAGACACTTGAAATAATGACACTCTATTGTCTGAATATGAAACCCAGTCACCACACTGATGAATCTGTCTATCATCAACCTGACACTGCACTGAGAAACCTCAAACACTTTTTACCTTTGTGTTTTTTATGTAACAGCTCTAAAGTCCAAGTGTCAGGAAACTGTTTCTGTTTGAGAACAAGAGGAATATGTAACATATGCAGAAAATGTACCATAGTAATATCATTTATTTTCCAAGTTGTGCTCTGGGTGTTTGAGATCAGAGTTAATCTAAATGCAGATCTGTATTTACTTCTGATATCCGTGTTATTGTTTGTCCCATGTGTCTTATGTCTATGGTCATTGGTAACAGAGTGTACTATTTTGTGGAACCAATAAAGAAATTGTTTCAGTTTTTACCTGTGTTTCTAAAGCAGATTGTGTTTTAGATTTTGCAACTCATGTTGTCTAGTTTTGTGATAAAAGTCTAAGGATGAGAATGTGTTTAGAATTTGAGCTGAGCTTTTGAGCCTGAGCCTGAGTGTCAAGTTTTAGATTTTGTGCTTTTATTTTGACTTAAGAGGCTCAGCAATAACTATATATATAAACTGTTATTAGGTAGGCTATAAAAGATATTTGGGAAATGCCTATGATCTATTTGCATATACATAAAACTTCATGTGGTTGCATCAAACATAAAAGTCATATTAAACAAGGTAACACACGCCTTCATGATAATATAAAAGAAACATATAGCTTTTTATGTTCTTGCATGCTTCTGCGAATGGTAAACAACATGGCAGCCAACACATTTGAACAAAAGTGAGGTTAAACACGCGTGATGACAAGTGACTGATAAATCAATGGGAAATACCTCTGTTTTTGTTGTTGCTGTATTCTTGTATATGTTTTGATGACATAACGCGAAAAGGGTGAAAGAATCTATGAATAACTCCCTTTGAACGAGAACATTTTGAAGCCTGTGACACTTCCCGCATTTCATTTCTGTTCTGACATGTGACAGTTCGACAACAACTGGATATAATGTTCCTCTTCTACTCTGTTAATTGCCGTCTATATATATCTTTCCTTCAGCCTTTGGCATCACCAAGACGACATCGTGCCGTACGCTGCGTATTCTGATACAAGCTGATACAAGTGCATACATATGTCCTTACAGAGGTTATGTACACTTGATGAGCTGTCTTCTGTCATGATACCGCCGCAGGTTTATCGGAGTCAGTCAGGATATTGTCTGCCATGCCTCAGATAAGAAGAGCATCACAGATATTTAAGGAAACTCATGCCGGGTTTGTTTATTTAGGATGCACAGCGCTGTATGTGGGTTATTCCACCGCCAAACAGTTTGTTTAGAAGAAGCCGTATTATTAAAAGACTGGAGCTCATCTTATATGCTTTAGGTGGATAGATTGAAGTGCAGACATTTCTTGGGACAAGACGTTGTGCTGTTGTAGGGCACCACAAGAGCTGACAATCACTATTTTGGAAAATTGCTGTGCCCTCTGCCAAGTGTCTGTCAATAACAGTCTCCCTTGCATTCAAGTTCAAAATAAATACTGTATACTTTCTCTGTAGGGATCTGTCTTTATAAATCAGCAGTCTAACTTTCCTTGCTGCTTCTGTCTGTCCAGGTCTCCACACCAAATCGTCCACCGCATATTGTAGATTTTACTCCAGATGCCCTTCCTGGCATGTATCCAGGTTTGGGAGCAACAACACAAATACCTGCTCATATTTGCTCACATGGAAAGAACATTAGTGGTGTTATTATGGGCGGCAGTAGCTCAGTTGGTAGAGCCGTTTGACCACTAACTGGAGGAAAGGTTGGCGGTTCAATCCCAGCTTCTGGCATTGCATACTGGCATAGTGTGATTGCAGTGGTGGACAGTAACTGGATACATTTACTTAAGTTTTTTAAGAAGAAGAAGAAGGAAACGTATTTTACATTACAGTACATTTTGTAGAACATAAATTTTGGTTGATTTTATTTTTACTTTTACTTGAGTAAAGTAGTAGTTTTTCTGACTTGCAATCAGAAGAAGATTTTGCAAAAAAATGTTAAGTTAATTTTATACTCAATACTTACTTTTACTTCTACTTGAATAAGATTTTTTTTGAAGTAATATTATTTTTGCTTGAGTACAGCTTTTGAGTACTTTGTTCACTACTGGCATGTGGTTTGGTTGACTATAATTATTATTGTTATTGTTGTTGTTTTATCGTGCCATTTTGAAAACCATTATTTGTCCCATTCAACCTCCACTGTTAAATATTTCTTTAGATCTTATTCAGTATATTTTGTGCCAATATTGCCGTCACTGATGCACTTTAATTAAAAAGTATCTGACAAAATCCTAATTACAAGTGGTGCTTTGGATAAAAATACAAGTACTCGATGAAGGAGGCCAATCATTGCAAGTAGGTATACAAATTCACACACACACACAAGCAATGTGAGCCAAGCCATCTCCACAGCTGAGCCTAAAATCATGTGCAAAAACCATGCAATAGCTGCTTGGTAGTTCAATTCCTGCTCTCTCAAGTTCTTACTGCCATTGTGTGCTTGGGCAAGACTTCACCCATTCACCTCTGCAACACTAAATGTATGTGTGCTTATGTGAGTGAATGGTTCCTTGCCCATAGCTATTTATTTATGTTGTTTAGACAGAAAGACTTGTCTATGGTGAGTTTGACACTTGTTATCTATAGGAATGACTAAGATTTTCATTACAACATTTAAGCAAATCTGACAAGAGCAGGAAGCGGCTCATTGCTGTCAGATGAATGACAAGCGCTGGATTTATGAACAAAACGCCAAAAGGTTAGAAGATAAAAAGAAGTGTGTTGCTTTATTATCCAGACTTGTCAGCTCAGCCTCTGCCTTTTGACTCCCCAACATTTCACATATTATTCTTAGCTTTTGCTTTAATAAATGCTTACAATTTCTAAATAAATAAAATAAGAACAACAGCAAGAAAGATGTTGTTATTTTTATCACCGAGAGATGCGGAGCGTAATTGTGTGTTCAAGGAGAAGAAAGAGTTTGTAATAAATGGCGTAGTGAGAGGTAAACAGTGCTCTTTGCCCTCTGGACTTCCTCAGGGCTGTAGAGAGATGAATGGCTGAGATAATCACTGCACGTCCCACAGCAGCAGTGAAATTAAACGCCTGCCACGTGTGACTGGAATGAAGAGGTTTTGAAAAGCAGACAGACAAAGGAGCCTGTACCAGAGAGACTATAGGAGAGTGTGCAGCCAACAAGACAACGGCCATCGTCCACACCCCAGGGACGAGCGACCAGGTCTGGCTTTTGAATCAGGTTAATCTTAGTGTCCACATGGTTATACTAAATGAGATTCTTCCACAATTGAATTGATAAATGAATTGATGATGGAGTTCAGTTCTACAAAAGTATGGAAGCTGTTGAGTGGTTAGTTGTATTGTTTTGTGTGAATTATTTATTTATCCTCTACTGTATATGCATTAGATTACAGCCATATGTAAAAGTTTGCAGTTGCATTACAATTTACTCCGTCTTCACGAAAAAAAGATCACAGAGGTATGTCATTCATTTTCTAGAGACATCTGAGTTCTAGGAACAGGTCCGACTTACTCCTGGCATTGCGAACCAAACTCCTGCTTTTTACAGATGATGTTGTCCTGCCTGCTGGATTCATCAAACCGCGATCTTCAGTGTGCACTCGGGCAGTTTGCAGCCCAGTGTGAAGCGGCTGGGAGCCAGATTCCAAAATTAATCTGGCTTGTATAAATAAGCCTTTTCCTACCTCATGTTGCACACAGTATACACTTCAAGAAAGTTTCCAACAGCAGATGCTCTGGTTGGTGGGGCGAATGCTTAACCCACTGCGCCACTGTCCCCTCATGTTCATGCTGATCTACCCATCCTGACCAGTGTAACAGGTTTGGATGGGGAGGCACAGGTAATAAATCACATATTTTTAAGTCCTTCATAGTCTTAATTATCCAGTGCAGCAGGACCCTCACTCACATCTATTAGTCACTGACATTTGCCATAGTCCAAAATGTCTATGCCCACAAAGTCACCTCTGTGCTGGTCCCAAGCTCGGATAATTGGTTAGGGTAAATTCCTATGTCAGACTTAATCAATGCAAACCTAATGCCAAAAGAATCTGTTTGCCATAATGGAAGAGTTGTTATCTGCTGCATTTGCTCTAGACTCAAATTTGAACCCAGTCAAATGTGATTAATGATATTAGAAAACAATTGATTGCATGTTTGTTCCTTTGTTGTACCGTCCACACTCCACTGGGGCCTTCAGCAATGCCATGTTTCCATAAGGTGGGTGAAAATTAAATTTCCACTTCAATAGTGTAGTAAGGCAGCAGATGTGAGTAGTATTATGTGCTAAAGCAGTTAGGTAAGGTATACTTTATTGTCCCCGTAGGGAAATTTATTCTCTGCAATTGACCCATCCTTCAGTGCCGCTGGGGCAACCTGTCAGGAGCAGTGGGCGACCGCAGTGAACCCTTCTTCCAGATCTTGAGCCAGGATCCTGGTCAGGAGTATCTGGCTGGAGGATTAGCCGATTGTGCATGTTTTAGGTTGATGGGGGAAACGCTGTGTACCCAGAGAAAACCCTTTCAGACACAGGGAGAACATGCAAACTCCACACAGAAAGGCCCCAGGAATCAAACCTGGGATCTTCTTGCTGTGAGGCAAACAAATGCAGAGATGGGTTTGTTTCAATGGGCTACAGCCGGTGCAGGGTCTGTTGAGCTGTTTTTAGCAAAAGCAATAGCTACTAACAGATGCAAAAGACAGCTTTACCAAATTAAGTTGATGTGAAATGCTGTTGAAATAATTAAATGGAACAAATAATGTCTTTATATATTAAATTAATTAGAGATCACTGCGAATGTAGCCTTATGTATTTGAAGCACATCTTCTACACTAATACTTTTAAACAGAAGTGTTTGGAGATAAAATATTCAGCATTAGGAAAGCACATTTTGACAGAAATAATTACGGCATGGTGTTCATATTGAGTCCCTTTTAAATCTGTTCTGAAATGTGGCAGAGGTCTGTGCAGGGCAGCCCACACAAACTGACTTTGACCTGTGGAAACGTGCTGAAGAAAAGAGCTCTTTGGTGTTTGTCGATGTGAATCTGTCAGGCGTAACCTTCTCTTTTTTTTTTTAGGCTTGTTTACTCTGTACAAAACCAGTGAAAAGAGAAAAGCGCCCTCCATTACAGAAACAAAGGCAACCAAAACGACTTCACAATGCTGACTGAATATTTCACTGCACCTGCAAATGCCCGAGGACAGCTGGAGTACATACTATGTTTGCAGTCTCCATGCACCAGAGCGGAAATAAAATTAGCCAAAATACTATCAGAAAGTGCTTCCCGGGCTGCCTCTGGCTTGGGAAACAACACATTTACAGCAAAAACTCAAATTTCCTCGCAACATTTACATGTTTTGATCTTATTATCAGCTCACAAAACACTCACTGACATTGACAGATGACGTGCATTGGAACCAAAATGGCAACATGTGTAACTATGCAATGATTTAAATGAACTTTGTATTTGAATGGTCGCTTCCAGCAGGTGTCAGACATAACAAATCTTTAATCAGGGGCCTCCAAACAGGTGTACTCTATGCTTTAATTGCAGAATAAGCATCCCATCAGGCTTCGGGGCTTATACAAACTGATAGGTAGACAATGGCTCAAGATAATTCATTGCAGGGATGAGAATATAAGAAATTGTAACAAAATGTGCTGCGTCTCAGTAAACAGGAGAGCGCGACATCTGCGTTTATAGGAATGGCAGGCAGGAAATTGTGCTTAATGGTGCAAATCTAATGATCGATGATGACGCTTATGCATTAATCAGGAAGAGAGCCTTTGTGGACGACAGCACAGAGAGATTGGGGAAGTGGCAAAAGCAAGATTCTCGGTGTGGTTATGATCTACAGACTATTGGACCGTTCTTAGTCCAATTGGCCGATGCTGTCATATTGATTGGCACAAAGCCGGTGGGGTACAGCCTGGACTACCACTCACAACTAACATTGATTCACTAGGAACATTTGAGATTCACCAATTCACCTATATCAATGTCTTTGGATGCTGGGTGAAAGTAAAAGTAAAAGAACAGTACCCACAGTATGTAGAGAGCAAGAGACAAAGCAAAAGCATATCTGCAGTCCTTGGTGATGATCTAGTTGGAGTTGCAAGGTGCTGGAAACATTTTGAAAACACAATATAGGCTAAACAGAATATGCACAGTAATTATTTAACCTTTATTTAACCAAGGAACAGAACCGTACAGTTCCCAATGATGCATGAGACAACTATAACCAGTCACAAACCTCAATGCACAATGATAAACAATCAATCAATGAGTGACTGAAGACATTTGGATGAGGCACTCATGTACAGAACATCGACAAAATTAAGCAGAGGTAAAAATGTTGCTGATATAAGAACTATATGATGCCATTTGTCAGAGCTGTGAGCTGTGATTCAGTGGAAATCACAGAGCTCTGAGATAACCCAAGATGGATTTATGGAGTTGGTGAAATGGAAAATCTTGTAAGAATCTGTAGCTGCTGAACAAGGTGACTATTTTCATGGAAATAGTTGTCTTAGGGTGTCATTGTTGCACAAATTTACCGTGTCCCCATCTCAAACCCTAGCAAACAGAGACAGGCTTGAGTTCTGCACAGCGATAACCATAAAAGGAAGAAAATTAATGGATGAATAAATGACTTAGTGTAATATATTTGGAGGTTGTGAGAGCAATTCAGATTAAGTATGGGCCATAACACAGCTTTGCAACTAAGAAGGTCAACCGTCAAAAAAATCATGTCATTATTTCTGTTGCATCAAGATTCAAGCTCCTGTTTAAGTCCTACCACACCGTTTTCCTAGCCTCTCAAGTGAGCTCTGTTCTTTTGGAAAGCAGGACAGTCTGGTTCCTCAGTCGCAGCTAACAGTTTCTCTCTCCGGTCGCTTTGAAACTGAAACTGAAATAAGGAAGCACTATGAACTTAATAACTTTGAATAACTTCCTGAATAACATTTAGTGCTTTCCTTTGTCATCTGTTGATTCTGCTGAAGTCTGCATTGTTGTTCAGTGTTTTTCTGTGAGTTTTTTTTTTTTTTACTTTGTCTGGCCATTTTACCAACATTAAAGTCCCTCTGGCATCCGACCAAACATTGAAACAAACACACTTTTTCAACAAATCTTTGAACAACTGGCTCCTGCTGCTGTCCTCCATTCAGAAATAAGTACAGAGTTGCCCATAATACACCATAGTCTATTGTGGCTATGTCTTCAGTTCTCAGCTCTTCAACACGGTTCAAAAACGTATTGACATTTCCAAGAAAAGCGTCTGAAGAAAAAAACTCAGTGTCCTTAGCTCTCAAGAAGTGCAACTTACACAGCGACGACTGTTCTCAAAGCCTCAGTGAAAACACAGCGCTTTATTTGCACTAGAACAAATGCTCCGGCCTTTCACGCTGTAACCTCTGCACTCATCCACCCACCTTTCATGTCTGTTTTATCCAGCAAACGCTCCGATCCGTCACTCCCACAGACTCAATCAAGGCTGTTTCTCTGCTCTACCTATTGTCCCTTCCTCTTAAGAGACAAGGAACTATGTCATCCGGAGTGAAAAGCCACAACAGATGCTTTTTTTGTGTGTGTTAAATAAGAGAAAGGAGAAGAATTTAGTACAAGGAGTTTCATGCAGTTCCTCCCACACATACACTAGTAAACAAAGTAATGGGCAGGGCATTCTCTGCAATTAAGACAACAACAAAGTGTTTTCATGTTCTTTAGAATGATAACAATATACAGCTATATAATATTATTGCAGAAGAATTAGTTTTGGTTTGTTATTGAGCTGAGAGTACAAAGTGAGGATGAATCATAGACATGCTTTGTATACATCTTACACAGAACGACTGCACAACAATGTACTCAAGTTGGTTTACTAGTGCATGTGATTAGCATGTAATTAGGCATAAATTGCTCTACTATATCTTTATCTTTGTCGCTTGGGACTGCAAAGCCAGACACTAATCTGTGCACCACCTGGATTGATTACAAGAAAGCCTATGACTCAATGCCACACACATGGATCATGGAATGTTTGGGGATGTATAACATCAACAGGACTCTAAGAGCCTTTGTTGAAAACTGATGAGGCAGTGGAAGACCACCCTTGAGGCCAACTGCAAGCCAACTGTCTTCTTAAGTAAACTACTGTTCAAACGTTTCTTTTAGGCAGACAGGAGTGACAAGGATGAAGTGTCCATCAAATGTGGAATATACCAAGGAGATGCTCTGTCCCCGCTGCTGTTCTGCATAGGTCTGAACCCCCTCAGCCAAATAATCACCAAGACTGGCTATGGATACCGACTCAGGAACGGTCCACCATCAGCTAATACAGAGTTTCAAATTATGCACCTTCTGGGCCTCTTCAAATCTGCTCTAAATGTGGACAATTTTTACTATATTAATGGATAATACAATTGGGAAAAGTAACACAAAGGAAAAATCTACAAGTTCTACAAGTGTCTATGGTGTTAAGCCAGGTATTCTCAGACGAAAGACTCCTAATCGTGAGAAAAATTATCCATCGTAGCTCAAAAACAGTGGTCGTACGTCTTATAGTGAGACAGAGACCAAGATCACAGATAGAGCCGTCTCACGACCAAAGACGAGATGCGACAGACATCAGATATTTTGGAAGATTTGTCGCAGAGTGCGTCAGCCTCTTGTTGCATGCATTTGATCTCCGTCAGACGTGTGACCAATATAAAAACACCAACACATCCTCTTAGTAACAACAGCAGTGCCCAGCCACAAACGTGAGCACATACACTTTAAAGTCTTTAAGTCATTAAGTTACAGAACTTCAGAGTTAGGAAGCAGAATGGGAACATGAATTAGACATTACAAACCAAACTGTATCCTGACAGCCTTTTAACGTGTGATGGATGTTATATTGAGAAACTTGGACCACTAATGCATTCAGCTTTCTAGTGAATTTCACGTTGGGGAATAACAATGTTGATTTGAACTTAAATTAGAATTTGATCAAGTTGATTTTGCTTTGAAAGACAAACATGGATTAACTGATGCACAAGATTAGGATGAAATAAAATGGTTTGTATACATTTTAACACTGTACCAAAAATGTACTCCACTTGCACTACTAGTGTTGGCTCTAATGTGATGCCAGTTGTCTTTCTAGCCATGCAAATGTTGATGTACTCCTGAGCAGATTTGCATGTAATTGGACATAAATTGTTTTGTGAAGTCTAATATAATTTCAACCAAGTTGAAATTAAATTTGAATTGCTGGTTTTGCATTTAAAGATAAACGTGGATTAATACTAAAATAATTGTTTTGATGATTTTGCTTTCACTTCACTTCACTTTTTGAAATTTCATAGCCACTGAGGATTTGATATAGAAACCAAAAATGGCCCCTGTAAACTCCTACGCCTCCAAATGCGAGCTGCTGCTGTTCAAACCAAGTGCACCTGAAGACTTTTTTTCCTTTAATACTCTGTAATCCCATTTCACCTCACACTAAAACATTATTTTCATAGGATACCTCCTCATTGAACTCACTTGGCTGCGCTGCCCTTTTCTCGCCCTCTCCACCGAACGACCTCACAGCCTTTCTGCCCCTCCAATCTGCTTCCATCTCACACTTCTCCAGAGACTGTATTAGCTGCTTATCTTTCGCCTTTCACATTTGATTAAGGGCCTCATGTGCTTTAGA
The DNA here is from genome assembly GCA_020698575.1 of Bostrychus sinensis. Classification (NCBI taxonomy): domain Eukaryota; kingdom Metazoa; phylum Chordata; class Actinopteri; order Gobiiformes; family Eleotridae; genus Bostrychus; species Bostrychus sinensis. The sequence goes on from CM036258.1 coordinate 9,935,094, forward strand.
CACCTAACTCTTATGAAAAGAAGCGGATATATCTTCCTTGAGGTGGTAATAATCATGTGCTAGTTTGCTTTGTGATACAATTGCTGACACCATTCAAAGGTCGCGTTCAATCTCACCGTCTAATAAACTGTACAGGACTCCCAAGCACAAATCATTCCCACTCTCTTCGTCATAGCAGATCTTTACATCCAACTTCACAACCAATAGATAAAATGTCCTTGATTGCAGCAGTGGGAGGGGAGACTGTGCATGAATAAAAGAAAGTAGCGAGGTGGGTGAGTGCAGAGGTTAAATCATCAAAGGCTTTTCAAAATGCATTTCTTTATTTGCGTGAATAATTGCTGTGTAATGGCCGAGGAGGTTACTCAGTGCAACTTAGAGGATTTGTTATCAAAAGCGTTAAAGTTTGACGAACACGCGGCTGTGACAGTGATTTCAAAAATGGGCTTGAGGTGAAATTCGAATGTTCAAAGGATTTTTTTCAAAGGTTTGCCATAAACTTCGGCATAAGTGGTGTGATGTCCCGGCAGCACATTACAGCTTTTGTCAAAGGCGATTGTTGCAGAGCTGTAATGGCAGGCATCAGTCTTATTTCAGATCCAAAGTTGTCGGTTCAATTTGAGGTGAAACGACTAGCTCTGAGTTTATCATTATACAGTGATATAATAATAAGTGTCCAATATTCAAATGCATTTCACCTTGTTTATTTTCCTCTGTATTTCTTTTCTTTTCTTTTTTTTTGCACTCTTTCTTTGTGTAAGGAGACATAGCTCGTGCTAGAATAACAACTTTTGTGGTAGCAGTAGCTCAGTAGGTAGAGCCATTCACCAACTAAGCACTGGATACTGCCGTTGTGTCCTTATGCACGACACTTCACCCACATTAAATGTGTTTGTCTGATTAGTGGCGGTGCAGAATGCCAGCCACATCTCTGTCAGTCTGGCCCAGGACAGCTGTGGCTGCAGAAATAGCTCACGACAACCGAGTGTGACTGAGGAGTGAATGAATAATGCACAAGTAAAACAACTTCAGTGTTTAGAAAAGTATATTGCTTTTCAAATAGGGTTTTCTGAATCCATTGATTCAATATGGACGAGCTGTGTAGACCAACCAGCCACCTAAATCAAAGTATACTCTGTTGTAGGGCTGGGTAGCATTCCGATTTTTCCGATACCAGTACTTAAACGATACCTGGTTTTCGTCCCTGTTACCTGACCAATACCGTATTTTCCGGACTATAAGTCGCACTTTTATTCATAGTCTGGCTAGGGGTGCGACGTATACTCAGGTGCCACTGAGTATACGTTAAAATATTTCACGTGTTTGTTAGAGGGCGCTCTAGGCTTGTGTACCAGCATCTGCTGCACCTGCACCACTGACAATTTAAAATGTAAACATTACCGCTAACAACTTAGGCTATAAAGACAACTGAGAAAGACCAGAATAATTGGAAATGGAACTGATGCTGAGTCTGACGACAGCCACGCAGAGGAGGAAGCGGCGCTTCGTCTACCTCCGGAGATGGCGGAGTTGTTCAGAAGCAACACGGAGGATGAAGAATTTAAAGGATTTAGTGATTAGGAGTGAGATCATGAGTTTGGTGAACTTGTTATATTATGTTCTTTATGCTATAGTTATGTGAATAACTGTTAATATATTACGTTAACATACGAGACACCTATTCAGTTCGTTGTTTATGCTTCATTGAGCTGAATAACCATCAATGTGTTACGTTAGCAAACCGCACACCTATTCAGCCTGTTGTTCTCTATTCTATTATTACTATAACTTGCCTTTCAAGATGAAATGTCTGTTCTTGGTGTTGGATTTTGTAAAATAAATTTCCCCCAAAAAATGCGACTTATAGTCCAGTGCGACTTATATACGTTTTTTTCTTCTTCATTATGCATGTTTTGGCTTGTGCGACTTATAGTCTGGAGCGACGTATAGTCCGGAAATTACGGTACTTTTTCTGATACCTATGATGTTCCAATTCATCTTCTACAATCATAAAACACAATAATACTGAATAAAAGCAAAATTCTTAGCTGCAAGTTAAAACCAGTATTTTTTTGTATGATTTATTCTGTGTTATTTGATTCATACATGCAAAGAAAGATAATTGTCCCACTAGGCATTGAAACTAGGTGTTGCATTTTTTTTTTTTTCAATACCAGTAACTTTTCTTTATCGTTTAACAGTACCCAGCCCTAATTGTTTGTGATCTTATTCTTTGCCAGAATGTAAAAAGCCCAGGTAATATCTCAAGGTGATATACTGTATTTTTGAAACATCTTTCTCATAAAAGTTTTCCTCTAATACAGTGGTTCCCAAAATGGGGTCCGGGGGCCCGCTGGGGGTCCACAAAGATACTACAAATGGCCTGTCTATGTTTCAATTTCAATTTGAATTTATTATTTTTTTTATTCTTATTATTTCAGACACATGGTTTTGGTTCATAAAAACAAATAAAATATACAAAAATATAAAAAGTCAATGAAAATATTAAGTACCTAAAAACATTAAGTACATAAAAAACATTTGAAATTAATTACAGTTGTATACTTGTTTTAAAATATTACTTTAAAACAACTTTTAGTCAATAATCAGTGTTTTTGTAATGTTTTTATTAAAAAAAAAAAAACATATAGAGAAAAACAGGGCAGATTCTTTTGAATGGAGAGAAGTTTTATCAGTGGGGGTCCGCGAGGGATTTTCTGAAATTTAAGGGGGCCACAACAGTCCTGACTTTGGGAATGGCTGCTCTAATAAAAGGAAAAATATCACATTATATACAATTCTCCTTATACACAGTTGTACAAGAATTTACAGTTATCATCGTTACTTAACAGACTCGATGTCCTCATGCAGCACAATAATCCCACAATCATTAAACTTTCGGAATACATCAAATCCATGTTTACGCCTCTTACAAAAGTGACTGGCCGCACACAGAGCTACATGTGCTGCCACTGACCTTTGACTCCTTCCAACATCTGTTGATTGAAGCCGCTGATGACTTCACTGCAGTTTTTTTTTTTTTTTTTTAATCCCTGGTAAGATGCTGGACACGACGGTCTGGGCCAAAGCAATACGACGGGCCGCTGAAAGGTGCTAAAAATGGCAAACTAAGAGGCTTTGTAATGTGAATGGTTAAAAGAATATGAGACCATGATGAAAAGCTTTGGTGGCAACATAAACACGTGAGCTTATGGTGGATTTAGTAAAACGATGGCTAAACTTTCACTAACAGATGGGCAAAGATAAAGATCTTTTTTTTTTTTTTTCAAAGTGTGGTTAATCCATAAAACAACCTTTGCACGTGAATCTGAAAAAAAAAAAAGTAAAAATAAATAAACCCACTCAATAAACATGGCAGAGTGAAAGCAATTTACCTAGAAATCTTTCAAAAGAATCAATGCAATTCAAAGAAAAACATGTTTGTGTGTGTCCTTCATGTTTGCTGGCATCCATGGGATGAAAAATGACGAAATATAACTTGATTTCCCCCCACGTCTTTTTCATTAGGGGTAGCTACAGATGTCCTTCGTGACACAACCAGCCTCATCCTGTGACTGTAGTAGGTAATGTGGGTGAAGTGTCTTGCTCAAGGGCACAACAACAGTGAGCATTTCAAGCAAGATTCAAACCGCCTTACTACTAGTGTAAGTCTGTGTTGAAAGAAGAGAGAAGAGAGGTTTACAGACAGTTTTCATCAATCTACTGTTTTTAGTTTCTCATTTACACAAACAAGAGCTGCAAACAAACTAAGACCTCCCACAGCTCTGGAACCACAGACTTCAACTTCAAAATGTGTGCAGCAACTTTTATACTGATAATCTTCATAACTGCACACTTACAGTAGAGATGAGTGTTTTGAATTACGCATTTAAGCCTGACTTCTTACACTTAGAGCAGTGTGGTTTAGTCTCACATGGCTCCTTCTTGCATCTCTAAACTCTGTGTGCTTTACTTATTTTTACTTGAGCACAGTTTTGGAGTTCTTCTTCCACCCCTGATGAGTCCCGAAATAGCGTTGGGATTTCCTATTTGCCCAAATTACGCAACCAGCTCAGGGTAGTTGTAAACAGCTGACTATGTGCAGCCACCTTTTATTAGGGATACAGGCTTTATCCAGATGTGTCCTGATCCTGTGTTTAAATCAGATGCACCAGAGGGCTGTCCCCGTCCTAATCTCGCCGGCCTGCCCTTGGGTGACTTCCACAAACTACAAGCCCTGGAGATGTACCTCAATCAGCCTCCAAGCATGTACTGTTGTAAATCCTATGAAAAGGTACCATCACCTGCTTGTAAAAAAGAGAAAAACCTGGTTGAACAGCAACACAGATGACCTGCAGGGGGGGTATTTTTTCTCTGCTATAGGGGCCACAGCATCCCCACACATGACAGCATGTGTTATTTATACCTGTAACCTGCACAGCATCTGCCACTTTCTATCCACATATGTTGTGCAGCTTCTATTTTTGACAATACAGGACTACAATACCCCAACTGTTGCTATGTTGCAGTCCAAGTAGATGTTTTTTTTACTGCTTTTATATATTCTGCTATATTTTATAATCAAATGTGGGAGACGTGTCTTGCCCAGGGACACAACAACAGAATGCGCTTTGAGCTATAGGCAGAGCCAATTCGAGAATGTATAGGGGCCCTAAGCACGAGTGGTGACTGAGGCCCCCAATATTTTCTCCCAAAACATAGTAACAACGGGCATTTGATATAATATAAGCATTATTATAAGATCTCTTTTTGCCTCATATCCTGAAAAGTGGCCATGCATATAACAGAAACAAAAACAAAATAAAGCAGGGGGAGGTCTGGGGGTACTTCCCCAGCAAAATTTTAATGTGATTTCCTGTATTCTGGTGCAATTTAGAAGATTCACATTTTAATCTGGCTACAATTTATCATTTTACTTCCCTCCAGATAGGGCCCTTTTAGGAGAAATGTGAGGTGTCGAAACAGCTTTTAATGGAACAGACATAGCAGACAGAGATGACAGAGATCCCACTACCTAGTGTCTAAAAGTCTGCCCTCCTCACTCCTACAGCATATTTAAGTCTATGCTCCTCTCAGTGTAGTTTCCCAACAGCTTATATAGGATACAGAAGAAGTAAATGTCCCTGGGTTTACATATAGACCTCAGGGTCACCTCATGCCTAGGAGACAGTGGATACATGTCAACTAACATCTCAGGACCCAATATGGAGAAGGTCAAAACAACGAGTCAAGAAAGCAGGAGACATTCAAAAATTCATGGGGCCCCCCTTCAGCTCTGGGCCCTAGGCACTTGCCTACCTTGCCTTCCCTGTTGGCTGGCTCTGGCTATAAGTTTGAAATGCTGACACTACCTTTGGTGGGCTGTTAACTAGGGCTGGGTACTGTTAAACAATACCTCTAAGGAAAGTTACCATACTACTGGTATCGAGAAAAAAATTTAATAAAATTCAATACCAGGTTTCAAGAGTGGGACCTTTAATGTTCCTTTGCATGTATGGATCAAATAAATAACACAGAATAAATCAAACAAACTACTGGTTCTAACTTACAGCTAAGAAATTTGCTCAAAAAATTTGTCTTTTATTCAATATTATTGTTATTTATAAGTGCAGTAGATGAATTAGCACACCATAGGTATCGGAAAAAGTATCAGGCACCGGTATCAAAAAACAGGTATCGTTTAAGAACTGGTATTGAAAAAATGTGAACAGTACCCAGTCTTACTCTCAACCCACGGAGCCACTGTCACCGTCCAAACTAGGTCTTTTCTCAAACATTCACACTGGCATTCAGGCTGTAAGTTTCAAACTGTGTTCTGTTTTACCACTGCACCTCTACCCTTTATATTGCCAAATATTGTTTTCTTGTCTTTTTTCCTAAACGGTGTGAAGGGGTCTCATCCTGCATCTGAGAGAAGTAGCAGAGGAATCACAGAGGGGAGGTGGAATGAAATAGTGTGAACATATTTTATAGGATGCAGCTATTTGTCAAGGTACTGGAAAATTGTTGTTATATTAAGCTTGGGCACACTAAGACACGTTTTTACAAAGTGCATGCAGAAAATAATAAACAAGGTAACAAAGTGCTTTACAGAATACTAACAGAATACAGACAGAAATAGCAATTTTAAAAAGAGGCACAAAAAAGATAAGGTAACAACATTAATAAAAATCAGAATAAAACCACATTTAAAACAGGGTAGCTGTAAAAAAGGCCTTTCTAAAAAAGAAGAAGAAGAAAGAAGAATGAGAAATACTTTAGGAAGTAAATTCATAGCCTCACAACTTCTGTAACACAGGGCAGAAGGCCAGCTCACAGGAGGAGGTCAGGCCAGGATCTGTCACTCATCCTCACACATTTTACAATAAGAAATATAATGAGTCAGTGCATTGAGATTTCCACTGATCCCAAAAGGTCCCAAAAAGTGTAAGTGGCTGTACGACTTTGGGAACGCTTTGGGAACTGTGTCATTAGAGTGTAACAATAAAAAAATAAAAAAATAAAAACAATAATAATGAATATAGCCAATATCAACATTGGCTCATAAGCTGCAGTCTTGCCTTTTGACTGTTTTGGGATTTTTCCTTGGTGCTAAAGATACTATAAGCAGTATATATATATTTTTTTATATTTCATAAAAATTACAAGTGTCCCAGGATATGAGGTAAACATGTTTAAATCAAATATTTGTTTCACTGATAACAATGGAACAGTTTATTATCAAGTAAAAATATATTTTACATAATGGGCAAATGTTTTGTTTTTACATGTTTTGTTTTGGTTCTAAAACTGCTTTGTCGATCGTCCAATCAGAAAAGAGAACACTGTTTTGTTTTCGACTGCAGTACCTCATGCTGCTTACAGTACCTTTTAAAACTAATAAAATAATAATAAAAAGAAAGAAAGGTTGTGTCATATTGTAAGGTAAAATATGCTGTTTTTTTTTTAGAAAACAAGCTAGCATCTATGTACACACACACGCGCGCACACACACATGCGCACACACACGCACACACACACATGCGCACACACACGCACACACACACACGCACACACACACACATGCGCACGCACACACACACACGCACACACACACACAAATAATGTTGGGAAAACTCAAGGCAACTGGATCAAGATTTTTGAGTTTTGGGGCCAACTCAAAATCTCACATTTGTCTCAACAAATATCTTTTTGTTTGCCTAATTTGATGTTCATACATCTAAAAACTTAAAATATTAAGTTGTACTGTTTTTTGTTTTTTTTTACTCATCTTACAGCCAACTTACTATCCATTGTTCAGAAAAAGTATTATTATTGGTAATAATCAAAACTAAATATATTAAACATATCAATAACATATCCTACCACAATTATGCAGATGACACTCAGATTTACATCTCACTGACAGCAGGTGAATATGGACGTGTGGATTCACTCTGTCACTGCATCCAACAGATCAATGAGTGGATGAGAAACAACTTTCTCCAGCTAAACACAGACAAGACTGAAATAATCATCTTTGGCCACAGAAACAAAGACAAGGTGTCTGTAGTCACCTCGAGTCTCTTTCACTAAAACCTTCAAGTCAGGTTAGAAATCTCGGGGTAATCCTGGACTCTGACTTGAACTTCAGCAGTCACATTGATTCTGGCAATGTTTTTGAGATGGTAAAATGCTGACGATGTTATAGATTTAAAGGTATACTGTCTAAACCAGACCTAGAGAGACTTATTCATGCGTTCATCTCCAGCAGGTTAGACTACTGTAACGGTCTGCTCACTGGACTCACTAAGCGAGCTGTAAGACAGCTGCAGGACGTCCAGAACGCTGCTGCTCGGGTCCTGACCAAAACCAGGAAGTACGACCATATTAGTCCTGTCCTCAGGTCTCTGCACTGGCTTCCTGTTGCTAAGAGAATAGACTTTAAAACAGCTCTACTTGTGTTCAAGTCTCTCTCTGACCTGTTGGTCCCATATGAACCGTCTCAGACTCTGAGGACCTCAGGGACAGGTCTCTGCTGGGCCCAGAGTCAGGACTAAACTCGGTGAAGCAGTGTTTCAGTTTTCTGCAGCTAAACTCTGGAACAGTCTCCCTGACGATGACAGACCTCTACTCTGACAATGTTCAAATCCAGACTTAAAACTGTTATTTTTAGCTGTGCATATGCCAACTGAAAGTGTTTTATCTGCACTCTTCTCTTTTAATTTAATTTTAAATTGATTCTTAATTATACTCTTTAAATTTGATTTTATTGTTTTAATTGTGTTTTGTACTTTTAAATTTGCCTTTTTTCTGTAAAGCACTTTGAATTGCTCTGTGTATGAATTGTGCTATACAAATAAACTTGCCTTGCCTTTCCTAAATTTAACAAAAGAAGAATACTTTTTCTGAACAATGGATAGTAAGTTGGCTGTAAGATGAGTTAAAAAATAATGATAAAATTTAAAGTTTTTAGGCATATGAACATCTAATTAAGTAAACAAAACTCAAAAACCTTGAGGGATCCTGTTGCCTTGAGTTTTCTGCAGCATTTTTTTTTTACAGTGTATTTTATTTTAGTTTTGAGTTTTAGTTTAGTTTCCATCTGCATCCCATGTCACTAAAGTATTGCATTTAATATGTCTATGTTTCACTTATGTATATTACCTTATATATAAGTTAAGCTACAAGTCGTGCACCTAAAACTCTTCTGACGTCATCTTTTTCACTTCCAAATCAATCTCCAACCAGCCACACTTTGTTGTGAATGAACAAGAGCAGACATGAGCCAGTCTTTTAGTCCACGTTGCAGGGAGAGGTAGACAGCGACTCCTCTGATTACTGGCTGAGATAACCATAGTTATCAGAGCGAGCCGTCGCCTCTGGATATTGGACTTATCTCTCCGTGCAATTTGAAAGTGTTGAGTTTTGGCTGAATCATCATCTGATCAGGCTATTAACTCCCACACGAGCCCACAACCAAACCTTGGCTCTGTGTGGAACAGGCCTCTAAATGATGTTAATTGGATACTACTATAGGACTATTTTGGATGAAGGAAACTGTTGAGTGCAGTAATTTTCTTCTCATAGATCTGGAAATGGTTCACAGATCTGATCACTTTCAGCATAGTTAGTAATTAGCTCTGCCAGTAAGTTTGTGGTTTTGCTGTTTTTGGTTAATTTTAGTGATGGGCAGTCCAGCTTTTTGCAGTGATTCAGCTTTTTTGGCTCAGCCTTAGAAAAGCTGGCTCTTGTGGGTCCCGAATGGGTTTCTTTCAGTATCACTCTGAGGATTAGTTTGGCCTAATTTTGTTCGTAAAAGTCACTAGTTTGTTTGTCTGAAAAGATAAATCAAAAAAAAAAAAAAAAAAAAGAACAATCACATTTTCAGGAAAAGTCAGTAAGACAAAATGGAAAGTTTTTGGAGGATCTGGAACATCATCTGGATCCAGAAATGCTTCAAAAGATTATGATACTAACTCCAGCCACTAGAGGACAGTAAAGTCACTAAATATACCTTTTTTGGTGTAGATCAGGGGTGACCAAACTTTTTTCGCAGAGGGCCAGATTTGAAGATGTGCAAATCTTCAACCTTCCCTCCTGATGTTTCAAAGTAACTGAACACACACACACAATATACATTTAATGCACACTGTTTTTTGTTTTCAAGAGCCAAATAATTAAAAATGTCCCAACAAAATAACATCTTTTAACATAAAAAACTGCAGCTGTAATTATTTTTCAACAAACTTTATTGAAAGTACACTGCATGGAGTAGTAGATCAGATGGACAAATCTACAGACAAAGCTTTGGAAGCACTCTGTAAAAGTGCTGGGGGCCATAAGTAACGCATTTTGTCATAGAGGCGGACGGCCATATGTAGATGTATATGCTGATTACTAGTGCACTATATAGCAGACTACATAGTGCACTCATTTAGTGGACGATTCGGACACTCGCTCACTATTTTTAACTCGCCATTGGTCACATGACTCTGCCGTGAGTAAAAAAAAGGTTGTGAAACTCTGGTGATAATAGGCTTAATAAAAGCCTGACCGAACCTGAGTGATATTTAAGTATTAATAAATAATTATCATATGTGTTGTATTTAAAATGAGTTATTATGATGATTCGGCATTTAGGATTTACATTGGATGCCCTTCCTGATGCAACAATCTCCATTTATCTGGGCGTGGAACCGGCTCAAAGAGTACACTGGCTCGTATTATCCTGATCTCTGTCTGTAGCAGATCCAGGGATTTTTAAAGGAGATATCATTGTGAGATATAAGGGCTTTATGGCTCAGTGGTTGCAGCATTTACACCCAAACTAGAAAATCCCTGAGTCGAAACCCAAGTTACACAATGACTGGATCAGTTCAGACAAGAAAAAACATAAATACAACATTGTTTTTGATACCTCAAGCCACGGGTTATAAAGAAAAACCCACTTGTTTCCATTTAAGTGTACTAAAAGTTAAAAGAAGTCAACAGTTGGAAGTTGGACTGATGTCAATGATGGGAGGCTTTAATTATCCTGAGAGTTTTTTAACTTAAACACATTTTCATAGTCTCCTTTTTTCTTTTTTTTTTTCTTTTTTTTAAGCTCTGGATCCAATTCTGTGTATTATATGCCCAGTTGACAAGACGCTTCATGTTTTGCCAATGTTACATATCAAAGCTTTTACCCTCTGCACACGCCAACACCCCGCTGGTTTTGCTCCGGATTGCACACGAAGACGCACAATATTTGAGCAGCAGCAGGACTCAGCCCAGTTTTGAGCAACCACACAAGACGACTTAAAGCAGCTGCTGGAGACTTTTGTAGGAGTTGAATTGGTTCATGTTGGTGGTATAGAGACATGGAGGTTGATCTATATGTGTATAAAGAAGCAACATGTCACTTAACGCAGCTCTGCAATTTACTGGTTCCCGGGAAATGCATTGATATGAATAAAATGTTCACAATACTAGAAACAGTATATTTATTTATACAGGTTAATCTCTTCAGACTCACGGTCTCAGTTGCAAGAGAAGCCTGTTTCACACAGAACAACGTTACAACATTAGCAAAGATAAAAGCAATTCTGCAATGTAACAACGCCCGATACAAATGTACATCAGATTAACTACAACTCCTAACTTTTTAGTCACACTTTCACCCTAAGCACATTTTTTTTTTCATGGTTACAATGATTAACTTCAGTCCTCATCATACACAGCAAAATTTAATTCTGTTTATGTAATTTAGCCCCTTAAATTCCAGTTTATGTGGTGCATACACATCCAGCACAAACAGAGGCCTCTGCTCAGTCTGGGACCTTTTTCTACTTTACCCTGATGTGCACATCTCTGTAAGAACTACATTTTGGATTTGTGCTCACGCAAACACAAACAAACTCATTTATCAACAAACACTTTCACAACAATTTATGACAACCCTAAAACACATCCAAATCATTTTAGTTCAAAAAATGTTTCTTATTTGCTTTGTAGGCTTGATCATTTATACAAACACTAATATACCTCTGTCTACCATATATGGGGAAATGGCGCCACCTAGTAAAAACAATAAAAACTAAAATTCCAATCCCTCACCATCATGAATCCATAAAATACTTGATAAAATGTGAAATTATATTGCAGTGGCAGTGTATAATAAAAATGTTGTTTTAATGGGAGTCAATGGCACAATAAAATGTCTTAGGGGTAAAGATGTGTATTTTTTCTAGACACCTTTTTAAGAAGTTTTTTTAAATCCTGAAATCTGAAAATTCATCCAAAAATACAACCCTGAGGCAAAATCTATGCCATTTGAACCAACACAGCAAAAGTTATCCACAAAAAACAGGTGCAAAACATCCAAAAATGTCCTCAGGGTGTAGGAGGGTTAACATAAGGTAAAAGTGAGCACGTTTCACTGAAAACAGGAGCGATTGCCTATGGATGTGTTTTCCAATCCTTTCTGAGTGTGACCAGACTGGACAGCTTCAGATCCTGCAGAAGCATGTCCCAGGTGGAGGGGACAGAGGAGAACCACAGAGTGCAGAGGTGAGTGCTGCCTGGGATGAATCTGAGAGCTCCATGACAGACAGGCGTCCACAAGTTACATTTTCATCAATGGTTATCCCAAGGTATTTATAGGATGTTACAAAATCGATAGGCAATCCTTGTTTGGTTGTGATTGTTGGGAGTGTGTGGGTGCCTTCTTCCTGTTGGAAAATAACATTGTGTCTTGCCTGCATTCAGTAGCAACCTGAGATGTTAAAGTTGAAACTGAATGCTGTCAAAAGAAGACTGCAGGCGCTTAAAAACAAGGGCAACTGTCTTTGCACAAATCATCAACATAAAAGCACATAGCTGCATCTGAAATACCATGGCCCAAGTTATTTATAAATAGTAAAAAGACCTTGACCAACCAAGTAACCAACAAATGCAGATATGTGGAGACTCTCAGTCATTAATTGAATCACAACAAAAAGGTTTAAAAAAAAAGTAATCTGGACTCATCCAAGATTCCTTCTCATTTTCTTCAGTTTCGGTGAATGACAATACACTCACCTTTGTACGTGCACTCTCCTCCTCCCTTCACTGTATTTTTTTATGAAGGCCATTATTTTTCCATCTTGACCAAGTGTGCTAAAAATGTTGCTAAAAACAAAAACTTGCGCTATATTCACAAGTGCAAGTAAAAACTAGGGCTGGGAAAATTATTAACGCAGTGCATTAATTTATTGATTTAATCGCGTTATTTCAATTGACGCATCGATTAATTTGATCACAACAAAAATATTATGATGACACTGACAGAGGCAGAGGAGTCTTCCGGCGGAGCAGAAATGCACCGCGCGAGCGTAGAAAAACATCAGGCGCGTTCGAGATGAGCCAGACTTGCGCAGTTTCGGTCAGTGACGGTCTGTGCACAGTGCTCAGGTTAGATTTGTGTTTGACTTGCTACCAACTTGCTCTGATGTCATGAGTGCGACAGTCACCAAAAGCTTGTGAGATCTAAACGAGACCAGCGTCTGAGCCGCCGCAGTTCATCAGGAGCAACTGCGGAAGCTGCACAGCTCAGTGCATGATGGGAAAACGCCCACCTGTCAGCGGTGAACGGACAGGTGACTGGATCTGAGTTCAGTGCTGATCAGAAACGTAACGCACCGACACAAACTGTCCCACTTCAGTACAGGCGTATTTCCCCTCCTCTCATTGCGGCCGTGCACTCTCGTTCACAATCCAGACGAGGCGCAGTTCATCTGGAACGAGCCTAATGCAACAAGTGAACGAGCTAAAGCAACATGAGTGACCAAAAAGACACATTGCTAAATGGACAATTCTGCTTCAAATCGTCACCAGACACCAATAAAGACAAAACAAAAGTTTTGTGCAGTCTATGCAAGGATGAGTTCAATTACCACTGGAGTAACTCATCTCTAACATATCACCTCAAAGCTAAGCACCTCAGAGCTTTTTTAGGTAAGATTTGTGTATTTGTTGGTTGTACCCTATTTAGGCAAACTTTGTCAATGAAGACAGTTACAGTTCTCAAAGAGACTATTCATTTATTTTCTTTGCAAGTTTTGTTTGCATTGCACAAGTTTACAGTAAAGTATGTGAAGGTTAATTCAAAATAAACTTTCTAAATTTACAATTTTGTTTTTGTACGTGAATTGATAAAGCAATTAATTAATTTATTTTTTTCAGATTTGCAATTAATTAGTTAATTTTTTTTACTTGATTCCCGGCCCTAGTAAAAACATAACCTTGGTAAAGATAAATGATGGCAAGGCAAACTCTTTTTGAGACTACCAAAAGAAACAAGTAGATAAAAGTGAATTTAGGCTTTGTCCACATGATGGCAGGCTGAGGTGCATGCGCAAATGTTTTTTTTATTTTTTTTTATTGTACATTCCATCCTCTCAGATCCAACATTCTGAGAGCCCAAATACGTTTATTTAAAAAAATAAAAAATCAGGTCCCAGAGTGGAAAGAACTCTGTATTTATAACCCATACGCATTTTATATTACGTTTTCTTACATTTTCTGCGCATGCCCTGTGTGGTCTGTCTTTGGTGTCTTACTGTGGCTGGGTTACAGCGCCACTAACAGGCCTGGCATAGGTATTACAGGTTTTTTTTGTTTTTTTTGTTGTTTTTTCTGCACCCTTGTGGACATTGCCCCTGTCCATAATCGCTCAATAGAGTACACTGCACATACAGTTGCTCAGTATATTGTCGTTCATTGAAATTTAAGCCTTTGTACTGAATAAATGTAACCCAATGAGCACTTAATCTGGAGGCGGGGCTTTACCTCTGCCAATCACCAAATCAGGATAATGATTGGTGCGGTGCTTTGTGGTGCTAATGCTGTAGAATAAGCCACTTTTTTATTTTTCTATATAGTGATATTGGTGAGACTGACCATAAACAATGAATGATTACTTTTGGTAATAAATACTAAACAATGGATTTTCGTGTAGGTAAGATTTTGTTCAAGGTCAGTTATCACACTCAAGCTTCAATAAAAACTCTGTCATCTGGATTTCTTAAATTTTAATGGTTAATATGGTTTAAAAAATACATTTTTTATGTATTGTGTTGTTTGCTGTGAATGCTTCGGTCCAAAGTGATGCATTAGGCAGGAGCTTTTGCAATAGGTGCTCGAAAGCAAGTTTTTTTCTATCAGCCATGTGCAAAAATCTGTTAAATGCACTTTTTATATCACATACAAACTATACAGAAAACATTTTTAACACCGGAAAAAAGAGCCAAAAATGAACCGACAGTTCGTGGACAAGTGTCACCAAATGTGGACCCTCTCAAAGCGCCTCTTGAATTACAATGGAAAGCTAACAAGTGATTGGGTGAAAGTGAGTGTTAGAGTGGCATGTTGTGACTGCATGAGGATTATTCAGTTTGATGGGCATAGGGCTAGAAGGAAATTGCTCTTGAGATTGGACCTCATACAAACTTTAGCTTAAGCTCCATGTCATATGTTCACGTGTAGCGATGCCAAGGCTGGAAATAAGCACTGTCCGTCAGCCAAATGTGTGCAGTTCTGGGCAGTAGCAGGTGGATTTACCGACCTTTCCAGCCACAGTGGAGAGTTGATATAATAATCCAATAGAAGCAGGTGGATGTATGCCACAATGAGGGTATTGTTGGCCGTCTAAGCCAGTTAATGCCACCGCCTGTCTCGTCTAGGTCCAGAAAATTGGTCCTGTTGCCTCCCAACACAAGGTCAACCAGTAGTGTGTTCTTGAAAGTAGACAGAACAATTAAAAACTGAATAACAGACTGTTTACAATACAGTGTTAAAGTCCATGTTCTCTTAAAGTTGTGGGGGGCTTTGAGTCTGCCCCAGCTGAGCAATATAATGATTACCAAAGAATAGGGGTGGCTCAGAAGTGGTTTACCTTTTTTTTTTACCAATAATGGCTACTCCCCCACCCAGCATCTCCGATCTGCAGACTCCAACCTGACCCCCATCACCAGAACCAGGCACTGGCCCTTGGGGGACCGAGCCTTCACTGTTGCTGCCCCAACCCTTTTGGAACTCTCTCCCACAGCACATCAGGAACTCATTACAAACCTTCAGATCTCAACTCAAAACCCAGCTGTTCAGACTGGCCTTTAGTTCTCAGTCATCACACCAATTTTTCTTCTGTTTTATTTTATTTCTTATGTAAAGCATCTTTAAGTGCCCTAAAAAGTGTTATATAAGTTTGATGTATTATTAACATTTTCAGCCAAAAAACATTAAAAGGGCTGTATTATGCAAAATTTATTATAATGTCCTCTCAACAAAAACATTCACTTATTGGAGTTATATTTACACCTGTTTAAGTAATCCTGTATTCTCTAGCTCTGCCTTTCTGCAGGCTCCAAACAGCTTGTTCCTACTTATTCCACTCCCTTGGATTCCCCCGTCTACTCCAGGAAGCACTAACCAATCAAAAAGCCCTTTACATCCAGTCTGCTCTCATTTATTTATCCAAACAACAGTGTACATCTCTGTTTCCATTGATTCCTCGCAGCTATTTTTTCACTTTGTAGTAAAATGGCATGTAACAAAAAGTTTAAGGAAGTAAACAGCTTTCTTTTTTTCTCTGTTTCTCTGCTGCCTTCTGTTGGTCTATTCACTCATTTCTGTATGGCAGTAGAAAAGTAATTATTGAAAACCTTTTCTTTTAGTCAGACATTTTTAAAGGTTGTAAAATGCACAATGCTGTTTTTAAGGTGACCAAGATTAGTTTTAAAAATATACAAAACCAAACATTTTCCTCTTCAAATATGAGTCCTGTTAAAAAAAAAAGTTCAGCCCTAGACAATCACAAGAAGCGAAGACTTACTGTATATCCATTGCATGCTATCCCACAGACTAATCCTTACTTTATCTAGAGCATCTGCATGTGTAAACAGAATCAACTCAATCACTATCAGAGATTATCCCGAGTAGTATGGCGGCCCTAGTACTGCAAGAGTAGTGTGATACTGTGTAAGAACAATCTCCAGAGATCCTCCAGAGATCCTCCTTGTTGTAGTAATTAAGCATCATAACCCACTTGTCCCTGATGCTTACTTAAACCATCTGGATGTAACTTAAATCCTATGCACAACTAGAGTTTGGTCTGTTTGAATGCACAAGTTAAGAGAAAGTCTGGATGCAATTGTCCAGAAAACCCCTAGAGGACAACGGTAAAAAAGTGACAGGCTTTTATAGACAGTCATTCCCACTTTCAGTCATTCACTTTGGGCAACTTAAACTCACTCAAAACAATAAAGGGCCCAGAGCAGACCCACAGAAGACACGAAGCATGGAAAAACTATTATTATCTCTTTGCTATCAGTGGTAATGACTCTGCTATTTTTGCACCCATTAAAGATCAACTATACAATTTTTTCTTTTATCTATACTTGAAGGGCAATGTCTTGTGTTAAGATCAAAGTTTTTTTTTTTTTTAATCTGCTCAGACCCCAACGGATAGACTTCAACATTCAAGCTGTGAAGCGTGCGTACTGCATTGTCCACTGGCGAGCTTTTCCAATTCACTTTGCAAAACTGTTCATCAGCAAAAAGACAAAATACCAGGAAGTTTTGACAAGTAAAATGCTTACAAACCAAAACATGCTCTGGCATAGAAACTGCATCAATAAATGAAAGTTTTGCAGACATCGATTCCGGATTCGTTCACAATTAAGAATAAAAATGAGAGCTTGGAAAGAACTGGCAGAGGATATGATGATGATTTTTGCAACCTTTTTGCTGTGAGGCAGGAATGCTAACTACTCTGCCATTGTGCATACCTTAAAGATTATTTTGCAGCAATATTTTTATGTGACTTTGGGCCAGCTTTATCAAAGGTCTGCATGCACGCTAAGTGAATAAGGCGTGCTCAAAGTGGAGCAAACCCAGGCACAGCTGAGGTTAGTGGATATTATAGGTGCTAAACAAACAGAGAAGATTTTGCTCCAGAGATTCAAAGAATATGTAAAATGAGGCACTTTCACCAGAATGATGTATCACGACTATGGAAACTACAAGTGTGTGTAAATTTGGCATGTTGGAGAAGCAGGTGGAAAAGTTTTGCTAAGGAAAGGAGTGCTGTTATTTGGCGTTGAAAGGGCTCATTTACAAAGAAACAACTGTGCTGATTTGAAAGTGGGTGCGACAAAGAGCGAGATTTTACCTGCAAAAACACTTTTTCCTTTAGTTTCTCTTGTTTTCCACTGAACTGCAGCTGTCTTTAACACTTTCATGAGTCTGTTCCATGTCCGTTTTAAAGTCCTCACAGTGGAGATGGAGGAGTCTTTAAACGCAGCGTACGAGTGATGAAGGTGTTGCAGAGTTAGTCGTGCGTTTGTCCCACTTCAGACTGTAGGCCTTTTGCTTCTACAGAAAATACAAGATGCTCCCCTTTCCCTTTCTCCTTCCCTGTAGAGAGTTTCTTTATCGAGTCTCTCACACATCCCTCTCTGCAGCTCTGTTGATTGACAGGCTGCACTGGGCTCGCTCTCTGACACACGCTTAACTTTCATTAACTTTCTGTTTTGCAGCAGAAATTTTCTGCTCAGCTTCTCAACGCGCCACAAATGCACTTGCAATTTAGCACCCATCTTAGTAAATATGCCCCTATGTCCTTTGTTTAACACTTGAAGGGCAATGTCTTGTATTAAGATCAATTTTTCTATCTACCAAAAATCTGCTCAGACGCCTACTGATAGACTCAAAATTCAAGCTGTGATGTGTGCATACGACATTGTTCGTTGGCAAGCTTTTCCGAAAAACAGAAGTGGGAGTAAGTCACTCATTTGCAGGTCACAAGAAAGCATTGAGTAGTAACCTTCAAGGCCACACAGAGCTGTTATTTATGCTGTGTTTAATATGCCTGATTAGTAACTTGCAATATGAAACAATAGACGATAAATGAATGAGGTGTGAGAGGTAGACTATGGGGAAAGTGTATTGGAAAGCTGCCAAAGTGCATTATATCTGACACTAAAAGCATCAAACAATAGCCTGCCTTCAACAGTTTTCTTGTTATTGTACCTGTTTAGCTCCTATGCTCATTAGCATAAGAAAACACAAACGTGCCGCTGTTTTAATACAATTATGTTACATTCAAATTCATTCTGAACTTTCTGTAAAAACAAGTCATTTAGCTCAAGTCTGAGTTGAGTCTAAAGTCTTGAAAAGCAAGTCAAAGTCAACTTTTTTTTTTGGAATATTTGAAACAACGAAACTGGTCTATAGTTTGTAAAATAATATCCTGTTTTGTAGAAAGGTTTTACTTTTGCTATTTTCATCTTTGGAAATATACCAGTTTGAAAAGACAAATTACAAATATAAGTTAGTGATTTCACAATTTCTTCAATATATATCAATATTTTCCAGTTAGTTGATGTTTTGTCTTTCCTTTTTTTTTGTTTTTTTTACAGTTTCAATAAGTTCATTATTGTTTACTGGTTGAAGAAACAGAAATATTTGTCAAGCAAGTCTCAAGTCCTACAAATTCATGTGACTCGAGTCTGCCAAAAACTGCAAAACTTCTAAACTTTTCATCAGCAAGAAACAAAAGACCTAAAGTTTTGACTGGGAAAGTGCTCACAAACAAAAACATGTAACATAAAAACTGCATTGATTTTTTTTTCTCTTTTCATGATTAAATAAAGCCCTCGGTGACGAATATCGAGGGGACTTCAAGCGGAGAGCGGTGGCCCGTGGCATGGATAAAGGTCTCGCTCAGCGTGACGCGCCTCTCATGTGTTCAAGAAATGTGTATGTCTTGGTGCGCCCGGACCTGACGAGACTTCACAACCCTCTCATGTCTTCTGTCAGCAACCTAACCACCCCGGTGAGTTCACACAGTTGGTGCAATTACACACACACACACACACACACACACACACAGACACAGAGCAGTAGCAGAAGTAGCGGCAGCTCCCGGGTGCTTGTCAAAAGTGATCTGGAGACGCCGACGGTTGAAGAGTTGAAGGTTTCTTTTCGCGTCCGATCACAGAGACCTCCCAGGAGACACATGCGCCAAGGTTTAAGGTCTATTTTTACATTTACCTGTTGGGATTTGAAGGTTTGTCACACACACACAGCCACGTTCCTGTTAACACACAGCTCCATTTGTAATAAGCAGTGATGGCTGTTGTTTCTCTGAGGTGTACAGTAAATCAGAACTAATGGAAAGATATATGTGCAGCTGGAAAAAATAACAGACCACTGTAAAACTAAGGTTTTATCTTTTCATTGTAGGTACAATACAATATAATCAACTGAACTGCTGTATATTTTGTGGCCCGCTGACAATATTTTTCATAATTTACAAATAATATCTATTGTTCTTTAGCGCAGTGGTTCCCTTGTGTAGCCTCGTGTGCTTTTTGTTATACAATGAGCACCCCTCACTTACTGATGACTCTTTACAAAGAGGTCATATAAAACATGTGTTACAAAAACATTTTACACTTAGCCTGCATTAAAAAAAAGATTTAAAAAAATGAAATAAATAGTAGTCTACCTAAAATAAAAACATAACATTACCTATTACATATATTTTCTTTTTAAAAAGAAATGTAAAAAATAAAAATAAATAATCTCAACTAAAATTAAAATAATTGTAGAAACTTCTTTGAAACCTCATAAATATGTTACACAAGATAATATTCAAATATTATTCTGAAGTCATTGAGACACTTTCTTCTCTTTTCTTAATAAATTATAAAATAATTTCAAGTGCCTCTTGCAAATAAAATAAAAGGTCACATTTATACAGCGCTTTTCTACCTCCATGGTACTCAAAGCGCTTTACATCAAGGAACCATTCACTCATTCACTCACACATTCATACAGACACAGTGCAGACAGCGCGCACAGACACCGGAGCCAAGGCGGGTTAAGTGTCTTGCCCAAGGACACAATGACAGTATGCAATGGTGGGAGCAGGGTTTGAACTGCCAACTGCAAAGTGTTTATGTAGCCCCAGGGGGAGGCTTCTTTACAATATACAACTAATGTCCCCTGTTCTGCTAAATTGACTTTTTTAAACTATGTTAAAAAGTTGTTTGCACGCCAAAAACATACCTGGAGTAGAATTTTTGTTTGTTTAATCCTGTTTGCTGAGCCCTTTCCCTTCTCCAGAGCTGAATACGCTCAGACTCACAGCTCTACGCAAACACAGAAGTGCTCCTGAGTGTTTCTAAGGCCCATACACCGTCACCAAACTCCTTCTGATTAATGTCAGCACTTAAATTCCATCACTACAGCAGTCAGCTCATTTATCTGTTATCTGTTAGCGCCATGCTGTGATAATTAGCCATTCTGTGCTCGTCCATTCCCCAAACGTTGCCAGCAGGGGGCGACAGACACCTAATCCAAGCATTCTCCGCAAATAACAGTAACAGCAAAGAAACAGCAGCACAGAAGACATGAGAGTGGATTACATATGTCCATTTTTCACGTTGGGTAACTTAATACCTCTCTTTCTCAGCTTGGCCTGATGGTCTGTGAGCTCATAAAGCAGAGAGAGGTGTGCGAAGGAATTTAACAGAACAGGAGCTGGGAAAGTGGAACGGTTGTCAGATTCAGAGTGAGGCTAATTTAAGAATAAATTGCAGCCACAACTTATTTCTGTCAGAGCTGTATATGAGCGAGTGGAATGGGGTTTGTTTGTAGCCAGGGCTATTGTGTCTGCACAAAAACTGGGCGAGAAGAAACGTCTGTCTACAAGTCTCTATACAAGCGGCTTGTTTGCCAATTATGTTTGTAGAAGGAACATAATGGCTTGTGGAGTAGAGCAGAGACACAGTGGCAGACTTACTTCAACTGAATTGAGCTTTCTCCACAAATGGACCGACTCTGGTAAGTGTGACGTAATTGTCAGAAAGAAAGACCAACGCGTGGCTTTGACTAAAAAGATTAGTTCAATTCATTCAAGCAGTGAAGAGGTCTGAATGATGTTTTTTTTTTTTAGTTTGTTTGTTTGTTTTTTTGTTTTGATATCATCTTAGATCAAGCTGGACGTTCAGAAAGCTTGGCGTGAACACAAAGGGGAGAACGAAAAATGTACAATCTTTTCAAAATCACGCCGGGCAAACATGAAAATGTAATGCAAGTGGGCCAAATAAATAACAGAAGAAAAAACTTAATTTACTGGGCAAATAGTACAGTAGAAAAGTAAATAAGAACAAGAAAAAAAGATCTGAATTCACCCTTTCTGTGTTTGTAAACAGACTGGTACCGGAAAATAAAAAGACGATAATACATTTTTAATGAAATGAATTAGCGCTAGCCACCAAACATAGCAAAATAGAAATAATCAAGACAGGTCTGGCAACTGACAACCACTCTGCCACATGTGAGTAATAACAGAGCCTAGTTTGATAACATTAGCAAGTGTGTCAACGTTTAATGTAACGTCACAATTAGCGTCAATAATTAGCATAGTAGTAGTAGTAGTTTGATATTGTATGCTCAGATTTAATTCATCAATCACCAGGAATCCTGCTTTTATAGCAACTAAACCTGACTCAGATCTGGGTTGTATCAGTTCAGCGTCATTTTTAATAAATATATAAACTATTAGTTCCTGCTGCCCTGAAATAAATGGTCTTTTTTTTTTTTTTTTTGCTCATTCATAGAACTAAATGGGATTATCGCGGTGCCAGGCTGCATACACAACTTTTATAAACACGTCACTCCTGGAAAGGTCTTTATTGGATAGAGCCAGGTTTAACATTTTTGATCCAATTTGTTGACACGTTACATGAAAGGGTTTTTACAGAGTTACAGTTATGGATATCTTATTTTGTTTAAACTAAATATTACTGCCTTGTGCTATAAAGATCTGATTTTAGCACCCGGGACGGCAGCAACAGCAGATATTTGAGCTGTAATCACATGCAGGGCTAACACTTAGAGACATACATTTACTGTTTTGCACTCACTTTTATTCTGTCCACGCAAAAGGCTACAAGTATCTTCTGCATCAGGTTTATTTCGCCTGATTATTGATTTACTGTGGAGTCAGTGTGAGTTTGAGATAATGTCTGGCTTGACAAACTGTAAAATAAACACTGTTCTTATTTTTGTCAGAGACACTCGGCGCCTGGGACAGAAGCCTCCTCATTAAATGCAATAAAACAGTGTGTGGGTTTTAAAATTCTTTCATCTACAGCAGTGTTTACCAACCAGCGGCGCGGGGACCCCCAGAGGTACCCGAGCACTTTACAGGGGAATTTTTTTATTATTATTTTTTATATAATGAAGAAAATATTTGCAATCTTTTCATATTAAACTTTTGAAAGTGGTGAAAGACAAGCTCAAGTTTCTTACTGATGATTGACTGATTAAAAATTTGTGATTAAAATGAGATAAAACTACTAGAAATATTATTAGAATAGGCCAATTATAAAGCTTGTTTCAAAGTGTGGTACTTAAATGGTATTTTTTCATATTTTTTTTGAGTTTTAAAAATATAGCAAAACAAGTAAATGTAATAGAAAATATTTTGTTATATTTTTTATCAATTTTTTTGTATGTATTGTTATTTTAAAGGGATTTTATTTGTATCTTGAATTTAATTTTCAAAGCAAAAAATGCAGGAAAATTGGCTTTTACAATAAAGTAAGTATAAAATATCCTTAATAAACACAGATGACCACTCTATGATGACTTTTTAAAAAATTAACATATGAATGAATGAGGGGGAGGTACTCACAGTGGGCCAAAATTCCAGGGGGCACACAAAACACAAAAAAGGTTGGGACCCACAATATTCTCTGCTTTTTATGTCAGCAACTTTGGGCCTGAGACGGGATACAGCCATTCACTCTCATCCATTCACAGTTTAGATTCACCACTTCACTTACATACTGTGTGCATGTCTTGCTGCTGCAAACCCAATTACACAAGTTACATTTCTTACATGTAATCAGCCTTAACATCTATTTCAACGCAACCGTTTCTCATTCTCTCAGTTGATTTGATGATAGTATGTGAGTTAATGGTGACTATTTTTAGCTGCTCTGTGATGACATAAAGCACCAGGGTTAATCCGTTACACGTGTTGAAGGTATTATTAACATCACTGACTGCGGCGCACGCATGAGGAGAGGAGAGCTGCCGGGAGGCTTTGTACAGCCTCAGCGGAGTCATTTTTTTCCAACTTTTAATTCAGTACCTCCTCTGTATCAGGCGGCGTTCAGCTTCTACTTGTCCCATCAGCAGCAGTTGTTTTGAATGAAGTTGCAGTTTAAAATAAAAAAGCAGGAGGCGCGAGTTTTCCTGACAACGCTGTGTCGTGCATTTGTAGGCAGCAGTCAGCACAATCCTGAAGGCACTCTCAAATTTAACATTTTTGGTGTTGTCTCGCTTCTACGGCTCTGGCAGAATGCAAATTATTTTAAAGCAAGAGTTTACTTTTCTCACTGAACATTTCCAACATGTTTGAAATAAAATGAAATGTTTGAAATGCTTCTGTGGCACCTTGTAGAAGGCCAGGTTGGGTCTATTTGCTTAATGTCACACCCTCATGCTCTTCTTCTTTCCTTTAGGCTTTTCCTTTCTAGGGTCGCCATAGCAAAAAGAAAAAAAATCCGCCTTTAAGTGTGCAGTGATTTGCATATTATTTTTGGCGTATGGTTTTGATTGGACACCCTTCGTGACACAATCTCTCCATTTGTCCAAGTTTGCGTGGCTGGATTCCCCCAATTCTCTTCTCTAGTTCATTGCCATCTCCTATCTCCTTGTGATTGTATTATTATTACTATTGTTATTATAAATGGATTATTTCCTTTTCCGTTTCTTCTAAATTCACTATAATACATTCTAATAATAAAGGCACTGAAACCATGCATTGTCTGTAACAAGTGTGCTCTGTCAGACTTCATGGTTGACTGGGACAGGTACCATTGCTGTGCCTCCATTTTACTTCCATTTTTCCTGATTTTATTTTATTATAGTACAGTAAAACTGACTGAACTGAGTTTAGTGTTAGACCACACCGTTCCACAATTATCACATCCTTAAAACCCCTTTTCTCAATGTATGTTCGGTGTTGCCAGATTGGACTGGTTTCTGCCAAATTGGGCTTCTTTTGAAAAAATAGCATTGAGCTTTTTTTGTTTTTAAAATTTGGGCTGCTTTTAATGACATTTGTTGTTGTTTTTTTAAAATATTTTGGATAAAATACTAGCAAAATAAGTGGAAAGACACAATTAAATAAACTGCTGCATCCTCCCACTCACATTATCACTTCATTTTTTTATTTTATTTTTTTTTTTTTTTTTTTTTTGCACTCTTTGCAAGTGCGTTGGTGGGTTAATTGAGTTTAACATTTAGAGTATTTGTGTTTTAGGCTGTTTTTTATTATGTTGGGTGGGTTTTAAGTTCTGTTTGGGCTGGAATTTGTGAGTGCAATCTGGCAACCATTTTTATGTTTTCTTTTGTGATGCTTCTCTGTTTAATTATACGTAGACAGTGCTGAATTAGCCACTTTTTTGTTAGTCATTAATCCATTGTTATTAAATGGAGCAATCAGTAACAAAGTCTAGAGCAGTGCACAGTGTTGGAGGTGGTGGGTTCGATCCTTGGGTTGGCCAAATGAGCTCTCTCAGTAGAGTCTACATGTCCTCCTGACTTCTCACCAGGTTCTTTGGTTTCGTCCCACTCTCTGTCATTATATGCCTCAGTATCAGCCAGTGTTGCCAGATTGTGCTGGTTTCCTCCCAATTGGGCTTCTTTTGAGCACCTTGGGCTGGACAAAATAGCTTTGGGCTGGTTTATAAAATCTGGGCTGCTTTTCACAACATTTGGCGGGTTTTTAGAAAAATTTGGTCGTCTGATTGCAGCCTATTTATGTTAGTTTTTTAGTGCTGCTGTTAAGTTGTGTGTTCTTTCTTGCATATAACATTTTTAACATTTAGAGTGGTTGTGATTTGGGCTGGAAACTGTCAGTGAGATCTGGCAACCCTGGTGTCAGCCCTGAAACTAACCAAGGCCAATGTCTAGGGAATGCCTCACCTAAGGCACATAGTTAGGATAGGCCCCAGCCATCTCCTCCTTTAATGAGAATAAGTGGAAGAAGATTAATTTAAAAATCCGTTATGTTTTTTATTTTGATTTTTTTCATAGATGGGTACTGTATTTTAAAACTTGCATATTAAGACTTAGCCTATAAACCATAAAATATCCAGTAACAGTATCAAAAGCTGCAGGACAATATATGAATGCGTGATGCTTAAGTTATTACTTACGCTGAGGTGGATTTGTGAGACTTAAACTTACAGCTGACCAAGGGGGGGCCCATCTGAAATACTGGTCTGTATTTACATTACATTCATAAAACCGCAAGATTGGATTGACCTATTGTATCTACATATACCCACTGTCCTAGTAAACAAAAGGGTTAGTATGACTTTGTTGCAGAAACAGCTTAGTCCCGTGGCACCTCCAAATGCATTAGGAGCTACTCTGTGTGAGGAGTTTAGGAAGAAGACGCTGCGTCCCCGAGTTAAGCGCTGCATCGAGGGACATTTTGACCCTTCTTTGGTGGCAGAGCAGAACTGGAGTGGAGGAGCTCAGGACAGGACGGGGGAAAATCGCTCGTAAAAAATCCCAGATGGGGGGAGTGCACATGCAGCACACCCCGGATTAGGACTGCGAACATCAAATTGTCTTATGTAACAACAATGTAGAGCAGACGACAGCCACCAGCAGCTCTTACGCAATCACAGCTGACCTGAAAAGAGAGAGAGAGAGAGAGAGGCGTGCCGGCAACATGTGCGCAAAACACACACAGACACACAAAAATACACTTATATATTACACTTATAGTAGGAGGAAAGTGATATCATGACACTGGGCTAGTACATGTAAATATAACTTTTTAGTTTTAACAGAAAGTGTGTTTATTATTTTAAAAAAGGGGCTATATTATGTATTATTTCATATTTTTCTGAATAGTGTTGCGGTCTTTTGAACATAATCAAAGAAAAAGAGCACTTCACTTCCTTAAACTTTTTGTATGTTGCCATTTCACTACAAAATTAAAAATAGTTGTGAGGAAACAGAGCTGTACACTGTTTTTTTTAGATAAATGAATGAGAGCAGAGGGGTTGTTGATTGGTCAGTGCTTCCTGGAGTGGGCAGGGATTCGTGGGAGAGGCCACCGAGCATTCTGACGTCTCAGAACGGCTGTGCCAGAGAATACAGGTATACCCAAACAGACGTGAAACAAAGCAAGACACAACTCCAGGTAGGAATTTTGATGAGGGAACAACATTATAATATGGTAGAAAGCTCAGAAAAGTCGACTTTTGCATAAAACAGCCCCTTTGCAGATAAGAACATATTGAGATCAAGATCACTAATAAAAAGGTGACCTGGCCAAAAGACGTTATTATAAATGGATAACACAAGCGACTAATTTAGTACAGAAGTTAAAGGTGCATTAATAAAAATAAAAAAAACTGCACTGTCCAATAGACAATTGTGTGTTCTCTGTGTTTTCAGATTGATAGTTTAATAAACAGCGTATTATAATAGGAATACAGTATTTTTGACTCTTTATGTTCTTTCAGTTCCAGCATCATCTGCCTCCTCTTGGCATGCAGCGATTCACATGTTGATTTGGCATGCGTTTTTACACCAGATGCCCGTCCTGCTGATTTATCCAGGCTTGGGACCGGCTCTAAGAATACACCAGCTTGTGCCCCCTTGTGGCTGGATTAGCATATTGTAATTGGAATAATGATTAAAAAACAAACCCTTGAGATGTCATTTAGGTTTTATTATATGGTATTTTACTGGGCTTCTG
Source organism: Bostrychus sinensis (assembly GCA_020698575.1). NCBI lineage: Eukaryota > Metazoa > Chordata > Actinopteri > Gobiiformes > Eleotridae > Bostrychus > Bostrychus sinensis. Next base: position 9,962,419 of record CM036258.1, read on the forward strand.
AATACGGGACAGTCCCATTGGTTTGTTGGGCTACAAGCAGGGTGCCTATTACCTGTTATCTGTCCGTCATAAGTTACATAAGTGTCCTTAAAATATAGTTTCTTTTACAAAAGCTTCTTGATGTGGCTGTGGGTGGATTTTGCTTCTAATTACATCTTTTATGAAGACAATTAGTAATAGCTGAATCACTTTGGCAGACAGGGTCGCAGAAATTGTTTACCTATTCACCTGTAACACTAAGAGCAAGATTATGTTGAATTTATTACACAAGATAAAGAAGCCTTTACAAACTAATAGTTGCCAATTTCAAAGCCTTGATTTCGACACTATCAAATTTAATAGGGTTTTCATACTTTTAAGACCTTGGGAGGATACCCTGACACTGCTTGACAATGCAGAGCCAAAAAACTGTGTAAATAAAGTGTGCTGAAGTGCTGGCAAATGCAGAAAAGGGGAAACAGTGAAGACAGAAGCAAAGAGAAATATGAAAAAATATTGCCAGTGCACTGACATGATTCTGAGGCAAAGATAACTGCAGGATTGCATTGCTCTAATGCCAAACTTGCACAGTTTGAAGTTTAGGGTAAGCTACAAACTAGTTTAATGTTATGTAAAACTATTCGTAATGTCTTAACAAAGTAAAAAGAGTCACATTGATGATGTTGTTAAAAGTGTGGGCAGTTGGAAGCAGGAGAGAGAAGGAGTTTTGAGGTTATGCATCTTTAAGTCACAAGAAAAATATCTACTTTTAACAGATGCAGAGTGAGTGTTTTTTCTTTTTTAACTGCTGGTGGTTGATTTGGTTATTATTCAGCACCAGCCGAGGCTTAGCCCACACACAGCAGCCTTCAGGTTGTGATGCCACTGGGGGCAGCACATACTCAAACCAAAGAAAAAGAATACGGTTTCTTTTTCCAGAGGCAACTAAGAGGATTAATGGCACGAGTAGGATCTATGTGGTGGCTGAAAAAATATTGTGGTATTGCTGTAGTTACACTTGCAATATTGTGTGTGTTAGTATCACACATACAGTTGCACTGAGACAGACAAGGGTCCTGTATATGTTGACACTGTTGATCTGTGTGTCATACAACAAAAGAAGAAGCTCAAGTTGGTCCACTGGAGACACATGTCAGGCGACATGGCCTCAAAATGCCATTCACATGTTTTCTTATATTTTCATCATTCTGTGTAGTGTCAGCTGTCAGTACTGTACAAATGATTTGAGACAAGATCTGAATGTAAAATATAGTCTACTTACAAAAGGTCAAACAAAGTGTAAATAAAAAGTAGCCTCTTGCAGTCATAGGGGTAATTAATTCATAATTGAGGCTGTAGTGGTGTCCCAAATGCACTTAAATGTCAGTGTGGCTGTAAGTTAGTTAAACTTATTATAAAAACACATAAAGGGCTAATTAGGATTTCATTTAAGTTAATGGCAGAGCATAGGGCACTGTGACCTTACTGTGCAAATGTTTTGGAAATGTGAAACTCTTATGGCCACAGGCAGTAAATTTTGTTCATCTTATCTGCTATGAAGATGAATTATTATCTATTCTACACAATGTGGCAGATTTTCCTGAGCTTTCTACCATGTTATAATGTTCCCTGATTAAAAACATATCTGGAGTTCTGTCTTGCTCTACTCTCTGGCATGGCAGTTCTAAGCCCTCAAAACGCACAGCTGTACAAACCTCCACCTCTCCCTTGAAACCTCGCCCACTCCAGGAAGGACTGACCAATCAATGAGCCCTCTACATCCATCCATCCTCTGCTCTTATTCATTTATCAAAAAAACAGCAAGAAAATAAAAAGCTCTTTTTCTTTGACTTTGTTCAAAAGCTCTGCCCTCTGCTGCCCTCTGCTGGTCTCTTCACCTGTTCCTTCATGGCACCAGTAGAGTACTTATTAAAAATGTTTTATTTACGTCAGATAATGTTTTTAAAGATTGTAAAACATGCAACCTGTTCTACAAAAATGCTTGTAACTAAGTGTACTTCAAAAATACAGAATTTTCTTATTTGTAGTTATATAAACTTATTTAGTTATGGTTATAATTGAGCATGTTCGGGAAAGGTCAGTAATGGGCCAAGGACAGAATGAATTTGCTGTGGATCCAGATCCTGTTTAGATCCAGGAGTGAGACACAGACCAAGGTCATCTCTCATTTAAAGTACAATTTATTCTAGTAGATAAATTTTGTTACCATTTTGAGATAGAATTGTTTGTGGCTCAATAGAAAGAGCATTCACCCCTGAATTAGAAGACCTTTGGGTTTGAGTCCAGGCCTGGGCATTATATCTTTGCAGACCTCTCTCAGTGCTTTTGATTCTTCTTTTCTTTTCTTTTTTTCTTTGGTGCACCTTTCTTTGTCCCGGGCCAATCTGCTCTCAGACCTTCTCCATCCTCATCTATATAATATCTTCTCAAGTCAGAGAAAGACAAAAGCACCAAAAAACATATCACCGCATTGATTTTATCTGCTGTAATCCCACAATAAATGAGAAAGTCTAAGTCCGCAGGAATTTTGTCTGTCCACAAAGCATTGACAGATCTTGACTAAATGTGTTGGCAGTGACGGAGCACAAGATTCTACCTCTGTATCTCTCCCACCTCACTGAATCCTGATTTATATTCAACACTGCGCATTATACTTGCTCATGACCCCGTGAACACTCTACACATCAAACAAGTGCTATCTAACCACATCAAGAGCCAGTCATCTTCTGTCTCCTTGTTATAATCTCTACAGTAGATGGGCCTAAGAAGCTGCTGTGGTGTTTTCACAGCCTGCACACCTGCCCTGCACTAACTTTGTGAAACCATTTTTGCACCACTGTCGTCACATTTTGGCTTCAAGTCCATCAGACAACTCCAAAATAAACCGCTACTGCTACACTTTCTAATTAACTATTGATTGGACGTAAAACCAAATGGACAAGTTTTTTATTTTATTAGGTAAACATAGTACCAAAAACTGCAGTGCCGGGCGAAAAGTTGAGCAGTCTTTCAGTCTTTGAGATTGTGGTGGAGTGTTTAAGTGCATTAAATCTTAATTACCTACAACAAATTGTGTTTTTTGTCAGAATTGTTTTTTGTTTGTTAGTCTGTTAGCAAGATAACTCAAGTACTAAACAATGTTTCAGTGTTTATACATTTTCCAGAAATGGCCAGTAATGTGACAAGAGGAATTTATTTCTTGTGTCAATCAGAAACACTAAATATAAAGATTTTTCAAGTTCCATTTTGAGATAGTTGCACAGATACTAACTCCAGCGTCAAGGAGTCAGTAAAGGAACAAATGATGAGTTTTAGGGGATTCTTTGATTGCCTTTTGTTGTGGGTTAATATAAAGAGAATTTAGCCCTGAAGATTGCTGGTGGACAACACTATGTCATTACCACTGAGGAAGAAGGAAAAAAAAAAAGGAGTATTCTAGACATAACTACTTCATTCTGTGCAAAATGGGTCTGGTATTCCTTCAGTTGACAACAATGTCCAGTCCTCTGTATTTAACAACCTGTCCGGAGCAGTGGGCGACCGCAGAGCAGCACCCGGGGACCCTTCTCCAGGTCTTGACCCAGGATCTTGGTCAGGGGTACGTAGCTGAAGGATTAGCCTGTTGTGCATGTTTTAGGTTGATGGGGTAAACTAGAGCACCTGAGGAAACCCACCCAGACACAGGGAGAACATGCAGACTCCACTGAAAATCTAACCCAGGATGATATTATTATACAGTGTTACACATACAATAATCTGTGACAGTCCAGTTGTGTATGTTATTACTGTTTCTTATTCTCAGATTGGTTGTTGTTATTAAATCTGTGCCTATTTGCTTTGCTCACTGGAAATCCATCTCAAACCCACAGTTACCAAACTAATTCATGAAATCGAATTTGGGTGGCTGACCAAGCTAGAAGATTGGAGTTGAGTTAAATTTAATGAACAACTCGGTGTGACAGAAGCACAGCTCCTTCCTCACACCTGGCTCTTTCATATTTTTTTAGGATTGTCGTCCCGTGTCGTGTGATGGAGTCAGTGCGCCGCGTGTTAATGATGATGTGCAGAGGAGCTACCAACATCACAAACACACTCCAGAAGAGCGAGCGGCTTTGTCATTACTCCTCCCTGGATGATGCATCAAACATACGCCAAATGAAAAACCTTATATATATAGTCCTGTGTTTCATTCTCTGCATGGGCGTCCTGCTTCAATCTGCTTCGTTCCCATTCCTCACACTAAGTTGCATCTCCCACTTATCCAGGTCTGAATTGATGGCTTGTGCAGTGAGTAAACATAAAAACAGAAAATACATGGGTAAATATATGTTTGCAGCTGCCTTTCGTGACTGAACAAACATGGAAAAAGCATTTTTGTTCAGGCCTGCAGACAATTACAATGACTGCTATAACCCCACATAGGTTACAATAATGTCACTGTTTTGCACACACTCACACAGATGTCACAAACAAATGTAAAATTGATCCATTAAAATCTTGCCAAACACATAATTAAAGGGGCGTTATGTAGCATTTAGTGTGATTGTGTCAAAATTGCACTGTTTGCTCCTAGTTAGAGTAAATGGTTGTTTGTCTGTGTGTGTCTCCACTGTCCAGGATCTACCCCACCTAAGACCCATAGTTGCAGGCTCTAATCACCTGTGACCCCCCAAAAGGGAAAGCTAAAGAGGCTACATGAATGTTCCTTGTGCCTCTTTTCCAGGTGCCCAGGTCTGGCTGCAAGAGTTTTCAACATGTACCTAGGTCTTAGGTTCACATGTTTTGGTCTTGACCTGGTCTCAGTTTACCTTGGTCTTGGTCTCGACCTGTAAAAGTCTCAGTCCTGACTCAGCCTCGGCCCCCAAAAGTCTCATTTTGTATTGATCTTGGTTCACTCTGGTCTTGGAGAGGTCTTGGTCTCGATTAGTAACTCTTTTTTTTTATGCAATTAAAAATCCTAATACTTATTTACTATAGCCTCTAGATGGTAAATGATTTTTGGGGGGTTAAAATAAAAACAAACCAAGGAAGCAACTATTTCTTTTTTAGCAAACAGTTACTTAAGGAGATAGTTTCACCCAAAAGTTTTGTGCTTTACGATCATGTACTGAAGGCAGTGAGTTTATGACCTGTTCAGCCGGTGCCCAAGAGACAACCCACAGGATCCCCTATTTGACTACTTTATTTATTTTTCAATTTAGTTTTTGACACATGCAGTAAATTGACTAAAAAAGCCATAAAAGATCACATTATGTTCGCACCTAACATCCGTTTACTTGCTGCTTCTCCTCGTGTTTGTTTGTAGCATTGATCGAACAGGGTCGTGGTTCTGTACAATTCACAGCATGCAATGTTGTACAACGTGATGCAATATTAACACCCCCCAAAAATAAATATTTATATACAAGTACATGGATTTTTCTGCTTACAACACAAAAGCAAACATTGACAGTACTGTGCAAAAGTTTTAGGCAGGTGTGGAAGAAAAAAAAAGTGTGCTGAGTCTAACTAAGAGAGCTTTTGGATTTGTTTTGGAAGTTTAAGGAAAGGTCATTTATAGTCCAATGATGAAATTATTCATTTTGCTGTGGATCGAGATCACTGTTTAAGAGTGTTTTAAAGGATTTGGTCCCATTTTGTGATACAGACTGAAGAAAAATGATTAGTTTTAGTAGATTCTTTGCCATTGGGAGTTAAACAGGTTTTGAGGCTCAATTGAAAGAGCATTTACCCCTGAACCACTAGACAGGCCCAGTATCTTGGCAAAGGTCTACACTCTCTTCTTTTTCGGTCTTTTTGTACACTGAAACATATTTTTTGTCCAGAGCTTTTCTTAAAAATGCCTTCCAGACTTTTGCACAGTGCTGTAAAACAGACCAAGAGAAGAAATGATCAAAGTGCTGTGGACAGACATTCCTCTCAGTCACATGCAGATCAAAACTGGGACTCCAGACGAACCCCTGTGGTCATGAAAGGTCCCGGGCCCTCTCTCTACGGCCCCTAGTGGACCCCAGGCCTGAGGCAGTGTTCCTAGAGTCCGCTGATTGTTCTGCACCCCTCTGGCACCTTCACCAGGTCCTGCCTCACTTTGAAGCGCAGTGGCCTCTCCAGCCTCACACTATTCCCTTTAGATATTTTTCAAATGATAAATAAAAAATGGCTGCCTTTCTCATGGTTTGTACACCAAGAATATCTTAATGTCACATTATTGGGATCTTTAAAAGGTCAGTAAAAATGTCCTGATAAACATTAGGCTCAAATTCAAGGTTGTCTGCCTTCTTCTGGTATCGTGTCTCATTTTTACCTAATAGACTGTCTGCAATGTTCAAAATGTGAAGTTTTAGCAAGGTATTTAAAAAATGCTACTAATTAAAAGTGCTTTAATAAATACTTTTTAGTAATAGACCAAGGTGATAATAATTTTGGTGTCATCACTGTTTAGATCCAAGATACAAACTTCACTCACAAAAAGAACAAATTATTCAGTCTTTTACTAGTGTGCGAGTTCAGGGTTTTGTGGCTCATGGAAAAGAGCATTTACCCCTGAACTAGAAGATCTTCAAGTTTGAGTCTAGGTCTGGGCACTATATCTTTATCATTGCGAGATAGAACCAGAGCCATAGCAGAGGTCAGCGCTCTCTGAGTGATTCTTGTTTTCTTCTTTTTTGTTTTTTGTATATTTTTGTACATTGTTACACATTTCTTTGTTCATTTCTTGAAACCTGCTTTATTAATGTACTCCTCTGGTGCTCAGTCTAATGTAATGTTAGTAATTAGCATTTAACACAGCTAATTAGTCAGATATAATGTTAGTAGAAGCAAAAATGTTATCCAAGGACAACACAAATGCACTATAAGTTGTATTTTAGTCTACATTGTACACTATGTTCTTGTCCTTCCATTAATAATTCATATAGCCACAGTGATGGGGTAGGAATATTACTCGAGTAGAAGTAAGTGCATAGAAAAAGGGTTACAAGCCACTGTGGTGTACTTGTCCCATGCCTGGATAAATGGAGAGGGATGTGTCAGGACTGGAATCCAGGGTAAAACTAAGATTTTAAGTTCACTCACTAAAAGGACTAGTGATTTATTTGAGTAGATTCTTTACTATTTTGAGATATAAAGATTTTGTGGCTCAATGGAAAAAGCATTTCCCCTGAACTAGAAGTTTTTGAGTTTGAGTCCAGGTCTGGGCACTAAACGTATCTTTACCTATTGCGAGATAGAACCGGTGTCTTGGCAGAGGTGTGTGCTCTCTGAGTGCTGCTTGTTTTAAGTTGTGTTCTTTTTTGTACATTATTGATACACCTTTCTATTTTCATAGCCCTTCTAACACATTTGCATAGTACTATATATTAAGCTGTATTTTTTTCAACACTTTACAGGACGGTTCTTGTCCTTTGATTAATAATTCTTTTGCCTGTCCAGGTCCAGGACACAGCAGGACACTTTATGCAAGATTAGTGTCCTTGAATATATAGCCACAGTGATTGGGAACTACTGTCTACACTACATCTACCTGGCCAATAGATTCAGAAACTGAAGGCAAAGGGCGGTAAAACCATCAAAAATACTCAAAATTGGTATTAATTTAAAAGTACTGTTACCTGAAAGTAATAACAGAAGTGAAAGTAATCAACAAAATTCTTACTTGCCCGAGTAAAAGGTAAGAACCCCTCTAAAAACCTACCTAAAATACTGCATAGTATTATATATTAAGTTGTATTTTATTCTAAATTGTACAGGATGTTCTTGTCCTTCCATTAATAATTCTTCTGCCTGTCCAGGGCCAGTACACAGCAGGACACAAATGCAAAATGAGTGACCTTGAATATACAGTGATGGGAAACCTGGGCAGTGGATTTGAAAACTGTGTTGAAGGGAAAGGGTGGTCAAACCATCAAAAATACTTAAAATGGGTACTCAATTAAAACAGTTGTTACCTTTTACTTGAGTTAAAGTAAAAAGAGGACTGAATGTAAAGAGAAGAACTTTTTTGCACAGTAAGAACTACTACAGTTACTAAAGGGTCACAAGTCGGTGAACTGGTCCCATGCTCGGATGCTCCTGTATGACCTCTGCAACAAATAGACACCTTTTAAGTGAATGCGTGAGTTCACACCGACTGCGTGAGTCTATTTTTTACGGATGCCAGAGCCCTCATGCATTAAGTTGAACAGAGCATATCGAGCCAGACAGGAAGTCAGACCCAGGACCCGTGAAGATAATCCAGTAAACTAAAAAAAATAAAAAAAAAAAGCTTGTGCAGACTCTCACTCATGTATCAGGTTCCTGTAGACCGTTCTCAGTCACGTGACTTGGTTTGTTGCCACTGCCATTTTGGATTGGCAAAAAGCCGGTGTAGCTGGCTAGCGATTAGCGATGATGCATAGAAATTGAGTTCATATTTACCACTTTCGACACCGGTTCAATACTTAATGTTAAGTGGTCAGGTCAGACAGCAATATTTAGAGAAATGTTCACTTGTCGATGCTTAAGACCCATATGATGTGAAATTACCGTTTACCAACAGAATAGTGAAAAGGTAATATAAAAACTTCAATAAACTAGGCTTTCCACTGAGGTTTAAAAGTCTAAAATTATAAATCAGAATTTAATGCCTTAAAAAGTCACAAATTTGCTGAGATTTGGAATATTAGGATTTACATGTTTAACCTCATTCAATCTGGCAGTGACCAGATTCAGAAAGAAACTCAGCGAAAACATAATTTGCAATACAGGCATGACATACATCATTAGAAAGTTTATATTCTGAACAAAATTGGAATTAAGTTAATTTTATGCTTAAAATGGAGAATATGTGTAATTAATCCTCAGTATGCCCAAACAGAAAAACAGACTTTTTACCTTTGAACACTGGTTCTGTTCAAAACCAGTCCAATCCAGGATTAGTAACGCTCAATCAGTTCGTATAAATCCACAAGTAAATATCGAGATATATTTCCATAAAAGTATTTCATGTTTTGAAAATAATCCTGTAATCGCCATATCCTCACGCAGAAATGAACAAATACTAAGCTGTCCTGAACATTGTATTTTCTTTTTCTCCCCAGTTTGATAAATGTCCATGAAAACATGTTTACCCTGCTAATAAACCTGAGCAGACAGTAAGAACTGACTTCAGATTGGTTTTTACTTTATTTGACGATTACAGCAGGAATGATCTTTTATGTGACTTTTTTAAAGAATAAACTTTGTGAAACAGTGCAACATTAACATCTTTTACTTAAACAGACAGCTGGTAGATGCTATCACAGATATAGGACACATTAAACTAATTTTGATGAGTAAAACAAATTTAATTTGTTAGGCTACAGACAGCAGGACTGATCCATATCAGGGGTGTGACAACACCGGCTTTTGCCATCCAACATGGCCGCTCCATGCATCTCCGCGGAAATCACATGATCAGATGACTGCTGGCTGAGAAGGGTTTATATCTGCTGCTATAATTGCACAGAATTGTTCATTTGGTTTTGTTTTCTTCATACCTGACAGATTCAGTGTATATTCTGTATTGGGTTCAGTCTTCCAGCTCCGCCCTCGCCTTCTTCGTCATGTACCCCGAGAATGTTGTCACCTATACTGAACTCCTTTTCCCTTTGTATTTGTCCCTCTGGAAAGAAGTTAGTTTTGTAATCCACTGTAATCCTTTTGTTTGTTTTGTTTATATTCTTATTTTTGTCTTCTCTGTTTGAGCAATGAATGATAACGCACTTGTACTTGAGCTGTTATAACACCATTGTGACGTGTAGATTAGCTGATGCTACGTGCTAAGTGTATGCTGTTTCCTGTTTTTCATGTTTTGTCACCAAGGTCAACAATTGCTTATATTTTAAAAGTATTCCTCCAACAGCATTTTTTGTAAACTTTGCCTTAAACTTTTACACAGTCATATAGCTCCCTTAGCATGTTGTGGGGGCCTGGGACATCTGCCCAAACACTCACTGAATACGTTTACAGGAGCAGACGGGCCCCCGCTGAGAAAACTCATTTCGGCTGACCTGCAGATCATGACCATAGGTGAGGAGAGAAACTTATATCAACAATGATGTGGCAGCTGGCTCTAGGGACATGTACACGAGTGGTGGAGAGACGGTATATGAACAACTCTGGTTACTCCAAAGTACGACTGCTCCGTACCAAACCTGTCATATACAAGAACTATGTCCAATATCTTGATGATGACAAGACAGTATTTGGACAATATGGTTAAGGCTATTTACTATTGAGGTAAAAGTTCAGTTAGATTTTTTTATGAAGAGATACAAGGCTCTGGACTGATTAAGTAAAACCCTTACTAGCCTTACTATAGCTGCTTCTACTACTCCCCCCACCACTTTTGCTACTACTACTGCTACTACTACTACTACTACTGCTACTACTACTACTAATATAATCACCCTGTCACTACAACTGGTACTTTGCAGCTGCTACTACTACTACTACTACTACTACTAGGGCTACTACTACTACTACTCCCACTGCTTCTGGTACTAGTACTACAACAGCTACTACTCCTATAGTCACCCAGCCTGCCACTACAACTGCTACTCTTTCTACAACAGTTACTACTACTACTACTACTACTACTACTACTCCTATAGTCATCTGGCCACTACAACTGCTACTCTTTCTACAACGGCTACTACTACTACAGCAATTACTACTCCTGTAGTCATCCGGCCACTGCAACTTCTACACTTTCTACAACTGCTATTAATACTACTACTGTTTGTGCTCCTGCTACTACTACAAGTACTACTACAACAATCTAATGCCCTGATTCTCCAGCAGTAAAGTAAAACTTTCTTTTCCAGCCTTTTGTTGCCCCTGTTCCAAATTTTTTGAGATGTGTTGCTGCCATCAACTTGCAAAGGTGCCAATATTTTTTCATAAAATGGTAAAATATCATGTACTTTTTATTCATTTTTTCTTCAGTAATTCTTTAATCCCAGATCTTCTTTGAGTATAATCAAATTAACTTCTGTACACGCTGCAGTAGTCATGGCGTACAACAATTGCGACTCCTAACTAACCATGAAAAGAGTCATTCATCCTTCTCTGTCTGTGGATCGATACTGCGCTGAAAACACATCCAGGGCCCGAGAGCACACTGGACATCTCCTCATGTGATGTATAATCCCTGTGACGCATTCAGGGTCCTGCTGTCGGGGTTTACTGTGAAATAGATGTGTCTGTAAACTTCCCATATCGCTTTGTTCAGGAGGTCACATGTAAAGTGTCACTTCAGATGCGCACAAAAGCCACAGCGGACTATAAATTCTGAATTGGTCTCGTGGCCCCTCGATATATGGCTCATAATAACAGGACGGAGATGGAGAGAGACTGACAGGTGAGGGGTGAACAAAGCATCATTCCCCAGAGTAAAAAGGTTAAAAGAAAACATAATAAAACACAGAGGCCTGCCACTGTCAGCCCGTACGATGTGTCCAGTCAGCTGTGAGCGGCTCCACTCGCACTCCTCATGCATTTTCCATTCTGCTGCTTAAACTAATAACCCACTGTCAGACCTGATGGCTTCCTATGAAATGAATCTCAAATATATCCTCGTCTAACAATGACAAAAGGACTGTGTAGTAGCAGGCTTTGTTACACTGAGCAAAGGTGGAAGAAGTAATCTGTTCTCATGTAAAGTACCATTAATGCTACTCAAGATGAAGCAAAAAAGTTCGAAGTAGAAATAAAATGTAAAATGCAACGTTATATGGTAAATGAGGTTTGAAAGTTGATTTTTGCAATTGCACAGAAAAATATATCTATCTAATTACTATTGCAGTCATAATAGTACACTGCTTTTGCTTCTGCTGCTACTCCTATACAGCAAATGTTCCTACTACTGCTACTAGTACAAACATCACTACTACAATTACTTCTACAGCCAGTTGTACCCACACTCTAGGCTCAAGATCAAAAAGTACTGGTAACGCTTTATAATAAGATTCCTTAAAAGTACTTTTAATAATCTAGTGGCTTTAAAATGTTGAGCAAAATATCATCAAAAACCTGGAGTTGTGTTTTGTTTCATTCACGCCTGTTTGAGTAAATCCTCTATTCTCTGGCATGGTCGTTCTGAGCCCTCAAAACACTTGGTTCCACAAACCTCTGCCTCTCCCATGAAGCCCCGCCCACTCCAGGAAGCACTGAACAATCAAAAAGCCCTCTACATCCAGTCTGCTCTCACTCATTTATCAAAAAAAAAAAAACAAAACACAAAAAAAAACAGTGTACAGGTCTGTTTCCACTGATTCCTCACAGCTATCTTTCTTTTTATAGTAAAAAATAAATAAAATAAATTTCTCTGTTTCTGTTCAGAAGACCATAACTGAGCTGCCATCTTCTGGTCTCTTCACCGGTTTCTTCATGGCAGTAGTAAAGTAATTATTGGAAATGCTTCCTTTTAGGTACGTAATGTTTTTAAAAGTTGTAAAACTTGTAGGGCTGTTCTAGAGGTGACCAAGATTACAGAAAACAAATAAAAGCATAAATTAGTTCTAGATAGTAGTCACTTTCACTGCTGACACTGTGCAACACAAACTCTTATCACTATGTGGTCATTGTGGATGGTATTAAATTAAACCACAGCTTGATATTTTCAAAAGCAAAAGCCCGAAGTGTGACTGGGCAGCTGCCGTGGAAATGACTCAAGCAGGAAGTGTGTCGGAGTAATGACACATTCAGATTTGGCAATAGAAAACAGATCTAATTTCTCCCAATTGTATGTGACTAACTGTCTGAGAGCTGCTCCAGTGTCTGTAAGATCCCTGCTGAGATGCAAGACAATTTATCTGATGCTGTCGGAAAAACTGAAAACAGGCCTAAACAAACAAACTCAATAGAAGAACAATCAGTGTCTATGAAAAGCTGTTTATTTTAAGTGTTGCAAGTGTTTAGTTGTTAAAATTATAAATACATAAATAAATAGTCTAAATAATATAAATCTTTGATCACACTACACAGCAGACAAAACCATACACAAAATCAGTGCATGTGCATTACATAGAAGAGGCTGAATCAGAGTCAGTCACTGGCACAAAGTGAAGTCAGTGCTCACAATATGAAAAGTACTTTGGGAGAATAATATTTTTCATTCAAGATACATTTAAGTTCTTTTTATACATCAATATTGTCACAGGAGTCTCTTTTTTTTTTAATTGATGACCATTTTATTGTGGAAAGATTCCCTAGGCGGACTATATTATGAAAAATTTACTTTTTTGAGCTTTCTACCATGTTATAATGTTGTTTTTTTCATCAAAAGCATACCTGGAGTTGTGTTTTTCTTTTTCATTTCCGCCTGTATGAGTAATCCTGTATTCTCTGGCACTGAGTTTCTGATGCCTCAAAACGCTTGGTTCCACATACCCCGCCCACTCCAGGAAGCATTGACCAATCAACAAGGCCTCTAAATCCAGTCTGCTCTCATTCATTTATCAAAAAAAACAGTGTACAGCTCTGTTTCCAGTGATTCCTCACAACTATATTTCATTTAGTAGTAAAATTACATCATACAAAAAGTACAAGGAAATACTCTGCTGCCCTTTACTGGTCTCGTCACCTGTTTCTGTATAACACCAGTAAAGTATGTATTGGAAACGTTCTCTTTTTAATCAGATGTTTTTTAAAGGTTGTAAAACATGCAATGCTGTTCTAGAGGTGACCAAGATTGGTTTAAAAGATAAATTAAAGCATAATATAGCCCCTTTACCTATTTGACTTATGGTAAATATAAATTTTGTATACAAAATTTGACAAAAACAGAATGAAATCAGCTTAAAAACTGAACGCCTTTATAAAGAATGTAATATCAGTGCTGGTCAGGGCAACAGTGAGGTTATAGGCTTCTTCTATTTAGAATGGGGTTCATTTAGGCTTCCTGTTGGTAAGTAATCCAAAAGTAAAGTAACTAAGTTACTTTAATGAGTCAGTAACTAAGTAAAGTAATATATTACTTTTTAAAAGAGTAACTAGTAATCTGTAACTAGTTACTTTTTTTGAGTAACTAACCTAACACTGGTGCTGAATCCGTGTCTTGTCTGTACAGTGTGGACGTTGTTAGTAGTAACAAATTCCCCATGATTTCCTGTTGTGTACCTGTAGTTTTGAGTGGTAACTAGTTTGCATTTAAAAAGAGTTTGAAGCCATATTTCAGTGAATTCATAATCAAATCCTATTCCAGAGCCAAGAGTTTTTAGTATCTGTCGCTATGTCGATCTATAGAGCAGCACACGATTCAAAAACAACTTATTGGCACTACCTCGCCTCAGCATAATGACTAACTAAAATCAAGTGTAAAAGCTTCTGTCTGCAATGCTTAGTGCTTTGTACATTCACACAGGATTACTCCGCTGACTTCAAAGAGCCCTGGTGCAGTGATAAGGCATGGGCAGAAATGCAGATTGGAGGAAGTTGGCGGTGTTTGTTTTCAGGCATCTGTTCGACAAATGTAAAAAGACAATTCTTTGCCAATACGTCCCATACGAGAACGACAGTTTGCAAACAACCAGATGCTTGATGTTATATCCTTGGTTACACATCATGATGCATACAAGTAGTCTGTCCAAAAATGTCCTCCGTCATTCTTCATATTGATGTATTATTTTGTGTGTGGAACAAATGAGTCTTCAATTTTGCTGACTTCCACCTCTTTCTTTGAGTTTCTTTTTCTTCTTATAAGCAACCATATGCCCAGGCTGCTGCTTATTGCTGTTCAAAGACAAGTAGTTCTTAAAACGAGTACTTCTCCTCCCAATTTGAAGTTTCAGGTACAACCTAAATTTCCATCTGATGTCCTATAATAGGAGGACACAGTGGAAAAGCTCTTGTTCTTGCCTCCAAGCAAAAAGATCGTGGGTTCAATCCTTGGGCCAGCCAACACACAAACTCTCTGGGTAGATTCTGCATGTGCTATGTTCTCTCTGGGTACTCTGGAATTAGTGACTTAAAATTGCCCCTAGTGGATGAATGTGGGAGTGAATGGTTGTCTGTCTGTGTATGTCCAGGGTGTAGGATAGACTCCAGCACAGGTGTTCTGGGAAATTCGCTTCCCCCAGGTCTTTATATGAGCTTGATGAATCAAACACATACTGTATGCATCATAATCAAATGTATTTTAGCCATTTTATGTATTTTGAAGATATAAATTGTTTAATTAGCTGATTATTCACATATGCTGCTTAACTGTAAGTAACCTATTTTTGTAAAGCATTTGCACCAGCCATGTCTGACAATGACATGGCTGACAGTGTCATTGTGTAGAGCCCGACCAATATGGATTTTTTGAGGCTGATGCTGATATTAGGTAACAAAAAAATACAAATATCCGATACATCGGCCGATACAGTTATACATTAGGTAAAAGTTTTTGAAAGCATTTTTCTTTCTGCTCTTGTTTACATGAATATGGCGTGTACACCCGAGGCCACTTTATTAGAGTAAACATCTTTTTAAAATGTTGTAGAAAACTGCTTATTAATCTTTATTCTGATTGGTATGTAGGTTGTAGTGGGTATTCATGTGGGGAGTATTATTATGTATTTTATGTATTATATTTATTTATTTTATTTAGCTTTAACTAAATTAGTATAACTAATCAGTTAAACTACATCAGTTTAAATTTCATTTAAATTTGCTTTGCAAGTAGAGCATTGGGAGAACTACAAAATGCATTTTGAATTTTTGTTCTATGAGGTTTTATGGCAGAGAAATTAGCAAAATATTTGTATTGCCTTTTTCAGCTTTTCAGGCCATGAGAAGGCGATTTGGGCTGTTTCCTATGAACTGCAGAGTGAAAACCCAACTGTTTGGAAACACCAGCGCCCTCTGCTGCACAAATAGCAGAAGGCCATAATTTGCAAGTAAACAGGTCTTATTCCAGCACTCCAGCACACAGTAAAATTAACACTTTTATATCGATGGATTTTGGCCAAACTTCAGCCAATAACCGATAATTTTCTAATGGGTTATATTGGCCGATAATATTGGCTGGCCGATATATCGCTCGAGCTCTAAAATGAGAAAAACTCCTGGTGCTCAATAGGAGAAACTTGGGGGAACCAAATTTCCCTGTTTCAGCTATACTGTTGTTGTACTGATGTTGGCTGGTGAGTGGCAGGGGATGGAAACACTATTTGGGGACGGCAGTGGCTCAGGAGGTTGAGCTAGTCGCCCATTAACCAGAAGATTGGCGGATGAATCTCCGCTACTGGCATTGCATACTGCTGTTGTGTCCTTGTGTTAGACTCTTCACCCACCTTGCCTCCTTAGTGTGTTCACTGGTGTAATAATGTCTGTGTGTTTGTGTGTTTGGTGCATGTCTCTGTCAGTCTGTCCCAGGGCAGCTGTGGCTACAGAAATAGCCCACCACTACCAGTGTGTGTGGAGTGAATAAATAATGGACAAATGTAAAGCGCTGTGAGTGTCTAGGAAGGTAAAATCCAATCCATTAATATTATTATTGGTGACAGATTTTGTTGTAACCGCACCTGGGACAGCAGAAGTAAAATCGGGTCGTTCAGCTTTAAGTAGAAATACTCTCTACAAATTCCTCAGTCCTTTTAAATCTTTGGTTGTAGCACTGCAGTCAAAAGATGGGACAATGGCTCAAAATCCTCGCTCTAAATTCTGATGCGGCTGCTCTGGTCCGTGGCCCCAGTGGTCAGTGGGGGTTGCTGCTTGCTCCGTTGGTCATAGTCAGTTTGCTCCACCTTCTCTGACTGAGCAACTTTCGGTTCTGCTGCACTTTGAGTCGCACATCGAACACCTCCTGGATGGCTTTTTTGAAACAGTGGAAGTTGTAGTCAATCAAACCTGTGACAGAAAAGAGAAGTCAAAAAAAAGTTTGAAAAGTGCACAGCTCTGAAGTGAATAGTATCTCAAATTTGAATAAGGCACATTATAATAGTATCCTAAATTCATGTATATAGACACTGATCAAGCTTAACATTATGACCACTTAGAAGGTGGAATATATTATATATAAAAATGAAAAATGGTCAAGTGTAGGGATTTTAGCAAGGTTTACAAAATTGTGATGGCTGTAGACCAGGGGTAGGCACGTTTGATTGCAGTTGGGCCAAACAGTTTTTGAACTACTAACTAGGTGGTGGGACACATGAATGGACATACAGTTCTCTTTCATGGTTACTTGGCAGCTTTAAATTAACATATGTTAGCATGTTCAATTACATATACAAAATATATAGATCAATAAATAAATACCTTAAAGATAAATAAATACATATATACAAATCCTCACCCCAACCACACCTCCCCCTATTTTGCAAAATTTTTACGCAGCAAATTAGATAAACATTGGGAACTTATTGGATAGAGGCAAAGGTAACCATGACAGAAGGAGGTCACATGACAGAATGCTTGCTATTTATTGGTTGGAGGCAACTAAAACAATGAAACCATGACAGAGAGCTGTATGCTTGCAAATAAGGTCTTATACCGTCTCATTCACTGACAGCTCCGTGGGGTTAAATGCTATCAAGTAATAACAACTAATAAAAGTGGATATCAGTTAAAAAGGTGATGAGGGCCAACTTTATCTGGCCGAGGGCCAAGTTTGGCCTACGGGCCACGGGTTGCCTACCCCTGCTATAGATGATTGGAATCAGAGCATCTCTTGTGGGTTGTGCTGGTTCTGATAGAAAGGTGTCAGAATACACAAAAGCATCACAGTTTGTTGCATAATAGGCAGGTGGTCATAATGTTACGCCTGATTGGTGTACATTTATCAGTGTTTAATATGCGTTTCCCCAACAAATGCATACATATTCAGGATAAAATAAAAAGGCTACTGAAGGCAATGAATATGTTTTTTTTTTTTTTACCTTGAGTCACAGAACAACGTTGCACTCATTTGCATGCAAAAGAAGTTAGTGAAGGTTTTTCCTGCTTATTTCTGTTCTAAAATAGCTTTTCATCTTGTTAATAACATCATTGTCCGACACTTTGATACTAACCAGTGTCTTTATTTTGTTGAAAAACTGAGCAGAGACATATTATTGAAATATACTGGAGTGCAAACCATATCCTGTGTCCAGCTGCTCACTAGTCTCTCCATGAATTTAACGGACGAATCTATGTCTGGTCATTGCCGTAGATCTAAGCCCTCCTGGTGCGAGCGGCTCTGTGGGAGGCTGTAAGGTATGACCTGTATGTTTGGAATACTAACACAACATTTAAATATTTCCTGGGTGAGACTTCACCTGCTACACAACACTTTTTCAGAGCAAGAGCCCACCGAATGAAAAAACAGGCTTAACGCAGAATTAAGTAGCTCATCATTCAACT
Source organism: Bostrychus sinensis (assembly GCA_020698575.1). Taxonomy (NCBI): domain Eukaryota; kingdom Metazoa; phylum Chordata; class Actinopteri; order Gobiiformes; family Eleotridae; genus Bostrychus; species Bostrychus sinensis. Next base: position 9,980,767 of record CM036258.1, read on the forward strand.
ATTTTATGAAATCAAGCATGGACAAATATTTTAAAGTTTTCACAAATGTAATGATTCAGCAACCATTTTTACCTCTGCCAAGAAGGTCATGTTTTTGCCAGTATTGATTCGACTGTTGGCAGCATGACTCAAAAACTTTGATTAAATTTTCAGCAAAGGTCAGTGATAGGCCAAGGAGCCAATGATTCATTTTTGGTGTGGATCCAGATCACCGTCGGGGTCCTGAAATTTACACGGTGTGATGGTACTGCATTGGCGAAGGGCTGCGGTTTTCCAAGTGCCTTAAGGTGCTGTGTGTAGCTTTTGCAACATATTTTATGGTGCCAACACTGAGACATATATAAAAGGGCATCTCAATACATTAAAATATTGTGGAAAAGCCAGTGTAGAGTTTCAGCCAGTGTTTCAGTAGTTCAGTTCAAAGTAAACACATATATAGTTTTATTAAACATAGTGAAATATGTTAAAAATAATATATTAAGCTTGTATTCAAAATTTTAAACCCATCTTGGTCACCTTAAGAACAGCATTGCATGTTTTAGAAACCTTTAAAAACATTATTTGACTAAAAGAAAGCATTTTTAATACATACTCAACAGGTGTCATAAAGAAACAGGGGGAAAAACCAGCAGAGGGCAGCAGAGGGCATAGTGTTGCAGGCTTTAGAACATAATTAAAGAAAAACAGCACTTCCTAAAACTGTTTGTAGGCTGCCATTTTACTACTAAATGAAACATAGCTGTGAGGAATCAGTGGAAACACATCTGTACAGTGCTTTTTTGGATAAATTAGTGAGAGCTGACTGGATGTTTATTACGGTTATGTTTTTGCTGAGGGAACAACATTATGGTAGACAGCTCAGAAAAGGTGATTTGGCATAATACAGTCATTTTAAGCATTGATTTATTTTATTTGTGATGATTATGGCTTACAGGAAATGAAAACCTATATTCGGCATATCATAAAACACATGCTGAAAAAAATTACAGTGAGTAAATCAATATGCGTTTCACTTTCTGAAGTCAACTACTGAAATCTCACTCACTTTCACAATGTTCTAATTCACTGAGATGCATAACAATAATTTAGTTTATAAATATACAGTTGGAGACATTTGTTTCATTTTTATTATTATTATTTATTAATTTGTATATTTTTTATTACCGCTGTACTAGTGACCTGCTGAAATGTTTTTCATTGTTTTCTACAGGACAATGACAATAAACCTATTCTATATTCTGTTTTCTGGCCTTGGGAACGGCCCGAAGAGGACACTGGCTCGTGACTCCTAGTGGCTGGATCATTATTTTGAAAAATACAGACCCAGAAACTTTACCCACTGGACTAAAAAACAAAAGTTATCCATTTAAAATGTTATGTTTCTTAAAATTATTTCAGGCAAACTTAACGTTTTGAATTAGATCTACTCAGTTTAACAATGAGTGAAAACCAGTTCAACAATAAAAGAAGCTCATGAATAAAAAATTATTTTTGCCCTCTAACACTGCGCATTTCCTTCGAGACATATTTCCCCAACAAAAAAGCCAAATCACCAGAGCATTTATGAGACTAAAGCAAAAACAAAGAAAACAAAGACACAACCCGATTTGTGGGAAACACAGCCTCCACAAACAAAATCAGCGCCACGGCAGTCACACAAGGATCCGTCTGAATAGTATATAATGCCGAGGAACAACAGAGGGCATGCTGAGATGAGACTCCAGCTACAAAAGGCACGGCTAATACCATATCTCAGTGACACAAACATGACTTGTTTTAAACAGCCTTACATAATGAGATTTATGAAGAACAGCTCTACTTCCTCTCAGTATTGTCTGCAGCAGTGGTTAATACACAAAGTGATTAATACGCTTTAAAAATATCTTTAAAAGTGTGCCAATATTTAGCTAATTGCTGGTAATCGCTACGGGCCTATTTACAAAATTGGGGGAAAGAAAAGTTTAAGTCTGAAAACATAATTTAATTAAACTGCAGAGAAAGTTATGTGTTGCTTTTTTTTTTTTAAAGATGTTGCATACTTTGGTTTGTTAATAAAGGTCAAAACTCTCAATCATTTTAAAGAAGAGGGAACTGCCTATTCACTTTTTTTAAGCACAGCCTTTTAACTTGATGCCATAGGTTTTTTATAATATAAGAGATGTAATATGCACAGGTTGTGATCTAAGTACTTCAACTTGTAGTCTGTTGCTAAGGAAACCGGATTTCTAAAGAATGATTTGAAGTGGACGTCAAAGTTTCGTCACTCCATCTATGGGCTGCATTTTCCAATGTAAATGCAGGAACACGCTTGTCATGAGCCCTTTACAAACACACACCATCTCCTGAAATCTTTGGGAGAGTCAGATACACACACGCACACACACACACCTACATGAAGGTGATTTCTGGGCGGCCATAGTGCTATGTCTGGAGCAATTAAATGTTTGCATATGTGATTATGGTCCGGAGGTCAGCTGATGAAATGTATGCATGTATGTGTCTCTCAATGTCAGTGGAGTGCAGTCAGTGTAAATCCTTGTGCACTCACACAACTTGTTTGTGCTTCAGTTTTCTCTGCATTGTTAAGTTGCGCGTTACATCGAGTAAAAACAGTGATAATATCAGCGCTGTCACTGTGAAGGACTCTGCTCATTTATCGGTCAGCTTTGTGTTGCTAGTAGCCTCACTGATTTAAGTGTCATGCCCCGCTCGGCTCACCTCCCTTCAGTAGTTCAATTCAAAAAGTATAATCATAACATGAATAAACGCTTGAAATATTTCACTCTGACTCTATATATTACAAAAGTTTAAACTGAACTACTGAAACAAATGCCCTTTTCCATGATATTCTAAGTCTTATGCAGGGTTGTACATTAAATTAAAATATACTACCAGCCACCACTTACTGAGCCCTAATAATTAGCCAAATGACAGTACGGCATCTCTATAGCTTGATCAATACTTACTACTACACCATTTGATGGACAGAAAAGAATGAATATCTAACCTTACAACTTCCAGGACTTTAGATGTGTTTCTAAAATCTTTGTGCCAGATTGCACAGTATGCCTTACAGCAGTGGTCAGCAATTTCTTCAGAGTTTGAAATCTGCTGACTTGGTTTTGGGGAGGGGAAAAGACGTACAGTACCTACTGAAATAGTACAAAAGTCTAGACCCTATTTTTTCAGACTTTCAACTTGATCTAACTTTTTGAAGCTATGTACAAGAGTTAATTGTTTTGTCCCAAGCCCAGATAAATGGAGAGGGTTAAATTAGTTATACATTATTGGTAGAAATAACAATATGTATAGTATAGCATTATATCATTGCTAAATACCAAATATTTTGCCATTCAATCACTGTTTCCAATATCCACTCTGTTATGGTATGTTTGTTACAGGAATGTAGAAAACACAGAACTGCTTTAGGCTTGTAGTCCTCTTCTTTGACACATCAAGCTCTTTCTGCAGCTCGAGGGTTCTCCATTGTGGAGCCAACAACACACTTTGCCTGCAGCTGTCAAGAGCAGCTTTGTACTGCTAAGTCTCACACAAGCCTGTTAGTCCAGGAATCCTGCCTCTGTGATCATGCAAAAAGCAATGATAGCTTAGAGCTGGTCTATTGTTGCCAAAGGGTATGGGAAATAGCTCACATTTTTGTTGAATGGGCATTAGTGCTGTAAACCACTGTAGCCATCGTAGGTTTCAATGGAGTAAATTTCATACAGCAATCGTGCGTAACATTATGACCACCTGCCTACTATGCATTCCCATACACAAAAAACTGTTATGCGCTGTGTATTCTGAGACCTTTCTATCAGAATCAGTGTAAACATCGTCTGTAATTTCAGCTACAGCCACTCGGATTCCTTCCTTGGAGCAATTTTGATAGATACAGACCCACTGCAGACCGGGAACGCACAACAAGACCTGCAGTTTTGGAGATACTCTGACACCGTCGTCTTGTCATTACAATTTGGCTTATTTCATGCTTATGCTTGCCCATTTTTCCTGCTTGTAACACATCAGCTTTGAGGATTAAATGTTCACTTGTTGCCTAATATATCCCACAGAGCAGGTGCCATGATGAAGAGATAATCTGTGTTAGTCACCTCACCTGTCAGTAGTCATAATGTTTTGCCTGTTTAGTGTATACCATCTTGTTTGCAGTCTCTTTCATAAGAAAATATCATCACCATGGTTTATCGGTGGTCTAGGGCTGCAAAAACTAATTGAATTAATCAATTATAATCAATTATTGAAATAATCGTCAACTACTTTAGTAAACTGGGGTATTCATAGACTCTGAAGCATGTCATGTGCTGAGACGGGAGGGTTTATTACCAAGACAGAGCAGTAAAGCCACAAAAACATTTAAAACTATTTACATTTTGTGTTTCTGATTAAAAATATCTTTGTATGTGTATATGCTCTTTCCAAATGACATAGTTGTAGCTTCATCTGGCTCAAATTATGTTTAAATTAAGAGATTTTTGGTAGGATTGTCACAATTTTTTAGCAGCGATTATGAAAATATTAGTTAGCTGCAGCCCTAAGCTGGTCTATTGTTGCTAGAGGAGTTTGGGTATAGGAAACAGCTCACATTTTTGTTCAGAGTGCATTAGTGCTGTAAATCACTGTTGCTACTTGGTGGGTTTTAATGGAGAAATGTTGTTCTGCATTTTAGAAAATATGTTGTTTTCTTGTTTGCAGTCTCATTTATAAAAAATGTCAATGCAATAATTTAGAGGAGAATGAAAATATGAACCAGAATTGCTCTTGCCTGGTGTGACCCTGGTTGATTGTGAATGGGTGCATTGTCCCTGAAATCATCAGTACAAAATGAAAATAGCTGCATTTATGTGAAGGTCTCTTTGCTCATTGTGATTACCACTGGTGGCACTTCACCGCTGGAACAAATGGTCAGTTGTCTCATTCCTAGTTGAATTAGATGTTATGTTAATCACAAAATAAACATGAAGGCATTTGCTTTAAGCCACAAATGTTTTTTTTTCTGAGGGAGTTACGTGAATAAGGTCTCCTAAGTTTGCTGACTTGACCTTTTGTTTGAAAATGTCTTTGCACTCAGAGGTCCCTGTTGTGTTGTGTCCTTCACAAAATGACAACTTTAAAAGCTGTCTGGCAGAAGCACAAATGAAACTACTGTAGCAAGGATTTAATTCAGAGATGCAAAGACAACATACATTTACACATTTGTTTGTGTGTTTGTCTGTAAGCAGGATAACTTGAAAAGTAATGGTCCGATTTTTGCCGACAGTAATGGCCGGAAGGAAATCGAGCTATTGGTGTGTAATTGAAACACCTTCTGAACACCTCTGGACTAGAAGATCCCCAGTTTGAGTCCATATGGGCACTCTATCATTAACACTGCAAGATAGGGCCAATGCTTTAGAAGACATGTGTGTATTTCAAGTGTGTCTATAGCATCTTTGCACTTGGTTCACTGACATTTGGGTTCACACTGAGCCTTTCCAGTGGACTTTCCTTGATGCTTTGTTTACCCTCATCATCAACGAGGCGTTTCTTCTGTACATAAAGTCTAATTGATCATAGCAGTGGTTAGTGTGTCATCAGATCCGCAGCCTTTACAATTAGAAAAGAGCAAATTAATAAACGGATTGGCCAGACCCACCACACACCTGCTATTATTAATAGATAATTAGCACAAGCAGCAGGGGCTTCAAATGAGCTGTCGAACACTTGTAGAAAATCCATTTAATGCTTGTTAGGAACAGTTGATTGCACAGGAGGCATCTGCCATGACATGACTATAAAATGTAAAGTGTAAAGGAGTGTGTGTTGTGATGTTTTGTATTCTAAACCACACTTATATTTGTCTTTCCATATTCCTTTCATTTTTTTTATTTTGACACTTGACTAATTGTGTGTTGACATGTATCTTGTATCTCTCCCAAAATCAAAACTAATGCGATATCACATTTGCAAACAAACTGGATCTTGCAAATTTTTTTGGTCAGAACCACAGTTTGCTGGAGCGTTTTCTGCAGCTTCGTTGGTTCAGACCAAATGGGGAAGTTTGAAAATCCAATGGGAACAGTGTAGGTGAGAAAGCCCAGAGGCAAAAAACATGCCTAGTCATTGTGATTTTTTGTCTCAGAATGATATATTTCACCAAGAAAGAAAACTGCATCCCAAGGCGAGAGTGTAGTTACTAATAAATTAGTTGTATTGTGCAGCAATAGCTGAGGAGGTTGTCCAATAACCAAAAGGTTGGGGGTTCAATTCCAGCTCCCGCCAGTTCATACAGTTGATGAGTCTTTACTTCCAGTGCCTGTGCACACTGGTGTAAATGTATGGCTGTTTGTGGGAGAGAAGTGAATAGTTCCTTTTTGTGAAGCACTTTGTGTAGCCGTGCATTCACAAAGGCACTATAAATGCAGCCATTTACCATTTGTATTGTAATTAATACAAAAAAGAACAAGGCATTGATTTTGCTCCCACCACAACAACACAATTGACATTTTTATACTGCTTTAAGAGCTGTCAGTGTTCTTTTAAAAACACAAAGTTCTCAAAGTTTTAAGTAAACTGGTGAGACTCCAGAGTGCAGTGTTGTGCCCCAATTACAAGAAGAGCACCCCAGAGGGCAGAGGACAGAGTCTCAGAGCAGTAAGATCTCTTCATATCTGACGTGTCTGTGGGACTGCCAATGATCAAAACACAGCTCTTGAAAGAAGCCTTGGCCTTTGATTCCACAGACAAAGCTTATGCTGTTTGTTGCAGATGGAGAAGTTTTTACTTACAACACAACTTGCATCGGCAATAATAATGATAATAAGTGACACACAGTGGTAACTTTGACCATTTTTTGGGCAGCACGGTGGCAAAGTGGTTAGCACTCTCGCTTCACAGCAAGATGGTCCTGGACTGTGTGGGGCCTTTCTGTGTGGAGTTTGCATGATCTTCCTGTGTCTGGTTGGGTTTTCTCCAGGTGCTCTGGTTTCCCCCATCAACCTAAAACATGCACTCCAGGCTAATCCTCCAGCTAGCTACTCCTGACCAAGATCCTGGCTCAGATCTGAACAAGGGTCACCTGGCACTGCACTGCGGTCACCCAGCGAAATTGAAGGAACAAGGGGTCACAAGCCAGATTATTATTTGTGCTGGCCCCAAGCCTGAGTAAATGGAGAGGATGGTCAGGAAGGTCAACCGGCAAAAAAAACCCTAAGCCAAATCATTATGCAAATCACTGCACCCTAGGAGGCAGATAAGGAGACCCTCGGAAGAGAAAAGCCGCAAAAAAAGAAGAAAGTAATGTTGTAATGAATGCGTAGCGTGGACTTTTAAAAAAAGGTCATACATTATTTGACAGTCACGGATAAAACAGGCAAAACAGAACTAAGCCAAGAGCATTAAATATTGTTCTCTGTCATTACACACCATGGTAAAATGTGAAATAGTCCCAAAATGGTCTTTAAACAAGCATGGTTAAAAGAACAGAGTCGGTAAATGCTGTAGCTACAGTTTTGTTAAGTCAGCCATTCAGTTTTCCTCGAAGAGTAAAAACTTTCAGAGTTAATAATGTTGATACAGTCTGCAGTTCATTAGCTTGCGTCTCTGTGTTGCTCCACGGTCAGCAGCCCGAGCAGTGACAGCAGGGGTACCAGCCGCTTTCTAACATGCTGTGTGCCGCTACATTACTCGGAAGAAATTGTTCATCTATTGCCAATGCCAATTTTCATCTCCATCTTTCATGTTTGAATAAATACAGATTGCCCCGACAGTAACAGCCACTGGCACAGGCACAAGTTTCTGCAAGTACTTTATTAACCTCAATGTTAAGAGAGTTTTTAAGTAACACGCACTTTTAATTTATTCTGTATCTTTTTTATGACAAAATTCATAGAATGGCAATTGGTAAGTTTGACTTTTCTAATACTCAATATACACCAGGATTTAGGTAATTATCTATATTGATTTATGATGTCAAAAAAAAAGTTAGCAAATAAGAGAAAAGACACACACATCCACAAAACAAAAAGTTAGAAAATCACAGCGATAGGCAAGAAAAAATTAAAGAATTTAAAGGGGTTATATTTGTCATAATGGGTTAAACACAGTGGAAAAAGGACCCAAAAAGCAAAACTGTGGTGGTGAAACTTAAAAAACACAAGGACTAACTAGACATTAAAATAAAACACAAGGGAAACAAGACATGGACAAAGACAGGACCGTGACAATATTAGGCTAAATCATTTTTTTATAGCATTCTACTATGTTATAATGTTCCCTCATCAAAAACATACCTGGGGTATTTGAGGTATCCTGTATTCTCTGGGGTTACCTTTCTGCATGCTCCAAATGGCTCTTTCCTACTTCCCTCTGTACCCCCTCTACGTCCAGTCTGCTCTCATTCCTTTATCCAAAAAACAGTGTACAGCTCTGTTTCCACTGATTCCTCACAGCTGTTTTTTATTTTGTGGTAAAATGGTCTCATGCAAAAAGTTTCTGGAAGTAAACAGCTTTCTTCTCTGTTTTTTTCTAAATGAGCACAACAGAACTGCACTCTGCTGCCCTTTGCTGGTCTCTACACATATCTCTGTATGACACCAGTAAATCAATCAATCAAAATGTATTTGTATAGCACCTTACAACAGCCAAATGGTGCTCAAGATGCTTATGACAGAGTCAAGAATAATAAAACAAATTACAGTATAAAATGCAGAGAGAATGCACAAACAGAAATGTACAGTCACATCTACAAGACATCAAAAAATTAATTATGTGTCAAATGCCAGTGTGCATAAATCAGTTTTTAGCTGTGATTTAAAAGGAGTTAGCTCAGTTATGGATTGTAGCTTGGTTGGAAGCGAATTCCAAAGCCTGGGAGCAAAATCTGCAAAGGAACTATCACCGCACTTTTTGTATCTTGACCTTGGGACCAACAGAGATCTATGTTCAGAGGAGCGCAGAGCTCTGACTGGGTGATGAATTGTCAAAAGGTCAGTCAAGAAGACTGGGGCAAAGCCACTGATGGCTTTGAAAATGAACAGCAGGACATTAACCTCAACCCTGAAATGCACCGGAAGCCAGTGGAGAGACAGAAGAGCAGGGGTGATATGACCACTCAATTATTCATTAAAAATGTTTTCTTTTAGTTTTTATAGGTTGTAAAATGTGCTGTGCTGTTCTACAGGTGACCAAAATTGGTTTAAAAAGATACAAAAAAGCATAATGTCACCCCTTTAAGAGTTTTTGCATCTGGAGCACTGGATATTGGATTCTACAACAGATTCTGTATGATTAAAAGATAGGACCAATTCCACAATCCATCCATTCACAAGGGATCAGCAAGGGAACAGATTAGATTAGTTTAAGAGTAATCTTTACCATTGTGGCTCAATAGCATTTATCCGTGAACTACAGGGATATCTTTAACTTGGCGGTGGGCACTGCTCTCCAATTGCTTTTCATCTTTGTTACAAGCAAATCGACAAGGTGACAAGAGAAATACGTGTCACTGGGATTACCACTGTGAAGAAAACAAGAGGAAATAACAAGCATATTATAACAAACTGTAAGTGTAAAAAAAAATGTACACAGAAACTTTCCTCGTGTCTGTCACCATTGTTTTTGTTTTTTCGAATATAGATTTTGTGTCTAGCCAGCCATACAGTAGCAATGCAGCCTTGAAACCTGCTGTACTTTTCTGGTGCAAGCCTAGGTCTGGACACTGTTAGTCAGACAGCCCACACAGTCCCCAATAAGCACCAACTAAACCACTCTGCAGAGCCACTGTGGCTTTTATGGACACAAAGGGTGACTTTTTTTTTAAAGAAATACATATCAAAAAATAAATAAATAAAAAATAAAAAAATGTAGTTGTCTTGGTCTGTGTTCTTGTCTTTTTTTTTTATTCTATTCCTTGCACTTAAAGACCACTGTGCTTTTGAATACTTATTTGGAAGCAAAAATGATCCTGCCACAAAGGGTCACAAGCCAGTGTACTCTTTGTGCCAGTCCCAAAAATTGTCAAATGGAGAGGGGAGAGTCAGATAGGGCATCGGTCATAAAAACCCAATGTGCAAAAACAATACGAGACAGACGATTTGCTGTGACAGAAGGAAAGTGCCAAAAAAACAAAAACAAAAAACAAAAACAAACAACATTTGGAAGCAACAATGAAGATGAGGCCTAGGAAAGGACTAGGAAAGCTTTGTCCCACACTTAGAAGAGCACAAGTGATGAAATACGTTTTTCATTAAGGGATTTCTTTTTCATATATGATATTTGTTGAAGAGATTTGGCCTGAGTTTTCCCTTGATGTCAGAAAATCCTGTTCATGTACACCCGCCATAATATTGTTTCCTGGTATGAGCAATGGCTGAAAGCTTGGTGTCTTTCCTTTCATTGTTTGTAGGGTCTATGTACTGTATATCTATTCACTTTAATACCATATACTTTGTTACATTTTTATTATTAAAATAGGCGTGGCAAGTTTATTTGTATAGCACAATTCATACACAGAGCAATTCAAAGTGCCAAAATAAAGCCACAAGAAGCCACAAGTCAGTGTACTGTTTGTGCCGGTCCCAAGCCAGAATAAATGAAGAGGGTTGGGTCAGGAAAGGCATCTAGCATAAAAACACACACAGACACTAAGAGGTTGATGATTTGCTGTGTAGATCCCTGAAGGAAAAACTTAAAAATGAAATGAACTATGAAATGTCTGAACTGTCACTTTTGATTGAGGGTAGCTCATTATACCTATGCATCCATAAAACAGTGATTTTTTATTTTAGGCACACAATGACAGCATCAAAATTTGCTTTCATATCAACCAACAACATTTTGTAATAATATCAGTCCATTCATAAGGAATCCAGACTCATGACTTTTATATTGTGTAGACTAATGGACAGCTCAAGGTCATTCAAGGCCTTTGTGTAACCAAATGTTTCTAAGGTTTGTAAATATTTCTGACATAACTGCATCATCCCAGTGACCTAGGTCTGCTCAAATCCAGTATTGCTCAGACTAGCAGAGGAAACAAATATCTAGGTGAGTAATGGAGTAGAGAAGCACTCTTCTTGCAGCGTGGGGTGTTAGAAAAGGCTCTATGCAATGCCCAGAGCACTTTTTCTCTCAGTCAGACCCTGAAGCCACTTTTGAAGGCAGCGTGGAACACACAGCTTTCCCACCACAGTCAGCTGAGCATATCCAAAACGCCTCTGCATATTTCTCCAGGAGCATTTCAGAAAACTTTTACTTGACCCAGGGTCCATCCGAGGAGACCAAAATTATTATTCAGGCGAAGATGCTCCCACACACTCCAAGGAATTAGGGAGAAGACGCATACATTAGCCATACAGAAAGATCTCACACTTTCTACTTCAGATTAATTGGACTGGGTTGGATGGAGAGAATGAATATTATCTAACAAATGAAGCATGCTTGCCTGTGGCTGGTAATGTTTTACTCTTGACATTTAGACAATGAAGAGCAAGACCCTATTAGAGGCATTAGGTGGGCTATATGTTCTAGCAATTTTCGAGTGTCCACTTTTAAATATATATTAAAATATGAAAACGTTAATTTAAATAAATACTGGAAATACACACTGATATTACACATTATGATGCAGCCCCATATACATTTTCTTTGGAACTGGCATTAACTTCTTCAGCAATTTGAGCTACCTTATAGTTCGTCTGTTGGATCAGACCACACAGGCCAGCCTTTGTTCCCCATGTGCATCATCTGTCTCCGTTTAACCATTTTTGATAAATACTGTCCACTGCAGACTGGGAACATCCCACAGGAGCTGCAGTTTTGGACACGCCACAAACAGTCACTTGAGGAAGGAAAAAGCTCATTTAGACAAGCCAGATTTATTTTGGAATAACGTGGTGTGGACTGACATACCTCAATTGACTCTGTTTGTGGCGTGGCATCACTCTCACATACAGCTGTTCTTTGTGCAAACTGTGTTGAATTTTTGATCTATGAACAGAAACATCTGCAGCAGGATCATCTTGTAGGTCTTTGGAGCTGATCTGTAGGTTGTCTTTAACCATTCCTTGCCTATGTCTCTCTGGTACTTTTCTTGGCCTGCCACATCTGGCCTTAACATCAACTTTGTCTGCCTGTGTCCTACCATTTCCTGATTACCACCTTAAATACCTATTCTCATTATTGAATGCACCTGTGAATGAAGTTCAAGGCTTAACTAACTAACCTAACAAGTTCTGTGTTGTAAGTAATCTATTGTGAAAAGTTACATGCATTCAAATCAGCAAAATTATAAGGGGGCCCAAACATTTGCACAGACATTTTTTTCATATTTCATTTCATTTCATTTCATACAACTAAATACTGCTACACTAAAAACTGTTAAAAAAAAAAAAAAAACACCACAGAACTCAATGAATGTGTGACAATGAATGACAAACCTCTGTGACCTTTTTTTTATGAAGACAGAGTAAATTATTATGCAACCTCAGAGGGGTGCCCAAACTTTTGCATTATGACTGTATTTAATCTTTGTGATAGAAATTAATCATGTTATCGCCGTGACTTAGCACATAGCTGATTAGCCCTTGTCAAACTTTTAGCTCTTATTATACGGATTTTTCCAAAAGACAATGGGGAAAATAAATTGGAAACTAACTTCGGGAACAGGGGGTGGGCGGACACTGTTGAGCTCCATATGCTTGCCCATTTTTTCTGCTGCTAACACATCAACTTTGAGGACAATGTGTTAACTTGCTGTCTAGTAACAAGTGCCATGATGAAGAGATAATCTGTGTTATTCACTTTATCTATCAGTGGTCATGATGTTATTCCTGACTGGTGTACAGTATTTGTTTCTCCTTCTGAAATAGATTCATTTTTCCACAACAGTGTAAATGATTGACTTGTGCCTGTATGGTTAGGGCATATGCAAGATTTAAAACCTACAATACAACCATCGAAATTGCATTTTCCATCAAAAGCGATCCGTTGCATCTTGGCTTGTCTTTTTGTCTGATTATTTCTTGAGCCGACTTCAGCTATAGGCTCTGGGTATAGAAACCCGTTCTGTGTCAACCCTGTCATTTCACCTGTTGTTGTGTTTCCTTTATTGTCAAATTCTCAAGGCATGGCGCTTTCTTTTATAACATGCATGGAAATCTAATCATGCGGTGGAAAAAGTGCAAAAAATTGGCAGGTGCTGGACACATCTAAAAAATCCTTCAAAACAGAGCAGACCTTGGCATTTTATCACCACATGGGCTCCAGTTGCGTTCACTGTCCGCCTACATCAACGAAAAATCAGAGCCAACGTCTGGTTTTCTTTGAAACACGTTTGATCATTTCTTACTCAATTTCCATCTTTTTGCATGTGCCTTTCATGTCCTGGAGAAACAACATTAATGAGAGGCATGAGTTTGCAGTTAGCCCTAATATGCCTAAATAGGCAAATTAATTTGAGTTACCGGTGAAATGTTACCATTACTCATTAATCCTAATGTAAAAATGAATGAATTAGTTAGTAAGATATATTTGTTTTGGGGTATTTTGTTATTTTGGCTTTTCCCTTATGGGATCGCCACAGCAAAACAGCTGGTCATGTGTTTTTGTTTTTTTTGGTCATAATGTTGTCAGCAGTAGTTGAAAATAATGAGAGGATAATAGTGTTATGTGTAAATCCCTGTCAGATTAAGTACCTAGTGTTATTATATATGTAGCTTCTTGTGATATGGATATTGTGTTTGCTGATATTGCAAAAAAAATTATATTTGCGATATATTCACCAGCCCTAATGGCAACAATAGTCCTTACTGTATATTCTTTTTGTCTTTTACATAATTAATGATTTTTTCCCCCCACATTTCAAGATGTCTATATTTATCCTAAAGCCACAACACAAAGACAAAGTGACTAAATGAAAACCAAGATGAAGCTAAATATACTGCTATGCTGGTCTAAAAAGACAGAAACGCTAACTAAACATAAAACATATTGTATTTTCATCTTGACTACACTATAAAATTGGTCATTGTATGCAAAGATCCTAGATTTCAAGCTCAAGGGCCTGGAGACTCATGCAGCTGGTTGGGGCATGAGGCAGAGTACACAGTAGACAACTGCCACAAAATTAATTTCTTTAAAATATAAAATCTTTTGGGTTTAAACATATCACACACTGACAGCCGGTGGTTTGTATGATGTGAACTTGGAAAGCAACTTTAGACTTCAAAGCATCTTCTGAACTAAACTTGTGCCGCAAAAAATAAGCAGCAATGAGAGTAAACAGTTTGCATTTCATCATTGAGCATCAAAAGGAAGTGGCCTCACACCTGCTGAGCTCCTCTGATCCACGCTAAAGACGTTTGACTCCTGTCTGGAGGTGTGGTCCTTTATAGCTTGGCCCACTTCCGATTGACTTAAGATTGTGCATGAAAAGGTTAAGAGAGATTTGAGAGGTGCACTGGAACGGCTGCGAGTGGGGAGTGACAGTGGTGCAGGGGAGAGGGGGGAGCGCAGGCCTTCACTCATCATCAGAAAGTGAAGTTGGGCCCTTGAGTGACGGCGAATCTCCTGCTGCTCCGGGGCAACTCTCAGCAGATGACCCGCCTGCTCAATCACTCACACACCGAGGAACTGCCAGAGCACACGCACACACGCAGCTGTCTTTGTTTTCAAGGTAACGCATTTTAACATAAACTCAAGGCTGGAGGTGAGATACTTTAAGCTGAAAGTATGCAAGAGGGATTTTTCTTTTCTTCAGCAGCACATAATAGCACACTGGGATAGATATGAACTTAATACATCATTTCATCCAAATTATTCTGTTTATGATAAATTATTTTAATGCCTGAGATTCTTCATCATATCCTAGAATCTTTGGCCAATTATGTACCTTTATACTCAAAAGAAACAAACCCCTTGTTTAATTCATTTAATTAATGGCTGCTAATCTTGATTTCTTTCAGCTTTTCCCACACAGTCCTTTCTATTTACCCAAGCTTGAGACCAGCACAAAGACAGCAGGAACTGGATTTTGTCTCCAGTGTGCAGTGATTTGCATTTTCAACTTGGTTTTACAATCCTCTCCATTTATTCAGGCCTGGAACTGGCACAAAGACAACAGATTCTTGCAAACCTTTGGGGCTGGATTTTGCCTCCTAGTATGCCGTGA
Organism: Bostrychus sinensis; assembly: GCA_020698575.1. Taxonomy (NCBI): domain Eukaryota; kingdom Metazoa; phylum Chordata; class Actinopteri; order Gobiiformes; family Eleotridae; genus Bostrychus; species Bostrychus sinensis. The sequence continues at coordinate 9,995,933 of CM036258.1, forward strand.
TTTGCAAATTCAACTTGGTTTTGTGCCCTTCTTGACGCAGCACTCTCTATTTATCAAGGCTTGGGGCTGGCACAAAGAGAACAGTTGCTTGTAAACCTCTGAGGATGGACTTTGTCTCCTAGTGTGCAGTGATTTGCATATTTAACTTGGCACACTGCTTTTATCCAGGCCTGGAACCGGCACAAAGAGAATACTAGCTTGTGACCCCTTGTGGCTGGATTGAATTAATGACCAAGAAAATGTTACACACAACAAACTTGCATTTACAGTTGAATTGACTTCCTGTTTCCTGCAAATTCCAACTGAGGATGGTGTTTGGACGAATAACAAAATGTCTTTGAGAAAAAACAAACTTAAAATCCAATAGACTTAGTGAATTTTTGCTGTGTAACTTGTCAACCTGGATGTGTAGCTATGAACCTACATAGAACAAAGAAACTGTCTATTCTAGTGCTGCCTATTGCACTGGTCTAACAACGCTAGACTCATAGCTAACAGTTTAAAGTAAGATATTTTGTGGTGGTAAAATGAGTCCAGGTTTATGCTTTTTAAGAAAATGAAAGCATGAAAGGTAGACATGCAGTTGTTGAGGTTGATGACTAAGGCTGAAAAAAAAAATCTGTTAGTAATGTACAATATATAAAGCAAGTACAAAGGAAGAAACAATTCCTCAGGTGAAATGAGAGGTGCACTGTAGATACTAGCAATATTTGACAGAAAACAGCAGTTAAATGTGTCGAGATTTAGGGATGCTTCTGCAATAGGTATATACTACTCACTATCTGTCAATAAAAATAAAAAATATAATGCAACCCAGTCCATAGAGCAAGTATCCAGTTCCCTGTCCAAACAACTCAAAATACTATATCTATACTCTCTTGTGCTAAATCAATGCCATATATATGTCCAAGTAAATGTCAAATATACATCAAGTCTCTGACATCAGGCATAAAAATCCACTTGCTTCTCAATTAATGGAGAAGCTATAAGTCTAAATTTCTTATTGTATTATATGCAAATATTGCTTATGAATACGTGATTCGGGCCTGAAGGAATAAAAAGGCAAAATAATGTGACTGTCATGACTTATATGGTCCAGGATGTGTACAGTGCATCAAATTTCTGTCCAAAACAAGCCTGTGTAGCTGGTGAATTGCAGCCTACTCAGACGGAAATGGCCAGAAACTAGCTGTAAATAGGCGGATGACTCCTCACTGTGTCACAGCAGAGGCCAGAGAGACTGTGAGCAGCAGGTCATTGCTGAACATTATGAAGAGCCACCGGTGAAAAGCGCAGTGTGCGATTATATCAGACCAGAACTAAGTGTTTGCAGAATGAAGCTAATCGTTAGCCAGAAGCAGTTTGATGCAGACTTGATGGGGCAGATCTAAAGAGGACATTTGGGTAAATCCCAGCAAAGTCACTGAGGTAGTCAACAAAGAACAGTGAAGGCAAAAAGGGATCATTTTAGTGAGATTACTGGTTGTTAGTAGATAATCTTTGTGACTTTATAACCCATTTGTGGCTGCACTTCTCTGCATTTAACCCTCTCATAATTTAGTGACGCTTAAAAACTGGCACCACCACCATCATCGGGCCAACACACAGAAATATCTGCAAAGAGTTGACAGTACTCAGTGCATTTCCAATCTGCCACTATTAGCCTTATAATAAAATGTGAGGTAGATGCGTTTTGCTTGACTTTGCACTGGAAATCAATGTCTGTAAGCACCATTTGCACCAGTTGCCATTGAACAACTTTAATCATGCAAAATTATGAAGCCAAAACAAGAAGCCATGCCTGTTTCATTGGAGTGCTGCTACTAATACTAATAATACAGACTCTGCCTTTCTAACATGCTTTTATATCCAGTCAAGTAGCTGACTTGTTGGCCTCATTAGCTGTTAAATGTCCCAGCTCTTTAGAGACATGTTGCTGCCTTTAAATGTAATCAAAATCTGTTTTTAACATTTTGAACCTGAGTGTTTTAGAATTAACCTACAGGCACTTAAAATACGTTATCATTTTGGTTGTGCCACAATAAAACTTTTCTCTTTGTCAGTTTCTTTTGTCATACAAAGTCTGGATGTGCAACGTGAAATACCATAAAATCGTTCTGGTGCAAGGTATTTTTTGTTAAATAGATATGCTACACAATGTGGCGTCCTAATTTACAAACATTGGGATCTTGGTACATACAGGAAATGCACTTTTTCTACTACATTTTTTGCCTTTGTAGCGCTGTAAAAACCTTGTGCTCTATCTAAAATACAACAAATATATATCAAACACTATGGCTTTGTTCCATACTGTGCAATATATAAAAGCTTTCTTATGAAACCCAGACATCATTCGCACTTATGACCAATTTACACTCTTCAATTCACACAACAACAGAAGTCCGGACTGTGCGAAGAAACCAGAAAACCCCGACGGCTTTATTTCTAATTTCCTCCAAGGCTACTACAAGACTCCACATGCCTGCCATGTCTTTTTTTTTTTTTTTTTTTTTTATAATAACAGCCCTAAAGCCTTACTTTCCAAGACAAGCTGTTTACCTCAAATCTGTTTTCCAAGCTTGCGCTCAAGTCCGTGGAAAGAAACACACACATATATTTTTGCAGAGGTCTTTGTGGTTCACATAAAAACACAGATTTAAACAAAAGGGAGGTTTGCAGTTCTGAAAAGGAGTACGATCTATGACCTAAAATGTTAGGCCGAGTAGATAAAAGGTCTTTGTACTATGTGCCGGTAGAAATCAACATTATGAAGTATTTCTGCTTCTCTAGACTAGAAGGTGCTGCCTTACAATGATACAGTGACAGGGAGGTTGAGACAGCAGTCAATATTTGATTCGGTTTCAGTAAAACGATAGAAACGCTTGAATGCACACAGGTTTTAGAGGCTCTTTATTGAACCATCATGTCTTTCTGATAGTGTGTACCTCCGACCTCCATTCTCTCCTCTTCAGGCTTCATTACTTTTGAGTTGTGACCAATGAAAAAAAACATCCAGGAATGAACTGAAACATAACCCAGTTCCAGGAAGTTTTGGACAGTGTGTTAAATGTTGATAAAAACAGAATGCAATGATATGCAAATCTCTTAAAAACATATTTTATTCACAATAGTAACATAAAAAGTAATAGTTCAGTTTCAATTTGATGGCAGCAACACATGGGGAAAGGGGATACTAGTTAAAGCTTTTTCATGTAAATAAAAAAAAGCCATGCCTGTTTTTAACAGAGTGCTGCTTGGAGCCCGAAGGTCACACGCATCCAATACATCCAATACTAATAATAGAGACTCTGCCTTTCTAGAATTCCTCTTTTACACCCAGTTACTGACTTGCAGCCAATTAACCTTATTAGTTGCAAATAGCTCCTCCAGCTAAAACAGCTTTTCATATCATTTACACCAATTAGGGATAACATTATGATCACTGACAGGTGAAGTAAATAACAGATTATTACTTCATCATGGCACCTGTTAGTGGGTGGGATATAACTGGCAGTAAGTGAACATTTTGTCCTCAGAGTTGATGTGAAAGAAGCAGGGAAAATGGGCAAACGTAAGGATTTAAGCGAGCGACCTCTTGAGAGGTGTTCCTTTTCAGTAAACTATATTTCCAAAGGTATTAGATCACAGGCCTTTATACGCTTATAAACTTAAGTGACATCCCATTCTTAATCCCAGTGTTAATTTTGTTGACAAATATATTTCATCATAGTTTTGATCAACGACATATTTTTGCAGCCAAAAACAAAACAAAAACTAAATAAAAAATAATCAATGAGGACTAAAATTACAACTAAATGCACTGACATTTTTGTCAACGAATAAAAACGAAACAAAAATGAGCAGACGGGATGATAAATAAATAAATTGATACCTCTTCAATCAAAGACTGCTGTTAATGTTCATATTTTCTAACCGGGACTTTAAGTGGGTCGGGACATGTGTACCCCCTGGTCACGGAGCGCCAGAAACGCTGCTCCAGCTCTGCAGACCACCCTGTTCCCTCTCACTACTTCATCTCAAGGTTTAATTTTGCTTCGGATAAATGCGTTGTTTGTGACCCCGCTTCTCTCCTTTCATCCCTCCCTCTCTCTCGATGTCCTGCGCGTCTTTCCTCCTCTCCATTACGCATGGGATAGAAGAGCAAACTCTGAGCTAAATTTAAACAGTCCAACAAAGAACAGAGCGATACAGACATCAGTTAGTTTAATAAAGTAGCAAAGATGCTGTATTTGTCCCGAGAAGCTGCTGATGCCTGGAGAGGCTGCAAGTGTGTGCGTAAAGTTACTGGATGCATCCCCAGTTCTGGGTATGTGCACTGGAGTAATTATAATGCACCTGAATGTTTACTTGCTGTTTCCTGCTAACCATCAAAAAACAATCTGTTCAGTTACGCAGTGCGTTCATTTATTGATTTAATCGTGTTAATTTCAATTAACGCATCAATTAACTTGATCATAACAAAAATATTACGACGACACTGACAGAGGCAGCAACACGCCACAGGTCTTCCAGCGGGGCAGAAATGCACTGCGCGAGCGTAGAAGACAACACATTTCCATTTCCATCCATCAGGTGCGTTCGAGGTGAGCCAGACCTTGCGCAGTTTCGATCAGTGTCGGTCTGTGCACAGTGCTCAGGTTAGATTGTGTGACTTGTTCCTGACTTGCTCTGATGCCACAAGTGCGATGGCCACCGTGAGATCCAAACGAGACCAGCGCCTGAGCCAGCAGTTCATCAGGAGCAACTGCGGAGGCTGCACGGCTCAGTGCATGATGGGAAAACGCACACCTGTCAGCAGTGAACAGACAGGTGATTGGATCTGAGTTTAGTGCTGATCAGAAACGTAATGCACAAAAATCTATTGGTGCTGAAGCATTCAGAGTTCCTTTCACTGGAACTAAAGGGGCCAAGCCCAGCTCCTAAAAACAACCCCATACCATAATGCCAATTCAGTTATTTGGGTGGGTGAGCAAATACTTTTGGAAATAATATATCTAATAAAAGTGGAGGAAAGGTGGTAAATCGGTGGTATGTGATGCACGTGGGGAATGAAGGCAGGCCTGGGTGGTCCCATCCAACAGACAAGCTACTGTTGCTGATGAAGTTCATGTTGGTTCTGAGAGAAAGGTGTCAGAGTACACAGCTGCCATCAAATTCAAAAGGAGTTATTATTTTTTATGAAATCACACATTGTTTCTAAACCTTTTATTTGTTGTTATGTTATATTGTGAATAAATTATTATTATTTTTTTTTAGATTTCCAGATCCCATTTTACACAACTTTTCAGGAAGTGGAAGTGTATTTTCTACTGTGGGTGGTTTGGTGCAGTGCTGACTGTGACTTGGATTGAAAACTGACCTTTCCTTTCAAAGCTTTCCTTACGCAGGAAGCAGACCATGGCGAGAAATTTGGTCACCTCCTTCAGGTACATGACTGTGGTGTTGTTCAGATGGATAATCGCCATCGACTCCTTGTCATACGGTAGACCAGCTTCACTGTCGGTAGAACTGTGAGGAGGCAAAGACAAAAAATATAAAACGTCAATATCGTTTTAAACCAGACAGAAAAAACCCACAGGAATGTCAAGTTCTTTTATGAAAAATCCACAAAAGACAAAGAGAAAAACTTCATTTGTGAGGCTCTTTCATCACAGGCCTCCAAATTATTTAAACCATCTTGAGTCGTTTTCTCTGTCCAGTCGAACATCACACAGTATGAAAGAGAAGAAAAAGAGACCTTGCCCAGTGAAAAAGAATAAACACAACTCACAACTGGGTCAGCACTTTGTCTGGAAAATTAATTTGTTAAAAAGTTGTAATCTTCCTGCAGAAAAATGAGAGATAATAACAAATTTATTATTTACACTCCACCTGGAACTGACTTAATGTATGATGCAAAACAAAAAGGCCACTGGTAATGAACAAAAAAATCAATAGTATATTAACTTTAGTGATATTTTCATAAATGAGGAATGTATGAAATGTTGAAAGAAGTTCAGATGCAAAATTACAGTCATGGTCTAATAACAGACAATTCAGAAAGTACATTTTTGCATACTGATTTTTCCCCAGTCAGACATTTGGTTCACATTTCACCTCAGAAAACCATCTGTGGCTTTTTGCAATAAAATTATCTTTAATAACTAGTCAAAATATCATCTCTTCATGGTGCAATCACTATTTCTAGCCAGTAAAAGCTGATAATTGCTGCGGGCTAGTCACTTACAGTAAATGGTTCCGGTTACGGATGCTCAGAACATTACTGTAAAGTCCTAAGAGCAAGATTTTGAAACAGTATTAGTTAAAGGGACTATTCTATGCTTTTAGTTATCTTGGTCGTCTCTAGAAAAGCACTGCATGTTTTACAACCTTTAAAAACATGATGTAACTAATAATTACTTTACTAAAGAAACAGGTGAAGAGTGCAGAGTGTTATGCTCTTTTGAACAGAATCAGAGAGAAAAAATCTTTTAACTTCCTTAAACTTTTGTTTGATGCCATTTTTTTTACAAAATTAAAAACAGAGTGGGCGGGGGTTCATGGAAGAGGCGAAGGTTCATGAAACAGAAAGTCAGCAACAGAAACTACAGGCATAAATGAAACAGAACACAACTCCAACTTTGAATAAAATAACCTCTAAATATTTCAGGTAAGGACCAGATAGCTGTGCTAATCCAGCCGGTGTACTTTATGTGCTGGTCCATGCCTGGATAAATGGAGAGGGTTGCATCAGGAAGAATAAACCAATGGGAAATTAATATTATGCAAATCCCTGCACACAAGAAGGCAGATGATTCACTGGAGACCCCTGAAAAGAAAAGCTGAAAGGAAAGATGTCCAGACACCAGTACTGAATTTTTTGAAATCTCTTATACTTATATCTTACTTAAGCTGCTTTGATACAGTCATAAAGGTACACCAGTGCACCCCCCCCCCCCCCCCCCCCCTTCTTTAGATAAAGCAAAGTTTACTTTAATATTTGGTAATAACTAAAGTACTGAAATAATTCATTTGAATTTAATTCTGTCTTCTGTCGACCAATTTCCTTATCTAATTAAGTTTATATGGGACTGAATGCAATCCCAGCTTTGGGGGTGAGATGGGGACAACCATTTCCATTCACATTTATTCATTAAGTCGGCTACACAGTTTACTTAGACATATATGTTGTGGACAGAAGGAGGAGGCTGGATTACATGGATTGTGTGGAGACTATTGCTAGTTCAAAGATAAAACTCATGACCTTTTGTGGCTTTTTGTGAGGCAGGTGTGCTAACAACTGTGGCCCTTAAAACACAGTTGATGGCTTGTAACTTTTGACCACAAAAATGAACAGAGGGCAGACTGTTATTTTGTTGCTTTAAAGTGTCAAGAGACACAGAAATTGTCTTCAAAACACGTCACTTGGCAAAACATCAGAAAAATCAACACGGTACTGGAAACTGAACTGGTCAGATCCTACTCAATGTCAGCCAGTACATAATTGGTAACCAGAAAGAGTGGTATCAGGATATCCCTCGTTTTAGACATTCGTAAGAAGTGTCTATTATTCAAAGATTTCAGTGACTCTTCCGTCTTTGGTTTCTTCTGTCCAGAATATAGATGAAGTCTAAAATATTGAATATAAACGCCCCTGACTGAAAACCATTACAAAAAGGCACATTCGCCCATCAACTTAAGAGAGTAGATGCAATTAGTCGCTACAATACAGTAAATGGCAGCTGTTATAGGACTAAAGGGATAGGTGAAGGGTGTCCAAGCCAAATTTATAAACACTCATTTGGCTGGATGTTTAAGCTTTGTTTTGCCTTAGTCCTCAAGGTTATATGCTAATGATACACTAAATGCTACTTTTTTAGCTTTTTTGCTAACAGCTTGTGTAAATTAAGCCAAAGCAACAGACACAGGGAAAATAACTTAATATTATTTTTACAGATCTCACTTAACAAGGGCAAACATGCAAACCAAGCCAGGGGTCTATTAATGACGAGCCTGTTTCTTTACCCGAGGCGTCGCTGGCAACAAACCTATTGCGCGGCAGAAGTGTCACAGGAAGCATCTCGTTGCAACAGATGCCGGATTATATGTAATTATTAAAATGAATAAATGGCTGCATGTCTTTAATCCCGTTTTTATGCCCATGGGCTCAGATGTAATGACATATGTTAGCTAAAAATAGCCCCGGCATTCAAAGACCGCAATGAAGATGTTTTGCCGCCAAAGCAAGTTTAATGCATTGTTGATTCATCACTGTTGTCAAAGTGAAACAGAAATAACAGCGTACTTTTGACAAAGAGCTGGCTGTGTTTGGGGACCAAGGGATATTTAAGTCACATCTGAGCATGCCAAATGTGGAGAAGGCCAGGTTCCTTACTCCAGACAGGCTCATTAATTAAATGAGGTGAAAAAAGACTCTATTCACTTAAGCCTCTAATTAAGGATAACATCCCAGCTGTTTTGTCATGATAATGATGGCAGCCTTCTGTACAACAATCTGCTGATTTATGCTGTTAGCGACAAGCATTACATCTATATTAACACAAAATAAGTGGTAGACACAGGTGGGCACAGGAGCTAGGTTAAAGCAGCTGATATTACTACTGCCAGAACGGATGAATTTCTGTTTCCTGAAGACAGGAAAGACAGATATTCCTAGTTCTAAAAGCGTCTAAAAAATTAAAGTGACATTTTTACATCTTTGGGTGGCTCTGTTCAGAATATAGATGAAGTCTAAAATATTTAATATAAACGTCCCCGACTAAGAACCGTCTCAAAAAGGCATAGGAGTTACCTTAAAGCAGCACTATCTGATTTTACTACTGCAGGCACATCTAAAGTTACACCAAAATCTGTTTCCTATAGCTTCTTTTGAGCTTTTATTGTATTAAAAGCTGTAAAATGGACCCACAACCTCAAAATAAAAATATATGACATCAAACTGAAAATTGGAGCTTACTTTAAACTTCTAGCTGTGGGTATAGCATTAGCACAATGCAAACCAACAATTAGCCCTGCCTTTTTAAAAGTCACATCTTGCATCGCCATTTTTCTTCTACATTTCACTCTGTATCCCTTAGCTTTTTTATTTCTCCAGTGTATTTTTTTCTTTTAAGCAGTGTTTCTCTGTGTAACGTTCTGTAACTTTCCCACACATCCATTAGCCAATTTGAGCTTTCCTTGTTAGAGTGTGCCACTGTCAGCAGATTAAAATCCTTGACTTTAACCTGATGAAGTCTAATTTTTTCACACGATTCCCATTACATTTTGCTATTAGATGATTACAGTGATTTCCTCTAAACTGAGGAATAATCAGGTAGTTCCCCTTTAAACACACAAACTAAAGGGAACTGTACATCTGGACTTGAAAGGGATCTGAGGTCAAAAAGTGAAAGTAGTGGGAGTTATGCTCGCGCCCTCGGCCACACATATCCCCACACAGATGTGATGGGTTAAATATTCACACTCCCTTCAGGATAAGTGCGGCCTAGTTTGGTAAAAAGCCCCCAGCTGTGGTATCTACAGTGAATCATCTTCTGACACACACTCTCATACATTATCTCCACAACAAACAAGGGTCAAGCATCTGGCCAGAGGTACGCTTCGTGACCATTTGGGTTTTTGTTTTTACTTGAAAAAGCTAACTGCGAATTTATCTGTTTTGTTTTTGTACTATATTTTGTTTTTTCTATTTAAGAATTACTTTTTGGTTGTGTAAGTAGACATAGCCAGTGCTGAAATAGTCACTTTGTCTGTGTTTATTCATTTTTACCAACATCCAATGGGAGTGTAGATTTGAGTGTGCAACCATACTAAAAGATTGTGATTTTAAAAAAAGTTATAAGGACACGAAAAGTCAGTTTATAGATCACAATAATAACTAGGGCTGTAGTCGACCAAAATCATGCCAGGAACAGCAATTAGATGTCAGGCATGTGGGGGGAGTGTTACACAAACAAGTTACATCAAATTAATTAGGTTATAAAACATATTAAGAAAAGTTGGCCGAAAAATACTGTATATTTTTATCTAAAAATTACAGTTGTTTTCTTAAAAGTTATCAAATATAAATTAGACCAGCTTTTTTGATGCAAAGAGTACCAAGACCTCCCTGACTAATTGGTGGACTAAGCAACAAGAGACTGTTGGTCCTAATAATCACTGTATCATTCATTCACTCATTCATTCATCTTCCACTTATTCTTATTTGGGGTCGTGGGTGACTGGAGGCTATCTTAATAACTTTGGGTCTTAAGCGGGGTACACCCTAGACAGGGGCCAGCTTGTCGCAGCGCTGACACAGAGACACACACAGACAGACAACCAGTCACTCTCACATTCATTCACTGGGGCAATTCAGAGTCACAGGGCTCATTTTAATCACATATGCGAACAAAATTAAGTAATTATGACCTTAAAATATATTTGGTAGCACCATGTGCAACTGCAACAAACTGCCATTGCGCAATCTTTTACATAGACTATAGACACATGCAGTTAATTTATACAGACAGATAAGACCTTGAGCTTTCCTACAGTTTTTGTTTCATGTCGAAAGATCCAGTAATCACGGAGATAGTCACCGTTAAAGATAAAAAAAAAAAGCTAAGGATCCTAAATACAGCCCAATTACATACGGTGCATTAGCGCTCTATCAACGGGAACACACGTGATAGTTACATGATCTCTGATGTTTTACTCTAAAATGGTGAGAATAGAAATATTTCCTGCCCATAAGGATGAGAGGAGACTGGGGAAAGAAGCTGTTCCTCTGCTCAGAGCAGAGAGAGTGGGAAGAGGCCATGGCAGCTGCACGGGACAGAGATAGCACTGGGATCACAGAAACACCAGAGGTTCAGGAAACCTTAAACCTTTTTCAAAATAAAGAACAATGTGCCATTAGGTCTGAAAGTGGATTTCTTCTCTAATGAGTCTGTGAGTGCATAATGTGAATCATGTGATGCAGATTCACAGACAGGTGATCTTCACCTGAGCACTGAGCTCCCCTTGCCACACAGAGAACTGTAAGAATTTATTTTATGGAGGTTTACAGTTAGTGAACAGCATTTCTATAATGTTTCTTATGTGTTTGAGCTGAGCGCCATGACTCTGACCCACACACTTTTGCCTTCCCTTCCCCTGTTGTGTACAATGACCCCCCTCAGTCTGCTGGACTGTAGATTAATGAGGCCACTGTTCACTTTGTAAATGATAGACTTGCTCTGAGGCTGCAGCAGTGGAGTCTGGTGTGATAAATTACATGAAAATATTCAAAAGAATTGGAGTTATCTTTCCAGGCTAGAATAATCTGAAGAGCCCATCCAAGTTGGGAAAACCAGTGCCACATGTAAAAGTGTAAATTTCAGCCCTGTGTCCAAAGTCAAAGTCAAAAATTGCAGTTGTTATCAGTGAATAAAACTGTTAAATATACAGTATATTAATAAATGCATACATTTTGTTTGGTGCTCCTAAATTTTTGATCGTGCTCCTAAGCTTCCAAAGTCAGGAGCACCAGTGCTACCATGGAAAAAAGTTAATTTTGAGCCCTGAGTCACTAATTCACGTAACACTTTTGTATCTTTGGACGGTGGGAGGAGGCCGGAGTACCCACAGAAAACCCATGGTAACACAGAGGACATGCAGACTTCACCCAGAGAGACGGATCTCCTTGCTGCGAGGCGAGAACACTAACCACTCAGTGTCCCCATCACTGTATCAACAATACTAATAATATTCTTCTTTCTTTACAGCTAATGAAACCAGAAAGTGACAGTCACATTTGCAAAACAGCTTCTCTATTGAATGTCGCCCTTCAGCCATTTGCGCGATCAAAATATTGAGTCAGTTTCTGCAATGACGACTTTAGTGAAAATATCAACAGTGAAAATGTAGTAAAACTATTGCAAACAGTGGCAATGTGGGAGCGTGGGTTTAAAGCCCTGCCTTAAGGGACTATATTCATTTATTGGAAAGATTTTTTTTTATTTCACTCACAGAAGTGAAACATTTGCTTATTTATCAAGATGCTAAAACATCCACAGTCAGAAATAAAGTGTTAAGTCTGCCTGGCACTCAAGGTTATCATAAGGTCACAATCTTATGATTACTACTGTCCTATGCCCAGATATGAGATAATGAGGTAAAAAAGAATGCCACTTATGCAGCTGAACATAGTGTCCTGAAGCTATTACTCCAAAACACAATACAAATACATCCGTCATCAACATGACATAATAATTCATAACTGACTACTACTAATGTTCATGATTCAAAACAGTTACTCAGTAATTCAAAATGAATAATCCCATTCATTTTCGCCATTAAAATTATGTCTCCATTTTGTTTACATTTACAGCAACTAGACATCTTGAGGAACAACATTTAAAGGGAATATATTATGCAAAATCGACTTTTCTGAGCTTTCTACCGTGGTATATTGTTCATCAACACCATACCTGGAGTTGTATTTTACTTCATTAATGCCTGTTTGATTAATCCTCTATGCTCTGGCACAGCTGTTCTCAGGCCTCAAACGCTCCGATGCACGAACCTCCATCTCTCCCACAAACCTCACCCACTTCAGGAAGCACTGAACAATCAAAAAGCCCTCTACATCCAGTCTGCTCTCATTCATTTATCAAAAAAACAGTATACAGCTCTGTTTCCACTGATTCCTCATAGCTGTTTTTCAGAAAGATGTCACGTCACATTAACTTTCTTTAAAGATTGTTTCTCAAGATATCTGAAGTTAAACATAAATGTGAACTAAAATGGAAACATGATATTAATGTGATAGTAAAGTACTAGGAATAATGTTATGACTTAGGGGTCTAATTTAAAAGCCAACATTAGTGGTCATACTGTTACCAATTATTGAGTTAATTAGTGATGATGGCGTTTTGTCTTGTGACAGTAATGGGTGCAGCAGGACACTGAAGGAGGACACTGGAGGTAATGCACCTGTCGCCAGTCTTAGGTGCGCAGAGAATATAACCTCAAAAAGTCTTGTCAGTATGGATAAATGAATGACCTAAACTTCACCAGCCACTGAACAGAAAAATATTGTTTAAAATGCTTTCATGAACTTATAACAACTGAAACATTTGCTTATGCACAATTAACCTATTATACCATAAGAATCTTTCCCATTCTATTATTCTGTAAATAGTCATTTTAATCAACCTGTGCTTGTACATTGTACTTTACTTGTGATAAGCAGAATTTAAATTCCACAAGAGACAATGTATTCATCTATGTCCTCTTAATATACAAGCAGAATACTGTCTGTTTTATAATAGAAATAAAGCTACAATAACTATGAGTACATTTATCATTCACACTTATTTACTATTGCTTCTGATTCATTTGTTATTTGGTGGCAACAGGACATTGCCCCGAATACACATCAGAGCTTTTTGCATAATGGGTCAAAATTATGTTTAATTTGTCTGGAGGATGTCCCCTTGAACAAATATTGTGCTTTCTGTGTGGTTCTTTTTGAGCCAGCCAAGCAGCCAGCCCCAGCCTGTGTGTTGGCACTGCACGGGGACCGGCAGTGTGTGTGACCTCAGGAGAGAGTTGTTTTTTTAAAGGGCTTGTAGCTTGACTGGATCCATCAGAAGAGACCCCTGGGTGGAACTAAATTGCGGCTGCAGGGATGTCTCGGGCTGAATTTATACTTCTGCGCCTCTAAAAGCTCCTCGTGACGCTCATCCTATGCTTACTTGTCCTAGATGCTCACCTTGTCAACACAGGGAAAACTTCTGGACCACGCTTAACTCGACGCAATGCTTGTCAGACTATAGTGCATGCCCTCTATATCTTGCCACTGCCATTGATGTTCGACACAATAGAAATAATGGCAGGTGAGAAAGTGTGGTTCCTGCAGAATGATCAAGGCTAATCATGCACTGCTTAGAGCCGCACGCAGCATGTGCAGCAGCCAGTGGAAGAAAGCCAGACGAAGCTGGAGGGAAAGAGGGACTGAGATATTTGTGAGCCAGCCAAACAAACCCTAAATGGCTTTTTATTAATGTTTAAAATAAACTCAACTGCTGAACTTCCTGCTATATCCTAATTCATCAAACCCTTTTTAGATGAATGTGCTGATAGCGACTGGAGAGAAAATGAGAAGAAACCTTGCTTGTTAAAATTTCTGGGAGTCTTTCAAAAAGCCTTTTCAAAAAACTCCTTCAGTGGAGTTGGTTTGGGTTTGTTAAGCTAACCTTAGCTAGTTTTGAACACAGTTTCTTCTGGAGTCAGAAACACAAGATGCACTTGAAACCTAGAATAAACATTACTTTTACATATCTGCAGGGAGTCTGGATAATTTGTAAGTCGACTTTTGCAATGTATTTTCAAGCATCTAAGCAAAAAAAAAATTATAATTACAAGCTCCGGAGTAGAAAACTTTAGTATCTGAAGTAGTTGTTCGGCTTCTGCCCCAAACTGTTCAGCTGTCTACTACTACCATTTTCTCTAATGTAAAACAAAAACATCTTACTGAAAATATGCCACAAAACAATGCAAGGCATGTAGCAATGAACAGAAACAAGAAAAGAAGAAGTTTTTTTTTTAGAAAAAACTTCTAAAATATGATCATTTCTACCTGATTTGGGGCGACAGTGTTGTTTTGTCCAAGGGCAAGACACTTACATGGCCTACATTGCCTGCTCCAGTCACAATATGTGGTTGGTTGCGGGCATCTGGTGTAAAAACCACTGTGCGACTGGTGTGAAGTGGCGACCCCTGACATAAAAAAGGCAACAGCCAAAAGATTTTTTAAAAACTACTCATACCTAAATGTCCTAAATTTTGCTTTTTTTCAGGTTTTTTGAAATAATATTGAACACCTTTGCATTAGTATTTCACGTTTTATAAATATAATTAATGTATATGTATGTAAAAAATCTGCTGTTGGGGAGCTGATACTTTGACCTTTTCTATCTGTTAGTGTCATGTTGCTAATAGCTGTGTTAAAAAGCCAATTTATGCTCAGTCTAGTCCCCACCTAATCCAAGCGATGAGAACAAAAATGAAGATCCATCATCAGTGCACGAGATGAGGATCTGTGCTTTAGCAAATGCTTTTAACAAAGTTGGTATAAAGGCATTAATAGTGTTATTAAGATCTGAACTGGGCTATTGTGTGGCCAGATCACTGTTTAAATTTCCAAAATCTTTCCAAAACTTTACACCAAAATATAAAATTCCAAAACTTTTCCACGACCTGGAAATTGCATTTTAAAATTGCATGACTTTTCCAGGTTTTCCATGACTGTATGAACCCTGATAGACTATTTCAAGTTATAAAACAATAAAATACTAAGGCAAAGGTGTCTAAAATTATTTCAAAAAGTCTGAAAAAGATTTGACAAATCCCTAGTGAATGAGTGAATGTGAGAGTGAATGGTTGTCTGTGTTATATCTCTGGGTCAGCCCTGCAAAGGACTAGTCATTGTCCGGACTGTACCCCATTTAAGGCCCATTAGTTGCTGGAATAGACAGCAAATAAATTAATGAATGGTGGCAAAAAAACAATATGATGACTGACTGTTCACATATTATTCATTAATCTATGTTATTTAAAAATGTGTCCACAACTATAAAGCCGTACTGGGAGCACTGCACAACAATGGCCTATATGAACAAATAATGTCGTGCTTATTCTGGAGACAGACTATGCTGTGCTGCTAATTCTTCTCAAAGCAGAGCGGCTCCATATCAACAAAAGAGGAAAGTAGTTCTTTGATATTAATTGCTGGAGATAAAGTGAGGAGCTCTCGGCAGATTCCTACGTGATAATAGAGGTTAAATTATGTGCCATTTTCACTTTTCGGGCTCTAATCTCAGACTTGCCTGCACAGAACCACTCAGCCCCAGATTAGGACCTAATTACTGTCCCAGCTGGAGTGATAATTGAAGTGAGAGTAGAAAGTATAGAGAAGCATAAGGATTCATATCTGCAGAGGGATCAAAGGACCTTGGGCTCTTATATTTTACTTTACATTTCAAGAGTGTGTCATACTGTTTTTTTCTATTCACACACATACACATAACACCACCTTGAAAAGCGTAAGTGGCTTCTTCAAAAACCATATACGTATGTGTGCCTTGGACATAATTACTGAAAACTGTTTAAGTGGTACATCATGCATGTACCACTTAAACAACTACACCTACAGAAATGAAACGCTGGAAATGTAGAAAAAAAGCTTTTAATGCAACTTTCTAATAGTTTAACCTGTAAATCTATTAAAATATGCAAATATAAGAACAATCTCAATGTGCTTCCTACACTTCAGTATAATGTAAATGCATAAAAGTTGCATTTAAATTGACATTCATTTGACAGGAAAGGCAATTATGAAAAATATAAGCAAAATAGATTGGATTTTTCTGCACATTATACTGTACATAACTGGAACTCTTTACAACTTCTACTTTAATATTTGTGACTTTTTTATGGTTGTTGCTTTCAGCATTCATACTTCAATCACAAAGAAAACTTTTTTTTTCTGCTGTTTTGTGGTATAAGCAGTGGAGCGCTGGAATTTATCTTTCCAGTTGGACTTGCCGCCGCCATTACTGCAGTGAATAAAGAAGTGGAGGAGCTTGGACTCAACCAAAGAAAGAGTTTGTGATCCAAATGGGACCATCCCTCTTTGTTCTGAGCTTGTGATTGGTTAAAAAATGCCCCTGCTCTAGCTCCCCCTCTGTTAAAATGCTTTATAATAAAGCCCAAGTGAGGTTCTAGGGTATAATTTTTGAGATGACATCTGTTATGTTGTGCTATTGACTGAATAATTAGTTTTAATACAAGAGAAAAAAAAATCTAAACAGGTAGTGCATCTTTAACCAGACCATTCAAAAATGACAGCAAACAAGAGGTTGGTATGTGATGGAAGTGTTAACTTGTACCTTAACTCTAACTCATGTCATACTCTGCTCACTACAGAAACTTGAGAAATACTGGAAAAGTGCAGAAATAGAGGGAAAGAAATGAGGGTGGGGCTGAGCAGAGGGGGCTGGACTGGTGATTTATAGCTTTCAGTGCGCTGTAATGGACGCCCTCTGAACAGAAAGAAGAGTGAACTGCAGAGAACAGTGGCTATGGTGTAATGATGTAGAAAAAGCCATACTATGTCATAATGGTCTATTATGAACTGTTGAGCAGGAGTTGTCGACCCTTCAACTCAATGAGGGCAGCAGTCATACAAATTTCACCACAAAATGTGAAATTTAAACAATTAAAATGTCACTAAAACGTCAGATAGGGCCATAACCAGTGAAATGTACAGCTATCGCCCAATTTGTACAAATTATCAGCCAAAAATGCCAAAGAGGTGAGTTACTATTTAATTGAGCATTGTGGCTAATGTGACAAACCATATGTTTCCATGTCTTTCTCCTAATGCTGCAGACAAGAAGACAAGGGAGTTAGTTTATGCCTGCTATGGACACATTTCTGTTCTCGGCTTGAGGGACAATGTGAATCATTTTTACAGCGCTCCTCTGTATAGTGATCGTCTATTTTTTATGACTGTCTGTGCCAGAATTGCTTGTTACTGAGGCTGCACAGATGCATTATTGTTTTTTGTGAAGCTGCTTTCTTGCCTTGTTAATAATGATTAAACGACATCGGCCTTTACATTCAGAATGAAATTTGATGTAAATTGCACAACAGCATACAGTTAGTGAACTATAATGTAGTTTAGAAATGAGGTCCGCGGGGGACACCTAAGCTAAGGACGGCAGCACTCAGATCATTTTCACGAGTTTTCGCTCAGTAGGAGTTTTTTAATTGGGACGTCCCGGGACTTAACTGGGATGTTCCATACCAGGACATTAGCTGAGGAATGAGAAGCTAAATACATCAGCACTTTTCGGCAGTAGATAGTAAAGCTGACTCATAGTGGCTCCAGCTGCGCTCTCCAAAGTGAATGCACCCGACAGAGAGAGGGATGGCTTTCTGCAGTTAATGGCAAAGTAAATGGAAAACAGTATCTTCACTAAAGCTGTCTCCACTGTCATGAACAAAGGAGCACACCAAAAAGAGAAAATATATCAATTACACTAGCACCATGTAACTATTCTCACTAAATCAGCAGTTCTCAAATGGTAACTGAGAACCCAAAAGTGTTTCAGAGGGAGGTCAAGTATGGTTTTTAAGCATAAGCCTTGAACTCCTAAAGATAATTTTAATTCCTTGAGAGGGTGGTATTTTTAAAATACATGTGCCAAAAATGTTAAAGTTACATGATTTAGGTGACACGTGCCATGGCTCATAATCTAGTTCAGGGGTAAATGTTCTATCTTTTGAGCCTCAAAACAAAAACCCTTACATCTCAAATAGTAAAAAAATCCACTAATAGGTAATGATTTGTACCTTTTCTGACCCCTGTGGCTGGAGATAGTATCTTTGGCGTTGTCTCAAATGGTACAAAATACTTTAAAAAATTGTCTCTATCCAGACAATGAATAAAATCCACACAAAAACAAATAATTTCTTCTTTAACCCATTACTGATTCTTCATAAACGTTTAAAGGGGCTATATTATCTTGGCCACCTGCATCTTTATCTGACTAAAGCAGAACATTTTTAAAGGTACTCTCCTGATGCCATAAAGAAACAAGTGAAGAGACCAGCAGAGGGCAGCAGAGTGCAGGAAAGAGCAGACTGTTTCCATCTTTTGAACACTAACAGAGAAAAAAACTTTTACTTGCGTAAACTTTTTGTATAATGCCAAATTTACTACAAAATGAAAAATAGCTGTGAGGAATCTGAGCTGTACACTGTTTTTTTAGACAAATGAATGAGAGCAGACTGGATGCAGAGGGGTTTTTGATTGGTAAGTGCTTCCTGGAGTGGGCGGGGCTTCGTGGAATGGAGCATTTTGAGGCCTCAGAACAGCCATGCCACAGAATAGAGGATAACTTAAACAGGCGTCAATGAAACAAAACACAACTCCAGGTATGTTTTTGATGAAGGAACAAAGTATGCTAAAAGACAAACAAACCAGCAAATACACAACCAACCAATTAAAAAACATAACCAAAAGTAAACAACCTGAATGATGTTACCACTCCCAGTTATATTTTTAAATATCAAAGCAGGTTTGTTTTTCAAAAAGAGGGGCAGCTTTACCTTTTCAAAATATCAAAGTCAAAGGGTTATTTTAATCCTCCAGGTTTTGGGATAAAATGCAGCATAGCATTGCTTTAATTTCTTTATGCTAATTAAAGATTCACAGATTGATTACTAACATCACAGGCAGGTCTTTGCTTGTCAAGTTGGCAGGCTTGTCGAACGGGCACTGACTAATTCTTTTGACATTTACCAAGTCAAATAAAGCCGTGTGAAATGGAGCAGCGTCTATTTTGTGTGTTTTGTGGCATTTCGAAGGCTCATGTATAATTCCCCTGCTAGGAAACAAAGATAGCGAGTGCTTTCATGTGATTTCCTGAGTCCGGCGGCTTACCCATAGATGCAGGAGATGTCGATGACCACGTCGATCATGTCGCAACACAGCTCGTAGGTCTGCATGTCCACCGGGCTGCTGTCCGTCGCTATGTAAATCTTACTCACCACGTCAAAGAGGAAGGCCTTTTCAATGCCCGAATTCTGAAAAGAGAGACAAACAATTATAAGTCACCTCTAATTACCTCAAACCCCAAGACCATAAAGAATAAGTGTGTAATTGCATAAATGATGAATGCTGCCTAAAGGTGATTAACTGTCTTTAGTCTGGGGGAACAAAGCTGTAATTTAAATGGGGCTTTGTTATCTGCATCCTAATTCCTCTTTGAAGACTGAGGTAAAGCGGCAGCAATAAATATTCAGAAAGTAAGAACAAATAAAAAGCATATTGCAGGTAACGTACTTTTTGCTTTATCTGAGCTTTTCCAGCAGCTTCTCCTCAACACAAAGCTGTCAAAGTGTAGTGACGAGTGTGCTCGTCCTTCACAACAAGCACCCAATACAACAACTCTCCAAAGCTTTAGCGGACAGACAAGCAATTTAAAATACATTTTTAAAGATTAGAAAGATGTACAAGGTTCTTCATCTTTAAAGTGCAATTGAGCACTTTTTCGCATACAAGTTTCTGTGTTGGTGTATTCTTAGTGCGGGTTTAGTCCTTGGTTTAGACAGACTTTCTATGCTGTATAGATATTGTGTTATTCCCATTTTGTTGTAAAATGGCATCATATCAATTTTTTTTTCCCTCCGTTTATTTTTAGAAGACACTCTGCTGCCCTCTGATGGTCTCCTGTTTCTTTATGCCACCAGTAGAATACTGATTAAATGATTTATTTTAATCACTTAATATTTTTAAAGTTTGTAAAATGTGCAGTGTTGCTATAGAGGCAACCAACATTAGTGTAAAAATATGAATAAAAGCATAACATATCCCTTTTAAATCTAAAAAGTCTCTAAGTGTCGACCTTGCAACTATAAGGCCGTTGTCCAGAGTCTACCCCGCCTTAAGCCCATAGTTGCTGGAATAGGTACCAGCTACCCATTGCCCATAGAACAAAAAGCTAAAAATATTATGGCTTCAGGTTCTAATATTGCACAATATGAAATATACAAAGGCAACTAAAACCAAAGCCTAGCCTTCAAGTATGGTCCTTAATGCCCTGAGCAGCATGTTGCCAGATGTCTTTAGACATATTTTCTCATAAAAATGCCAAAACCTATTTCTCGACATGCAGAAGGGTAGACTTGTCAAAAGTACTTCTGCTGGGGATGCTAATTTAAGAAAACAACTTCTTGCTTCTTGGTGTAACCCCAGAGGATCTGCACAGAGTTAAACACCATTTCAAAGTTGAAATGGCAGGGCATTAAGTAAATACATTTTTCAAAACTTGTCTGCTGTTTATTATATATTATTAATCTCTGTTTATTCCTAAAATTCAAGTATATTTTAGAGGCACACAGCTGTAGTAATGTCATTCTAATTTATTCCTGAGAGATGCGTGGGGCTCAAAATCAGAAATACCAGTTGCTGTCAAGGGAGTCATTTCAGCTTCACTAAAAACAATGTGAACATCTGTAAAAGCTTCTCCACATTAGCCCATAATTAGGCATTTAACTATCACAAATGTAACAATTATTTTTGACCTATACCAGCAGAAATGTGAGAATTAAGAGGTGTTTAAATCTATTTGACATTGTATAAAGTTTAAAAATTGACTATGCCTGTTAAAGTTATGTTTTTTGCCAGTGATGGGCGGTTTCTTTGTCTTTACAAAAGCCCCAAATACTCACACTAATAAGCTACTCATTGGATTTTGATGACATTTCCAGTAAAGGTCAGTAATGGACCAAGGAAGAAAAGTCTTAGCTGTGGATTTGGCACACACTGTCTCGATCCAAGAATTTGTACCATTGCGAGATAGGGCCAACAATCCTCCAGCCACAAAGCAAAGAAAAATAACACTCTATAAGTACACATCTGATTACTCTTTGCATTTTTTTTCCATTGCCACTGTAACACATGGGCTTAATGAATAAAGCATTTACACCTGTCCAAATCTTGGCACCTTGTCTTTACCATTGCGAGATAGGGTCAGTGCTTTGTCAGAGGTCTGTGCTCCCAGAAGGAAAAAAATGAAAAGCTTGCAGAATGAATTTCTTTGGTGCATAGTGCAGAATCTAATGTGTAGTGATTTGTTTTCAATTTAATTTCAGACATAAACATCTAAAGTGCCCTATAGAAGTATTAAGTGTTTAGTTATTTAGACCAGCAATCGGGAAAATAAGAAGTACAACTGTAAAGTTTTTCTGTGAAGTTTTTCTCTCTGTCTTAAGAGAATGTGTTTTATTTTTACCATATTTTAATTTATTTAGAGCATGTTTGCAGGTAAAGGTTTGCAAATTCTACACTCCAGAGGGCTAAAAAGATCCAATTACAAGTGCTGCTGCGTGTGTGTAAGTAGCTTATTTTTGTGTTCACTCAACGAAAAAAAAGAAAAAAAAAAAACACCCTTAGACTATTTCACAGAGAAAAATAACATATTGATATTAAACTAACTTGGACTAACTTGGAGTTTGTTTTGTAATGAGGTCAAGCAAATGCAAATGTCTACAAAATGCTTATAGTTAAATGTACAATAAGATGAAACCAAGGACAAAAGTGTATGGTGGTTATATAAACCGACAGCTCTCAGATACTCATTTTCACCATTGTATAGTCAATCCATTAATGGAAATATCCTTGTCCTGTCTGGCCAGTTTCTACATGTCAAAACTGTGATTTACTGTGTGATTGGTTTGTTTACATCCTGAAAAGAAACCAGCCCCAGGAAGTGTATGGTAATGTGTCAATGTCCATGGGAAAAAGCATACAGAGATACAGAAAACACTGTAGGGGATTATCATTTATGTAAGGAAAATGTGATTCTTTTATCTTCTAAACAAAAAAGATTTTCTAACATAAATACAGTTACTCTACCTGTATTGTGGCAGATTTTTTTTTGCAAAAGCAGGTAATTATTAGGGCTGCACGATATGGGAAAAACATGCATTATACAATAACTATGTTGAATATTACAATAACAATATTTCTGCGATATCTTAAAATTGGGCCTGCTATTCTGACACAGTAAGTTAAATTCACCTAAAACAAAAATTTAACACAGATGTAGGAATAATTTAAAAAAAGGCTAAATTGTGACTAAATTAGGGAAATTACCACTAAAACTGGACTTTTTATCTTTTTTTTTTTTTGTCACAACACATTTTTATTTAAGGCTCTGGTAGGAAAATGAATCTGACAGTGTAAATCTCTGTCAGATGAACCATAGTAATACATTTATATTCTTGTGATATGGATATTGTGTTTGCTGATATTGCAATCATTTCAATACAGCGATATATTGTGCAGCCCTAGCATTTACCATAAAACCAGCCTAGAAAACACTTCAGCTGCTCCCTTTATTTATTTGGGGTTGCTACAGCGAACCAGTCATTTTTCACTTTGTATTGAACCTCTGCAATATACTAACGCTGAGACCAGATTCTAATTTAAGAGCGCTTGTGTTTGCCATTCCTCTGTAGAAAGATGTTTTATCTGTATAATACTGTTTTATTGGATCTGGAACAGAAGACCTTGTAAAGTAAAAAGTTCCATGACAAGAAAGCGACAATGAAAACCAGTTTAACTTATAACCTTGCTTTTCACAAGACAATTTGACTTTTATTGAAAATAGCATCCAATGGCACGCATCTCTCAAATAAGAACAAAACAGCTTTAGAAAGTTCTCCCTGAGGAACAGCAGAGATGTGAGGTTATGATACAAAGACATGCAGAGGATTATGACCTCTGTAAACCCTGACTTGTGGGGGCGCAGTACAAACACATGCATCTTTTGGTGCGGAGCTGGCTCTGTCGCATCTCTGTGTGACGGCCTGTTCCACCAAGCTGCGAGCCGCTTTCATCCATCCATCACACGCTGAAAAACTCACTGAGAAGAGCAGAGATCACAAAAGACATGGTGATCTTGCTCCATCACTGAACTTGAGATGTTTAGGGAGGGTGTTGCGTTTTATGCCCCCCGTTGGTGGTTACAATACTGTGCTATGCAATCTTCCAGCGCTAATCTATTTATCTTAGACATATAGCACTGTGCAAAAGAAGGTGATGAACAAAGAAAGATGTATCAGTGTACAAAAATACACAGCATTGCAACAACAAAACCTCTGTAAAGGCACTCATCATATCTCGCAATATCTTCTTTTAGTGTGTGAGTTAGTATCTTCGGTCCGTATCTCAAAATGGTACAGAATCCTTTAAAACATTCCTGGAGCAACATCATAATTAATCATTCTGTCCTTGGCCCACATTACTACCAAAAAAATCTGTATTTATCAAAGCACTCTTAATTAACAGCATTTTTCACATCTGCCTAAACTTTGGCGCAGCACGGTATCTTTAGTCTATAAAGTGAATTCTTGCATCTTTAACAACAGAAAGACAGACAACAAAGAAGGAGGTGGAGTCCTTATGAGCTGCAGAGGGCACTCAAAGTTGTGGTCAAATAAACTTAGATGAAAAGGTGTTTTTTTTTTTGTTTTTTTTACCATGCTGAGCTCAACTCCTCACTCAAAGGCATTGTTCAAAAAGTGTTCGTATACATTTCTCTTTTAAGTTCTGGAGCAGGTCCTCCTTTGTTGTGAATAGATAAGACATATCTGATATATCAGAAACAGAATAGGAGATTAAAACATAACCTGTATGCATGTGTGAAGGTTCTTGCCAGTGTTTATGAAGTGATTTCATAAACGTAATCTTTACATCAGCATACAGTTATTCCTGAAAAACATGGCATAATCAGGGAAAACCATTATGAGCCTCTGTGGCCAATGTCTGCTCACTATTTTGAGAGTATGGTAGTGTTACAATCGTTTAGCATTGCTTTTAAACTCTACCAAGGAGGTTATGTCTTTGCCTGCGTTATTGGTTTTGTTTTGTATTAACAAGATAACTCAAAAACATCATATTTTAATTACATTTTCAGAAAAGCTCAGGACTGAGATTGAAGAGATCAGTTTTTGTGTGGATCTGGAACTCTGTCTTTAGCCAGGATATTTTTAAAATCCTATTCTATACAAAGAAGTTAGTCTGATAACTCTTCATTTGAGTTTAATTTCTATGGCGGAACAATCACAGACCGAGTAACCAATCAGAGAAACAAAGGGCGGGATGTAAGCAGTGCACCACTAACCTGTAACCCAAACATACATAAGTGATTGTTACCGGTTTTGCCATAAAACACCAGAATATGCTCCATTAGCAACTATCTACGTATG
This sequence comes from Bostrychus sinensis, assembly GCA_020698575.1. Lineage (NCBI taxonomy): Eukaryota > Metazoa > Chordata > Actinopteri > Gobiiformes > Eleotridae > Bostrychus > Bostrychus sinensis. The sequence goes on from CM036258.1 coordinate 10,020,764, forward strand.
TCTGAACGGGAACAGGAGCAGAAGCCAGTTGTACAAAGAGCTGCAGTAAAAGTCAGTTTGTTTGTCTCACATCATATATTAAAAGTTTAAAGGCTTGACTGAGGCTATCTGAAACTTTAACAAAAGAGTCTGTACTGTAGACCTTTGCCTTTGTTCAGATATTTTCTTTTTTTTTTTGTAAATGGCCTATGTTCATCTCTAGTGCCACTTTATACCTAAAGACCTTGTACACCTGTGCTACCTGTACCACTTACATCAATGTCTCTACTTGTAGTCTGTCACAGATCTGAAAAAAATATTTCTCTGTGAATCAATGTTGAAAATATCTTTTATAGAGATACAAGGTAAAATAAAAATGAATGTAAAAATTTGAGTTATTGCATCAGCCTTGTATAAAAAGCAGATTACATTGCACACAATGAGTGAAGAGAAAAGGTGAACTCTGTACAAATTAGTAGTAGTAGTTAAGTGGTAGGATATGTTTTATTCTGCTTGTGAGATGAGAGATAGTGACCTTGACCACAAAATTGAAAACTCCCTGAAGTTGTTCCCCCGATGCTGTGTGGACAGGACAGACGGGCATGCAGGTTAGATTAATAGCAACATACTTCACCTCGGGGAGTCTTTGTTTTAATCAAAAAGTGTTTATGACTGTTTATCGGCAGTGAATTTCCCAGAAGGATATACTTCTGCACTGTCATCTGTCGTCTCCGAGGCTTGATATTCAATTAGTAAAAGAGTGGAGCTGCTAGCTGTCAGAGAGCCACACAGACTGACAGTGATTTGGAAAATGTATTTGTGTTTTTTTACTGTTTAAAAAATTTAGCAATACCCATGGCTCATGTAATTTTTAATCTAATGACATCTCCAATGAAAAGCCACTCATTTTACGTGATTTAAATTCTAATTATATTTGACCCTGACACTGTGACCATTTCTTATTCATAAGTACATTATTCTTAAAACCGTAGATGTCTACCATTTACCCAGGTCTAAACTAGGACTGAATGAGGTCTAAACCAGAGCTAAATGAGGTCTAAACCGGGACTGAACGCGGTCTAAGCCAGGACAGAAAGCAGGCTACACAAGGACTGAATGAGGTTTAAACCAGAACTAAATGAGGTCTAAACCAAGACTAAACAAGATCTAAACCAGGACTAAATGAGGTCTAAAGTAGGACTGAACGAGGTCTAAACTAGGATTGAACGAGGTCGAAACCAGGACTAAACAAGGTCTAAACCAAGACTAAATGAGGTCTTAACAAGGACCAAACAAGGTCTAAACCAGGACGAAACGCGTACTATACCAGAACAGTACTAATCCAGTACTAATCCAGTACTAAACCAGGACTTAACTGTCAAATTCTAAATTAAACTAAATCAGGACATAAACTGCAAAAGCCTCCTAAGTACCACTGGAAGAGGCCTGCGTACCACCATTTGTACCCATACCACAGTTTGAGAACCACTGCCCTAGTGTATCTAACATAACAGAATATTACTGCACAATAAAACAACATGTGCTCATCTATGGGAGCTCTACTCTAAGTTGATGCGTTGAAGTTCATATCTGTTGTGTAACACCTCCCCCTAGTGACTGGACTGCAAAGTACAGCACAAACGTGAGAATTTCAATGTACAGCAGTGGTTCCTAAGGTTTTTGTTTTGGTTTTGTTTCTGGTTTGGACCCAGCTTCGACCTCGTTTGACCTGGTTTAGACTAGGTTTTTAGACCTAGTTTAGTTCTGATTAATTCCTTTAGGCCTGATTTTTTTTTCCCTGGTTGAGTTCTGGTTTAGTCCTGGTTTAGACCGAGTTTAGCTCTGGTTTAGACCTGGTTTGTTCCTGGTTGAGTTCTGGTTTTAGGCCTGGTTTAGTCCTGGTTTAGTCTTTGCTTAGTTCTGATTTTAGGCATGGTTTAGTCCTGGTTTAGTTCTGATTAATTCTTGGTTTATTCCTGGTTTTAGGCCTGATTTTTTTTTTCTCCTGGTTGAGTTCTGATTTAGTCTGGTTTACACCGGATTTAGTCCTGGTTTAGACCCAGCTTAGTCCTGGTTTAGTCTTTGTTTAGTTCGGGTTTTAGGCATGGTTTAGTCCTAGTTTAGTCTTGCTTTGACCTGTTTTTGACTTGATTTAGACCTAGTTTAGTTCTGATTAATTCTTGGTTTATTCCTGGTTTTAGGCCTGATTTGTCCTTCTTTAGTGTCCCATCCCTCTGTATAGTCCTGGATTAGTCCTGATTTACGTTTATTTTAGTCTTTGAAAACCAAATATATAAAGATATCATAAATTATCAAATAACTCCATGTAGCCTGTGCAATGTGCTCATGTACCCCTAGGGGTCCCCGCACCCCTGGTTGGGAACAGGACAGACAGTATGAAGACTAGACTGCATAAATACTGTGTGTAAAAAATGACTTACTAAAAATACTTAAACAAAATGATGTTATAACTCACACAGCCATAATAATTACTCACAGAGATGAAGATGTTGAGCAGGTTCTCCAGTGTGGGCAGCTGAGGAATGAGTTTTTGTACCACTTTACTGAACGCCTCAAATATGGAGTGGTCGTATATACTCGTCAAATAGAAACTGTAGGGGAAACATTCACATATATTCCTTTAACATCTAACAATAACTCGTATATTGGTAAGATTTGTTGTGTCTTCTACCTCAGATGTATTCGTTCCAGGCCTGCGTCTGCCAGGTCATCGTTGGCTCTCTTGTGGATGTCCCTTTGCTTCTCAATCTTGTGATCGTCCGAGAGTCCATCCACTTTGTGAATGAACACCTCGAAGCTTATGTCGGGGTTGACTTTGTAGGCTCTGGTGACGGTGAGATGAAGTCTGCTGAGAGCTTCCACGTAATCGTCCTGACAGGAGAAGTAAGAAAATACAGGTTTAAGACTTTATAATAGGGAATATGCTGTATCTGTTAGAGCTGCAAATGATTGTAAATTTATGTTTATCACAATATTTTGGTATTCTTTGTCAGTGTTTCCCAATAAGGGTTACAGAGACACCCAGGGTTACACAAGCACTTTTAATAGCTTATTTTTCAAGAGGAATCATTTCTTTTTTTAGTATTATGTAATATTATTATTTGTTATTATTAGTTTAATAGTACTTTTTTATTCTGAACATAAAATATATAGTAAAATACGTAGATGTAATAGGAGTTTACATTATTATACTTTCAATTTATATTTGTATTTTAAAGGCAGGCTAATTATTCTTTTATTTTATCTTGTTATCTTAAATTTGATTTAAAAGAAAAATATGCAGGAGAATTTGTATCTAAAGTAAATAAACGTATTAATAAAAGCATGTATGAACACTGATGTTTTATATGACCACTTTTTGAAGAATAATCAACACAGAGGAGTGCGGGGATACTCATGGTAAGACAAATAGACCAGCAGGGGGTACATGAGACAAAAAAGGTTGACTGTTCTTCTATATAATAGGCATTGGCAAGAGTTTACCATCAACCCAATTTTGAATAAGTTGGGGCACTATGTAAAGTGTAAATGAAAACAGAATGTAATGATCTGCAAATAATACATTTTACAATGTCCTGAAATATTAATAATAAAGTTAGATTACAATTTTACAGCTAATTAGTTGGGTTAAATAGCAACAAAAGTATAAAAGGTGCATTATGTTTTGTTTTTTATTTTAATTTTTTTAATGAATGCTGTACAAACAAACAATTTCAACAAACAAAACAGTACCAAGTACTGAATAATTGTGCAATAGACAGAGACAAAACAAGAAAATGAATGCTAATGTAGTGTGGCATTTACAGTGGTGTACGTGGGTGTTTGTGTATTTTGAATGCGTGTTGGAAATGTTGAAGTAGAAGCAGAAGAGGGTAAGGCTCAACTAAACTAAAAATAAATAATAAAAAAAGAGAAATGAGACAAAATAATTATAGATTAAACAGAAAATAATAATAATAAAGAAGGAGAAAAATTAAATAAATAATAAAAAAAGAAAGCTAGAGAGATAGACATGTTATAAAGAAAATAAGTTTTGTTGGGTAGAGGTGTGTCCAAGGAATAAAAGGTGCTTTCTGGAAAGGAGTCTGAATTATTTCTATTAATTTAATCAGTTGCAAAGTGCTCCCCCTGCTGTTTTTATTAGTATATCTTACTTTCCCACCCTTTTGTTTGTTTCCTCAAATTGTGTAGCTCTAATCCTTAATATTACGCACAGAATTTGGGCTAACCTGTGAATCAATGACAAAGATGAGCGCTCCTGTCCCTCTGAATATCATCTCATAGTCGAAGGTGGGGTCAAAGAAGTCGATCTGGCCTGGGAAGTCCCAAATCTGGAAGCTGACAAAAGAGCTACTGGACACATCCTCCCTGCAGATCTTGTTAGTGCTCTCCAGAAACAGAGTCTCATTGGGTGACATTTTGTGGAAGACGACCTTTTGGATGGAGGACTTCCCACTCCTCCTCAGGCCCATGAGCAGGATCCTGGGCTTGACCTCTCCGTTTAAGGAATCACTGAAGCCCAACTCTAGACAACAACAAACGCACAAAGTACATAGCTAGTCAAATTGCTGGAATATGCAGGCACTGTCCACTTTATTAGGTACATCTGTTAGATTGTTTTAAGTCCAAATATGTAATAATCAACAAATCACATTGTACATTTAGGCTTAAGAGATGTTCAAGCTAAACCTGCTGAAGTTCAAAAGTGGTTATTTGAGTTACCGTCGCCGTCATCTCAAACTAGTCTGGTCATTCTCCTCTGGCATCAACAAGGCATTTCCACCACAAATCAGCAGCTCACTGGATATTTTCTCTTTTTTTGGGACGATCCTCTGTAAACGCTGGAGATGGTTGTGTGTGTGAAAATCCCAGTAGGTCGGCAGTTTCTGTAATACCCAGTCACTAAAATCCACTTTCTTCTAAATTCTGGATGCTCAGTTTTAACTTCAGCAGGTTTGTCTTCAACATGTCTCAGGATTAAATGCATTGAGTTGCTGCCATGTGGTTTGTTGTTAAGATATTTGCATTTTGAACATGTATTTGTATGGTATGTCATGTCAGTATCTACTGCATTTGATTTATACTTTAGTTAGACGTCCCCTGTTATGCTAAAAAACATGCCCAGAGTTGTATTTTGTTTCATTCACACATGTTTGCGCAATCCGGTGTGCTAAGGTAAATGACCTTCTCAGGAGCTGAAAACGCTCATCTTCACAGCCAAAGTCAGATAAAGTTTTTAAAGGTTCTAAAATGTGCAATGCTGTTCTAGAGGTGACCAAGACTGGTTTAAAAAGATACAAAAAAAGGATACATTTCCTTTAAATTAGGTGTGTTAGCAGTGTATTTAGTATTTTTAATTTTTTTAAAAACTAGTTATTCACAAAGTTTTCAAATGAACTTCATTCTCGACTATTCAAGGTCTAAAATGAGGGATAAAATATAAGCGAAACCGGGACAAACCAAGGACTGAACCAGGTCTAAAATAGTTTGGAACCAGGTACTAGGATTAAGCAGTGGTATAAACTTCAATTTTAAGTGCAAACGAGAGCAGGACTAGGATTAAAACGGGCTCTAAATTAGACTGCAAGAGACACCTGCAGACCACCAAGAGAAGCCCACGTACTGTACCAGCAGTGGTACCAGAGCCACAGTTTGAGAATCACTGCTCTAGAGCTCAGTTGAAAGTTCAGTTACATTTTGTGGGCAGAAATTATGCAAATATGTCTGGACTGTGGGTCAGAGTGGCATAGACTAGTTTAAAGACACAAAGCTTGTGTCTCTCTCTCACATTTCTTCTGTGACCTTGATCACAAGAAGTTATTGATTGTTACAGTGCGGCTACAATGCGCAGGGAAGAGAGACATGGTTGATACAAAAGCCAATATACAAAGTAAGTGAAGGGAATAGGCTTATTAGTGTGAGATTCAGTGACACAGAGAGTGTTTGAATGTATTGAAGTTACTCATAAACACAAGTTTGGTACACACATGATTTCACACAGGAGCTCTTACCAGTCTCAGTGAAATAATTTTATATTTTTACATCAACATTTTTTTTATAAACCTTATAGTAAGTTTCATAATTCTAACTGACCTTTTTTAAATCCAAAGATACAGATAAATAGCCAGTCATTACTGTGTTGTTAATCCTTACTATGGCATGACAACAAATGCTCCCGGTTCCCTGAGGCACGCCCACTTTGGACCTGTTCAGTTCATGGAAAAGTTAGCAAAGTAAGCCGTGTGTTAGTTTTTTACTGGGCTAAAGGTAATTTTTCAACCAAGAATAATATATTCAAACCCACCCCTACTGCACTGCGATCAAAACTGTCCTCAGGTACAACAAATGACCTCAATGACAAACTTTATATCCCAAACTTTCAGAATATAGCCCTACTCTGTTTTTAACTTTGGTAAAGCTAGGTTAGCAAACAGGAGCCGTGTTAGCACTGCCTGCAGCGGGCTAAACTGTGCTGCTACATTTGGTGCAGCTGAGAGTTAAACCATAAAAATCCTCTCTGTTTTCTGTCAGCTCGGAGTTGTCCACGACCTTGTCCCAGGGCGCAGCTGAAACACCCGCCTACCTCCGTCCTCGCAGCCAAGCTGTGCCTCCGCAAACGCCTCTATCTCGTCCTCGTCGTCGTAAAAGTCCAGGCCCGCGTCTTCATCTTCCTCCCCGGGCAGAGCAGCAGACCTCTCACTCGACATGTTGCTCTGTCCGTGCTGTGTTTGTGCTCTGTCGCTTTGCTTTAGCTGCGTTTCAAGGCGCGAGTGGTGCCCAACTTTCCCACAGTGTCATCTGAGAAGTGAGGGCCATGCTGCTCCACTTTCCCCCCTGCCTCCTGTGACATACCGCAGCCACATGCCAGGCTGTCCTCATAAAGACATGTCCACTCACGGTAAGGGACACCCCACACTCTGCAATAAGTTTAGAGAAAAAAAAAAAAAAACACAGTAAAGAAAATATATAAAAAATAACTTAATTACATTCTTGCTTACAGAAAAAAAGCCATAAAGCATTTGTCCCCATCCCCACTTTTTCATTGCTTATAAAACTCATCACTTAAAAAAAAGTGAAATTAAAGTTAAAACCTACAAGGTATGGTCAATATTCCTTGTGTAAAATGTCAAATAAATATTTGTAGGCGTCCTCTCTTGCTGGGTGGAATATGGTTGGTGCGTCGCTGCCCCTAAACTGTAGCAGCTGTATCTTTATCTAAATGAGACTCAGTAAGTTGGTAAGTTAGGTTGTATAATAGTAGGGGTGTAACGATACAGTTACCATATTTCCTACAATACAACTACATCGATAAACATTGCCTTGTATCAAATCGTATTGTTTTCTAGATAATGTATATCAATACACAGGAAAAAAAATCAATAATATCGGAAATATTGATATTTGAAATTTGTTCAAATATCATTCAAACCAGATACGTCTTTTTGGATGTAATTTTTAGCGTTTTTAATTAAATAAAATGTTATAGTCAGCTTTTCTTTGCTCTCTGTCTGCTGACTTAATCAGCCCTGGCCATGATGCTACATTTGAGAGTAAACTTTTGTGATTTTTAGCAAAAAGTTTCTATATTGATTATCAATATGAAGGTGTTCAGTCGTATCGATACGTATTGTTCCAAATTAGCTAATATTGTTCTTGAATTGTATTGAAACAATTGTAATCGATATGTATCGTATCGTTGCAAAAACTTATCATTACACCCCTATATAATAGCATTTATTTCTCTCGAGTCCATCCCAAGAAATCGCACTTGTCCCAGTTTTAGTACTTTTTGAGGTGGTCACTCTGTTCGACACTGAATTTGCTGTGTTGCCTAAGACGCCCGTGGCCTCGTTAGTGCACAGCACTACTATCATAGATGAGTTTATTTTTTAGCTTTTAAGTTTAAAATGTAGTTTTAATTGCATACAATACATAAGAGATTTAAAAATACAGTTGACATCTAGGTTGTAATTGTAAAGCCTTTCAGCTGCTCCATTTCTTTCAGGGTTTTCCACAGCAAACAGTTTTTTTTACACCAGATGCCCTTCCTCACACATCTCATGATTTCATTCGGGCTTGAGACTAGCACATAAAATAGCTTAAGTTGGTCAGAATAAATTTATAAGGGACGGAATAGGTTTCACAATCATAACAGTGTCCTCAGGTAAAAGTCACTTCCAAAAGGCCTTTCTAAACAATTAAGCATGAGTTTTGATAAACACAACAGGCTTACACTATGTTTTCTTGATTTTAAATGGATAAAAAATCTGGGTGAAATCGGGGTCCTCTGTCTAAAGACGATGTTAGGTGAATTGGTGAATTTACATACACGGTGATTGAGAGTGACTGTCTGTCTGTCTGTGTGTGTGCGCGTGCGCATAGTGAGGCTCTTGCACCGTTAAACTATAGCTTGTTGATGGTAAAGGAGCTCTCTTGCCAAGTGGCGCAGACGGTGGTGTGAACGGCGGCGCAACTAGGGGTGTGTCCAAATCGATTCTCCCCAACGGCGCAGGTCTTGGTCTAAAGAGGCTGAACTTGGGGCTGGCACAAGTTCAAAGGTGGTGTCTGCTCTAAACTCTAAACCAATCAGAGCAGCTCTCTCCCAGCTCCACTCACAGCATGAGAGGATCAGCAGCAACACTTTCATAAAACTTCACGGGCTGTTAATTAGTAAAAGACGGGCTAATAAAAATATTATGTGGTTAATAATATTATTTATAATTGTATTTTTATTTTATATTTAAACATTTATTTTTGGTTCTCTAGGAAAAGCTTAACTAATTTGTTGATCCATTATTTTAGAGATAAAAAACAGTTGCTTAATGTCCTGTTAAAATATGAATAAATACTTACTTTGCTATTTCTTATTGCCTATAGTTTTAAGTGTAGCCTAATTTTGGATGCATGCAGAATACATTAATTTGCAATTTTTTTTTCTCATTATTCCTTCTTTCCAATGCCATTTTTTTTGTGTAATAGTGACCCACAATAAACAGCTGCCTCTGCTGCGCATTAGGCCTTCTCCAAACAAGAGCAAACATGGAGACATTTTACGCAAACTGCACACATTTATCTTTATCTTTTGGATTTGGTTTACAAACGGGATAATGAAACAAGAAACCACACGGGGAGAACTCGGTTACTTATTTCGTCTTCAGCTCGTGTCTCTGTCTCCTTCATTAGTGATCCACATGGACAGGGCATGATCCACAGCTACATCGCGGGCGCGGAGAGTTCGCACTGCGTTCTTTACATAGGGGATTTTTTGCGTTGTGCTGGATTGTACCCTGCTCTTCTGAACCCTTCTTTACCATAAGGAATAAAGTTATTTTAAAAGCTGGATTCATGCACAGACAGGCTACATGAGCGCTTCCTTTGTTACCTCGGATATTTGTGAGGACGGCCCGCTGCTGTGATGTAAACTGCGTTGGATATTCAATACTTTTATGCAGAGGAAAGGCAAAAAACAACCACCTGCAGCTTCTGGTGAGTTTCATGTGAACCACATCCTTTCATATTCTCATTCTTCTTCCTGTAATAATAATAATAATAATAATAAGTTGTTGTTTCTCATGCTCCACACCACACCTTAGATTTAGACCAAGGCGCCTCAGGATACGCCTCACCTGTACAGCACCACACCCCGCTGCGCCAGCGGTGAACTGGGCAGGAGAGCGTCAATAACAATATCAAATTACCTCTGCCTGCCCTAAGATCAGGCGTGCGTCAGTTGGCAAGATAGCGCCCAAGAAGTATAACTGGCATACTGTAAGTAAAAAAGAAACAAAACATCTATAAACGTTTGTATGCAGTATAAGCTTCTGTCACATATCAAAAATTCTTCAAAAGTTTTTTGCAACGCATCTTATTTAGTAATCATTTTATCATTGTGCATTTAAAGTGTTTATTCAAAGGGTGTCACTACTGGTCCATCCAGTTTTATGCACAGAACATTTCACATCTGTGTACTGGTCTGGGAGTATATCATATAATACTTTCAGTTTTGTTTAGTTTGCAATCTTGTTTTTTTCCATTGCTAGCCCCCATGTTCCATTGTTTAATGTTCAGATCCTGCCGTTTCTAGCCACTCGTCACATGCATTTTCTTTTTTTTTTTTCTGTGAGCTGATGTTGGATGAGAGCTAGACGCCTAAAACACCACTGCCATGATGTAAACAAAGATGTAAAATGCCAAAATATAGAGTTCTGTTGTTTACCTCCACAATGTTCTAATAGCGACTGGTCTGACCCAATTTCATCATAAATCATTTCAATTTGACCCACCTATTGTAGATTTTCTTCTACAATATAATATTTTTTTTCACTATTCATGTAATCAAAACACATTTTAATGCTAGAAAAAGATGAACAGGGGGAATAGGGGTGCTCTGTTTTCAGTGTGGGCAGTTTAAAGGAGAAAAAGAGCTAATTCACAGTCCAAATAAAGTAGAGGTAATTCGTATGCAAGTGTACTATGGTCCCAAAAAACACTTAAAAGAAGTTTGATTAAATCCTTTCACTCTTCTGGACCAATTGTAAACAAACAGAGGAACCAGAAGAACCAGTTCAAGCCACACAATTAACTGAAGAGTGCAGGAGAGCTTATCTTGAATCTAACCAAGAAATGTAAGAGTACATGAACAGTGCAGTGGATGATTGTGTTTTGCTTTTCGTTTGATTTAAAAATAAATTAGACTACATGTCATATTTTCTGTAGATGTTGTGTAGTGACAGACATGGAGAGGCTGGACCCAGTCTGCTGATGCTGATGTCTGTGGTTTTGAGGCCTGGGCTGTGGGTGCGATGCACTTTCTGAGCTTTGACCCTGGGAATTAAAAATGGACATCCAGATCCCCCTCAGCGTTGAGACTCTAAAAACTCTGGTACCAAAACAATGCAAAAAACATTTCCCTTTGCACATTTGATCAACTGTCCACTGGCTATGAGAAAAATTACAATGACAGCAGTTTCCAACAGAAAAGGTGAATGATGAGACATTTACTACTTTGGCAGAAAATCAACAAAAGCACTAAATGTCTCTGATAGTTACTTCTCTCTCTAGAAGTGCTTTTTTTTTCCAAGTCCACATCTGTAACTGCTGAGATGTTATTACAGACCAATCAGTGAGCTCAGTGAGGCTGACTGGAGGTGGGGATCCCAAAGTGAACTGGATCTCAGTGACCAGACCATTGCCTTGTGTAGATGGATCTGACTCATCAAACTCACCACCGGAGTTCCCCTGAGAGAGGGCATGCTCCAGGACGGCTGCACAGTTCCAACAGGAGAATGGCAATGTCACTACATTTAACACTGCAATTTTTTTTCATATGCCACTCGTATTGCTAAATAATAGGCGGTGCTCAAACCCTAGGAACTTTTCGCTGTTCAGACTTGCACCTCCTCAATGATCATATCATCGTGCCAGGCATGTTGATTGGGCGGGACTTAGACTAGAGACTGCTGGATGTGAAACAAAGGTACACAGAACGAGTTATGTCTCATGGGTGGATGGGTGGAACAGAATCTGAAGGTGAGTTAATATCAACTAATTTAATGCTGAATCTTCTTCTAAATCCTCATATATATGCTGTAGTGCTTTTTAACAGTGGTCTGGCTGTTTTTGTAAATGTAAAGTAATCGTTTCCTCATTCACAGTTGCAATAAAAACAAGGAAGCACAGCACTTTGACCGCATGTAAACATTCATCTCCTAAAAAACAGAAAATGAGAAGAAGAAATGAAGAGGATACAGATAATTACCACTCTGACAGTTTGTTTTGTCTCCTTAGCACTGGGGTCAGGTACGTGAAAGTTTTATTGTGTTTTGAATGTTTTATTTTATAATACTGCACCAAATGGCTGCTAATAGAAAGAGAAAGTAAAGAGGCAGCCGTGTGTCTGGGAAGAGCACCTTTCATTGTTGTCTTCTCTGCTCTCTTGGGCATGTTTTTTTTTGGTTCAGACATTGTCAAAACTGGCTGCAGGAGCTGCCTGCTCTTTCCACTGTGTTTCAACCTGGTTTGGCTGCGTGTTACGCGGACGCAGGCGCTGCACCCGCGGACTCACATTAAAGGCACCAATTAAGAACAGCTGATTTTTACATCAGCGGAGCATTCAAACAAAACCACACAGACACTGGGCACACATTAAAGGCCAATAATGCAACAAAACATCTTCTAAAACAAAAATAAGCAGAATTTTATTGTACTTTTACATTTACAAAGACTACAGTATTTTTCAAGTGGAAATAATAATGCATACATTACATTACTACACTGAAGACCATGTGATCGGTATCTGCCGATCACAACAAAGGCTGATTGGTGATTGGCCTCAAAAATCCTGATCGGAGCACCCTTATTAGTTGCATCTTACTTGAAGATGACATGCCACATCTGGCCTTAACATCAACTTTGTCTGTGTCCCTCCATTTCCTGATTACCACCTTAAATACCTTTTCTCATTATTGAATGCACCTGTCTATGAAGTCCAAGGCCTAACTAACTAATCTAATAAGTTTTGTGTTGCAAGTAATCCATTTTAAGAAGTTACATTTATTCAAATCAGCAAACTTATCAGGGTGCCAAAAACTTTCGCACAGGCATTTTTTCATATTTCATTTAATTTCATACACCTAAATACTGCTACACTAAAATTATTGTTCAGAAAACACCCTAGACCTCTGATATTTTTAACATAGTATACTTATGCCTGTATGTTTGTTGTGTAGTCACTCTGTATTAGGGATGTAACGATTCTTTGTAAATTGGCAAAAAATTGATGCAAAAGAGAGACATTTTTAGTCGGTGCCGGAAAAAAAAAAAGAATTGCGACATCCCGTTAAAACTGCATGCAGGCCATCAAAGTTTAATGGTGAGTAATCTGGCCAAACAGGAGTATTGGATAAATAATAAAGCAAGCTTACTGTCTTTTTGTTCTCAGTCAGGCTGCAATGGGCATTTTAACATAGATTATTACTTTCTCACAGAACTACAGGTGTAGATTTTTGGATTTAAGGGGGTTCATAATTTACTGTTTGCTTTGAATCTGAGCTTAGAACTGAAGGAATAACAACAAATAGGCCACAGACTTAGATACCAAACTACGAAGCAATTATTACTTAAGTATTTTTGTTTATTGCCACAGCTATGTAGCTCCTCATAAGACAGATGTTTGCACCAGGTCCACTCTGTTTTACCGTGACAGTACAAACAGCAGATAAACATTTAGGTGCATCCCAAGCCCCTTTATGTCAATAAATATTAGCGCTGCTTTAAGCCGGCAGAGGAGTCAGCACCTACGCACAAACACGTATTGTACTTTACTTTTATTGAGCCAACCACGGTCCACCTCTCTGTCCTCTGCAGGACACAGTGTGGAGCTGATTTGTCTCTCTGTCTGTGTGAGTTTAACTGTTTGCTGCTGCGTGTTAATTTGTGCATTAACAGCACTCTGTAGCACCAGAGAGAGAGAGGGGAAGAGCGACGCAGGGCAGTGCTGTGAATGAACTTTAAACAGCTCTGATAACTTGGCTTTACTGAGACAGTGTGACACAGGCTCTTGGGTCATTCCAGAATTGGAGGACATTTACTGTCCCCCCCTAAAAAATGCACCAAACACTTAAACATGCACTTATTTTGCAAATTATACTTGTTCTGACCAAAAATGTAAGTAAGGTTGTAGAAAAATATAGTTTAAAATATTAACCAAAATACTAAAAAGATTTCAAGCACCCCCTAAAATGGCATTTCCACTTGTCCCCTTTTCTTAATGACAAACTTGCATTGTAAATTTAACTATTAAGATAAGTTTTAAATACAATTTATTTTTTATCTTGTAACTGTTTATACAGTTTATTTAATTATCAACATAATTTAAACAACATTTTGATGAATTTTAAGTTGTGTCCCTCAACATGCAACTCTGTTACCAAAACTTTTTTAGTCTGGCAGAGGAAGAGAAAAAACAGTGGGTCACAACACATAGAGGAGATGACTTCATTAGGCCACATGGTAAAACCATGGGTAGACCAAATGTAAGTCTTCTCTTCAGTTTTAGATATTTCTCCAGTTTTATCAGCGCTGACTGTGTGTGTCACTCTAACCAATGCGACCCTGTTACCCTTATTATAAACTGCTTCAAAGTTTATTTCTACTTTCTACTGTATAGTGCACTATGGTGTGTTTTGTTAAGATGCCTCTAAATTTTAAATAGAAATTGTATTTACCAATTGTTGATCAAGCTTTGAGAGGTTTTCAAAATGTATGTTACTATAGAGGAACAGAGAAAAAGACACCAAACCAAATTGACACACGCATGGTTAAAATTGTTTTTGTATTTGTTTCTTTAAGGATCCCACTCTCTGGTATTTTTGTCTTCGGGACTTGTGAAGCCTCAGGCTGGATATTATTTTGAGCAGCTAACTGTGTTTGATGGAGTTACGGTCTCATATTGTGACAGTCGGACCAGGAAAGAGCAGTTCAAATCCAGGCTACAAAGTACACACTTACAAAAAGATTGTGAGGGGGCTTATACTGACTTTCTTGAATCTATTCACAACATTCAAGATTACACAAACAACACAGTGGGTGAGTATTAAATTGTCCAATTTTAACAGCTAACACTACTCAGCCTTAAATTAATAATATTTATATTTCCTCAGATGTTGTGCAGCGACGGAGAGGTTGCAGCCAGTCTGCTCATGGGACTGTTTCTGGTTTTGAGGCCTGGGCTGTGAATGGGATGCCGTTTCTGACCTTTGACCCTGAGACCTTAAAATGGACAGCTAACTCTCCCTCAGCGTTAAGAGTCGAAAAGCTTTGGGATGGCCAGCTGACTAGGAATTATTACTTTAGTCGTTTCATCAAAGATTTCTGCTCAAAGATGATTCAACAAATTACAATAAAATCTGTTTCCAAAAACACAGGTGAGATATTGGAATAAATGCATGTTATGTGATATACAAGGTATTACTTTACTTATCTGTTAATATCAGGCCATATTTTAAAGGTGTGTTTTGTTGCTTTGTCTGCTTAGAGCTGCGTGTGTTTGCCAAACCAATTGAAGAGAGTGACGAGGCACAGCTCATGTGTCATGTGACCACAACAGATAAGTCCGTTAAGTCATTGAATCTGATTGGAGACGGAGCGACCAGAGTCAGTGGGATTTCTGTGATTGGACCATTGCCCTCTGGAGATGGCTCTGTGGTCTTTAGACTCAAGGCTCGGATCTCTCTCAGCCACAGCAGCCTCACCTACGGATGTGCTCTACAATCAGAGGGACACAACATCACCGTTTACTGGAGTAAGACGATACAATTTCTAAGCCCTGATTTATGCAGTGACAAAAGTTGTCCAATAAATTATTTTTGTATACTGTATATATTTTATTGACAAGGAACAAATTGCATTTTGGAAGTTAGTTCCCCAACCTATGGTCTGGGGCAGTGGTGGAATGTAGCAAAGTAAAAGTACTTAGTTACTTTGCTTAAGTACAATTCATGTATCTGTACTTTGCTTGAGTAAATTATACAAGGGGCACTTTTACTTAGTACTCTTCAGATTCAGTCTCTTCCATTGCACCAGTTACCCAGTTGTTTTCAGCACAGTTTTCAGCAAAACCCATTACATTTAACACATTCATTAATTCTTGAACCTGTGCAAAATACTTTTACTTTTTTACTTGCATGAACATTTGAAAGAAAGTACTTTTATACTTTTTCTTTTTACTTTTACCTACTTTTTACTAGAAATTTTCATGTGTTAACTTTTACTTGAGTAAATTTTTGCTCCTTTAGCTGTACTTTTAATTAAGTAAAAATTTACTTAAAGTAAAAAAAGCCTTGATGTGGAGCCAAA
This sequence comes from Bostrychus sinensis, assembly GCA_020698575.1. NCBI lineage: Eukaryota > Metazoa > Chordata > Actinopteri > Gobiiformes > Eleotridae > Bostrychus > Bostrychus sinensis. Next base: position 10,036,619 of record CM036258.1, read on the forward strand.
AACTCCAGGCAGTTATTGTGTTGGTCTTAAGCCTGGGTAAATGGTCAGGCAGAGTTAAAACCCTGTGCCACAGTACCTATGCAAATGACTTGCCGGGGCATGCAGCCGAAAGTTGTCTAGAGTCAAATTACATACATACACCACCATTACATACACCAAAAGACCTAAAACATTACCATGTCACCATAAATAAAATGCCCCAGGGCAGCTGTGGCCACAAAAGTAGCTTACCATCACTCACTGTGACTGATAATTGAATGAATAATGCACCTAATTGTAAAGTGACTTTGAGTGACTAGAAAAGCGCTTTATAATGTTTTATTTTCCACTTTTACAGATGGGAATACAGTTGATGGAAGATACATTTACTCCAGTATGACATACAAAAGTGTAATTGCGATCATTGGCTTCTTTGCCGTGATGTTGTTGATTGTTGTGATAACCTGCACAATGATGTGTCTACAAAAATGTGGTAAGAATGTTTTTGTGCAAAAAAGTATTTGTAATTGGTCCTATATGATAGATACAGATATAAGATTCATATAGATACATATATATATATAAGACATACAGTACAAAGATGTCTGTCTAATTGTCATTCTCTCTTTAGTCAAAATAAGAAGACCAGCCCCGCCTCCACCAAGCCCAGAGCTGAGAGCCCAGTTTGAAAGCTTTATTCAGAGCGGTACTTTGTATCAAGAAACAAGGAGCATTTTTTTGTCTTTCCTTTATGGCACAAATATAACAGACAGGTACAGAGAATCGTATGACCAGTGGCTGGAGATGATGGAGCGTCAAAACTACTACGACCCAGAATTTTATGGAACATCAGTGTAATTAATTGGACTTCATTGCACTGTTAATTTTATTTTTATAATGTTAAATATTTTGGTTTTTCATTGTAAATAATTTATATTGCACCTTTTTGTTTGCATGCTCACTTTATTTTCTTGCTTTCTGCACTTTATTCTGTATTAAGAGCTGCCTGAACAAGTGAATTTGTCCACTGTGAGATTAATAAAGTTCTAAGATCTAATCTAATCTTCATCTTTTCATTGTTATACAAAAAGTAGCCACCTCAGAGCTTTCATTTTATGCAATGCAACAAATTAATCAATGCAAAGTGCCATATTATGTTTTAATGTAAATGTTGTGTAAATATGTCTTTTACCTAAATATTTGTTTACATTAGGTTCTGTGTTGTTGTTATGCTGTAAAAATGTCTTTTTTTCTGTGTGGTTCAAAGCATTTACTGTGCAATAGATCTAGAAATGTTTATTTTTGCACTTACATTATATTCTACTCTTGTTATTTTGTAAACAACACACCAGCAACAAAATAAAATTCCTATTGCATTTTCGTTTAAATGTGTCTGTTAATGAAAAACTGGTTCTGCAACCTTTGATGAGACACTGAGTAGCAATGCCAAAAAATAACTTTAGTATAAGTCGCTGACTTGTAAGTAGGTCAAATCTGTAACTTCCAATGAAATGTAAGCATTGATAAACATATCAATGTAGATTAATACATTTATTATGCCACACTTTACAAATATGACCCTGCCAAATGAGTCCAAGCCAGAAACTATGAAGTTCTGAAATAACTGAAGAGACAACACAGTCCAAACATTATTGTTCTATTTTAGCAGAAACTAAATGCACTTTCCAAAGCTCTTTTAATTAATTGCAATCTCCTCAGTTAATAAAGTATCATTATCCCTGTGCATTGTGCATGTGAATGTGAGTACAACCAGGAAGACTTCCGTCTCTCATCTCCTGCCACTCTCTTTCCTCTCACTGTGCTACTTCATTCAGCCAATCTCATTCTACTTACTCAGCCTCTCAGCCAATCTTTGAACAGTTTAACTCAAAGCATTCTTTCTTTCATGTCATTCAGCTTTTTTTCACGTTCGATCAACACCTCAGCAGAATAACCATGTCATTCTCCACTGCTCCATCACCACCTCAATAGCAGAACCATCTCACCCTCCTCAGCCCTATTTTAGTCATTTAAAGATGGTACTTGGAAAGCCAAATACTTTATGTGGTGGCAATGAAAGTGATGAGTTTGAGAACCATTGCACAAATGCTACTAGTATGCCCTCTTGACAGTGAGGTTACTTTAAGGTTAGGATTCATCAGCAAAAGCAGGCTGCTGTACTGTCTCATGGGGAAGGAGCAGGTCATAGGATTAAACCTGTGTGCACACCAGCGCGGAGCAGCCCAGCGCTAATGCACAACAACAGCTGTCCGCCTCTGTGCACAGCTTCACCTCACTGTGTGCAGCTGCAGCAGCAGCATCCTCTTACAGAGCACTAACTATCAACTCTGTAAAAGACTTGGATTTTATTTGGATGCTCCTTTGTGCTATACCTAGCTAGGAAAGTCATAAAATAAGGTACATTATTCATGTTTTTGATCATCTTTTTGTAAGTATGATATAGTCAAAATGCCAAATCTGCTAATATTATTAACAACCATATTTGGCTCTATGCATGAGGTCAGGTTCAATGAAATAAAAGTTTATTTAGCCACAGGTTTGAGGCTCAATTGTTTAAGTAGTCAAAGCCAAAAACACATATATACATGTTATTTATAATAGTATACATAAGCTCTTTGAATGCATCGTCACCCAGACCCTCTCCTGAAATCTTTCGGATTGTGTTTGTGCACAATCTGGACAATGCTCGGACAGCTCTAGTCAGACGGTCTATCAGAGCTTAAACTGCTGTCACTGTGAAGGACAGAATCTCCCTGTACCTTATCTCATACTTTTATCTGTGCAGAAAATCTAGATTATGCGTAGTTGCTACTACAACAGGGCTTATGTATAAAGCGACCTGTGCAGACCTACTGCTAACTGTCCATTTGTTTTTCTGCATCCACTTTCAGGATGATTTCTTGATACTGTGCTACAACAACCGCACAGACTGGGATCTAACAAAAATAGTTTCACTTGAATAAGTTCATATAATATACAAAACTCAAACTCCTCAGGTACTGTCCTCTCTAAAATGTTCAGATTTGCACCTCCTCAATAATCAGATATCACACCAGGCTGCCTTTACACTAAGACTTGTAAAACTTGTTTTGTTTCTTTTCTCTAAGGCGTGACTTAGAACAGACTTCACTGGTTGTGTGAGAACAAGCATGTACGGAATACAGTAAATCTCTTGGCTGGATGTCAACAGAAAGAGAGCTGGCTTTTTGGCTTAAGGAGGTCTGCTGGTTAGTATTGGAACTTATTTATTGCTAAATCTTTCGAAATTACTATATACTTGCTGTAGTGCTTTTTAACAGTGGCCTGGCTGTTTTTGTAAACTAATTGTTTCTTCATTCACAGCAACAACAAAAATCAAGGACTCAAAGTAGTTTCACTTTGACGACATAAAAACTTTTGTCTCTTAAAAAGCATAAAATGGGATGAAGAGATGAAGAAGCTACAGATCATTATCACTTTAATAGTGTGTTTTGTTACATCAGCATTGGGGTCAGGTAAGTGAAAGTTTTATAGCATGTTACTGCGCTGACCGGCCAATACTGCAAGGACTTTTTGTTTTTTATTTTAATTGCATTTTACTTGTAGTGTTTATTATATGTTTGTTGTTTAGTCACTCTGTAGTCATGTGGATTATTACTTTTAGAGGCGAGACAATTAGACTTGAATTCATTGCTTTCACTTTCTATGTATCGTGCACTGTGGTGTATTTTGTTATTATGCATATAAATTTTAAAATAAATATCTGATTAACTTAGTGTTCATCAAGGTTTTAGAGGTTGTCCACATGTATGTAAATATAGAGAAACAAAGAAAAAGACACCAAAATTGACACATGCCTAAAATTGTTTTCATATTTGTTTCTTTAAGGATCCCACTCTCTGGTATTTTTGTCTTCGGGACTTGTGAAGCCTCAGGCTGGATATTATTTTGAGCAGCTAACTGTGTTTGATGGAGTTACGGTCTCATATTGTGACAGTCGGACCAGAAAAGAGCAGTTCAAATCCAGGCTACAAAGTACACACTTACAAAAAGATTGTGAGGGGGCTTATACTGACTTTCTTGAATCTATTCACAACATTCAAGATTACACAAACAACACAGTGGGTGAGTATTAAATTGTCCTATTTTAACAGCTGAGAGTAGAGAGGTCACGCACCTGAAAAAGAATCTTGTCTGAGGTGCAGATGTTGGAAAACAATTAAAAAACTCAAAAACAGCATCACACACTCTGCCATTCCATATGTCAAGGATATTTAATTTGATTATGTTTTGGCTCAGCAGCCGTCATCAGATCAATATAGCCTATGTTTTTTAGACATTATGCATTTAAAGCGACCAGCCCAGGTGGCTCTTATCCCATCCAACGCGTGGACCTCGAGGGGACAATGTAACATGTTCAGTACCAATATATCTTAAAGACTAACTCGGGTGATTAAAGTCCACAAAATGTGCTGCCACAGGATAATTCATATTTTTACATCTAATGGTGCTTCTATGTTCTGCAATGCGTGTTTTTAATGCCATGTTTTTCTCACATATGCTTTTGTATTGCATGATGTGAGTCCTCTGATGGGTATTTTTCTGCCTGTATGAGGATATTTAAAACTATTGCAGCGGTAAGTATAATTACACTAGCTGCAACTGCCATAACAGCGATTTCCATCAGGAATAGGAGTTAAAATACTTTGTACTGATGTTTGACCTGAAGGTAGATATGAATGTACAAGTCTGTCTCTTTGAGGTTTCTTCCTCTTTTATAAACCACCAGGAGTTGTTCTTTGAAAATCCCATTTAATGAAGTGTCTGATTGTAATATATGCCAATGTTTTGTTATACTTTTCTCAAACTGTTCTGCACCTTTTAAATATACAGTAAAAAAGGTTTCTAAAGGTTTATCCTTTAGAAGATTAGGTCTTGGTTTACATTTTATCCTAGTGGCAGCATCATTCAAAACTGACTTTTATAACCCCTTTGTTCAAAGTTAGTAATCATATTATTTAAATTTCTGTCAAAACCTAATTTTTAGGACAAATACCCTTCAGTCTACAGAATTGGCGGTATGGAAGACTGTTCTTTAGTAGTAATGGGTGATTAGAGACAACCATACATTTTCTTGAAACTCATTTTGATTGTAAAAAATAAAACCTTGCTCAACGTTCCTATTTTAACAGCTAACACTTTTCAGTCTTAAATTAATAATATTATATTTCCTCAGATGTTGTGCAGCGCAGGAGAGGTTGCAGCCGGTCTGCAGATGGGACTGTTTCTGGTTTTGAGGCGTGGGCTGTGAACGGGATGCCATTTCTGACCTTTGACCCTGAAACATTAAAATGGACAGCTAACTCTCCCTCAGCGTTAAGAGCTGAAGAGCTTTGGGGTGGCCAACTGACTAGGAATTTTGCCTTTACTGTTTTCATCAAAAACTTGTGCCCAAAGATGATTCAACAAATTACAATAAAATCAGTTTCTAAAAACACAGGTGAGACATTGGAACAAATGCATGTCATATGATATACAAGGTTTACTCATCTTACTTAATCTTACTCAGCTGTTAATATCAGGCCTTATGTTAAAGGTGTGTTTTGTTATTTGGTAAAAGTTCATACTGTCTTCTAAGTTTATTACTTTGGTTAGTTTCTTTCTAGTCAGACAGGAGTGTTTGTTTACTTGCTTTACTAGTTTAGTAGCTGAAATTAGTAAAGCAGATAAACAAAGTAATCTAAAGTGAAGTTAAGTAATAAACTTTAGAAGACAGTATGAACTTTTACCAAAGAATTTGAGAAAGTTTTGGAAAGTTTTGCAGAGTGCTTGAACAGTTACACCGAAGATTGGAGCAAATCATCTTCGTTTCTATCTAAGATGCCGCAATGAAGGAAGCACCCCACCAAATCTAAGCACGCAAAATCCAATGACAACTAAAAGCTGAGGTCGAGGACATTGTGAAAAATGCACGGAGCACACCCCAGATATATGCTGGTATACTAGTTGAAATCATCAAGCCATTACTAGGACTAACCAAACAACATTGCAAATACTCCCGACAACTGGCACAAGAACTCCTGAACATTAGGACAGAGCCTGATGAATTGTTCACAGTGTTCACTAAAACCCTGGTTGAAGTCACATTAAACATTGCTGAAGATAGACTCAGACAAGACAAATCACTAAGGAAACAAACCAGACTTACAATAGAAGACATAATGCAACTACTGAGATTTGTGGTCACATCAACTTGCTTTCAATATCTGGAAACGATATACAGTACAAACAAAATGAAGGTTTTGCTATGGGAGACCCACTGTCAGCTGTTATGAGCAGATTTTTGTATAGAAGACTTGGAACAGCAAGCCATTACAACAGCACAAGGACTGCAAGATCACACTCTGGAAAAATTATGTGGACGACATTTTGGAGAAAAAAAAAAACAGGACACACCCTCAACAGCTCACTGACCACCTCAACACCATGGACCACACTGGCAACATAAACTTCTCCCATGAAGAACCACCAACACCATAGCCTTTTTGGATCTGAAAATATATCACAAGACGAAGGCAGCATACACATTAAATCCACAGAAAACCAACACACACAGACCAATATTTACTATGGACTTCAGAACATCTAGCAGCACACAAAATCTCAGTGGTCAGAACACGCAATAGTAAAATTATCCGGGCAGTTACAGAACGCATACAAAGGGCCATAAACACACCAGTAAAACCCCATACAAAACTCAGACAGTTTCTAGTAAAACCCAAGGACAGAATACAACAAGAACACAAATGTGACATTGTATATGAAATACCATGTCTATCATGCAACAGAACATACATATACTGAATGTTTAAACACAACACTTTTGTTGCGTTTATATTTTTGTTCAGTGTAGGAGAAACAGGCAGATCCTTTGAAAAATGAAAAAATATCTGACTGGAATAATGCCAGGGTTATCCGTGCTGAAAGTAACAAGTATCACCATTGGCTCAGGGAGGCCATTGAGATTAGAAAACATGAACCAAGGACTATGAACCGGGACGAGGGAGCCTACACCTTATCCCACACTTGGGATGCCGTCCTGGAGCAGACGTCAGACAGAAGGGGACGCAAGATTTCCCTACTGTCTGGCTAAACAACATAAGTTGCCTACAAGACACATCGCAGCAACATCATGTGATTCTTCTGATGAAGGCCACAGGAAGTAGCCGAAACTAGTAAAGCAGATAAACAAACACTCCTGTCTGACTAAGGGCGTATTCACACATGTTGGTTATGTTTCTTTGTTTTTTGTTCACACGCATTGTTTACCAGTGGCCCAAAACACCACCTAATGCATGGCTTCCCCTCTCCATGGTCTGTCAAACATACATGCAGAGGCTATAGCCTTTGTAAAGCAGTGCTTTCAAGAATAGAGGAGTTTAGCTCTATGTGTTACATCGTGGAACTCAGTACAGGATGTGGAAAGATTTTCCAACTCCATGACGCAAGGACTGCTCAGGGGATACTACTAGTGTGTGTTTGGCTGGCACTTCTTTTTATGCATGCTAAGAGGAAATCGCTTACTGGACAGTAGCCTACTAATCCAGGTGGGTTTAGGTCCCACAAAAGGACTGACACTAATTATCTTTAGCGAAACTACTAGTGGGTCGGCCCGAAGTTGGCAGTTTTCACACCACAAAAGCACGGCTCCTGGGTTTGATCACCTGTTTAGAGCGGTCTGAGAGCAGCCATTTTAGTGCCCACCTGAGTGCGGCTGCCGTGTTCACACTGACCCAAGCGCACTGCACTCGGGTCGAAAGCTCTTTTGCGTCAACCTAACCAGTGCCGGTGCAAAAACACCCTAAAAGAAACTTACCAAAGTGTGTTTTGTTGCTTTGTTTCTTTAGAGCTGCATGTGTTTGCCAAACCAATCAAAGAGAGTGACGAGGCACAGCTCAGGTGTCATGTGACCACAACAGATAAGTCCATTAAGTCATTGAATCTGATTGGAGACGGAGCGACCAGAGTCAGTGGGATTTCTGTGATTGGACCATTGCCCTCTGGAGATGGCTCCGTGGTCTTTAGACTCAAGGCTCGGATCTCTCTCAGCCACAGCAGCCTCACCTATGGATGTGCTCTACAATCAGAGGGGCACAACATGACCATTTACTGGAGTAAGACGATACAATTTTTATGCTCTGATTTATGCAGTGACAAAGGTGGTCCGATGAATTATTTAGGTGTACACTGTATACGTATATTTTATTGACTAAGATCAAATAACATGTTGGGAGTTAGTTCCCCAGCTTATGGTCCCGGGGTCAGGGGTTTGATTCTCCCATGTGGAGCCAAAAACGAGCCGGGGTAAATGGTCAGGCAAAGTTAAAATCACAGTACCTATGCAAATGACTTACTGGGGCACGCAGCAGAAAGGTTTTGAAATTACATATTGCAATAACCACAATAGCACTACTCAACAGCCACCAAAAGAAAAAAAAACATTAAAACATTACCATGTCACCACAATTAAAATGCCCCAGGGTGGCTGTAGCTACAAAAGTACTGTACCATCACTCAGTGTGAGAATCGAAATGCACCTAACTGTAAAGCAACTTTGAATGTCTAAAAAAGCACTATATAAGACTAATTTATAATTATTATTATTAAAATGATGCAAACATAAAGTTATGTTTTATTTTCCTCTTTTACAGATGGGAATACAGTTGATGGAAGATACATTTACTCCAGTATGACATACAAAAGTTTATATGCAATCATTGGATGCATTTCCTTGATATTGTTGATTGTTGTCGTATCCTGCACAATGATGTGTCTACAAAAATGTGGTAAGAATGTTTTTATTAAAAATGTTTTTTGTAATTGGTCCTATATGATAGATATGGATGACAGATATAAGATTCATATAGATACTGTAGATATATAAGACATACAGTACAAAGATGTCTGTCTAATTGTCATTCTCTCTTTAGTCAAAATAAGAAGACCAGCCCCGCCTCCACCAAGCCCAGAGCTGAGAGCCCAGTTTGAAAGCTTTATTCAGAGCGGTACTTTGTATCAAGAAACAAGGAGCATTTTTTTGTCTTTCCTTTATGGCCCAAATACACCAGACAGGTACAGAGACTCGTATGACCAGTGGCTGGAGATGATGGAGCGTGAAAACTACTACGACCCAGAATTTTATGGAGGGAAAGTGTAATTAATTGGACTTCATCTGCATACTCCTTGCGCACGTGAAGGACCACCACAGTCAGGACGAGGCGGGCACTGCCCTGAGCACAGCCGGGCACAGAGTTATGCCGCTTGCAGTGCAGAAGCTTTGCTTTATTGGCTTAGCCAAAGTCTGGTCCACCTCCTGTGCTAAGATGCAGAAGATCCGGCCAATAAGTGTAACAACTGTTTGAACACAGTGCATTATAGACCTAAACTAGAGTCTATAATTTGAAATTTCCCATAAAAATAGTAGCTATGACCAAATTTGGTAAATTTTGAATTAACACAGACAAAATTATTCAACATTTTCAATGACAAAGTACCAAAAAGGTACCAAAGACAGCTTAAGGGTTGAAATAAAATTCCTATTGCATTTCTGTTTAAATGTATCTGTTTATGAAATATGGCAGCCTTTGGTGAGACACTGAGCAGCAGTGCCAAAATATAGCTTGTCAGTTCAACTAGAGTGATCACAGTCAAACCTGTCTCTTCCAGTAGAAAGGGTGCTTTGATAAACATATCAATATAGATTTATACATTTTATACACCACACTTTACAAATATGACACAGTCAAATGAATGAATGATGTTGAATATCTATTTATTTTAATTCCCCTTTCCCTTCCCTGGCTGCTTCTGGCATGCCCAGGCCAACATTGTAAATAAGAATTTGTTCTTAATGTTCTGCCTGGTAAAATAAAGGTTAAATAAATAAATAAATGAGTCCAAGGTGACTGTTCAGAAAGTTCTGAAATAAGTAGGAAACAATACATTATTGTTCTGTTTTAGCAGAAACTAAATGTACTTTCCAAAGCTCATTTAATTATTTACAATCTAATAAAGTACCATTATCATTATGCTCTAGTCACTGTGCCTAGCTGATGACAGCCAGAAATGGATCACTGTGTTATGATGTTGTGTTGTTTGTGCTGTTATTAAGCTTTAATGTGAGTACAGCCAGGAAGACTTTCTCGCTCTCATCTCCTGCCACTGTCTTTTCTCTCTCTGTGCTACTTCATTTAGCCAAACTTATTCTACTTCCTCAACCTCTCAGCCAATCAATGAACAGGTTAATTTTCAAGCACTCTTTACTTCATGCCATTCAGCTGTTTTTTCAACTTCACTTAACACCTCAGCAGCCTAACCATGTCACTCTTCTCAGCCTAATTTTAGTAATTTAAAGATGGTACATAGACAGCGAATTATTTTTGGTAGCGACAGTAAAAGTGAGTTTGAGAACCATTGCACAAATGCTACAGTATGCCCTCTTGACAGTGATGTTACTTTAAGGTTAGGATTCATCAGCAAAAGCAGGCTGCTGTACTGTCTCATGGGGAAGGAGCGGGTTATAGGATTAAACCTGTGTGCACACCAGCGCGGAGCAGCCCAGCGCTAATGCACAACAACAGCTGTCCGCCTCTGTGCACAGCTTCATCTCACTGTGTGCGGCTGCAGCAGCATCATCCTCTTACAGAGCACTAACTATCAACTCTGTAAAAGACTTGGATTTTATTTGGATGCTCCTTTGTGCTACCTACATGGGAAAGTCTTCATAAAATAAGGTACATTATGTTTGATATTGTGGGTTATATGAATGTCTGTGATAATCTTTTTGTAATATTTGATTTCCCTGTTAAGTCTCTAAACGTTTTTTAGTCAAAGCCAAATAGTTTCCTTCTGCACCTTTAAGCTAGTTAATGTGCTGTGACTCTGCTGGTTACAAAGTGCTTAAAAAGAAAAGGCCAGTATTTATGGCTAGTACTATATACTGTACACAAGATACAGTATGTACAACGTAGGCAAAAGCTGAAGTAGTCATATCTACCAAACAAATTGTTGGTAAAGTAGGTGTTCATGAGCCATGACAGAATTATGTTACAAAAAAATTAAACTAGAGATTATGCACCGCCTTATGCCTCAGTGGTGGAGCTGCAGCACAAATTTAGGGCAAGTGCAGTCTGCCTCTGTCGTGGGTTCGAGTCCGGACTCTGACAGATTGCCAAATGTCTCTCCCTGCTCTCTTCCTTTCCCACTACACTCTGTGCTATCAATAAAGCTTAAAAATTACCACAAAAAAAAAAAAAAAAAAAAAAAGAGAGAGAGAGAGAGATTATGAATTTACTTTACAAACATTATGGTTTTATATTTTTTGTGATTTAATTCATGGCAAAGAATAATGTTAAATGCAGGATTAGGGATCATTATTTATCTAAACTAGTTTTGTTTAGTGTATTTTGGGGCTCATTAAAATCATTATAGTATGAAAAGGCACTGTGGGAAACCATTTTATTTTTTGGTATTTCTGTGCTGTTTGTTAGTTAAACTACATAGCTGTTTTAAACTGGGACTATTTTCATCCAGAACAATCAACAAGGTATGAATTGGATGAAAAGCATGTAGGTGGGATTAGGATAAGAGAATGAGGGGCGTGTATTGTACACATGTTTAAGACTGTTTCGAATCAGCAGCTCAGATTAAAGCTTGACCCTTGGCATAAACAATAATCTTCAGCTCCAGTGACAGGGAATCGTTTGTCATGTAGGTCAGGAGCATGAGGACCGTTACACATGCAGTGGGTTAATAAATCATCCACATAATGTCTGAAGGAGGAAAGAAGAAGTGTCATCAGATAGAAATAGTAAAAAAAAAAAAAAAGGTCTACAAATGCACTCAAGTTTTGAATTGATTGTTCAGGCTTTACAAAGTTAAATAAATAACTGTGGAAAAAGTAGTGAAAAGTTGCACAGTGTAAATACTGTACAATACAAAAAATACAAAGTAGCTACTGAAGTAGAAGTTTAGAAGATACACATCATTTTACTTATTACTTACTTAGTATTACTACTATTAATACCACACATTGAGAGACTTTAGTAACATTTTGTTCTCCAAATTTTACTCATTTACAGAAAAAAGAAGGCTTCGTAACACTTTAGAATGTTTCAGCAATATTAAGCAATAGTAAAGCATTTATAAATAAGAAATTAACAATAAATTAATGAATAAATAGTTTATAGAGACTATGTTAACACAGTTGTTTATAATTTTGCCTTGATTTACAAGAGGTTATTAGTCAAGAATTAAACTATAATAATGCTTCTAACTCAATGCTGTTTGAAAATGTTGAAGTAATTCTTAGTAAATAATAAATTCATTGGTTACTAACTCTTAACTAATGCTTAACTAGTAATTTAGTAAGAGTTATTCTAAAGGACTTTAAGTGCATTTTTTTATAACAAGTGAATTGTTTGAGTAAAAATATGTAGTTACTTTCCATATCTGACATTTAATATAATAACTGCTGTGCTTTTTAAATTTTTTTTTAGACTTATTATTTTTATAACTTTCTCCTCACAGATAATGTTTTTTTTATTTTTATGTAATTGTTCTGTGATGCTTACCAGTTTCAGTCCCCAAAGCTGTGTGAGCAGTGATGAGTGAACAGGCGTTGGTGCGTGTCCCTCCGGCCTCTCACTGGGGTCCCAGGCAGCGCACAGGCCTGCACCGGGCCGCCATGGTGGGGGACAGTGAGGCCGTGTCTGCCCTGATCCGGGGGGGCTGCGCTGTGGACCTCCAGGACAGAGTGAGGACTCATACAAAAGCAGCAAGTTGAAACTGTAATGATTTAGTGTGTGTTTAATTTAATCTTTTGTGTTTTGTGCAGGACGGTAACACGGCTCTGCATGAAGCATCGTGGCATGGTTTTTCTCATTGCGTCAAACTCTTGGTCAAAGCAGGAGCCGATGTGAATATTAGGAACAAGGTGAGACAATGGTTATGCATCTTTTATGTATCAAGCATGCAAACATATATTTCAGATTAGAAAGTGAAATTATTTTGTCACTTACAAACATACGCTACCAATCCAAGTTGTGGAGCAGCTGCCTTTTTAAATTTGTCGATTTGACTATTGTATCTTTCTATTTTTGTATGTATTGTTTTTTTAAATCTTTATTATTGGACCATGAGTGCGGAATAAAGTTTATTTGACATTGTAACTCATTTAAGGAGGCATTTTTATAGCAACTGTCAAAAAAAAAAAATGTGCATCTTTTATTTATTCATATTTTATTCAAATGTGTTAAAACAACAAGGGATAGAGATAGTGTCGGAAACTATTACATGTAATACTTTATCACTACAGTTTGAGACTTCATACATTATACATAACATTATAAATATCTTACTAAAAGCAGAGATGGTAAAAATGTATTTATTTCCATGAAGGTAAGAGATTTTAGTTATTGAAGTGGGAGTCTTATCACTCTAACATTAGGGATTCTCTGGTGTACCCTGTTTTTTGTTATTGAATGAACTTCTCTTTTTATTCCTCAGGCAGGAAACATAGCTCTACACTTGGCATCTCAAAACGCACACATTCAAACCGCACGCCTCCTGCTGCTCGGAGGCGCTAACACAGACACCAAAAACAATGTAAGTCTCCCCGAACGTGCTGTATATACAAGCACATAAACTCAAAATAATATCAAATTTTGTATGTTTATGTTTCAGATGGGTGAAACATGTTTGCATGTGGCTGCTCGTTACGATAACAAGGATGTGGTCAAAAGCCTCATCAGTTCTCAGTGCTGTTTGACAGAGAAAAATGAGGTACGACTGTCATGTCATTGTTTTAACCAGGTCAGTCTGCAGTCTTCTGGATCCAAAGAGCCAAATGTTCGCAAAAAAATGCATAATTTCAATGTGTTAAGAGCCGCTCACAACCAATTTTATTGCACAAAACTTACTTGCTGGGTGGTCATTGTTAACTGCAAAACTAGCAGAGAACTGTGTTAAATACTGCGCTTATCTCACAGAGAACTGGACAGTTGAGGTTATAACAGTTTATTATAACAGTTTAACAGCTAAGTCTATAGCATATACCAGAAAACACAGAGGAAGTTTTTATTTTAAATTCATAAGATGATGCAGGTGCAGGTTGTTTTATGGTTGTTTACTTATTCTTTTATTGACTTTACATAACCAGATGTCAGAGACCCAAGGAGCTGTATAGGTTTAAGATGTCTGAACTAGATCCATTTGATTAGACAAGTAAAATTACCTTTGAATAAATTTAAGTTTTTACAAAGCTTTCTTAAAATGTTCCTTACAGATATTTTTTTCAGTGTATAGATTACTGAAGCAGTTCTTGTGGCTCACTAAATGTCTAATTGTTAATGGACAAACTGGCACGAACAATAGTTTACTACTACTGAAGAATTTCATTATAGACTGAGGCTGGTTTAGGAAGTGGATTTCTGTGATTTGACAAGTTTTTACTGACACTTGTCATATTATCCTGTCCTATTGATAACCCACAGAGAGGGGACACGGCGCTCCATGTGGCTGCTGCTCTGAACCATAAGAAGACTGTCCAGCTCCTGTTGGAGGCAGGGATTGATGCGAATACCAAAAACAATGTAAGGTCCTGAATAGTACTGTGTTTACATTTTAGCCACAAAACTCCTCCTCCTACTCCCTTCTTGGTGTGGTGGGGATAATATAGGTTTTCCCCATTAAAACATCATTATTATTAATTTAAAGAAAGTAAATGCTTGGAATAATTTGAAAGAAAAAAACTGAGATTGAGGCTGATTATTTTTTATGAAAGCAGACAAACAATTTTCAGCTTTCTTCTGTCACAGGTTTTTACTCTATACAAATAACTGCGCAAATGTATTAGAGCCCTTTGGATTAAACAGGTTAAGGCAATGTAACCCTGTGGTGATGCATTTTGTATTGAAAGCATTAGTAGTATAATGTTATTGTGTATTATGTAAATGTGCAGGATATGAGAAGATAAATTATGACAATGGCATCTAGTTATATTAAATATTCATTTTTCAAAATCTCTGACAATTTCTTTTACCTTCCAATATGTCAAAATGTTCCATTATTTTATGTTTACTGTCTGTACATATTTTTTCACAGGCGGGGAGGACAGCTCTTGACAAAGCCAGAGATAATAACCACAAAGAACTGGCCGTGCTCCTGGCCAGAGCTCCACAGGTTGGCACAAAGTCGTTCATATAAGTTTGTATCTGTATGTGTTTAGAATTTAGGGTGACTATAATTTAATTGTTATATTGTCAGTATTTATTTTAAATATAAAAGGCATATTATTCCGATGGCAGGTGCATCGTTTTTTAAGAGGAAGAACAAAGAAAAAGCAAAGGGAGAGACAGAGGAGCCAGTCTGTCAGTCGAGTAGAAGCAGAACAAAACCAAGTAAGCAACAGTATAATAATTATCATACTTTATATTGTATGTTTTTTAGTGTATGTTTTATGTAGCCTTTCAAGAATTTGCATTTAATTTCCCATTTTTTTTAGGCCAGTATGATAGTTGTCCTGTTTTATTTCAGGTTGAGATTGTGGAGCAGGGCAGCAGTTCGGCAGCAGAGGATGTTCCCAGCATTGAACGACTACAGAGCAAAATCGGCTTTAAGACACATCTTCATCTGCTTTACCCAGAAGCCTCGCTCCCCACCAGTCCCATCTCCAATAACCACCACAGGACAAGGGTCCGGGAAGAGACGGTTGGTCCACATAGCAAAACAAACAAATAAGAACAAACTATATTAAATTTAGATTGTATATTTTTAGCATCATCTTCTAAATCTTTTAGGCAACTGGTAGTCACGTTGGTTATGTTTAAAAACTGGACACTTAATACTCAAATTGAACAAGATTTTGGGTATAAATGTTTTAAATTAAGTCATTATTTGGGTCCACACTGTTGTGCTAATGTATTTTCTCAAAGGCTGTAAAAAGGAGGGTTGTGTTGTCCACCAAAACTACACACTGCTTCATTATAAATTATCTCTAGATGTTTTTGTCCACTTTTAGAACAAGATCCAGGTTGAGAAAAAAGTCAAGAAAGACACTGACAAGAAGCAGCATCTGTTTGAAGACAGTGATGATGTTTCCATTCAATTTGGAAAAACATACCAGCTTTACACACTGTACAGAGACAAGGACGGCAACATAAGACAGGTATGAGATTTGAATATTAATTTAAACATAGTAACATGCACTTTAACCTCAATATGTCTGACTATTAAAACATACATAATTAGAAAATGGTAAAGTAATGTTCATTTCAGTCCCCAGCCAATGGGTGTCACTGTAAGCCTCTGTTCAAGAAGTTGGAGAGTGACCTGAAGTCGACCCAGGAGGAGGTGAGGCTGCAGATCCTCGATGTCCAGGAACAGGTCAACAGCAGGATTGGACAAATGGACCGCCACAACAGACACCAGGTCTTTTCATGGTTTAAGATAATCTATTTAAATCATAATTGTCAATTTACATAGGCAGACTGAAATTAAAGATGAATTATTTTTAATTTCTTAATACACCATTACTCCACACTGTCAGAATTTCATGTTGGAACAAGAGAAAAGTGCAAAAATGTTTGTATGACATATTAAGATGTAATAGTATAATTAATTAAAAGCTACATCTGTGAGCGTAGGTAAAGATCAGGGGTTGGCAATCATCAAAAATCTATGTTATAAGCAGTATGTGGGCAGATAGACCTGGTGTTATTATAAGTAATGTAAAATGCCGTTTTGCCATTTTCTAATCATGTAGGAACGGCTCACATTCAAGCAAGTTTCAGTCAACGTGACATTGTTTATTTAATTTTACTTACTACAATAAAGATGTAATAATGCTTTTTTGTGTGTGTGGTTGTATTTTGTCAGATTAAAGTGCTGGACATGTTAAATCAGGACAGAGTAGCAGCAGAAAGGAGGCATATGATCTACAGGATTGAACAACAGGCTACACAGGGAAGAGAAGAGGCTCGGCTCATGCAGGTATCTTAATTACTACCAAAATGATGTTTGTTTTTTGTCAAAGTTTAGATGTCACTTGCTGCTAAATAAACCCCTAATCAAAATATCTGGATGTCTTTGTTTGCATTGTCCCTAAGCAGGCAGGAATGAGGGGTGAGCTGAAGCGTTGGTGTGTGTCCCAGCTCAAAGACACAGACTTGCACAAAGCAGCCACGAACGGTCATTACTGCAAACTGCTGCCCTCGCCCTCAGTGGAGCAGTCCCCGGTCGACTCGGACCTGGAGTCTCTCCCTCTTCTCTCTGTCCTCTCTGGAGACAGCAGCACTTCACTGGCCACGTACGTCAACATCGTCCCGTCCAGGTCTTTGAGCAGTGTGGGCTCCGAGCAGGACACAGGCAGCCGGAAATACTTTGAGATGAAAGCGGACAGGTCGCCAGGTATGGTTAATATTAATAAGTTAACATCATACTGTTTACTAGAAAACAAATAACACCGCAAGCAGTCGTAGTTTAAAGGTATGACTCTAACTTTATCTTGCTTTCACCTGCTGCAGTTTTTTGATACTCGCAAATAGCCATTATATGGGCTCCTTTTTATGTATATTTTGATATAACGAGTTTCCCATCAGACTCCACAGAAAAAACATCATCTGTGTAGTTAATTCAACAAAGAGTAGGATTTAAATGAGACATTATTTTTATTATACTGAGTTGAAAACTACTAAAACTGTATTTGATCTCTCAATAATTAATTGCACAAGACAAAATTTGAATTATAGAGCAGCCATTGGAGGAATTATCTTCACTAGTGCAGAATAAGAGCTCATCATTGATGCTTTTCTCTAGTTCTTTGTTTGTACTTTAGAAAAATGTTTTCCAACCAGGGGTACGCAAGCACTTTGTAGAGGGTGCTTTGAATTATTTCTATAAATATTTCAAGCTCAAATCACTCATTGACTGCTGAAACTGCTAAAGAATATTATATTTGAATATTATATTTTGTTATACATTTTTAGGTTTAATAGATTATTTCAAGGGGGAGTTATTCAAAAAATGTTTTGTAGTAGTATTATGTATGTATTAGTACTATTTATTGTTTTTTATTCTGAACATAAGATGTATAGTAAAATAAAAGAAAATGTATAAAGAGTTATATTGTTATAAGTGTGTATTGTTATATTGTTGATATCAAGAAAAACAGAGAAGCAGGGAACACCGAGGCCATAGTGCAAATGGTGGTCAGTAAGGTTGCTTTAATGGAACAGACACAGCAGACAGAGATGACATAGATCCCGCTACTACTGCTCACTCCTACATAGTTTGCAAGTCTGCCCCCTCGAGTGTCTGTGTGTTCCCCCCTCGAGTGTCTGTGTGTCCTCTCCTTCTTCCCGAGTGTCTGTGTCCCAACAGCTTATATAGGATACAGGAGAGGTAAATGTCCCTGGGTTTACATATAGACTGGTCAAGGATGGACTAAGATTAGCTGGTTAGGGTTCACCTTTCATGCCTAGGAGACAGTGGACACATGTCAGCTAACATCTTATGTCCCAATATGGAAAAGGTCAAAACAACGGGTCACAGCTGCTACATACAAGTCAAGAGAGCAGGAGACATCCAAAAATTCATGCTATCAATTGTTATTTTATATTTTTATTTTAAAGAAAGGCAAATTAATATTCTTTTTTTTTTTTTTTTTTTTTTTAATTTGAGTTTAAAAGGAAAAAATGCAGGAGAATTTGTATCTACAGTAAATTAAATATTAATAAATCCTGATATTTTATATGATCACATAAGAATAATCAACACAGATGAGTGAGGGGACACTCATCGTATGAGAAATAGACCTGGGGGGTACACAAAACAAAAAGGTTGGGAACCACTGCTTTAGACAATAATACAAAGTCAAACACACTTAAAAAATGTTGGTAATTAATCATTTTGCCCTGTATAAACAACAATGCCTTGTAGAGGAACTTAAAAGTTAATTAATGTATTTACTATTACTTTAAAATGTATCTAATCATTTTTGTTTTAGATGACTATGAGAACACTGCGCTGTCTTCCCTCCCTGCCTCTAATGGGCTGCAGAGCTCCGCTGACCCCTGCTGGCAGCCCATGGCAGTGCAGGAGGGTAACCCCTCAGCAGTGGTGCCTGTGCAGGGGGAGAGCTTTGGGAGCAGCAGCAGCATGTCCAGTACCAGCGACCATGGTCCCAGATGGATCCCACCAAAGCGGTGCAGCCAGGAGCCCAGGAAACACTGTCAGGAGCTGGTGAAGGCAGGACACAGCGAGGACAACAGCAGGACATTAGAGTTTTACATCAATCGACCCGATAAGCCCTCATTCACTCAGGAGAGGAACAACCTGCACGCTGTTGAGGTGAGGGTTATCTGTAATAGTTTAGTTAAGTTTTTAAGTCAGCCCTATGTCCTTTTGTCAATGCTCTCTGTTGTAAAATTCACTGTCCCCTGAAACAAGAAGTTACACGTTTTAGGGGACAGTGAAACATGTGCAACATGTGTAACAAATTTTGTCTTGTAACACCATATGTGAGGTCCATGTGATACGATTACATAAATATTAAAACAAAAAGCTTACTACTGATTGTCTTAAAAACTTCATTTCATACCTGCTTCCTTTTGCAAAGAAATAACACCATAGTATGTCATATCATAAAGTAACAAAACTTAATTTAATTTTATTATTATTAGTAAAAATATATTTAGTCAAATAACGTCATCCATAATTATTAAATTATGTGTACAAAATAAATGTTGTGTGTTGTTGTCAGGTGACCCAGCGTTTTTTTGAGACAGTGTCCACTCAGCTGGAGCTCTGGTATGAGAGGAAAATCCTGGAGGTGGAGAAGCAGACAGAGCTGCAAGCACAGAAGGACAAACAAGACCTGCTGCAGAGAATCAGCACACTGGAGGCGGAGCTTCAGAAGCTGAAGACCAATGAGAATACAGAAAGTACAGCACAGACACTCACAGACAGCACTGAACTTAAACAATGAGGTAAATAAGTAAATGATGTATTAGAATATATTGCACAAATGTTATTATTGTGGAATAAGAAATAAATCTTTCCAACTGTGTAAACAAAAAAACATGTGATGTCCTTTTGTCCTTACAAAACCAGTAATGTAGGAAAAAAAACAAAAACGAACAGTAAGCACAGAGGGAGACGAAGCAACTCATTTTCTTTGAGAGATATATGGCAAATATCTGCTGTTCCTCAAACTACCACTAGAGGCTGCCTGCAAGAGCATCTCTTTTTCCTCCCAGAAATGCTGACTTGTCAGTTCTGGACATAAATTATTCAGTGAGTGGTGACAGCTCAAACATTAAAGGGATCTTTGTCATTCGTTATATAAGCTGTTTTTAGCAATGCATTGTAGTTCAACAGAAACAGTGTTTTGTTTTTTAAGTGAGCTTTCCACTGAGCAGCATCATGGCTGACATTTGGGTGAGAATAAGCCCAGTGTCAACAAACACAGACTGGGCAGAGTCCCGCCTCTCTGCTCACTGGTCCATTGGCTGACAAGTGATGCTCCTAATGTAGCAGCCATTGGTTGTGTAACCCAATGATCCTGGTGTGACATCTGGCATTTGGCCTCAGCAACCATAACAGCAGCTTCTGAAGGGAAAATCAAATCAATGCTCCATTGACTCTGTCAGAGCGCGATGGAAACCTAATTAAAGACCCTGCAGGCACAGCTGGTCATTTTATGCAGCCAAGCACCAGGGCTCTCAAATCAAGCCGTAATATGTACTATAGCTGTTCACAGAGTGCTGCGGGAGGAGTGGAGGACTGTCAGTGGACAGTGTCGGCACTCACTGCATAAGAGCCTCTTTTGCCACTGGTACAAAGGATCAATCAAATGAATGTCCAAGGAATTATACTCAATTTATCTCTTTATGAAGAGCGTTGACTGCAGAAACCTCACTGAAAGCCTTGAAAACATGCAGGTAGTACAATAAAAGAGATGTAAGTGATATTTTTGCTCACTATAATTCAAAACCCAGCACTTAAAACTATATAATGTGTGGGATTTGAATGGAAAAAAAGAGTTAATGCACACACAAAAACAATGTGGACATTTACATTGTACCTATCAGTTTGTATGGCCTCGGCCCTATAGGCTTTTTTTTTTTCATTGGGCCTTATGTCGATTATCACATGTAGTGTCCATGTTGTGTTGTGTCCGCACTGCCCACTCATGCGTGAGCTATAAGCTATAATGTACATAGACTGACATGATTAACCTTCATGGGCATAGTGCAGGCATTAAAGGTTGCGCTGTCCAATTACAACTGTCATTCACATCACAAAGCTAAACTGAGCCAGGCCCTATGTGAAAGAACGACCATAAATAAATATCACCCCTTAGTGATAGAGAGGGGGATATTGATGGCACTGGTTGGAGTTGGCACTGCTGGCATGGGATACGGGCAGTGGGGGTGGGGGGCATTGTCCCGTCGTGGGCCGATCAATGATCACATCCTGTGAACCCAGCATGTAACACGGGAGAGCAGTCCGAGCACACAGGCAGAGGCTGCACTCCGAAACGCGACATCCAAAAGACCAAGCCAGCGCAAGAAAAGATGTAGAAAAGTCTAGGAGTGAGACAACACCACCTCCAAACATCTCCATGGGGTAGCCAAACAGACACGGAGAGGTCAGTGCTTCTGGGAACATGGTGAAGTCCATCAAAAGACAAAGAGGGACTTGATACCACTGAGATGTAAGTGCTGTATTTCACAGTAAAAGTGTAATTTATAAATGGCAGGAGTTTTTGTATTTTATGTCTTATCGTCTTTGAAAGTCCTAGACTTTTGCTTTCACTGCTTTGACTTAAAAATGTATTTCATGTCAGGAAGAATATTTGCTCCGTATCAAATGTGAATTGGCAAAAAGTCTTCACTTTACAACTTCATAAAAGACTAGACGTGTCATGCAATGGCAGCAAACAAATAGTATTCTGCAGCTGGTGTTGTAGTACTTGCAGATGCCTCAATCAATTAAAGCCCCACAGTCGTGTTACTAAAACTAAAATCCAATGACCTATGTTTGACCTAATATTAGAAAAAAAAAAAAAAAAAAAAACGATTTTAGGCCCCTCCCCTTTTCATGGATCTATGCCAAAACTTAATGGGTTTGTCCTTGACCCACGCTGTCCCTTCACCAAATTTTATGAAAATTGGTGCTGCCGGTTCAGGCCAGGTCACGGAACAAGTTCTCTCAAATGGCAAAATGTTTGTGGTCAATTCAACAACAAGTAAGTTTCACTAAGTCTTTGATAAACATTTTCTACTCCACTGTATATTATTTCTGATACTACATTGTATACGCCTAAAAAAACTGATCCAAAAGCTCAGCTTCACAGTTGATGAAAAGTCTGCTAAATTATTGAAAAATAATATTGAGTGAGGAGTTCCATAAGATACCTTTACTGGGGAATCTCATTTAATAGTTATAGGTCATAAAACCATAACCTTTATCCTTCTGTACCTTGTGTGTCTCCCCAGATTGAGGACATGTGGCACTAAAGCCCTGAGCAGCTGACCATGGGTGACTGGAACCTGCTGGGCAGCATCCTAGAAGAGGTCCACATTCACTCCACTATCGTAGGAAAGATCTGGCTGACCATCCTTTTCATCTTTCGCATGCTGATCCTGGGAGCAGCGGCTGAGGACGTCTGGGATGATGAGCAGTCAGAGTTCGTCTGCAACACTGACCAGCCCGGGTGCAAGGCCGTGTGCTATGACAGGGCCTTCCCCATTTCTCTCATACGCTTCTGGGTGCTGCAGGTCATCTTTGTGTCTGCACCCTCACTGGTCTACATGGGACATGCTCTTTACTGTATACGGACGCTGGAGAAGGAGCGCCACCGCAAACGCATCCAGCTGAAGGAGGAGATGGATGAGGCGGAGCTGGCAGAGGAACAGAAACGTATAGAGAGGGAGTTGAAGCGCCTGGAGGAGCAGAAGAAGGTGAAAAAGGCTCCTCTGAGAGGCTCTCTACTGAGGACATATGTCATCCATATCCTAACTCGCTCTGTGCTGGAGGTCTGCTTCATCCTGGGCCAGTGCGTTCTGTACGGCATCCACCTGGATCCACTTTATAAATGTGAACGGCTGCCTTGTCCCAACAGTGTGGACTGCTACATCTCCAGGCCCACAGAGAAGACCATCTTCATGGTTTTCATGATTGTTATAGCTGGTGTGTCCCTTTTCTTGAACATTCTTGAAATATCTCACTTAGGGATAAGAAAAATCAAACAGATCCTGAGTGGGGACAGGTATTTAGAGGAGGAGAGTTTGATTTACAGATCAAAGAGGAAGTCATCCTTACCACAACTCTGTGTTAATGTGGCACCTCACAATGGGCCTTTGACTCAGACCTTCAGAGTCATCCCAGAGACAGACAGCAAGCCCCCTTATTATGTACCAGGGCTCAAAGCCATTCAGGACATCCCAAGACACCACAGCATAGCCTATCTGGGGCACGGTCAGGCTAATTATATCTGCCAGCAGCCAAGGATGGCACCCAGGTCTAGCCTGAACTGTCTAGTCCAACCGCTCCACACTCATGACAGTCAGGAGATTCACACCAGCATCGTGGAGCAGCATCGAGAGTGGGCCTCGGCTGAGTCGACCATGGAGGGAAGTGCTAAAAGCCACAATGAAGACCCCAGTGACCATGAAGGGGACGCTCCCCACCCCAGCCACTTGGAGGCGCTAATTTCTGCCTCAAGGCCCAGTGCGCTCAGAAGTTTGGAGGAACACGAGCATCGGACATCGATGGGCAGTCAGGTGCTGCTCCCTAACCCCAGGAGAACCAGCTTCATGATGCGGCCACCGTCTGAAAGTATGTCGTCGATGAGCGGGTCCACCAGCCCCTCACTGCACTCCTCAGAGGAGTCCGACGAACTGGGCTCACTGCATGGAGACATGCCCATGATGCCACCTGCAGGAGGACGCAGGATGTCAATGGTGAGTCTTTCTCACAGTCATATTATTTCCTGCTAGCCCTGATCAATAGCATGCCTCTTGTTCATGTTTGATGCATTCACCTTTATCTGATGATCTGATGATTGTTTATTCAATATTATTATTAATATATATTCACTGCAGTCACACTATGTGGCAGGTTGTGTCAGGAAGGGCAAATCTGCCAAATTACCCATGTGACTGATATGCTAAGGCAACCCCTGAATAAGAGAATGGAGCACCCAACATATTGCACAATGTTGGTACCTGTAATAATGGGTGTATACTATAATTTTTTTATTACCTGTCAAAATAATGGATGAACATGCAAGTGAGTTTTTTTACACCAAAAACAAAGCCTGGCTAAAAACTGGATCTCTATTTGGCAGATGTGATTATATATTTTAGTAATAACGAACAGCTCTTAAATTAGATTGCCATTTTAGGTCTCTCCATTTTAAGTCTAAATTATTTTCCTTCTGTAGACATTTGCTGCTGAAAAGTGCCTGATTCATTGCGATTATTATGTCCAGCTGTGGTCTAAAGTCACTTTTGTCTCTCACAGAGCATGTTTCTGGACATTTCCTCTATCATGAAGAAGTGAGGAGCCACTATGATGAGGCAGCCAGCTCAGAGTCAAAGCATTAAACGTTTGGATTTGAAGCACCTTAAATTTTGTGTTGTAGCAAAGAAGATCACTGTGTCTTTTTAGATCTGTGGACATCTTTGTTTTAAATTATTAGTGCCAGCGCTGTGATTTAAGGAGCAAAGACCTCTGAGGATCTTACTGCTTCTGTTATGGATTTCAAAAGTATGACATACTTTTTTTAATGTATTGACTGTTGGAGCATGTAAATAGCCCTTTATACGGCCATTTTATGATGAATTTATATTATATCCAGATTAAATGCTTCTTAACAAAACTTTTTAATTTGAATATAGAATCACACACAGACATATATTAGTCCCCATGCTTTTTTGTTTTATTTTCAACAGGTCTTTGTCCTGACAAAATGCTGATTCTTTTTATTTAAAACATTTTTCATATCAAATAAAGAAAACATGACGTCTCGCACAATATTTACAAATATCTAAATCAAAATCATGTTAAAATCGAATAGTCAAATAGATAAAAAAAATTAAAAATGCCGATAATAACAGTCAGGTCGCAGGTACTCAAAATAAAGTACACATAAAAAATGGCTCACCAAAAATCTACAAATACAATGATGCAACCAGTGTAAAAAGTTAGAAACGATGCCACATAAAGTTTCTACATGTCTATGGTACAGGTCTATCCATACAAAGAGGTATGCTGAATCGTCCAGGTAGATAAGTGTTAAGAGTCTGTTCAACCAAGGTTCAAAATGACCCTGAAATCACAATCTGAGAATGTAGCAGAATATTCAATGGAAGTGGCCCCCCAACTATTCCCCGTAACTGTAAACGTGAACTACTTAAGGTACTTCCTTTAGTTTGTCAAAGGCATGTGAACCCAAAACTCTTCATAAAACAATCATTTGAATATGTAATTCTTTTGCCTGAGTGCTATCCAGTAGATGTACTAAAGCTACGAACACGACGCATATCAATGTTCATAGTGTCAAATAGTCTCATATAAAAAGTGGATTTCTAACCAGTTCCAAAATTGTGTGGCTGCCATTTTTGGATACCTATTTTTCTCTTTATTTTTGGCTTTGATTTTACTCTGTATTATTTAGACTTACAGCAAAAGATACTTACTTTTAATTACAATTCTAAAGGTATAGTATGCAGGACTTTTGTAAACAAACCTGGCAACATCTACTGTTGAGAGCTTTAGTAAGTAAAAGTCACATTCAGCTTTCATTCTAATTTTGATTTGTATAGCCACTCAAGTTTTGTCATATTTTTGGTGACCTGAGATTGGCTGGTAAGTGCACACAAAAAAAAAATGTTGCTCATAAATAGTAAATCAGTATTTAATGAAAATCCTGCATATTATACCTTTAAACACTGCCTTTTAACAGGCAGAAATCTTGGGCAGACCCCAGCTCACGGTGTCCAAACCAATTTGAGTCAGGACAGTTGGTCTTTCTTTGTTATGTTATCTAAAATAGTACGGCAGCAAAAGTGTGCCAAAATTTTAAGCAACGTTTTGCTTTTGCTTTTGTAATGAACTGGTTTTCAAAAACTGGGAAAAATGAGGGCCTTGATTTAGAGAGACAAAAATGGAAATAAAAAATGCAGAGTTGGTCCAACGATTGTAACTGGTACATTGTAAACGTGTATTCAAAATGCTAACAACATGTCTCTTGCTAATGCTAAAGACATATTCCATTTTGGGGGGCCACATTTTGTATTTTGAGACACTGTTTTTGCTTTTTGACAGTTCATTTTTCCCTTACTGAATAGTAGTTTGGCCTCTGTAACCTCTAAGGCAACAACTTGTAGCTGCACTTGTCAGATGCTCAAAAAGTCAACAATTTTTTAACTTACACTAAAAAATAATTTAGCAGATTTTTTTCTACAACCTAATTTGCAAGGACTCATATCTTTACAAAACAAAACAAAAAAACAAAACAAAAAAACAAACAAAAAAAACAAAAAAAAAACAAAACAAGAAATGCACAAAATTGTAAACATACACCCTTTGAGTTAAAATAGAACAACTTAAGTGACGTGTGAATAAAGACTGATAAAATTATAAACAATCAAAAATACAACTATTACCAAAATTCCTATCAATCGGATAACAGCCTACAATTTTTACATCTATGCAATTTCCTCTACAGCCCCGCCCGTCCCCCTTTTCCACATACAACCAAATAAATAAGTTAGCAATAAGTTCACATTACGGAGATATAACCATTCAAAATATCTGCGTACTTTTAAGACGTACATTCGAATAAGAGTTTAGCTTGGCTTATGGGATCGATTCACTTTTTACATGGCAAATTTCTGATTGTAACTTTTGAGTTGTGTTTATGTTGAACACCAACACATAAGGATTTTAGCTCTTCTAGATATACTCCTCATATACTAAAAGTGAATTCATCCTAATACTGACAACAGGCCATTATTCAAATGCTATGTTCCAGTGTGGAGCCCGTGTGCAGAGAGCAGACCGCTGCACTCACCACTGCCACGTGCTTCCCCATCGACTTTTCAACAGCAGATGAATTTGGCATCTCCCTAAATCAATAATGTGCCATTGTGTTGTGTTTGGAGCACTGAACTTCATACCATACACTGTTAGGTGTACAAATTTGCAAGAACAAATTCATTACTTTACATGTTTTTACATGTTTTGTGCCAATTTTTAAAAAAACAGATGTGTTTTACACTCACACATTTGACCTTAAAGTCAGGGTATTTAGTGTTGTGTACAGTAAAATGACATTGCATACATAAGTACAAACACTATTCATATTACATATAGCACAACAAATAAGCGGATCAAAAATATGTTTTACTTAAGGTAGTGTTTAAAGGAGCATACTGGTGTTTTTGTTTGGGTTTCATGTCATTTGTTTCACATTTAAATTCAAGTTTAAAATTACAATGTTGACCTTTGGAGGCTGTCTGTTAGCCCAGTTTTATTACAATGATCAGAACTGATTGTACTTGCTATTACACAATAATAACAAAACAAACAAAAAAAAGGTACATTTATGTGGCTAGCAATAACAGGTATTTTAATGTAAATATCTACACGCAACATTGCTTCAGAAAACAAAACTCAAAACACCAGCATGACCTTTGAACTTGCACATTTCAGTGATTCGCTGGGATAGGTTTAAGTGCCAGTGTCACCATACACGTTCATATTCATTCAATGCTTTGCGTCACCTCTTGGAGGCAGTGAGCAGTGCTTCAGCCTCATACAATGTGATTCTGTCTCTTTGCACAGATTTGAAAAGAAGGCAGGAGAAAACATTATATCCTTTGTCTAAGAGAAAATAGAAATGTGAACATTTGACAAAACAAGCTTTGCATAATGAGACATTTGACCAAATGTAGCAGTTTACAAATACACACCTTTGGTAGGGTTTTACTTTACTGTCCCGTGGCACTCAAATATTACTGACATGGTAAATAAACTGATTTACGACACAGAGGGATAATGTTTGCATATGAAAAATTGCACAGATAGTCAGGAGTGTGTTAGCTTAACTTTGTAAATGTTTTAAACTCTATATTCACTATAATGCCCATTGATGTTAGCTGGTGTTAGCCACTGAGGGCTAATTTCAAGTTATCTCTATAATAGGAAGTAGATGGCTCACTTTATAGATAAGCCTAGCTAATATGACATAGCTTACATTTGACTTTTAATAGATATTATAATTTTTATTTACAAAGGTTTCACTTTAGCAACGATGCTAAAATGAGGAGCTACCTCATTTTTGCTTCAAGAACAGGTGAGTCTAGCTTGTTGTGTGCTTCAATTCTTAAAGCTAGGCTAAGCTAACAACATTCTGATTGAAGGCTCATTCAAAATATCATCATTATTATAAAATTGTTGTCTTTCAAGGATAAAAATGATAAATTGTATTTCAAAAAGTAATATTTAAGCTGGAACAGGACAGTAAAGTAAAAAGCATGTACATGAGAAATTACTGAACATTCGGAGCATTTCCTGAGTTTAACCTCCCATGATGCACTGGGAGGGACGCTGACAGGAAGAGAAGATCAGAGTGAGACAGATAGAAAGAGAAAAGCTGCCAGTGCATTTGTTATATCGCGATGCAAAAATACCTGTTCAACAGTATTGCTGAGACAACGACTGAGTCATCCATTACAAAAAGACAAAATACATCAGATATCAAGGTATAGACAGGTGTTGGACACGGGACCACCCAGCTCTAGGTGCAGCCGTGTCTCTGCTGTTCCTCTGTTGTGCATTTGTCAGTCATCTCCTGACAGAAATCCACGGTTACAGTGGGGCTACATACTTCCTCAGTGGATCCCAGCACCAGGGGACAGTCTTGGGAGACATCCACCCCGGGCTGCCTCTCATCCAGCTGGCCACCCTGACCACCGGGGCCTATATCGGCGGGTGTCCCGGGCCGCGAAGAGCCCCGCTGGGATAAAGGCGAGGGCGGGTTCGAGGTGAGGTCGATGCTGGCGGACACGGGGGGCGCCTGGGTGCCCTGGACCTCCCTGCACACCTGCTGGGAAAGGAAGGACAGGTTCTGCCACAGCTCGGACATGCACACCTTCAGCTGGTTACGTTCACTCAGCAGCTTCTCCTTCTCACACACCTGGAAGCACAAGAGACCCCAGATTAGAATCTAGATTAGGAATACATACCATACAAGGTCAAAATAGTTGTCCAAACAGGGTCTCACAACATAATGTTGAAAACTTGTCTAGACCTGGTTTATTTCCACAGTTAGTCCTAGTATAATCCTTAATTTAATCTAAGTTTAGTCAGTCTGTTTAATGCAATTTGGACCTAGCTTTTCCCAGCTGAAGTTAGTTTATGGCCTTGCATTTCTTATATATTGTAAAGCTTTTTTCTCACTTTATCAAATGAGGAGTGAAGTCTTGCAGGTTTCACACTAACTATTAGATATCACACATTTTTAATACTGGGTCAGTCCTAATTCAGAAATGTCTAAACCACATCTAATGGAAACATTAGCTACACCTAAAAATTGTATGGAAGAGGAGAAAGACCAAAATGTAACATACAACACATTTTCACAGTTCTTAGGCAGACTCGGACTAGGTATTGGACACTTGTAAAATTCTACCAGGTTAACACCGCTAATAAAAAAGCCAATCCCCACCCCTCTAGTGGTGTTGTGAAGTAAAACTAATGCTAATAGAAGCTTACACATTGTATTGGGTAAAAGGAAGAAAGGATTTTTTTTCCGGGAAACACTGCAAGAGGCTTAGCAGGGACCAAAAAGGTTTTCAATAATATGAATGCATTAAAGCAATAGTTGGGGCAAGTAGTCTCTGGGTCATACCAGTTTTCTGATTTCACACTCCAGGTTCTGGATGCAGTCCAGTTTCCTCTTACGACAGCGCTGGGCGGCAATGCGGTTTTTGCTTCGGCGGCGTATGTCATGGATAAACTCCAGCTGCTCTGAGGTGAGTTTGTGCATCTTGATGAGGATCTGAAAGTCATTGCGTGGCAGGTTGGTGATCTGGTCCACAGGAAAGGGCAGCTTCACCTGCAGAAAACAACAACTATGATCAGTACATTGTACGGTAAGAAGGAGTGGGGATGTGGTAAGTTACACTGGTCACTGGTGGTCATCAAAGAATATTTGTTTTTTCTTTGCCCCAGGGCAAACTGACAAAAGCATGGCTGCCAAACTGTGCCTACAGCCCCTCCGACCACCACCAAACACACTCACACTAACACATTCATACAGGCAAAGTGGGTGACATGTCGTGGCCTAGGACACAATGACAGTATGCGATGCCAGTAGCAGGGCTCAAACTGCCAATTTTCTGGTTAGTGGGTGGACGTTTCTACCAAGTGAGCCACTGCTGCCCCCAAACATTCATACACATGTGCCACAGTCACTGGAGGGAAGGTGGGTGAAGGGTAGCAAGGATTGTAATGCAGGAACGTATTTTATTATAAATTTGATTGTAATATGATAGATTCCTTCTCCCAAATCAAACTTAGAGTATGACTTTTTGTCATAATAACGGTTGTCAAGGCTCATAATCATACTCATTTGATCTTTCCTGTTACTGCCATAGACGTAATCTTGGTTCCCTATTTTTCTGCATTGTATATTGTACTGTATTAGACATATTTTACTGTAAGCAAAAATGGCAAAAGTAAGGCAAACCATATCGCTATGCTAAGTGTCCAGATGCTCCAAAAACTCTGTAAATATGGTAACGATAATGACATCCCTGAGATTGAACGGTACTGAGGAGGTTTGGACACTGTGCTGCAGTGCTCACTAGTGCTCGCTAGATGTCAGTGTTGAGCTGCCTATTGCCCACAGCAGCTTTTGTCACAAAGAAAAACACATGAGCTCTTTGTTTCAGATGTAACTGCACTAAACTGACTGTGTGGCTTTAAACGGGTCAGTGACAGTGACAGTGACAGGCCGAACAGTCAAACTGAATAAACAAATGGATACAGGCTTTTATTTAACATTTCAACTGGCAAATCTACTATCTGAGTCTGCTAATAGTATATTGTTTTATTTACACATAGAGGACACTTGTATTAATGCATTTACGGCACTGAACATTATAAGGTTTTTGTATATGTTTATGTACACTCGCTGATCAGAATAGTTCCAGGCATATTTAACTAAACACTTCAATTGGCAAAGCTATAGTGTCTGAGTGGGCTGTATACTGTTTTATTTACACCTAAAGAACTGTTGAATTTTGCATTTGTTGCATTGTTAAAAGGTGTTTTTCAATACAGACATGAACCATTTTGAATTATTTTTCTATTCATCAATGCATTATACGTTTTTATTTATATTTGTCTGCCAGGATATGATCTAAAGTCTTTTTATTTTCATTATTACACGTGGATAGTGGCAGGTCAGTAGGCTACTATGTTATCTCCAGTCAGTTCATTCCCTGTAAAACCATAATACAGTGGTGCACAGCCCTGGTGTAGCAGCCTGTACTGTTGTCTTCTCAGTGCTCAGTGCAGTGTTGCCAGCTTGTAACGATGACATCATTCACTCCTCTGACAGTGGGAGAAAAGGGAGCAGCGTGCATGTGTGTGTGTGTGTGTGTGTGCATGTGTGCGAGGTGCCGCCTGTCCTTTACACTGTAGACATCTATATATAGCTCTATGACTCTGAGCAGTCACATAATAAGGTTGGAATGACAAAGTGAGCCTCGGATGGTCATAAATCCCTTCAACAATCGCTACGACGCTTTGTGTTCTGCTTTCCATTTTTAACTCTCAAGAACCTCATTCCTTCACTTGTTGGTGGTGGTTAGTATGATAAAACTCATAAGGTAAAAAAAAAAAAAAAAAACATGCTGGGTTTCATTCATTTAGATCCCAGAGCTTGTGCAACAGGGGGAGATTAAAAGTGTGTGATGTTCACTGTTGCTTCCACCGCCGAGCCCCAGGTACCACTTAGCATGCTGGGAAATGATAATTTTCATTATCTACATCATAATAAGTCTTACGCGTCAGACTCAAGGCCAATTCTATCTGGCCCTTAGCAATTTGTATTCTGCCTCTAAATATATTTCACTCTGAAAGGTGGAGAAGATATTTTATGACATGCATGGAGTTTGGGGCTTTTTGAGTAAGTTGGAATATCTATTATTTCTAGTCTGGCAAAAGGTGGTGCAGCGTTGAGTGCTACTGTACAATTAGTCTGGGTGTCTCCTATTGAAAATATTTGTAAAGGGGAGGAACTTTCATTAGAATATTTGGAGATGATTGGATAAAGCACCAGCTAGTGATCTGTTTTAGGTAATCATGGCAACAAATCATATTACTTTATAATTGAAAGCAATGCAATAAAAATGTTGTTGGAGGTTTTGTGCTGTTTTTGTAAATGTAAAGCAGCGTTTAAGCTAATGTTTTTGAAACCAGCATGTTGTTTACTTTATTTATTACTGGCCAACAAAAAACTTGCCCACAAGTGACACTCCTGGTACACCATCAGTTAAACCCCCACTTGTCCAGACTCCAAACAGATAAGTTTGAGCCTGAGAAGACAAACAGTGGAGACACTTATCTCACCAGAAGCTAGTTTACTGAGCAAGGTAATACTTCTATTTCTGTTTTGAAACATGAGAAAAGATGTGTCTAATTTCTATTTAGAGATACAAAGGCAACAGAATTTCACTACAGATGGGGAAAGAACAACACTAAACCTTTTCAACATAATCAACTTTGTCAAAATACCAGCAGGCCTTTTGCCAGATTGCCTACTCTATCTTTAAAGAGAATAAAGAAGGGGTGCAGAGGACACCAGAGAGGGGCTGCTTGGTGGGACTGGCCTAGTTGGAAAAGGCCAGTTCTGGGGTGGGGAGCAGCAGATGGTGGAGGAAACATGGACAGGACACCTTCCACCTGCCTATAGGGCACCCAAGGGTGTGTGAGTGTGTCCGCTCCGTGGGTGAGACAAGTGGGTCAGGGCAGAGAAGTGGGACAGAGCACTTTAGACACACAGAGGAGGTTTATATGGGGTATGTACTGGATCCACACACAGACACACACTGTTGGGCTAAATTTAAAATCTGGAAAAAAAATGTTGAAGCAAGCCTAATTTTCGGTGCACTACTGTACTGAATACATTGTATGTGATTAAACTGGGCCTTCCACAGGTTTTAAATTGTTGTATGTAAAATTTATGGCCTAGAATTTGCAATATACGATAAATAATAACCTATCTCTATGTACTATCTATTCTATGTACTGCAACAAAGCTTTTGAATCAGTTAGCTACACATTAGTAGCTCTACAGTAGAAGAGGGTTGAAATTGTCTGATTAAATTACCTTTTCATTGTTTTATGACTTCAACTAGCTGATGTTCATAGACATAAAACCCCATTTATTTAGGAAATTGTGTTTTAAAATAGATGCTAACAGCAACACTAACTTGCTGATAGCTAATTATCCATTTTCATTAGTTGCTAGTTTACAAGAGGTGGACGGTTGACTATAGTTGTTACCTTAAGTAATTACCTTAAGTAATTTAAATTTGTGTTTTTCCATAATTTTTTTTGTTACCTCAGTGGAAAAGTGCATAGTAGGAGCCTACACTCACCCCACCACTCAGGTTTGTAGTAGCAAATACCAAAAGGCTAGTAGCAGTGTTTCCAAATATTCATATGAGTCTATTAGGATCAGTGGTTTACTACCAGTTAAAATTGAATTATTCATCTTTTAGATTAGCAAATTCGTTTTTTTTATTTTTTTTTATTTTTGTATTATTCTAAATGTGTTTGCATTGTTATTATTATTATTTTTTTTTTACTGTGTGTTTTACATAAGGTTTGGGGCCATAACAATACTTGGAAAATGGATAATTGTTATTATTAATGTTTACAAGTTATTTATATATTTTGGTATAATGGTTAAAGTTCCATTTTAGACTATGGGGGATTAAATTTACCTATCATAGCCTTATGAATTAATAGTAAACACTGGTAGTAGCCTTGTATTGGTTGTATTAGCAGCATTAGTAGTAGGAATAATATTATATAATAATATAGAGTATTCTTACTTCTACTTGAGTAACAATATTTTGAAGCAACAGTATTTTGAGTTGAAATTTTGAGTAGCTTACTTCTTCCACCTTTGATAAATAGATATTTTCAAGTTCTTGCCTATCTTCACATACTACAGTATATGCATGTTACATACACATCCTACAGACTGTATGTCAAGGTTAAGTTGGTTGTGGGTATAGGGTCTCCAGTCAATGCAGTGTCCTCTGCATACATGCAACATAAGAGCATAAAAGGAACCAGAGCTGGATCCTGTTGTGAAAAAAGCACTCATCTCACATATCATCGGATATTGCATGTACTTAGCCATTACCATGGAAACCGTATACCAGCTCTTTTAAGTCCATGAGTGTTGGAAGTGTTTGCGTCATTTCTCCGAAGGGAAAAAACTGTCTAAGAATAGTACGCTGTAAATCACAACTAGAGGGGATTTGAAAACATAATTGATACAGGCGAGTTACATGGGAAAATATAGTTTAAATGTCACCTCTTGTTCTTCTTTGGTTTAGTGAATTACATACTTTTTGGTTACTTTAAAGGAGGTATTAATGATGCAACAAATGGGATATTATAAACACACCAACAGCTAGAAAAAGCTTTGCATTAAAATTTTATTTTTCAAGGAATTCTAGGTAGAGGAGAAAGAAGTACTCCAAATATGAATTAAAAAATTAATGTTAAGTAAAATTAAGTAGAAGGTAGCTACCGCCACTACCACTACTTGTGCAACCACAACAACTACTACTTATATTACTATTACTATGACAGCTTCTACAACTGATACTATTGCTATCACTACTACATACTGCACTATACTACTGCTTATACTTCTCTTGCTATCACTATTACTACCCACTGACGGAAGTGTGGCTGTCAATCTGCGCCTACAGCCCTAGAAACAATGCCATTCACACTAACACATTCATACAGGCAAGGTGGGTGAGTGTCTTGCTCAAGAACATATCGACAGTTTGCAATGCGGGGATCGGACCACCAGCTTCTGGGCTTAAGCTACTGTTGCCCCGCTTAAGTAAAAGTATTTATTTTCCACCTCATGTTGAATGGGAGGGGGTTCAGACTTCACTTCAGTCTTCAAACCCATCCCAGACTAGATCCTTTCATGCTAAGAAAGTGAAAACGCTAAAACGCAGTATAACTGTGTAAAAACACTCACCTCAGGGCCAGCGACTCTTGGGGAGACCCCGCTCTCGCTGTCGCCCTCTGAAAAAGATCCCGATTCGTCACTGGAGTTCATTCCGCTCGTACCAAATCCCTGTTCAGTCTTGATTTTGGAACAGTCCTGAGGGTTCCTCTGCTCCACCAGCCCAGCCAAACAGTGGGACAGTCCCGAGATCGACCCTGAGCGTGGGGAGGAGGAATAGTCGAACTGGGGCATGCTGGATGGAGAGATCCCACTACCTCCATCCTCCGGGTAGGAGAATGAAGACCGGGAGCTGGAGGTTTGGGTTTGGGGCTCTGATGGAGAAGGCGAATGGGCTGGTGGTTTGATGGGGACTGGGCAACTTGTGGTGAGGCATGACCGTCCACTTGAAGGCGATTCGACTTGCATTAGTCCCGAAACCTTTTCTCTAAACTTGTCCTCCACATACGAATGGGGAACTTGTCGTTCCCCTGCCCCTGAAGAAAAAATCACACTCCGTCGATCAAGTTCCCCTTCGTGTTTTGATGATGATGCTTTCGACAAAGGCCTCTCCATGTTGTCAACTCTACCCAGAGACTCCCTCTTGTCCCTGGGCCGGTCCTTGATGAGATCCCTGTAGTGGTTTAGAGACAGTCTGTTGGTGAGGAGCTGCTGGATGGTGGTACTGGGCACAGCGCTGAGGTCCAGGCCGCCCCTCTGGAGGTAGGATCGCAGGCAGGAAGAAGGTGAGCCTTGGCCCGGTGAGTGCTCAGCTGCTACGGGAACCCCCTCCACTTCCAGCTCCATCTCCAAAACCTCCTCCGTGCACAATTCAGGGTTATAGCCATTCCTGTTTTCCCCTCCTTCCTCAAATGAATATGGTTCCTCTTTGATTCTTGAAGGTGTTAGGAGAGGTTGTGAGGGATCGCCACTGTCTTGGTATTGGGAGTTGACAGGGCTCACTGAGGTATGATTTAGCAAAACCACATCGTTGTGATGTTTTTCACCATTGTGCTTGTTGTCGATGATTGGATACTGGTACTTCCTGTACTTGGGGCTATACTTAGGGCTGTATTTAGGCAGTGGCGCAGTGGGTGCTACATGATTGGTTTGCTGCCTGTGGTCTGTCGAATCGTCCAGCGGTATCGATTCAGAAAACTCCTCGACCATGACGTCATCGTCCGAGTCCACTTTGCCATTGATGGCATGTTGGCTGTCATTCTGGAGTTGGGCCTGAAGGAACCGGAAACATGAGTCCTCCAAATTGTGAACACCGAGGAAGTCAGCGCACAAGATGACCTCATGGATGTTCTCCCGGCTTAAGACGAGCTTGGCAGTGTAGGCAAACTGGAGCAGTGGAGCGAAGCCCTTAGCTGTAACCTGCACAAGACAGAGGAAAAAGATGAATTAATGTCATTACTCTAAACCAGGAGTCACAAAACTGCCTTTTCATGGTGGCTTGTTTGTATTTTCATGGCAAAAATTTCAAGCTTCATCTCATGTGCCAAATATCATGTCATAGGCTTCTGGGTCTTTCATAAGAGGGTCTGTAACAACACATGTATCAAATGTGGGAATATATACAACAAGAATATTTCAAGAAGTCACAAATACTAAAAGTACAAGAGCATAAGAAAATGGTTCCTTATTTGAACAAACTTGTTCCATGAGACAAACACAAAATTGAGTGATATTGTTAGGTATTTTCAAGATAGTTGTGTTTTATAAAAATGTCTCTGAGCGTTGTGTATGAATGGATGACCCTAAATGAATTGGTCATTGTACGTATGTTCTTGGGTCTGTCTGATGATTAAGATAATAAAAAGTGCCTTAAAATGAAATGCATAGGTTACTTCTTTGCTAATACAAACACTTTAATGAAATGTTATGTTACAAAGTGTTAGGTTATACTGTGCTATGGACTTGAGGGAGCAAAACAAATTTGGCTCATTCAAAGAAACTGTTTAGGATTAAAAAAATCGAAGTTTTCTGTAACAAAATAACCTTTGCGTGACCACTGTCTAAATGAAGCCTTAAGATTCTTTTACAATCACATTTAAAACCCTATATTCAAAATGAATCTATAAAAAAGTTACTTATTAATGTGTAACCGCAAGACAAGGGGGATGTCTTATTTAAGTCTCTGGAGGCAGCTCCATTCATTTGGACATATTTGCCAAGTTTATTTAAGATTACTCCAACATGAAGGCAGTAAAACCAGGGGGGGTTTCTTCACACTCCCAATCAATTAGCTTTGATCTCATTGCTGACTTCACTTCATTTGAGTTTATACGTATATATCACTCCAAGACCGAACTGCAAAAACATCACTAAATATTGACAAACATATTGAGCAATCTGTATATTCCCTGAGAAAGAGATCAGTTATGGCTGTATGACATTATTTTTTGTTGCATATCACATATTGGATGTTTAAAAGCGCTGCTCAGCAAGTTAGAGATTGACCCCACAAGCAATAAATCTGCTTTCTTCATGGTTATTTCTGCTGCTTGCTTATTTTTTTCATCTTCCTCTCTTTCTGGTACACCCCTCCCCATTTTCTTCCTCTTCATCCTTACCGTCAGCATGCACACGTACATGTATGTGTGTGTGGACAGGAGCGCATACTGAGACCCTGTGTTTATTTGAAGGTGCGTCTGCTGGATAGTGCTGCGTGTGCATGAAAACCTGTGTGTCTGTGTGTCTGTGTTTCTGTGTTTCTGTCTGTCTGTCTGTTGGTGTGCAGAGGACTGTAAGCCTATTTTCAGCTGGCATCAGCAACTGCTTCCTACTGTGCAAGAAATATACACAGTGGCACAAGCTAGAGGATCCAGTCCACCTTTACCAGAAAATGGACATAGGGTAAGGGCAAATAGAGAATCACTTAAAACTAATGCCATTGTATACATTTATCAAAGCAACAGACAACAGGATAATAAACAAGGCTAATAATAGTAATATAGTGTAGCAGCTAGGGCTGGGTACTGTCAAATGATACTTCCCTGGTATGGAAAGGAAAGTTATGATACTACCAAAAAAAAGTATTGAAAAAAAAATTATACCAAGTTTCAATACCTAGAGTGACCTTTAATGTTCCTTTGCATGTATGAATCAAATAAACAACACATAATAAATCATACAAACTGCTAGTTTTAACTTATAGCTAAGAAATTTGCTCCAAAATTGGTCCTTTATTCAATATTATTGTGTTTTATGATTGTAGACGATGAATTACCGCACCATAGGTATTGGAAAAAGTATCATTCAGGTACCAGTATTGAAAACCAGGTATTGTTTAAGTACTGGTATTGAAAAATCTGAATGTTACCCAGCCCTAGTAGCAACTAAGTGCATGAGAATATAGACCTTTACACACATGCAGTGACACCCGGACATGATCTTTGGACGGCGCAATCAGATGTGTGAATATGTGAGGAGATGTCACTTGATACTAATATGGCTGTGTTCTGCTGCTCCATAATGTCACATACATGTATGTAAACAGCCCTTTATAGTTCACAAAAGCTCAAATAATGCAGACAAGAAAAGACAATGGTTCTTTTTTTTTCCTTAAAAATAACACTGATATATTGTATATCTTGTGCAATATATGGATAATCACAATATCGCCATATGAGCCTTTATCTGTATCGTGAGCCATGTAGCATATTGAATGAATGAATGAATGAATGATTATTTGGTTGTTCACAAACATACAACAATGTATCTCTCAAACTTTGTAAGTCTCAACCAAAAGAGATTGTGCTGAAGCATCCTGCTTATCTGAGCCCATCCTACACAAAACATCAGACATCTCAGAATCAGCCGATATAAATAGGTCACAAATGAATCATACAGTTCATATTCTCAGAGTTCATTTACAACTTAAATACTTACAGAATAATTATTAATTGTTTTACATTTTAAAGATTTTTTAAAATTTGACAGAGAATGAATTAACTTAAATTCATCATTAAGATCTTTCCATAATTTTACTCCTAAAACAGAAAGACATCTTTGAATAACATTAATCCTGATTTTACAAGTATGCCTCTTAGGTTATAATGTTCATTACGAGGTACCCTGCAATTCCCAGCCCTAATGTTTATCAAATTTTGTCGGTCCAGAGGCAGTTTATTCTGCCTATGTTGGCACTGCCCTCTGATTGGTTGTATATCTATTTAATTGCGTTCAGAGGTAGTTTGCTCCATCCACTTAAATTCAAACACAAATTAAAAGGAATCAGACAAATTTAATAAATAAGATAGGAAAAAACAGAATAGCTGGCCAGGCAAGGAAACAGCTATTCAATATTTTTAGTCTAGACAATTTGACTTAACAAATCAAGAAGACTCTCCAGTTGTTCATAAAATTTATTTAATATGGCTGCATTAAAGCTCTATAAGTGACACACTTTAAATCAGCCACAACATTATGACCACCTTATAATAAACCTTTAATAATCATTTGTTCTAAGCCCACATCAGTCTGATGAGCAACGCACTCCATTAGACCACTAAAAGGTGTCCTGGGGCAGAGATATTAGTAAGAGATGTTAGCTGCATATCCTTAAGCCCTGGAAGTTCCAATGGGTCAGACTTGTTTGCTCAGCTCATCCCACACTTTATCACCCTTACACCTCACTGCCCGCACCAGAGCACTCATCAGGCCATAACAACAGCACACTGCTTTGAGCCACTTCTGTTGCTTCCAATATCAGCTTCAGCAACAGTTACAAATGTTCACCAATTCATCGGTCTGTAAAATATAACAACAGCAAAATGGACCAGTATGCCTCTAGAATATACAATATCTTAGTTTGGGCTTTCGGGGTCGCTAGGGGTGCGACTCAGGTGCGACTTATATATTCAAATATTTCAGGTGTTGGTTAGAGGGCGCTCTAGGCTTGTGTACCAGCATCTGCTGCACCTGCACCACTGACAATTTAAAATGTAAACATTACCACCAACAACTTAGGCTATAAAGACAACTGAGAAAGAGCGGAATAATTGGAAATGGAACTGATGCTGAGTCTGACGACAGCCACGCAGAGGAGGAAGCGGCGCTTCGTCTACCTCCAGAGATGGCGGAGTTGTTCAGAAGCGACACCGAGGATGAAGAATTTAAAGGATTTAGCGAGGAGTGATATTATATTATATTATGTTCTTTATGCTATAGTTATGTGAATAATATATAAATATAAATAATATATAAAATATATTATGTTAACATATGAGACACCTATTCAGTTCGTTGTTTATGCTTCATGTAGCTGAATAACCATCAATGTGTTATGTTAGCATAGCGCACACCTATTCAGCCTGTTGTTCTCTATTCTATTATTACTATAACTTGCCTTTCAAGATGAAATGTCTGTTCTTGGTGTTGGATTTTGTAAAATAAATTTCCCCCAAAAAATGCGACTTATAGTCCAGTGCGACTTATATACGTTTGTGTCTGCTTCATTATGCACTTTGTGGCTAGTGCGACTTATACTCCGGAGTGATGTATAGTCCAGAATATACGGTATGTGGCTAGTACTTCTACTCCTTCTTACTACCCACACCATTGAGTTAAAAAGTACTGTGCTGTTATGTAATGCATATAAAGTTATGGCTGATTATAGTTGATTGGTGTTGGGTAAATCCTGGTAATAGCCCCTGTAATTGAGGAGAGGGTAAGTGAAGGGGCAGCGACAGGCGTCTGAAAATAAAACTACGCTTACGGTCATTAAGGGATGGGGCTTTGATTTGTTAAGTGGTGGGCCATGTGACTGATTACTGTATAAGGTAGGGCCACACAGACGCATTAATCAATATGACAGAACTGGGCCATTGTATGGTAATGCCAGCCGCTGGGAGGAGACGCAGCTCCCTGATCGAGCCTCACCGGTGCAAGCGGGAGAGGCGGCAAATAGCAGGCCAACAACATTAATATTCAAACCAGACACCTTTTCATAAACAGATCAATTTGTGTCAATGTGGCTGGTTCCTCTCGGCGCCCTTCCTGTGACCCTGTCTGTCCGCAGAAGGTCAAAAGCTGTTGTTGTTGTTGTTCACTGAAAATGACGCAACACAGTTTGGTGGTTAAATGCTCGACTGCTCAACAAAAAATACTAGAAGCAGCCGGAGAGTGCAGACATCAAGCAATGGTAGAGATATAGACCTAGACTCAAACTCTCCTAGTTTAGGGGTAAATACTGTACTAAGCCACAATCCTCTTATATCTCAAAATGGTGGAGAATAGGGCTGGGTACCATTAAACAATAGCTTTGTGGCATTAAAAGAAAAGTTACAATACTACTGGTATCAAAACCTAGTAGGACCTTTAAAGATCCTTTGCATGTTTGAATCAAATAAATAACAGAATAAATCATACAAACTAATGGTTTTAACTTACAGCTAAGTATTTTGCTCCAAATATTGGTCTTTTATTCAATATTACTGTTGTGTTTTATGATTGTAGAAAATGAATTAACACACCACAGGTATCAGAAAATGTATCGCTCAGGTATTGGTATCGAAAACCAGATATCGTTTAAGTACTGGTATCAAAAAAAATTTGAAAACTATTAGCTCTAGTAAAGAGTGCCCTAAAACTAATCTTTTGTTCCTCTACTCAGATCTGGACTAAAACTGTGTATCTCCTAGTTCAGGGCTATGTGCTCTATCCATTGAGTAACAAAGCCCCTATAACTTCCAAAGGTAAAGATTCTACAAAAAAAAAAAAAAAAAAAAGTTTGTTCCTTGAGCTTTGGACCCATACCAATTTAGGACAGACTTCACAGACTTGACAGTGATCCTTTTGATTAATGTTGTCTATTGTACTCCACTGGTAAGCATTTGCAGACAAAGGAGAGTCCAGAGGAGAAACCCTATACCATGTATATAATGTATTGATCAGCCTATAATGCAAAATATGGTCTGTCAAAGTAAATCACATTGCAGTTCACTGAAAGTATAACAACTGCAATAACATTAGATAAAAGTGAACAGATATTGACAACGGGACCTGTGCCCAGTGTGATCAAGCGAGTGTGGGTAGAGCCATCAGCATTAAAGAGAAAGATTACTCTGCAAGACTCAGCTGAAACAAGCAAGCAACTTTAAGAGCCAAATGTTTCTGCCAGTTGGTGCATAGCATGTTTCTTTTGTGTACAGTCTGTTTGCTAGTATACTAAAATAAATATTTTCAAGCCGCAGTGCTGCACAAGTCTAAAACCTTAAAGTGAAAAGCCTATGAATTGTGACCTACAGTACCTTGTCTGGCAGGGTGATGATGGGCTCTGGTTCCCCCGGCGTCCCGTTGTGTCCCAGCAACGCCTGCAGGAAGTACCGGCTGCTGGCGGCGAGGACGGCCCGGTGGGCGCGCACCTCCCTGCCCTCCACCAGGACGGTCACATCACACAGGATGCCCTGCCGCCGCTGCTCCTCCAGGCTCAGCAGCACATTGGCACAGTGCACCTTGGACTCGTACACGTACAGGGGCGTGGCCGCCTCACCATCCCGGTCCTCGCCCGCCGACATCACTCTCTAGCACCCTGCCAGGAAACACGGGGAGAAAAACTGTTTAGAAGACTTTTTAATAATCAGTGTACTTTACATTAGTCCATTATTCATTCCCTCCATCGTCAGCTGCCCTGGGTCAGACTGACAGAGATGTGGGAGCCATACTGTGCCAACGGCTTCTCCAACCAGCACCAATCACACTAACACATTCAGACACCAGTGCCACAGACACTTTTTCACATCATTTTCTTAATAAAATGTGGATTACTTATAGACAAAGTAATAATTTTGTATCATACTGCTTATTTTTCTGTGGTTTTCCTTAAAAGTGTCATGTGATGTTACTGTAAATAAGCGGCTGAAACGTGAAAGGTACAATACAAAAATATTGGTCTGTCTATAGGAAATTCACGTATTAATATTAGTAGGAGATCAAATTAACCTTTTCGGGCTACAGTTTTCTTAAATTCTTTAAAGTGGTTAGAATTAGTTCAAAAACCATGACAAAAAATTATACAAATGCTCAGCAACTAAAGAGCCTCAGTCCTGCACAAAATGGAGGTTTATTACAGCTTAGAAAAGGGGATAAAATGTGTCATTGTTATTTATAGATATGCACCTTTAAGGCCCAAATGTAGCAATTTCTGCAAAAACCTTTTTGATGGCATAAAGAATCCAGCCACAAGGACTCATGGGTAGTGTACTGTGTGTGCCAGTCCCAAGCCCAGGCATCTGGCATAAAAAAAAAGCCCAATTAATGTGCCAATCACTGCACACTAGGAGCCCAGAAGGGAAAAGTCCAAAGGAACAAAGACATAAATGTGTAATCTAGATAACATTTAAGATTATCTGTGACCTCTAATCCCAAAATCTTTTTATTTAGTGGCCAATCAAAGCACTTGCTCAATTTGCATGCAAGCTAAATTATCTAAATAGAGAGCTAATAGCTATGATAAGTGGTTGTATATAATCATGTAGGCAGATAAATAGCAAGTGTATAAATAGTTAAAGTGTGGGTCTTTTCTTTGTTCGTGTGAGTGCACATAAAGCCGTGCACAGACAGCTGAGCCTGCAGTCTGTCTGTCTCATCAGCCCTGGGCTCTCTGAGTGTGTGTGTGCTGTACAGGGGCCGCTTTCTGCTGACTCATGCTTTCTCCACACGCCCAGCCCACAGCACTACAGCACTGGGGGCTACTGCTGCTGCTGAAGTCCTGTTCTGGCTTTTCTCTCGAGCCCAGAGGCTAATCATCTCTGCAGCGCGCTCTGGTCTCCCTCCGGACCACTTCAGGCCTCTCTCTTTGCTGCTTTTCATGACGCCTGCAAATTGTTTACCAGTGACTTTACTCTATGTGAGCATCTCTGCACACAAGAGAGTAGGAGCGCAAGGCAGCCATGAATATTCATTGTTCCTTTGTGACTGGAGCCATCCACTAAATACATCTATTGACTCAGCTGGACTATATCTGTAATTATCATAACCACATTTTACTCATAGACGGAGCATATGGACACACAGAGCAACGGTTTTCCTACGAGAAAAATAAATGTAAGACCCAAACTACCAAAATAGATAGCTTTTTGTGATACCATTTGATTGCTTTGAGTCACAGTTGATCTACAACACTTCAGAACTAATGAGGACTGCATGAAATAGAGAAAAATTGCATAACTATGTTGAATATTGTGAACAAACAGAGTAATCAGAAGGAGCAGATTCTGCAAATGCTCCTCAGGTGGCTCCTCAAGACCATCCCACTCACTTCAGCAACAACAATGACTTCTAGTGACCCCAAACTTTAGACCAATAGAATTTGATTTCAGGTCAAATGTCCTCCCTCTTAGGAGCACAAAATCTCTTTTA
Organism: Bostrychus sinensis; assembly: GCA_020698575.1. Classification (NCBI taxonomy): domain Eukaryota; kingdom Metazoa; phylum Chordata; class Actinopteri; order Gobiiformes; family Eleotridae; genus Bostrychus; species Bostrychus sinensis. Next base: position 10,081,314 of record CM036258.1, read on the forward strand.
CCAAACCCTTTGTTTGTTTGTGATTCAATACAATTCAAGACAGAAAAAGTTCAGTTCAGTTTTTAATCTACTGTCTAAAGAGATATCCACATCTGCATGAATCAAATTTAATAAACTTACCAAGGACTAAACTGTAATCATTTCAGTTCATCATCATTTTTTTTTTATTTCTTCAAAGCATAATTTGAATGAAAGCTTCAGAAACTTATTTTTGACAGCATTAGTTTAAATTTCTGCCAGATTTAAGATTATAACATTCAGGTAAAAGCAAATCGCATTATGCCCAGTTTTGCGAGCAGAAGTCCCAAATCATGTGACAGTCTTACAAGTCAAGAAGCTGTGTTGTTTCTCAAAAATGATACCAGTGCCGAGTCTGAAGCAGTTGTTGTCTGATAAAACATAAGGAGTACATTTACATGCTCAATCTGTCTTTAAAACAAATTAAACGAGTGAATTGTGCAAAATCTAAGCTTTCAAATCAGGTATAACATGTCCAAAGCAAAGTTTAGCCAAGGTTGGACAGACAGACCACTATAGACAACTGTGTGTGATGAATGAGATATTGTATAAGTAAGTGCGTGATGGAAATGGCTTTATAAGTACTCGTATTGGTATTTGGTATTCGGTATTGGCAAATGGAACTGGTGTTACTTAGTGTAGACTCATATTGGTTTGAAGAAAATGTCGATGCCATTTTTTTGCTTAAAATATTTTATAAAACCATTGCTTTATACCCCTTAATCCAGCAGGAGGAGGTCTAAAGCCAGTTTAACAGGCCTGGATAAATTGGGAGGGTTGTTTTTTAAGCTTTTGTTTTAAATCCCATGCTAAGTTAATAAGCAAATGACTGCCCCAGAAGGACAAAGCTGAAAGGTAAGTGGATATGAACTTACTACACTGCATATTGTATATTTTTGTCCCTTGACCCACTCTTTATTTCACTGTAAACCATTATTTTTAATGGTGTCACCAAGCAACAAGCTACCAACCAGACTGCCTATCTAACCTGACCAGCTCCACCGCACCATATAGGTCATCCTGTCGACTTTACTCTAAATATAAACTGCACATCACCCCGACCTGTTTGCCGCAGCTGCCGTTGCCGTGGTTACCGGGGCAGTGGTTTGGTGGAGGCGGTGGGGGCGGTGGGGGCGGCAGCGGCGGCGGTGGTGCACTACTGGGGGAGTAATTAGACACTGATGTTTCAATTTACCTCTATGAGATAAGTGCGAACTGTTTTTTTTTCTACCTCACACCTGCTAATTTGCACTTGAGAGAGACTTGACGTGCTTTTTAGACAGATTTCTTAAGGCTTTTGCATTAAAATGTGCAAGTTAATTTTACAACATAACATGAGTAGAAGTTACTTTGAAAATAATATACTCATGTAGCACACAAACTCGAATTTTTATTAGAGAGCGCTGCAAAATCTCTCAGTTAAAATACATATGTTCCTTTCTATTTATTTGGTGTGCCTCTTTAGCTTATATGATCAAAACATTATGACCACCTTCCTGCAGCCCCGTATGCAACAATTTAATATATCCCACACTCTAAAAGGTGACATGATGAAGAGATAATCTGTGTTAATTACTACACTTGTCTGTGGTCATAATGTTATGCCTGATTAGTGTGACTTAAAGGGGCTATATTATGCAAAATGAACTATTTTAAGCTTTCTACAAGGTTATAATGTTGTTCCCTCATCCATAACTGGAGTTGTGTTTTATCTCATTCACGCCTGTTTAATAATCCTCTATTCACTGGCACGCCCGTTCTGAGCCCTCAAAACGCTCGCTTGCACAAACCTCCACCCACTCCAGGAAGCACTTACCAACAAGCCCTCTACATCCAGTCTGCTTTCATTACTTTATCCAAACAAACAGTGTACAGCTCTGTTTCCACTGATTCCTCACAGCTATTTTTCATTTTGGAGTAAAATGGCATCATACTCTTGCTAATTCACACTTGGGGTAGACCTGCCCATTTCTTAAAAGTAACTAGGCAGTAAAACATAAGTAGTAATTACTTCGAAGTGAATATACTCCATGTTCCACACCAACTCTTGGGATTAAACAATTACATCAAAACACTGAAACAGCGCTGAAGAATTGCATAAACATTTCTCTCTTTCAACTTTCTCACTTTGAATCAGCCGAGTTTTTGACTTTTAAAGCAATTCGGCTCTGTGTTTTGCCGTTTTTTTCCTCTGGAGCGTGCTTGGTAAATTGTTTAGAAACAGTTGAGGGGCTTTGGTAAACAAGACGTTGCCGGCGGTTTCATCATCACGCTGCCTGTGAGGGTTTAAAACATGCGAGAGGAGAGGAGAGTGTTTGTGTTTGTGTGTGCTGCCGAAAGGGCTGACTGGCGGCTCAATGATATCCGTAATCCACAAATTGTAAATGAATAGCACAGAAGAAGACAGAGCAGCAGAACATATGGTGTAGTTATTATAATGAAGTCTGTGCATAAAAGTGTCACAAGTGGAAGTTTATGTAGATACAGTGAACAAAAGATACATATTTTAGCTCATGAATGAAATCCCTCAGACACTGGTTGTATAACAGAACTGTGTGTTGTGATATTATTATTATTATTATTTTTTGGTTTTGCTATAACGCTTCTGAGAGCTCTTCTTCCATATCTGGGATTTCGACTGTTACTTCAATGTTAATCTGTAAAAACCTATTGCTTCACTAATCTAAATGGTTTGTCCTTTTACATTTTACACAAAAACAAAAAGGAGCCGAGGGTGGCGCCTTGTGGTACCCCTTTTACGCTATTGTATAGTTGTTAAAACTTTATTTTGTGTACACACAATTTCAATTGCAGGACTTTTACTGACAAATGAAAATGAATACAGACACATCAGTTCTATTTACATCTTTGTGGATAACCTGCTTCATATTATGATATAAAAACTACAATGGAAGCAGAGCCAGTCTTACATTGGCCAATACTACTACAATGTGTCGAGTGTTCACTGTCCCCGGGTCCCGTGCTGATGGTAAATAAACTTCTCCTGCCTCAGACAGCCAGAGTCTCCATCTTCTACTTTACAACTACAGGACAAAACTAAATTCCTACCATCTTTATTTATTATTTCACTCTGTATTCAAACCAAGACTTGTTCTATAGTTAATAAATAGTTTTGGGTCTTGAACAAGCACTGCATGGTAATCTTAGTTATTTTAATTCACCTTTACTGAAAGATCATCATCAGGTATTGAGGTACAGTGTGTTCCTGAATTCATTAAAACTGAGAATCACAAACACAGGATTTTAGAAATGTGGACGGCCAGATTAGTAATTGTTTAGAACTGGTTTAGTTTTAGTTTAGTCCTGTCTTTTTCCTAAATAAGTTCTGGTTTGGAGTATTTTTTTCTGGTTTTGTTCTTGTTTAGTCCTGGTTTAGTCCTGGTTTGATCCTGGTAAGGTCTTTGCTTAGTCCTTATTCAGCCCTGGTTTAGTCCTGTTTTGGCCCTTGTTTATTCTTTTTTTTTTTTTTTGGTTTAATCCTGGACTAATCCTGGTTTAGTCCTAGTTTGGTCCTGGTTTAGATCTGGTTTACCCCTGGTTTATTCTTTTTTTTTTTTGGTTTAATTCTGGCTTAATGCTGGTTTAGTCCTAGTTTGTTCCTGTTTTTAGTCCCATTTTTTAATTGGTTTAGACCTGGTTTAGACCTGGTTTAGTCTAGCTATAGAAAAATACTGAGGTCTGGATCTCTGTGACCTCTACGATGCATACAAAACCATAAACCATAAACCATAAACCACTTCACCTTCACTCAGTGCCCAATAAATATGTTTACAGACACTTTTTTTTTTTCCCTTAAAAGGTACTACCATACAGTGCTGGTAGTTTTGTCTATATATTTTTTCTTAGTCTTTGTCTTTGTTGCTACTGACATTAGCTCTACTGTGACCCTCCAACTCTCATTTTGAGACTGTCTCTTGGTAAAGGTCTTTGAAAAATGCCCATACTTGTTGAAAATAATGACTAACAGTGTCCGTTTTCTGTTCTTTGTCATCCTGAGTGCGTCTGTTACTACGGTACACAAAGTCTTGCATTCAGCCGGGAACAGTCCAGTGGTGAGAGACGCCACATGGACCAACGCGCCGTCCAACTTGTTATCCTCACCGCCTCCTCCTCCTCCTCTTCTCTCCTTCGCGCAACAGCATCCTTTCTCTTAAATTAACAACTACACGCCTTCGACAAAACCTACATTTGTTTTTATAAATGATTAAAAGTGGGTTTGCTGCTTTTTTTTTTTTTTCTTACGATTTTCAAATAAATGTTCTTAGGCAGAGATTGTCTTTGTGTACAGTACTGAGCTACACACACCCACACATACACTGTAACAGCCATCTCACTTCACTATACCCCGAAGACACCATTAGATGAAAATAAGACATAATCGGGCCAGGGGAGACGGAGGAAAACTAGGGCATATGGTACCCCCCTATCGCACACATACAGAGCAATGGGTGAAGTATTAGTGTTTGTTAATTACTACACTGTAAAAACAAACAGTGCATCTTCCTAAACAAAGCAAGCTATCCATACATAGTCCACAGACATAATAATAATAATTACTGTTATGATAAATACACTAGAAAGCAGCAATTTTGACAATGCCCTTACTGTTAAATAATTATCCTGTTTACACTGTGCATGATACTAAAATAAATTATGCACAGTGGTATAGCTCATTTACACGGGAAACTACAGCCTGCCTCGGCGTTGCGGGTTCGACTCTGGACTTTGACACTTTGCCGAATGTCTTTAGGACAAAAGATCTAATGCCTAATTTTTGTTTTAATTATGGCTGCACGATATGGAGAAAACATGCGATATTCGATAACTATGTTGAAAATTGCGATAATGATATTATTGCGATATTTGAAAATAGAGCCTACTTTTCAAACATAGTAAGTTAAATTCACTACATTTCACAAAAATGTAAGTTCCTGTATTTACAAGTCCAAACAGCGACAAAATTAAAAACTTAACACAGACTAAACCAGGAATAAAACAAGGCTAAGCTGTGACTAAATTAATTAAATTACCACTAAAACTGGACTTTTTAAACATTTTTATTTACTCATGACACCTTTTCTTTTAAGGCTCTGGTGGAAAATGATTCTTCAGTGGAAATCTCTGTCAGATGGAAGACCACAGTGTTATTGTGATATATTTAGATTCTTGCGATATGGATATTGCGATAACGATAATTTTGCGATATATGGTGCAGCCCTAGTTTTAATTCAGCTGTACTTGCTAATTTTTTTTTTTTAATTTTTGTTGTTTGTTTTATTTTTTAAATAACTGTTTTGTTATGATAAATAAAGAAATAATTAGCATACATTATAGAACAAGCAAAGACAAAGGAACAACTTAAGTAATGTAACCAGTGGCGCTGTAAGGAGGGGGAGAGGTTCAGATTATTCCAAGGTCCCAGGAACATCTTATATTAATAGGGGGCACAGAAAATCTGGCAGCGCCCCTGAATGTAACTGAGTCATAAATAAAAAACAAATTAATAAAGATATAATAAAAAGCTCTTTAAAAATTAAGTTATTTCCCTATTTCATTTGATTTGAATTAACTATTAATTAAAAGTATTTTACATAGTAATTTTAAAATGTGTTTAGTTTCAATAATAAATGAAACAGAAGTGTATTTGAGTACTATTTTTGACATTTCCCGGAGATAAAGTACACTGCAAAAAAATTAAAATAAAAATTTTAAAAAAGCTGCGAAAACTCAAAAACTCAAGGCAAAAGGATCCCTCAAGTTTTTGAGTTTTGGGACAACTTAAAATCTCACGTTTTCAACAAATAATATGTTTTTGTTCACCTAATTTGATGTTCATACTCCTAAATTTTAAATTTTATGTTTTACTCGTCATCTTACAGCCAACTTCCTATCATTGTTCAGAAGAAGTATTATTATTTTGTTAAATTTAGTATATTAAGTTTTTATCAATATCAATAACAATACTTTTTCAGAACAATGATAGGAAGTTAGCTGTAAGATGAGTTTAAAAAAATGAGTAAAACTTAAAATTTTAAGTTTTTAGGCATAGAAACATCAAATTAGGTGAACAAAAAATATTATTTGTTGAAAACTTGAGATTTTGAGTTGGCCCAAAACTCAAAAAACTTAAGGGATCCTGTTGCCTTAAGTTTTTGAGTTTTCGCAGCATATATATTTATCATTTTTGTTTTTACAGTTATATGAACTTAAATCATTTCAATCAAAAGTCATGGGGCAGTCGGTTTGATTTGAGTTACCTTGTTTCGTTTTACAGTGTAGAAAACTACCAAAGTTAACTCAAGTCATTTTAAAATGTGTTTAATTTCAATACTAATTAAAACAGACGTGCATTTGCGTAATATTGTCAACATTTTCTGCAGATAAAGTAGCCATATGTCAGCCAAAAGTCTAACCCTTTTATTTGAGTTACCTTGTTGGGTTTTACAGTGTATTTGTGTGTAGAGGCAGCAGCTCTGAGGGAGATCCCTGCCTGGTCCGAGGCTCTTCTGCTCCTATGATGAATAATTTAGCAGTGGATGCTTCTACTCTACCCGCTGGGCCCCTTCGCTCCTTGTGTGTGTGAATGTGTGTGTGTGTGTGTGTCTTTGTGTGCCTAAGTGTGTGCCTGGCCACCTTTCTGTAGCCGTCTCGTGGGTTTTTTCGACGGCCCTTAGATGTGGCGCGTTTGATTGATGCCTCTGTCGACTTGAATGTGGGCTAACAGAGCCCGAGTGGTTGATGAGGGGAAACTGCTGAGCGGCGACGGTGAAGTGCATTATGGGAAGGCACTGCTTGGACAGAGGGAGACCCCCGCTGTGTCGCCTCGCTGCCACTGATGGATGACTCTGGAGAATAGAGTCACGTTAGGAAGAGGAGACGAGGAGGGATTGATTGAGGAATTATTAGGTCACTGAAGAGATTTGATCAACTATGTTTCTGCAGCAGCGGCACTGGTCAGAGAAACTAAAGTGACACAGAAGCAACCTTGTAAGAAACAACCTGGCCATTTTATTCATGACAAATTTGTTTGTTTGTCAATGTTAATTAATTTCACAAGTTAAGAAGAGTCTGGGGAGAGGGAGATGAAAGAAATCCCCATTACACGTTTTAATGTCTAAAGTTTGGCATGCTCTTATTGTTGTTTTAGGAGCTTACAGATTGATAGATTGATAGTTGATTGATGATTCTATACGAACAAGTTAGTCTGGTATCCCTTCGCTTACATTTAATTTCTATGAGTGGAACAATCACAGAGGGAGTAACCAATCAGAGAAACAAAGGGCAGGACATAAGCAGTGCACCACTGACCTGTAAGCAAAACAAACATGGTGGATTCTTGACAGTTTTGCCATAAAACACCAGAATGCGCCGTATTATGAGCAGCTCTGTACTTATTTCTGAAGGGGGGACAGCGGCAGAAGCCAGTTGTACAAAGACTTGTGGAGAAAGTCTTGAAAGTTTGTTTGAATGTAGTCATTATGTCGGACATAAATGTGACTTTACTGTTGTTAAAATGGCAACAGGACGAAGAGAAAAAGTCCCACAGAGGACTGAACAAGAACGCAGACTTCAGCAGAACCAACAGGTGACGGAGGAAAGCACTAAACGCCTTTTATCAGGTGAAAGAAGTAAATTCACTCTGATGCCAACTTGGTTATTGTTAATAGAATAGCTTCTGTATAACACGCTGCAGATAAATGACTGTGATAGGCCAGCTCCAAATCGACCGGAGAGGAAACAGTTTGCAGCAAGCAGTGGTGGACGAAGTACTCAAAAGCCATACTTAAGTAAAAGTACTGTTACTTAAAAAAAAATTACTCAAGTAGAAGTAAAGTAAAAAAAAAAGTAAAAAAAAAAAAAAAGTAAAAAAGTATTGACTATAAAATGTAAAAAAGTACATGTGAACATTTTTGCAAAAGCTTTTTCTTCTTCCTCAAGTTTTGAACCCAGAACCTTCTGGTTACAAGTCAGACTTACTACCCACTAAACCACAGAGGCCGGAAACTTCATTCAGATAAAGTAGATTTAAGATTTTAAGTAGATTTTCAGTAAAGTAAATTTGATAAAGTATTATCATCCAAAATGTACTCAAGTCAAAGTAAAAGTAGGTTCTACAAAATGTAGTACTTTTTCTTCAAAAAATTTACTTAAGTACTAGAGTAAAAGTATGTAGTTACCGTGAGTGAGCAACCAGGCTGTCCTGCCTGAAAAGAAAGTAGGAGAGGCTGACTCACCAGGCGAAGAGACTGAGGGTTCAGGGAATAAATATTGTTAAAAAATCAATGCTCTCATGCTGAACATTATGGATATCCATAATATAGACATGTACACATAACATGACTACATACAGCACTTGTAAATAAAGCAGTGCAACAATATTTGTAAATTTAATAGGCCATGTTTTATTGTTGATACAAGATCCGGAATAAATGCCTCTATAATTTGGTAGTATTTATCAGCCCTCTCTTCCCTTGAGGCCATGTACATCAGCTGGTGCACGAACAGAGCAACGTCCAAGTTCAAGGATCCATCCCAGCCAGCACACAACCAAACCAAGAACGACCAAACCAAAATGCTGCATCTTCCAAGAGACTATAAGACTCAAGAAACCTTCACCCTTCCCTGCTCTACTTTGGATCTGAGTAAGATATTTGTTTAGTCTTTATTTGTACAGATGGTATAGGTCTGCCTAACGATAAGCAGAAGGTAAATAAAGAAGAAGGAAGACCCACAATGACATTCATTCATTTACAATATCTTGTCCCAAATGCTTGCCCTGTCCGTATTGCGGCCGCTGCGTTAAAAGCCTCCATCAGCCGGGTTATAGACGGATCACAGACCACAAGCTCTCAGACTGCCTTGAGGATTCAAAGCATAAATATCACTGAAAAATCAATAGTGCTCTCATGCTGAACATGATCAATAACATAGACGTATATGCGTGACATGAATACGCACAACAAAGCGGTGCAATAACACGACTGAAGTAATTATTTTTATTAAACAAATGATTATCTGATTATGAAACAGTCTGGGATGAGCAGTCGTATTTTACAAGTGACAACATCTGGCTTCTCACAGGATTGAAGTGTTTGTTGACTGTGCTCATGTGGTTAACACTGACTCTGAACACACAAACTGCAGATGTGGCTCTCCCTCTTTGTGTTACGGCCACTGCATTGTGTTTCTAAGCAACATTTGGTATAGTAGGTCCCTATACGTCTTTGTTCAGTCCTCGTGAGCTCATAGACTCTCACAGCTGGGCACACAGGTGACGTCAGGCTGTGAGGGCTTCGGAGATCCCGCCTCAGGGTGCATGCGGGGGAAGAATGGGCCCCTACCGCTTTTAGAGCAGACATGGAGGAAGTACCCAAGAACTGGACTGAAGTCAAAGTGCTACTATTTCAGCAGAATATTACTCCACTCCACTACTAATAAATCAAAATTAAAAAGGGCCATGTGACTGAATGTTAGTGTGAACGGCCTGTCTGTGTATATTTGTGTCACCCCTGCCGCTAACTGGGTGTACCCCGCCTAAGGCCCGTAGTTGATGGGATAAGCTCCAGTAAGTTGAAGATAAAAATAAAATGATAAAATTATATGAAGTAATAATATATAAAAACAAACAAACAATATAAGTACTCAATAAATGTATCAATTAAAGGTGCTATAAGCAGTATAGTTTTTTTTTTTTATATTTCATGAAAAAAATACCCACATGTGTTCCAAGATATGAGGTAAATCATTTAATAGTTTCACTGAAAACAATGGTGGAGCTGATTTTTCATAATTAAAAAAAAGTTTAATGCCCACAGACCATTGTTTTGATTTTGCAGTACCATTTTCAAACCAGTAGAGCTGCTTCCAGTACCTTTATGTAAAAGTACTTCTTTAGAAAATATTTACTATTACTACCACTTCTAACACTATTACTAAACACTACTATTACTAAGACTACAACTACTTTTATTGCTACTAACAATATTATTACAACTAGATCACCTACTTCTATAAAAACTACTGCTATTACTTCTACTTACTTACTTCTATTTACTACCACTAATATCATCACTACTACAACTCCTACTGCCCCGGCTGCTAATATTACTATCTACTTTGGCAACAAAATACTTTTATTCACAGATTGAAAAAGACTTGCGGAAAGGTACTTTTGTTTCTCTAAACTTTTATCAAGTCCTGGCAAAAGCATAAAATGTACTCCGAAAAGTACACTGAGTATTTAGTTACTTTGGATGTGCAGTAATGTCCAGAAATGTACATAGTTATGTTCTTGTGTATGCCTCTGTGCAATCTTTTTAAGATGAAGTAATGCGACATCCGATGCATTTGCGTCACTCATCCATAAAACTTTTTTAAATCATTATCACGCTCTCTCGCTGTAACCTTTGTGCTGCATTGTTGTTGCTCTTTTTTCTCACATTAACATCAAACTAAAGACGACACAAAAACACGATAAACTTGATCTCAGGAAGACGTTTCCCTCCTAACAATCCTCTGCTAAAGATAGCACTCATCCTGGCTACATTACCAGGGCCGTCCCGCGGGAGTTCCTGCGCTCCGGAAATATACCGCCATGACATCAGCGTCTCCCATTCAACAATGAGCCTTTGTTGGAGAGTGCAGCTCTGGGGAAGCTCTCACTCTCGGTGTGGTCATTCAAATCCTGATAAATCACCTCTGAGGTCATCGCTAACAGTGTTTGCTCAACCCTCGGCCTCCTTCAGCTCTGTCAGGCCAAATTGGATTTAGTGCAAATGAAACCGGTCCATCCCCGAGGCAGTGTCTGTGACAGAGTGGTCGTATGTCAGGAAGAGTGCGTGAAGGGCAAGTAGTCGCCAGAAGTACAAAGCCAATTCCAAAAAAAAAAAAAGTTCTTAATGTATAAAACAGAATTAATTGGTTTGTAAAACTCACTTTAGACACTTCAGCCATTTTGCCTGCATGAATATTTTGGTGTTATTGTGTGTTCAGTGGAAGCCATGACCACGGTACGGCTGCCACATCTCCGTCAGTCTGCCCCCGGACAACAGGACTTCGAGTGCTATACAAGGGCAATGCATTACTATAAACAGTATACAAGGAGTTTATACTGAGATATTTAACTGTTTCATTAAGATAATACCTTCCTTTGAACCTTTTAATCTTTTTATTGGGCATTTCCAGACAATTTTACCCACGATAAGAGATTTCTATTGCATCGCCTTCTAATGCCTGCAAGAAAAATTATAATGGTTAATTGGTTGAAGCCTGAATCACCTGCCATCGTACGATTGATACAGAAAATAAGGAATGTGTATACAATGGAACATTTAGCTGCACAAATACAGCTAAAAACTCAGTCATAGGCTTTCTCAACCAGGACACTGAAGACTCAATTGTTTGAAAATGTTTAAATGAATGTATTCTTGTGACTATTTGTACTGTTTTATGTATTTTGTCTCTCACTAATGTAGAGGCCTAGTCTAAGGACAACTTTGTGATGTTCCTATGTGAGTTGCCTGTTCAATTGTGGCAACAAAAGTAAAGAAAAAAAAAGATAATAATGGCTCATGTTGAATTTCATGGCAGCAACACATCTCAAAAATGTTTTTACAGCGGCACAAAATGGCTGGAAAAGCAGATGATGCCACGTCTGCCACTAAAATGTTGCAAATATATAAATTAATACTCCTCCTGCTGTTTTCTTTATTAGTAATTTTTCTTTTTTTAAGCCTTTTGTTGCCCCTGTCCCAACCTTTTCCTGAGGCAGCCCATCTGACAGAGTGGTCGTATGTCAGAGGGCATGGCGTGTGTGTGTTAAGGGCAAGTGGCCCCGTGTAGCCACTCCAGATTATGGGAAGCAAATGGACTGCGTAAGGTAGAGGATGGCCTATTCCAACATTTATGGAGCGATGACAAATGTGTTGGTATGAACGGACAAGAACGAAGTCTGCACTGAGCGCTTTTGACCAAGGATTAAGTTACAATCTATAGACGCCGAATCGCTGACATAGGTGCTTTAGGCCTCACTGCCCATCGATATCTTCACCTTTTATCCTCTGAGCGCGCACACACAAACACGCAGGGACACACACACAGCAGCTGCAGCACACAGCATGGGTCAAGCGCGGCTAATGCACACCACTCGCCGCTCTAATCTGCCGCCATCGTGAGAGACCATTTGGATCGGCGAGAAAAGCACTCGGATGAGCGGCAAAATGAGTGAGACGTTTCAGCGCTTTTATGGGAAAGACATACGCAGAGTGTGAGTGGTAGATTATTCAGCAAAAACCTTGGATAGTGGCAGCATTTTACAATAAACCATCATACTATATTGTGTTCGGGGATGTTTACTGCACTTTTTATGCAATGTTGTGCTCTGCAGAGTGGAACTGGAGAGGCACATAAAACCTGAACAGACAGTACAATAACAAGTGTTTTTACAGTGTATTCAAAACATAACGTGACATCTAGCGTCTTCCCAACAGCAAATCATCTGTTTCCTACCCTGCAGTGAATTGCCTATTGATTTGCCATAAGTTTTACGCCGGATGCCCTTCTCTCTCCATTTATCTGGGCTTGGGATCAGCATGAAAGGGACACTGGCTTGTGGGTTATAATCAAATATGTAGCACACTATTCTATTACAAGAAGAAATCAAACATTCAATAAGCCACCAAAGATTAAGGACAATGAAATACCAAAAAGCCTTCTCCAAATGTGCAACCCTAAATAAAAAACAACTTTGGACATGTAAAATGTACATAAAAACAGAATGGAATGGTTTGCAAATCTCATAAAAATATATTTCGTTCACACCAGAACATAAACAATATATCAGGTGTTGAAATGTTTTTTTTCCATTTCATAAAAAAAAAATAATGGCAGCAACATGTCTCAAAAACAACAAAAAGCTGGAAGTAAGTGATCACAAATCATTTATTATAATGTTATGATATAATAATTAGTTGCAAAATACTTCTCCAACAGTTTTTTTTATTAGTACCACTTACTTTTGCAGCCTTTTGTTGCCCCTGTCCCAACTTTTTTGAGATGTATTGCTGCCATCAAATTCAAAATGAACCATTATGTTTCATAAATTGGTAAAACATCTCCGTTTCAACACCTGATATTGTCGTTTATTGTGAATAAAATATAGCTGCATGCTTTGAACTTAACTTCTTTGCAACTGGTATTGTAGAAGCCAGTGATTATAAAAGACACCAAAAATCATTGCATGTTCCTAATAGCTCTAAAATGTGATGAGCAGCTGATCCTGAATGACAGTGAGTCAGAGGTACAGCCTGCTGGGACGGGAGGGCAGTTTGTCGCATGGCTGATCATGGCTGTATTAAGATAAATGGTTACAACACTGCTACTCAGCAAGATCCCTTTTCATGCACACACACACACACACGGACTGTAAAAATCCATCTGTAAAACTGATATTTGTACAGTAATGTCCAAAGGAAATAGAGGTGTAATTGTGCTTACTGGTTATTTTAACAAAGCAATTGTATGTATGTAAATATTTATCTAAGAAAGGCTAACTGGAGGCAAGAAAAGACGTTTTTCTACTGTTGACTTTGTACGTCTAAGTAAATGCTCTATCAGTTGAGCTACAAAACCCCATTATCTCACAATGGTAAACAATCTACTGAAACTAATCATTTGTTCTTTTAGTGAGTGACGTCAGTATCTCGGGTCTGTATCCCAGAATTGTTCAGAATATTTTTAAAACACTCCTGAGTCCAAACCGTGATCTGGATCCGCATCAAAATGAATCATTTGCCCTTACTTTACTGACCTTTCCTAAAATTCTGTATTTATTAAAGTGCTCATGATTGTCAAAAGCATTTTTCACACTGAAAGTTTTGCAGAGTACTTCATGTTGCGTTGATATTTGTGAAACCTGGACCATATAGAGGTTTTTCCTGGCACTTATAGCGCAGTAAAGCACTCTCCTCTCCGTCTCTCCCTGCATCACTCTTCATTATGTCCAGTCTAACACAGCATTGCCACACTTCCAAAATGGGACAGAGTAAACACACAATATCAATCATGCATTTGTGTTTGGTGTACGACCAAATGTGTCACATCAAAACTGTGATTTTTTTCGGGGGCGCAAGACGATAGGCAAATGAGTTAGTGTAAAAAAGCCGGCGATGCTGAGAAAAGGATTACTTCATCTCTTTCACAAGGCAACAAGAGTGTAGGCGCGTAAAGGGAAGTGCACATGTGGGCTGCCGTACGCCTACACAATAAAAACACACAATTAATGCCTTTATGAAATGCATGAGCTCCTAGAAGTAGCTGACATGGCATGAAAGAAATACTGTCTTCTTGATGTAACTGGAGAGCGGTGAAGAGTAAACCACAGCATGAAGTCACAAAGTGCGTTTTAAGCAGCTAGAGTGACTCAGATGTTGTGCTCACCTGTGCAACTCATTCACTTTAAAGGAAAAATAATGCAGCTAGTGGCACTAACAGTCAGTATTTTTTTTCATAAAGCGCAGGTTCACACTAGGGGTAGGTTGGTGGTTCTACTTCTAACACCACACCAGGTATTTAGCTTTCAGAGTTCCAACTTTGATGGACTAAAATGAGCCAAAATTGGGAATAATCAAGGTATAAAACCAAGCTTAAAACACAGATGACAAAACTGGGGCTGGATTTCACCGGGAATAAACAGACAAGGATTAAACTTTTGTTCAGAAAGGGCTCCACACTGAAATCTGGGACTAAACTGGGTCTAAGCCAGGACTAAGTGCACCTTAAACTATAGGGCAGTTCTAAAACAGGATGAAAGCAGGACTAAATCAGGACTAAACATGAACTAAACCAGTCTGTAATTACATGAGTTACATCAGTGATTTTTGCCACCAAGTACCATCTCAGAAAATATTTGGCTTTATGGACAAGATGGGCCTAAATCTTGACTAAACCAGGACAATAACAGGGAAAAACAGGTTTAAACCAGGACTAAACCAGTCTGTAATTATCTATTTATTAGTTTGAGTTTATATCAGTGATTTTTTGCCACCAAGTACAACTTCAGAAAATATTTGGCTCTCAAAGTACCATCTTTATAGACTAAAATGAGCCTAAATCTGGACTAACCCAAGACTAAACCAGGACAAATCCAGGACTAACACGAGACTAAACTGGGGCTAAACTAGGACTAAAATGGGACAATATCGGGACAAAACTATTTTAAACCAGGATAAAACCAGGTCTAAAGAGGACTAGAACTAAAACAGGAATAAAACGGGTGCTAAATTAAACTAAATCAGAACTTGGACCTGCTAAAGTCTCCTGAGTGAATCCCACGTTCCACCAGTGGTACCTGTACATACCACAGTTTAAGAACCACTGGTTTACATCGTCAGAAACTCCAGACACTCCTGAAGTACCACTGAGATAGAGACCGTGTACCACCAGTGGGACCTGTACCACACTTGATTTTAGTAAAAGAAATGTTCATTTGCCTGTCATCATTAACGTTACTGAGGTACAGGTGCCCTTCTTTTTACGTAAATTAAATTAATTCACCCCAAACAAACAAATTCTTTTAAACCTTTATCGTGCCACTGAAAGCCTTCTTACCAGCTGTAAGTGAGAGGTTTGGTAATCTCACTGTTAACAAAAGAAAAGCTTTAACTCAAGTGGTTCGTTCTGCTCGCAGGATAGCTGGGAGCGAGTTGTCAGTCCTGGAAAACATTTATAAACACAGACTTATTTCTTAAGCATCACTTATCAATAATGACCTGACTAATCATTCTGCTCACGATATCTTTGTACTTCTCCTCTTGGGGAAACCGCTATTGTTCTGTGAAATGCACAACATCTCACCATGCAAAAGGTTTTTTCCCACAAGCTGTGATGACTTTGAACAATGCACTTTAAACTGACTTGCACCTTTTTTGTATTTAATCTTTTATTTCTGTATTTATTGGTATTTGTTTTATGTTTTTTTTTTTTTTAGTATTTGCTTGTTTTTTGCTTGTGTCTGTGTTTTAACCTGTTTTTATGTTTTGTCTGCTAACTCTGAGCTCATGAAACTGTTTTCCAAATGGGGTATTTTTCTAGTTAGTTAGTTAGTTAGTTAGTCTGAGTATAACCTACAGTATGAGTTTGTGGCTCAGTGGATAGAGAAAGGAACCTGAAGACAAAAACACAAGTAATGCTCTTATGAAATACTTGAGCTCCTAGCAGTAGCTGACATGGCACGAAGGAAACACTGTCTCCTGGATGTAACTGTAGCACTGAGGAGTAACCCATGGCATGAAGTCACGGAGGCCAATAACAAGCAGCTTGAGTGACTCAGATGTTGAGCTCATCCATAGACTCAGGGCTGTCCTGGATACTGCTTTCCCATGCTCCTTTGCAGCGCTGCCACACTATCAGTCTGCTCACATCTCCTCCTGTCACACGGAACATTGCAGTGACGCCATTCGCAAACATTTAACCCAAAAAGTCCACACAGGAGCCCGTCCCGTCCAGTGGATTTGATTACACTTGTGTTTGGAGCTGAAGCGGATCTCAGGGAGGAGGATATTCCCTCCCCTGGGACTTTCTTTAGGGACCCGAAGGAAGTCTACACTGGATCGGGCTTGTCGGATTTCAGCGAAAGTGAGGCTTTTTTTTTTTTTTTTTGCTACTTTGTGTGTTTCGTGCAAAGGATGGGAATGCTGAGGGAATTACAAATGGCTGTGATAGGATGACAGCAAAATGAAAGACAACTCAAGATTACCTAAGGTTTTTGGTCACCTATAATCATATTTATGTTAGCATTTGCGTATATTGTTGATCAGTGGTTCCCAAATAGTGGGTCATGACAGAAAAGTTAGTTGTGAGGTTCAATATTAAGCTTATTTACCGGCTTCCAGTTGCCTACAGGGTCCAATACAAAATGCTGCTCCTTGTTTTTTAAGTCCCGTTAATGGTCTGGCTCCATTGTATTTGTCTAAAGTTCTGTCTCGACATGTCCCTGCCCGAACCATGAGGTGCTCCCCTCAGCTGCTTCGGGACATCCCCAGGGCTAAACTCAAGAGCAAAATGACCAAGCCCTTTTAGTGGAAGGGCCCCCAGACTTTAAAATGGTGCAAGAGTAGTTGTTAAATGTGCAATAAATAAACTTAAACTTGAACTTATTTCTGCTTTCCTCTTGGCTTTTCACTTTCTGGGGCTGCTACAGCAAATCATCCATCAAATGGTTTTAAAATGGGCCTAAAAGTTAATGGAATGACGGTATCCAAATCTGACGGTGTAGTATTATTACGATATTAATCTGAAGGTACGATGTTTATTGCAATATTGTGGGAAGGCTTTATTGAAGAAATGCTCACGATAATAAAACATATTCTCTTAAAATGCCCTGACGAGACTTTAGCGCATTAATTATTGTGATATTTCAAATGATTAGGACTAAAAAATGTCTAATAACAATAATTTTGTCATATTGGCTGCACTGGAATGGAGCAAAGAATCATGGTCTATGTAGTTCCCTCTGCTTTTTTTTCTTTTTTTTTTTTTTTACCATTCCGCTGCAATAAACAATGCATTTTAGCCCCAGGAGCTTAACATTCGATATTGTAAAAGTCCACAAAGATATTGTTTGTTGATATTGTTCTTTTTGATATTGTGATTTTACAATATTGACAATGTTTCTTCCCTATGGTAAACTAATATAAAAAATAATAACTTTGATTCTGAAGTTGGATTCCACAGTCAGTCCAATTGTGAACCACTGGTCTTTTAGTATTTTCACATCAACATGAAAATGATGGAAAATATAGGCAAAGACGGCTTGGTGTAGTTGTTATTTTTCTGTCTTTGGTGTGGGTGGTTATAGTTGTCCAATTTTCCCCAATGAGATGCCAAAAACTCTGGCCATATGTGCTCTAATGTGCCAATCCAAAGCCCAGATTAATAGAGATTGTTGCGTAAGGAAAGGCATCTGGCATAAAGACTTGCCAAAGAACTCGTGGAACTGATTTACTGTGGCAACCCCTTTCTTTTGTGTTGCAAAAAAATC
The DNA here is from genome assembly GCA_020698575.1 of Bostrychus sinensis. NCBI lineage: Eukaryota > Metazoa > Chordata > Actinopteri > Gobiiformes > Eleotridae > Bostrychus > Bostrychus sinensis. The sequence goes on from CM036258.1 coordinate 10,099,390, forward strand.
ACTTCTAACAGACTAAATAATGAAACTTCCAGGGTGGTTAAAGGAGATGTTTTAAGCAAATTTAACTCATCAAAAAACATACCTGGAGTTGTGTTTTGCTTCATTAATGCATGAGTAATCCACTGATTCCTCACTGCTATTTTTCATTTTGTAATAAAATTGCATCAGACAAAACGTTAAAGGAAGTAAACAGCTCTTTTTCTCTATTTATGTTCAAAAGAGCACAACAGAGCTAACCCTAACTCCTCAGTTTGTTTGTTTACTTGCTTTTATAGAGCACATTGTCCATTTTCTTACCTCACCAAAACAAATGAGCATCCACTGTGCTCTCCACAAAGTACCCGCCTAATGACTTTTCTTCATGGAGCGCGTTTGTGTGAAGAGGCGTCCGGAGAGACACTCGTGAAGCGTATCAGTCTCACCGCAGTTTGGTGAGTGTTAATTGGACATGATGAAGCTAATTAGCAGAAACCCTGAAGACCCTCTACAGCGAGAGCTAAGTGTCAAATAAGAACGACTACATGGCGCAATTAACACTCCTGATGCTGGTAATTAATGAAGCTTTCTCCTGAATAAACAAGTAGCAGATATTAAATTATCAAATGTCGAATAATTATTGCAGTCATCGTTAATGCCTTCTAAAAAAACACCATCTTATTTAAATAATGAGCAATAATTCTTAATAAGTATTCTTAACGCATGCTTTTTTACCACTGTGAGATTTTTTTAAGGGCTTTGTAGCTTTGTTGTAAGTCTAGAGCATTTACCCCTGAACTAGAAGATCTCTAGTTACAAGTGCAGAGGTCTGTGGCTGCTTAAGTGCTTTTTGTTTATTTACTTATTTACGTCTTAAGTAGGCTAAGTATATTTTTTAAGTGTCACTGTCTGGATCCAGGAATATTTTAAAGTATTCTTTACCATTGCGAGACAGGGCCAAAGATCCTGCCTCCAACCACAAGAGGTCAATAGTCGATTTGCGGAGGTCTGTGCTCTCCAAGTGCTAAATTGTTTAGTTTAAATCACAGTTTTTTACCAATTATTATATTTTCAAATGTACATTTAGAAGGGAGACTGGTCAAATAACAAGGCTGCAAATAACAGTTATTTTAAAAATCAATTAATCATTATTTTTTCAATTAATCAATTAATATTCGGATCAGACAAGTGGTTTAAAATGTGAGATTTTATAGTTTACATTCAAAATATGTGATAATACTTCATAAAATGACACTTTTAATAAGACAAGGCTACTAGTTTGCCACTTGAGGACGTTTGGATAGACTTTTTTAAATTAATAACACTAAATGTATATTCTCCATTACTGTTTTGGTGGCCTTAAAGCATTGTCTCAGTAATAAAACCTTCTCTTTCAGCACATGGCATGTTTCAGAGTTTATGTTTACTCCAGAAAACAATTATTAATGTAGGGTTAGATAGAAGCAGAAGATTCACAATGGCAAGGGGATATATTATGCTTTTATATGTATTTATAAACTAATCTTGGTTGTCTCTAGAATGGCGATGCACATTTTACATTCTTTTAAAACATTATGACAGAAAGAGAGCGTTTTTAATAAGTACGCTATAGGTGCTATAAAGAAACATGTGAAGAGACCAGCAGAGGGCAGCAGAGTGTTTTTTATGTCAGTCTTTTGGACATAATCAGTGGGGAAAAAAGCACTTCACTTCCTTAAACTTTTTGTATGATGCCATTTTACTACAAAATGAAAAATAGCTCTGTGAGGAATCAGTGGAAACAGAGCTGTTTTTTTTTTTTATATAAATGAATGAGAGTAGACTTGATGTAGAGAGCTTGTTGATCGGTCAGTGCTTCCTGGAGTGGGAGAGGCAGAGGTTTGTGGAACAAATCGTTTTGAGGCCTCCTGGTATGTTTTTGATGAGGGAACAACATTATAACATGACAGAAAGCTGAGAAAAAGTTTATTTTGCTTCATATAGCCTCTTTAAGGTAGCAGCTAAAAGAAGAAGTAGAAGAAAGGTGTACGTCCTAACCCAAAATTAGTTTCATGGTGTGTGTAAAGTATGCATAAAATATCTGAGAACCCTAAAATGTTGTCTTTCCTATTAACACAAACAGCGATTTCAATATATTATTTCCACACAGCTCAGTTTTGAAGCACAAAATGTGTAGAAAGTGTAAGCACACAAATGAACTTTCCTATGTTGGTAATGGCCCCATGTTCAAAGTTACATCTACACAGCCGTAAAGCATGACAGTGTATGTTTATTACTGCGAGTGCAGTAATCCTTTCGCGGCGTACAAACTCTAATTGCATCACATCAAAGCCGGAGCCGTGTCATTGGTGAGCAGCCGACACACTGCATAAATGTTAGGACGCATTAATGTGTCTCGACAGGTGGAACCTCCGCATCAGCAGCAGCCTTTTGCATCTCTATTGGTACGGTTACATCAGCCCACATCCAGCTGCAACAAAACACACTGCTCAGGCCCAGTAAACAATAGAGCTACATCATATAGATGGAGTCACATTAAACAAATGGGCACTGCTGCTTTTTAAAGGTCCAGGAATAACATTGGTGGGAAGTGGGTGCATTTTTGTTTACAAATTTGCATGGATATTTTTTAGGCCTACACACTTTTGGATGAACCAGTGGTGCTGTAAGTGGGGTAAAAAGATTAGGTTGATTCCAAGGGCCCATGACTGACAGGAGCCCAGGAGAATCTTACAATAATATTATAAAGTTAGCCCAGTTTGCCATGGTAGGACCCCATGCTACATCTTTTCAGGGGGCCCAGAAAACCTGGCGGCACCCCTGCAATAAACAGAGGAAATCTTTCCTAATTTTAGCCTTGGATTTTCAGCTTTAATTATTGTAAATATTTCAGGTGGTAGACAAAATAATATTACTCAAGTGGAAGTATAAGTTTACATGGGTAGACATTATTTTTTAAATAAGCTTTGCCTTTTCTTAAAGCTTCACGGCAAAACATCTTATGCTAACACTACCAATTCTACAACAACTACTACTACTACTAGTACTCCTACTACTATTACTACTACTTCTACTACCACCACTACTACTACTACTACTACTACTAATAATAATAATAATAATAATAATAATAATAATAATAATAATGATAGTATGAATAATATGAATAATATGGATAATAATAACAACAATGCATCTGTTTTAATATAGCCCTTTTTTGTGGTCACTCAAAGTTGCTTTACAATTAGGTAAATTATTTATTCACTTCTGAGTGATGGTGTATTACTTCTGTAGCCACAGCTGTCCTGGGGCAGACTGAGAAAAATGTGGCTGCCATTTTGTGCCTAAGGCCTCTCTGATCGCCACCAAACACAGTCACACTGACACATTCATACATAGGCATGGAGGGTGAAGTGTCTTGCCCAAGAGCACAATGACAGTATGCAATTCCGGTAGTGGGGATTGAACCACCAACTTTTGGGTTAGTAGAGTACTATCTATCAACTGAACTACTGTTACTACGACTACTACTACTCTAATACCCAATAGTGGCACTAATACCTTCTGGTTGTGAGGTGTACTACTCACTTTGATGGTCAGCTTATTCAAAGACTCAACAAATGTATTTCATCATCAAACACTTACTCGAGTTATAGTTTTAGTTACAGATTTCTTTTTTTCAATTTTTCTTTTAATAATGTACTTAAAAATGTAAATTATTTACTTAAAAGTATCAACACTGCCTAAAACTGCTTAGTTATCATCCATAGTAATTTTCATTTGTCTATTTTGTAAATTAAAGTGCCACATCTATACAACCACACAGTACATATATACAGTATTTGTATATATGTATTAAGATGGAGACAAGCGGTCACAGGCCAGTGTACTCCTTGTGCCGGTCCCAAGCCCAGATAAATGGAGACTGGTTGTGTCAGGAATGGTATCTGGCATGAAATCTCTGCCCATTTAATCTGCAAATCACTAAAACAAGATGAACCAGAGCTAAACAAAACCAAAATATGTTTCTTTATGTGTACAGGATGAAGATTTTACATCTGTCACTTTAAATTTGACTCTGTTGTCTGTACAGTTGGACTTGCTGTGTATTAAAGGCACAGACTTGTATAGAGTGCAGTTTTTCCATATGACTGAATCCACCTGATAAACACATGATGCCCAGTACACACAAAACACATACACAACACACACACTGGTAATGGCTGACCTCTACGCACCGGACTGGGAGACATTTCATAGCTCATTAGCCTCTATGACGGCTCACCCAACACCGTCAGCTACCACGGGACGAAATGGAGGTGAGACATCTGTGAGTATCCCGAGACAGGCCCCTCCTCCCTCCTTTCTCCCCTTCCCCCCGTCCCGTCCTATAGGTTCACCGGGTTCACTCTCAGACCAGGAGACAGCGATGGATTAGTGGGACCTCAAGAGACCTGGTCGATCAAACCTATTGACCCAACACTATTATATACAGATCTTCTATAAGGAGGGCTTTGGATGGTTTTTCACTTAAGGGCATGATTATGGTTAAGTTCAAGTCGAAATTACAATGGGAGCTTATCTCATTGTAAAAAAAAAAAAAAAAGGGATTGTTGTGCCGAGAGAGGCTTTTGACAATGGCGTACGATGATATCCACATAATGAATGGAGCACATGCTGAGAGCGCGTCAGGCAGAGAGAGCAGCCAAAGAACAAGGCAAAAATCTGTCTTCTGCTCGTTTTTTTTTTTTTTTTTTTTTTTTTTTTTGAGTGCTGAATTATGAACCAGTTGATAAGCAGAGACTCGTACAAAAACGGGTTTGACTCTGGCATGAGATCTTTGTTAACATCCTATCCCATTTTACAAAAGTGCTGTTTGTTCAATAATTAGTTCATTTTGCCATTCTGAAAATGAATAGATTTATGCATTTTAACATTTATGCCATATTCCCCTGTGTATGGACTCTGTATATTGTGCTGTTTTTTTTCCTGTTGTCATATATGTCTGATGTGTGTGATACAGTATAATATATTTGGGCAGCACTGTGAGTTTAAGCCCAAGACAAATTTCCCTTTGGAACACTAACGTTAATCGTGAAGAGAATAGCTGATAAAAACAGGTTACAGCAGACTTGTGACGCCTCTGAGGAAGACTGGAGCTTACAGTCGAAACATGTCCAAGTAGAGACAACATCTCCTACGCCCAGGGCCGTACGCAGGATTTGCAAAATACCGAGGTCCAACAAAGCTGCTTACCTCGTGGTGGGGGAGCAAAGTTACCCTGTATTTATCAGCAGTGTGTCATTGGAGAGTTTTTACACAGAAAATGCACTCATCTGCTTCACGCTGAATGATTTGAACTAGAAAGGCCTACAATAAAAGAAAAACTCTGTTGCACACACCTCAGGATTATCCCAACACTAAGCAAGGACATAAGAAAATATGGAGGAAAAAATACAGAGTTCTAAACCTCATGGAACTCATAGCTATGCATGGCCACACCTACACCTTTTGTCTTATAAGAAGAAAATACAAATAATTACTTGAATATATAAGTGAGGTTGTTACAGCCCTTGTGCCGTCAGTTCCTTGTTTTGTTTTGCTCCTTCCTCTTTTGTGTGCAGGTGACTGACAGCTGATCGCACAGCTGACTGTAACTGTCCATCAGCTGTAGATAAAAGGCAGACGCTGCCACAATGCAGACAGTGGGTCCTAGCATCACGTCCCATTCAGTTCCCTTAGTGAGCCTTTTGTTTTTTTAGTTTTTTTTTTAGATTAGTTAGATGTAAAAACTTTGTTATTCTTTACATGTATCTTTTTTCTGCAATAAACCTTATTTTTTGCACATATTCATCGTTTTGTAGTTTTTCTGTCCCATTTATCATGTTGTTCGTGCCAAAAAAAAAAAAAAAAAAAAAACTAAAACGCTGGACCAGCCTGGGCACATAAATGCTGCTAATCACAAAATCAATTGCAAGTTGGCACTCAAAGCTAAAAGGTAAAACAAGTCCCAAATTCTGTAATAGATTATAATTATGTTAAAGAAACTATACTTTAGAACAGACTTTTGACTACTAGCTCTAATTCTCAGTGGCCACACATTACACTATCATTTACTGCTCATTTAGCATTAGCCATGAGGACAATGCCTTTAGCCTGCCATCCTGGTGGAATGTGCAGCTTTGAACAGTGCCCAAAAACAGCTGACCACCCTCTCACCATCTGCCCCTCCTCCGTCTGCACCAATCACCACTAGCCATGCCAGATGGGTTGCCAGATCCCCGGTATGGCGATGCACTCCCAGATAAAGCCGACATGCCAGGAGCCTAGTGAGCAGCCACCAAGTCAAAAGCATGTTGTGATTCGAGCCCACTTTTCACAAAGTCGAGGCTCTGTACACTAAAGGGTTTTCTTCTGGACAGCACTATGTTCTCATTAGTGATTTCCCTTGCGCTTTTTTTCTTCTACGTCCTAACAATTGCTGTCTAAATCTGTTTGAAGCCATAAATAGGAGCCAGCAAGCCCAGCGCTCTTCCCTTTCATGTCAGGAACGCCAACTCTCGCGCCGGGATTAGAAGATGGTTCACTGCCATGACAAATGAGCCGCTGGTAACACTTTTCATTGTTGCAAGGTGCGAACAGATGGAGTGGTAAATATTGAATGAGCAGCACCAAAACCAAACACATCGGACAGAGATATTTTCAAACTGGGATGTGCTGCGCAGCTATGAGGCTCCGATCTAGCTCACAATTGAAGTTCAACTTGGACCACGGTGGAACAGCCTCATCTGGCTTTGGTTTTCCAAGTCTCAATGGGAAATGCACAGTTGGAGTACAGTAAAAAGTGTCTATTTTCGACTACATGACCTTAATAGGGAGGTCTCTCTATGAGGAGATTGTGGGTTCGATCCTTGGGCCGTCCGAAACTCTCTGGGTGGAGTCTGCATGTCCTCCCTGTGGGTTCTCTCTGGCTTCCTCGCACCATCCAAAGACATGCATGTGTTGGGTGAATTGGTGACTCTAAATTTCCCCTATATGTGAGAGGGAATAGTAGTCACTGGGATAAGCTCCAGGACTCCGCAACCCGACCCAGAAGATGAACAAATTAGCCTGAACAGTACTACAAATACTACACAACTGCTTTATAAAAACAAGTGCCCTCTAAACTGCCTTTTGTTAACTAATGTTGATGAAGAAAGTATCTATGTACAATGGTCCTATCTCGCAATGGTAAAAGAATAGTAGTCACACCTGGACTCAAAAGATAAAGGTAAATGCTCTTTATATTGAGCCACAAGACCTTTATTTGTCTGCTATATGCAAACTGTGCACATAAATATGGCCCCACAAGCCACTAGGGGGCCACAAAGCTGAATGTTCAGCCTCATCTGGAAGAATTTGGAAGTTGTTCCTCCGATTTTTACCTCTAACATCTCTGTAACTGATGTATAATTTTTAGTTTTAGGTTTAGAAGTGTGCTAATGCTTTAGAGTACACTTAGAGCCTATTGTTGATTATTTTTAACTATTATGGCAGTGCATTATTGCGAACTCAACTGAATTACTTTGTTGTTTTATAATTTTTAACAGTAAGGTAAGGTAGACTTTATTGTCCCCGTGGGTAAATTTGTCCTGTTGACCCATCCTTCAATGCCCCTGGTTCAACCTGTCTAGAGTAGGGAGCCAGCAGGATTAGCCTATTGTGCAGGTTTTTAGGTTGATGGGGGAAGCCTTGGCACCCGTAGGAAGCCCACCCACATGCAGGGAGAATATGCAAACTCAGAATGCACAGAAAGGCCCCACATGACCCAGTGAGGCAGGACTGATGACCACTTTGCCACAGTGCCACCCAACAGTTTTTTGCTTGAGTGACTCAACTGAAGATGTGTTAGTGCTAATATGAAAGGTTATCATGACTGTCACCTGATTTGCTCATAGATTGTGCATTAATCTCTCCATTGTAGGCTATAATGTGGCAAACTAGGGGCCCCCACACAGTGTCATGCACAGGGGCCCCTCAATGCTAGAAATAGCCCTAGCTCTCTGACCAAACAAATACACAAAGCATATAATAACCGAGTAATGGTTTGCTATTTGCTATAAGTAATTCAGACATTATCACAAAGGGACCAACTACAAGTGCTACGCATTGACTAGCACGTTACCACGGCAACGCCAAGTCACATGTCCTAAGCCCCGCCTCCATGAGCTGGCGTTTGTCCCCAAAAACATGACTCTATGTAATGCTAATAAAAAACTGGCAGCTACCTTTTAGCCAATGTGGTATTTGTTGACTTGCTAACAAAACAGCAACCAATCAAAGGGCCAGCAGGTGTCACATGATGATTTTTTGGCTCCAGTATTTGCACACAAATGGAAAATTACATTGGGAAAGGTGTGTTGTTTTCATTAAATGCTAATAGACAAGACTACTCTGGCATGATGTACCCAGTAAATTGTCCTTGCAGCTAAATGGACAGGTGTAAAAAAAAAAAAATGTGTGGTTTTGACAAGAAGAGACATAGCGGCTTGATAATTGCTGTATGTCAAAGCATGTAAAATTGTGCTTGTGCATGATTTGAATGAACTAAAAAGCCTGGATTTATTGCACACAACAGTCACACGCAGAGCCTTTCCTTTAAGCAACAGCAATTTCTAGTTCAAAGCCTAATTATTTTTCATTTCAAAGTGATCTCCGTCTTCTCAGGTTTCCGTGCAAATGACATGATGCGCAGACGAAGTGACGGAGGAGGAGCTGAGCGGAGTGAGGACCCCTCTCTTCACACCGAAACCGCACACCCATCCTCCACGATGACAGACTGCTGAGGCAAAAAAAAAAAAACGTGATAAAAATAGATGTGTTGAGAATGCAACAAAGAAAGAAAGAGAACTAGGGGAGGTATAGGAACTACTAAAGAAGCCCATGTGATAGATCCATCAAAGATTCGGTGTCCGCTCCCCTCCCTCCTGTCTGGCCCGCAGCGGTGTCAGTCATCACCTTCACACACTGACAAACTGTCCTTGATCAGAGAGGAGGAGCAGACGCACACAAGGTGCTGCGAGCCACGAATCAGGGAAGGAAGGAAGAAAATAATATCCCACACAAACCCTACACACCTTTATATTATAGTTTTGCTTTTTTTACTTGTTTTACAGGCTTTGGGGAACGCAGTGCTGTTGTTTTTGTGTGTTTTTTTTGGTGTTATAAGGCGCCCCGCTGTGTCAAAAGCCCACTTCCAAAAAAACAGGAGATCCCTGACTTTGTTAAGAGAATAAGGTATGTAATAAGCGCCCTAGTGGTGAGAAGAGGAAAAACATGAAGTCATTGTTAAAGGGATTGTTTTTTATATTTTGGAAGTGTGGACTTTGTTCAAGTTTCACCATTGTTACTAAAATAATGTTGAGCTTTGATGATAAGCTGCATTAATACTGCAATTTTCTATTTATTTCTGGCCTAATATTAAAAATAGTAGGGCTATTACAATCCACAATAATCAGCTGTTTTAGGAGATGATAGCATGTTGTAAATGTCACTGACAAAACTTTATGTGCTGCATTTATCAGATTTAGTTAAAGTTGATTTTGACATTTTTTAACTTCAGTTTAATAAGATGTGACTTTATTAAAGAGGTTTTATTTTCACGTGCAACCGCTGCAATAATAATAAACGTGATAAATGCCCACCACACTGTGCCTAATAGAAATAATGGGTAAAAAAATAAATAAAAAAATAGGTCATTCCCCTGGTTTTGGTGATTTTAAAAGTAGCTCGCAAGCTGAAAAAGTTTGGGCACCCCTGATCTAAAATGCACCAGAATACAGGAAATTGTATCTTTTTTGTTCAAAATTTCCTGGGCCACTAAATCACTAGAGCTGTTCCTGGGATAGTAGTAAAATGAAATTATAATTGTGGTATAGAGAAGCAGACAGGTGCAGTGTTGCAAGAATTAGGTGCTGCTGGTAAAAAGGCCAGTGAACTAAGCTAATATGCTAATTTTTGGGGAATGAGTTATAGACACCACTCCACATAAGAGTTTTGTGTCTATTCCACCATTTTATGTAACTAAAATAGTATTTAGCCTTCAGATTTCAAATAAACAGAACTTTGAACTTCCTTGGCTGCAGCCCACTTTGGGATCAATGACCCTCTAGTTAGAAATGACTGTTCTATTAGTTACTTAAATTCTCTATAGTTGGCACACTCCCACTTTGGAGAAGCGGACCAGAGGAATCCCACAAAGACTAAACTAGAAACTACACTGTAACAGAGGCCAGTATAAGGTAAATTAATCAATAATAAAACAGCGGTGTCCAAACAGTGGATTGTGGGGAGGTTGAACATAGTTTCATTGTTCAGCTAATACAAAAGCCTTAATATTGTTTTAATTACATGAACTTAAAACTTATAAACACAACACACAACCAACATCTTCACCAAAACATCCTTAAAGACTCTTTCCATCCTTTTTGAACTCTCTATAAACGCTAAAGGTCCATGAAAACAAGCGGCACGCGATTCCTAAACTGTTTTTTTATCCCAGAGCTGTAACCACGATGAACAATAAAGTAAAAATCCACCGACAATAATGCACACTGGCACTGAATGTGTGGTTAGAATGAATGATATTAAAGTGTGCACCTGAAGTTTGTTGTATATTTATTGTACAATGAGGATAAAGCATGTAATCTAAATAATTATTCCTGCTGTGCAAAATAAGGTGATAAAATTTGGTCCCACAATAACTCCATATAAGAGCCACTGACTGAGTATTGTGTCAGTAACGTTGGCATCTTGGTCTGTCTGCGCTTAGAAAATAATCCTAGTACTCTAAGTAGCAGGAGCTCAGCAAATAAGAAGCACTATGTTTACACACAATATGAACGTCGATTAAGTAAGTTGGGCTATTGACTATTATTTTCTTATGTATTGAGGTAAATGAGCTGGCTTGGTTACTGGTGTAAGGCAATGCAAAGTACAAGACATGACAAAGACTTGAAAAATACAGTAGCTTCTTCTTCAGGGCGTAAAATATAAGTGTGATTTTATTAGGAAATCTTGAATAAAAGCAAACATTTTTACTATGCTCATATCTGTTGTCGCCACACTACAGACAGCATGCTACAACAAAGTCACGCTGGGAATCCTGCTGCTCACTTTGTTATTTTGTACCATAGCCTAAAGCAGACGAATTTTGTGCTCAGAAATATTTCGCTCTTCAAAAATAACCAAGTGCAGAAAGTAATGTAATTTAGAGCCAACGCCACTTTTTCTTTTCTTTAACACAACCAGCGTCGTTTATTTAGTGTGTTTTCCTTCCCTCTGCATCCCACACAAACATCTCAGTCTTGAATGATTTCACACTCGCTGCACAGTGAACATAAAGGAGATGTGCTACAGACGTGAAAATGAACACACACACACACACATACACACACAGACACACACACACGGATGCCCATCCCCCTACACAGTGTCTGCGCCAGAGAGGATTGGGGATTATAGCAGGCCGAGGAGGCGCACAGTAAGTGATTTGATGCACTTTACAACAATACAGCAACCATGAGTAAGACTTTGTTCACTTTAAGTAAGAAATATTGTTAAATTTGACAGTACTTGAACGTAGCGTGTTGACAAGACAGGCAAAGGTACGAGCTAATTATTTTGTTTATTAATCTCTATTCGTATTTATGCAACATTATGCACAATTTGGAGAGCGCAGACCTCCATCAATGCATTGGCCCTATCTCACAATGGTAAAAATATATAGCTCCCAGACCTGTACTCAAACTAGAGCTTGTCTAGTTCAGGGATAAATGCTCTATACCAGCCATTCCCAAAGTCAAGAGTGTTGCGGCCCCCTTAAAAATCTGAAAATCCCATACGGACCCCTAACAATAAAATTTCACTCTATTAAAAAGACTGTGTCATGTTTTTCCCCATAGATTTCAATTACAAACATAAAAAAAAACTTTCAGCTTAGCGTTAGTAACCAGTTACTGAATACTTACAAAACATTATGTCAACATTTATAAGCAACATTGAGTTATAAACATTGTTATTAATGTTTAATTCTTTAGGAATCAACTCATCTAAATCATTGTACAACCCTAACCCTAAAAACATCAGTGATAATAGTTTTTAGATCCTTTATTTATTTTTAGATACTTCATTTATTGTAATTAATGTTAATTACGCCCTGTGACAAGCTGGCCCCTGTCCAGGGTGTACCCCGCCTATGGCCCAAAGTTACTGGGATAGGCTCCAGTCACCCGCGACCCCTAACGGGAATAAGCGGTAGAAAATGAATGAAAATGAATGAATGTTAATTACATGTTTATTAATGCTTTATTACTGTGTCATAGTTAAGTGAGTTATTCTAAAGTGTTACCAAAAACACAGACTGTTGGATAAAGTAGTTTCAAAGTAGTATTTTAAACAACTATATAACTGGACTTAATGCTAATTACTTTACAAACTCAATTTATTTTTTATGTACTTAAACCTCTGGGGTCACCCTGCAGTGCCCTTGTGGCCCGCCAGGGGGCCCGGACCCCACTTTGGGAACCACTGCTCTATGCATTAAGCCACATAATGCATAAAGCTCTTGTATTTAACAATAGTAAAGAATCTACAAAACAAAAAAAAATGCTTGGATGCAGACAAAAAGTAATCATTTGTACCTTGTACTGGCCCCTTGTGGCTGAAGTTAGTATCTCGCAATTGTGCAAAATACTTAAAAATATTCCTGCTTGCCCATTACTGTTTTTTTAAATCAAAATTCAACCAATGTTTTTTGAGTTATCTTTTAGCTGACAGTCTAAAAACCAAACCAACACATGCAAAAACATAACGTGTTCTGCTGAGGAAATAATTTTCAGTGAATTTTAGTCTGAAATCAACATTGTATGGCCATAGTAACCTAACTAATCAATATACTCCTATTCCACTTAATATGTGTTTATGGTCACTGACAGCTATAAGTTACATTCACATTTCAGGAACACAACAGTATACCTAATAAATGTCAGTAAACAATAACAGTAACAAAAGAAAAAACATGACTGTGACTGCCTTTATATCCTCACAGCAGACCAATCTCTGCACAAAAGGCTACTGATGCTGATAGCACATTATGGGTTATTACACGGACTCAACAATGAGGTGCTTGAATGAAGACAGATCAATCAACCTTTTTCAATCCGCTGTTTGCTTTGTGTATCCTATAACACAGTGGAAGACAGAGGAGTGTAGCATTTCACAGATGTATATGCTGCAAACTGTACAAAACAAAGCATTAAAGGTCTCCTATTGTGCTAAATCGACTTTTTTGAGCTTTAAACAATGTTGTTTATACCTAAAAAAAACACCTGGAGAAAAACTTTGTTTCATGCACACTTCATTCACATGTCTGGGTAATCCTGTTTGCTGAAGCACTGTCCTTCTCAAGATCTGGAAACGCTCGGTCTCACAGCTCTATGTAGATACATGAAACCAGGAAGTGCTCCTGCGCGTTTCTAAAGCTCATACACCATCACCGGACTCATTCTGATCATTTTAGCGCTTAAACTGCCATCACTATGAAACAGCTCATTTAGTTATCTGTTATGTTGCTAATAGCTGTGCTAATTGGCCATTTTATGCTCTGTCCAGTCCCCACCATTTCCAGCCAGGGGCAACAGACACTTAATCCAAGCATTCTCTGCAAAGTCAAAGTAACAGGTTCCCAAAAAATGATGTTCTCCATACATATACATTATTTTAAGTTAGAAAATGTGAACTACTAATGCAAATGTGTTCAAACTTATTTCACAAAACCTGAAAAAAGCATAAAATAGGACCTTTAATTGGTTAGTGAAGGTGGTATCAGCAAGTGTACAGTACTGTGCAAAAGTCGTAGGCTTTAAAGAAAGGCTATGAACAAAGAAAGGTGTATCAATTTACAAAAATATACAAAATTGCAACAACAACAAAAAAATCAATAAAAAGCATACAGAAATTAATGACCTCTGCCAAGGCACTGGTCCTGTCTTGCTGTGGTAAAAATATATTAGCCAGGCCTGGACTCGAACTTGAAGATCTTCTAGTTCAGGGGTAAATGCTCTTTCAATAGAGCCACAAAACCCTTATATCTCACCTTTGTTTTTGTTTTATTTGACCTTTCTTTAGCCAGGAAAGTCCCACTGAGATTCAGAATCTCTTTTACAGGGGAGTCCTGGCCCCATGGGAGGACCTATTGTACATGTTTTAGTGGTATGGGAAACCAGACACCTGGAGGAAACCTACGCAGACACGGGGAGAACATGCCAACTCCACACAGAAAGGCCCCACCCCTTCTAGGAATTGAACCCCAGACCTTCTTGCTGTGTGGCAGGAGTGCTAACCACTATGCCAACGTACACAATGGAATCTATTCAAACTAATCATCTGTTCTTGGTATCTTTAAAACACATAATTTTGCCCATGACCTTTGCAAAAGTGTTCATAATAAAATATATATCTGTACTTATTAAAGCACTCTTTGTTAACAGTGTGTTTACACCTCACTAAAACATGTGCACAGTACTCATAAAACATAAGAAGTATGATTAATAAATTACTCTGCATGCAAACCACTATCAATATACAGCACTACAATAAACTAAACAACATGAGCCTATAATACTGAATGCCAGTCTCAGCCTTTTGCCCTCTACAGTGACTCACCACAACAGAACATAACCCAATAAACCCGATGTGTTTATTCTCAGCCCAGTGGAGCCTTAATGCCATTACACACTTACATCATTCCTTCACTCGTTCTTGTTCACTTTGCTTAGAGACCACTGCCTGCCATTGTTGCCACAGCGCACAACAACACCAAAAAGAAACAATGGAATAGATATTTCCTGTAACTTATTAGTAATAACCTTAGCAGTATTCAAATTGTCTTACTTTGGCCCCATCCAGTGGTGTAATAAAGTATGACAGTGCTAAAAACAGCCAGCAATTAGCACAGGATTTCTCTTTGTTTTCAAGTACTTCAGTTGTACTTCATGGCATGTATATTCTGCACAAGTATGTAAGCCAATCATGTATAATGATAGATACTAGCATGGTATATAAATAGTTAGAGGGCAGCATTTTTTATCAAAGATACATTGCACTCGCTTGGACTTGACACTGATTGACACAGCCCCAATGACTGATTACTTATAAACTATCCCCAGTTTGCGCAAATCCCTTTGAAGTCTCTCGCACTCTCACCAGCATTTCTTTGCACAAGATAAGTGTCTGCCGCAGAAGCATGGTCCTGGTAAATATTTCATTGGCCTCAGTCACCTCTCATCTGCTCCATTCAGGCGAACTGTGCGTAAAACCGTGAGGGAGAGAGTAGAAGACATAGACGGGGGGGTGGTTTAGACAGTGTCAGTGCCAGCTACCCCCTTCACAAGTGCTGCAGCTGCAAAACACGGGGATGCTGCTGCCGCTGTTGCTTTGTCATTAGCAGAGGAATGGCATGGAAGAGCAGAGCGGCTTCATATCAAGACATAAATGGCAGAAAAATGACCTAATGTGTGTTAAAATTGCTTCACAACGCATCATCGATGCAACGTGGTTTTAAAATGCCAAGCCACGTTTTATTGCGCGTCAAAATTACTACTGCTAATTAAGTGCGTAAAAATACAAAATAACAAAATCGACTAAATGGGTAATAGAATATTGCAAGAATGAAATAATGGCTGTTTTATACACGATGGGGTGTTTACGGAACCGAGTGTTCAGCAGCGGAGGGCGGGAATAAGGGGGTGGGAGGTTGGCTTCTTTGTCCCTCTGCAGCCCCTCACTCCCACGGCATGTCAAGAGAGAAAGCCCCGACAGAGCTCCAGGAAACCCGTGCAATCCACGTTTTAGCCAAGCATAGTGACATAGTACAGAATAAGAGGCTATACGTGGGAAAATATGTGACAAATAAAACTTCCTTGAGGGGGAATAACGGTTGTGAAGGCTGCGTTTGGACACCGTGCGCCGTGGTGGTGTTGTTACTCCAGCGCGCTGTTCGTTCCCGTAAAACGACACAAGCTGGTGCTATAATTTTCAATGTGAAAAGTTAAAATATGAAAGAAACACCGCTTAAAATCACTTTGTTGGCGGTGAACTTTTCCGGCGCGATGACAAAGCGTCGGTAAACACGTTAAACTGAAAGCTTTTACGCAAACAGAGCATCACCACGTTTTGTATGAGAACGAGCTACTGTCAAAACCACACCGAGGAGTGGAAAAAAATCTAAAAAAAAAAAAAAAAAAAAATCCTCCCGGGAGAGTAAACGAGACTACGAGTACACAAACAACAGAGGGTAAGCCAAACAGAGCAGACAGATTAAGCAAATCCACGGCTGACTGACGGGTGTATTCAAGCGTAGTAAAGCCCAAATGGTTGCTTATTATCCCGGGGAAAGGACTTACCCGATTTCCTTCACGTCTGCGCTGGGTTGTTTCAGCAAAAACAGCGCGTCCACCACATCGCGGTGTGCGTTTCCCCCCTTCCACCACCAACACGGCAGCCCCTACGCAAGGAAAGCTACAGTTTTACAGTAAAAAAAAAAGCCAAAAAACAAAAAACAATTGCAGTCGTAGACACATGGGTCGTCGCCGTCGCGCGCGCTGGTGTAGTAGACGTAGAGACCTCTTGAGTGGATAAGCTATGCGTGTGTCAGGATGAAACGCCTTTTCTCCTCCGCGAGCTGCATTGTTGACATTGGCTTCATGACGTCATGCGGGCCCTCATTCACAACAGCGGCCGAGCCCCCCTCTCTCTCTCTGAGCCGAGAGAGAGAGCCCCCTGCCTGGCCTTGACGAAGCAGCAGCAGAAGAAGAAGCACTCGAGGAGATGTTTGCTGAATTACGCGCTCACTACTACTACAACAACAGACCACGAACTACTACTACTACTACTAATACTACCATTACTACGACTGCTAACACGAGGCTGCACGGAGAGACTGTAGTACTTGTCCTTCTACTCTCTGTTTGTGTAATCTCATTCAGTTTTTCTGACGTGTGTGTGTGCAGTTGTTTTCAAGGCACGTGATAATAAACGTGGAATGCGTAAAAACAAATTGCGTTCAATGATTGAGGAGCGTATCTGCAGCGGTTATGAAATGATTAAAATATTATAATAAGTGTATTTATCCTTTGTTGCATTCACAGTACTGAAAAAAAAAACACCTGGTATAAATTAGTATGCACAATACACGGTAATAATGTCTTTATAATAATTTATAATGGGGTAATTTGACTAAGCGTTTTGTACTGTACATATATTTTTATGATTGATGATTACTATGTCAATATGTGGAAAAAAATAATGATGATAAAAATAAATTAATAATAATGATGATGATGATGATAATAATAATAATAATAATAATAATAATAATAATAATAATAATAATAATAATAATAATATAATAATAATAATAATAATAATAATAACATATTTTACAGGTAAGTAGTATAGGCTTTTTTTTTCTTTCTTTTTTTTATCCAATCATCTATTTAGCTTCTCTGCATATTGCTGTTAGCAACTGTGGGGATGGTTGGAAACCGTCCCAGTAACTATGGGCCTTAGGCGGGGTGCATACAATATGGACAGTTCAGACTAACACATGCATGTCTTTGGACTGTGGGAAGCTGGAGACTCCACTCAGAGAGATCATGATAAGCCAGCGCGAGGATTGAACTCACAACCTCCTTGCTTAGAAGCAGGAGTGCTAACTACTCTGCCACTGTGAACCCCTAATTTTCATTATGTATTCAGTTTTTCTTGACCTTGTGACTTCTAATAGCGCACAATAGATGGTAAAACCAAACGTGCAAAAACTGACTTGAATTAATAATAATAATAATAATAATAATAATAATAATAATAATAATAATAATAATAATAATAATAATGCATTAGATTTATATTGGGCCTTTCTGGACAGTCAAACATTTCATTTCATTCACTCCTTCAATGCTTCTCATGTTATTCTTTAAATTTTATGTAATCTGCCCACAAACATATTTCACCTATAGGTGCGTCTGTCTGTGATGTCACTTCCTTTACACTCAGGTGCTCTGCATTTAATCACCCATACAGGGGAAAGAGAGAGCTGGAAATGACACCCTGAAAAGTCAAACCCAGCACACTACGTTTATTAAAGATTACATGAAAAAATACATGAAATAAAGGCTTTTTATACTTCCGGTAAATGAAGAGTACCTTAGTTTTTTTTTACTTTATTGCAAGTTTTTTGTTCCCAAGCCCTTTAATACAGAATAATTAATTGGCAAAAACTTCCGGAGTACTTTGGACTTTCTTCTTGTGCAGTATTTTGCAACTGACTTGGGTAAAAGTTTTTCATATTGTCTGACTTTTGAGATCAGTAAAGTTATGTTATCTTCAGTTATGGAGAACTGTGCATTTCACACTTATCTTTTTTATTCAGTACCTGTGATCAAATCTTTAAGTGGTAAACAAGTCTGACACTTAGAGCTAATATGATGTACCTGTCACAGTAATCAACACAATGCAACCTAAAAGATGTATGGCTGTAAATGAACTTTCACACAAGCCACAAATGCCATGTAGATTTGAAACAGTAGCAGTAAAAAAGAGACATTTTTGGTCACCACTGAATTAAAAAAAAAACATACACAAACATAAAATAATCCCTTGTCAACAAACAGACATATTTCCTGGTGGATCTAGAGCCACATGTTCGCGGCGCTCCGAGCGGGACAGTAGGTACGCCGCGGTGTGTGTGTGTAAGTGTGTAATCCTATGGGAACTGGCAGCGCTGCTATATTTTATCAGTGTGCCACAGACAGGCACCTCTCGGGCCTCATTCTGAGCAGCTGGATTCAGATCAGCCCACATTCTCAATGTCAAAGATGTTATAAATAGCCTGAACTGATTTGTGCAGCTCCTCTGGCAGCTAAGATCGGCTCGGTGGCAGGAGGGGTGGAGTGGGTTGTGTGTGTGTGTGTGTGTGGGGGGGGGGGGGTGTAGTGGTGACAGGGACAGGACCAACTGTAGCCTGCAGACATACACCTCAGTATCAGTCCGCTGTCCACACCTGTACAGATATTCTACCTTTGACTGTCTTTGCAGAGATGAGTTCTGAAAATACTCCAGCTTCAGGAGGCAGTGAGGAAATGTAGTCTCACTGGCCATAATAATAATAATAATAATAATAATAATAATAATAATAATAATAATAATAATAATAATAATAATAATAATAATAATAACAATAATAATATAATAATAATAATAAACATGTTTGAATTCTTCCAAATGAAAAAATCAAATCAACAAATCTACTGCTACTTTCTACTACTATTACTGCTGTCACTACTGTTCCTACAACACTTACTGTCCTTCAGCTCTAGGGTGACCACCTGTCCTACTTTTGGTTGTACTGCACAGCCATTTAGGCATCTGTCCCTCCGTCCCACTAATTAAGAGAATGTCGCTCTTTTTCATTAGCGTTCAGTGGAGCTTATTAAAAAAAAAAAGAGAGAGATCCAAGTTAAAACTACAAGTTAAAGTAAGTATTATATAAAGTAAGTGTAAAATGTAGAATATGTTGCTGCCTGGAGCTGTGAGCTGGCGTTGGTGCTGGATTGTTTTGAGAAAATGCAGACTGGGGGCTTAGATTTTTTCTGTTCCACCTATTTATGTCTCTGTAAAGACATCACTTTGCAAAATGTGTGTTTTTGGGATGAAAACAGCACATCAAATGTTTTATAGAGTCTAAACTGAAACAACTTGTATCTCAGTAAGTTGGCAAAGCTAGATTTGTTTATCAAAAGATTTATACTTTCAGTCCGTCCCACTTTGTCCGATAACTTGTCCCACTTTTAGTACTTTCTGGGGTGGTCTTAGTTCTTCTGATGCGGAAAACTAATTACTCCAAAATTATGAAGAATAGCATTTTCTCATAATGTTTGGTAAATAAAATTTCAGAGACCGCCACATCTGAGACTGAGAAAAGACCGAGTAAAACATTAGAACAGGGCTGGAGTGTGTTTATGAGTAATGGCGTAGACAAAAATGTGAATAATATGTTCACTGTCAAGCCAAGTTCTGTTTACACTGTTTACAGATAATGGCAACAAGAAAGCCAAATGTACATGCAATTGTTAGGGCCCATATCCAGAGTGAGACATGTTACCTAACACAAAAGAGAGTTGCATCATGAGCAGATACAGGTGTTAGTGAGAGGAGCCATGGACAGCAGCAGAGGGAGAGGATGAGGATTCACTGCACTCACATACTCAGATGAATGTACTCATATAAGCTAAACAAGATGGTTTAGTTTATTACTCACTGAAAAATAATTAATTTCATAATTAAAAGAAATTGATTTTAGTATAAAGGACTATTAGAACAAAGTATATGAATTAGCTTGTTTGCAAACTGGGAAAGTGAACTGAATTAAAGGTCTTATATTATGCTTTTTTTAGGCTTTTTAAAATGGTTTTGGACACATCTGCATTGGTATTTGACATTTTATAACTTAAAATAAAGTATATTTATGAAAAACGAGGAGCTGTTACTTTGACTTTGCAAAGAACGTTTGTCTGTTGCCCCCTGCTGGCAATGATGGGGACTGGACAGAGCATAAAATGACTATTTAGCACAGCTATTAGCAACATGACACTAGAAGATGGATAAATGAGCTGACTGCTTTGTAGTGACCGCAATTTAAGCACTGAAATGATCAGAATGAGCCCGCTGATGGTGTATGGGCTTTAGAAACGAGCAGGAGCACTTCCTGGTTTCACGAATCTGAGCAGAGACCGAGCGTTTTTAGTTCATTAGAAGTGGACAGGGGCAGGATACAGAGTTACTCAAACAAATATGAATGAAACAAAATATTATTCCAGGTTTGTTTTTGAGGTGAATTATTATATCATGGTTAAAAAGTAAATTCAGCATAATAAGTGACCTTTAGGTAAATCAGAAATTC
The DNA here is from genome assembly GCA_020698575.1 of Bostrychus sinensis. Lineage (NCBI taxonomy): Eukaryota > Metazoa > Chordata > Actinopteri > Gobiiformes > Eleotridae > Bostrychus > Bostrychus sinensis. The sequence continues at coordinate 10,120,364 of CM036258.1, forward strand.
TGAATACATAATTTAATCAGGCAGATTTTGAGAAACCTGGGACACTGGGAGAGTGCAGATGTCCACCAAGGCGTAACAGTGCCACCTTGAATCCAGACAGTGATCCTGAGCAATACCAAAAAGGAATTCCTGCCCACAGTCAGGAGCTTTGCTGAAAGGGAACCTGTGTCATAATGTGACCGATGAGCGATGGGTTCACCACGTTTGGATTCACAAAAAGGCACAATATGACAGAGCTGAATGAGTCACAGTGGAATAAAAAGTAAACATACGAGCCTGGAAACAACTCTTTTAACTGCTTTGTTTTCTTGGTGAATATTTACCTCACACTAAGGTTTTAGAATACTTTTGTGTGAACGCTGCAGTTGTTTACATCCTAAATCGCTCCGTTGTTTTATATCATGTAACCAGGGCTTGACATTAACTTTTTTGCTCACTGGCCATTTTGACTAGTGTTCTTTAAAGGTTACTTGCCATTTTCAGGTCTCTCCCAGTTTAGATGTTAAAATGCTGATTCATGTGTAGTATATAAGACAATGATCTGTTGTTTTTGCAATTCTTTTGAAAATTTGAAACGGAATTTTTTTGGACTCAGAAAATCTGTACATCTTTGTTTTTGCTTTTTTTTTTTAAATTTATTTATTTTTTACATGTTTTTAATTAAGACCATCTAAAGAGCTTAATTTTGTCTCTCCATTTGTGATTTACTATATGTTTTAAATTATTGGACTTTATAAGCATTGCAGCAGAAAGTCAGGTCTATAATAGTTCAAATAAAATAAATAAAACAACAAAACAAACAAAAAACAATCCAACCAGACAAACAAGACTTGCCAAAATGGAAATCATCCACATTTGGTTGGTTAGTGTTAAAGTCAAGCCCTGTGTGTAACTTCAAAAATTTGGCAAAAGTCGACCATGAGAGGGAATACAGCAGCTCTCACTGCACCACAAGCACTTACTATTGTTGCCAGAAAAACAGGAATAATACGTTTAATTTGTTGCCTACTATCCACTTGAAGCCTGTTTAAAAATAGCCTTCTTGGCAGCTTGTGTGATCACTTGTCCCTAAATGCTTTACGGTGTGACGACACGTTCCTGATCTCTATACAGACAAAAACAAACCCACACTGGTGGAGGTAAATCAAACTTACTCTACAAAATCTTTTTACATTCAATCATTTTTAGTTATCTCAATTATTGTTTAACTAGCAGGTCTCAGGTAAGTCACAGTACAATGAGACCACTTGAAATATCGTACAAACAAGCCTTCAGAGTCATGGATATCAACTTTGGTCATTATGTATATTTCTTTGATGCTTCTATTGCTCTTAACAGTATGTATTTCTATTGCTACTTTGTTTATTACAGTTGTTGTGTCAGAAACTTGCTTAGTCCTTAGTATTATGTCTCTAACTGTGTGTCTGTGCTGTCCTATTCATGTATTTTACTGCTTTTTTAACAACAAGGTCAGATGAAAAATACTCTTTTGGCTAATTCTGGCATTTTTAGGGCAAGGCAAGTTTATTTGTATAGCACAATTCATACACAGAGCAATTCAAAGTACAGAAAAAAAAGCGTTTAAAAGTACAAAGACAAGAATCACAATTAAAACAATAAAATCAAATTTAAAAAGCATAAATAAGAATCAATTTAAAGTTAAATTAAAAGAGAAGAGTGCAGATAAAAGAGTAGAGGCCTGTCTAAAATCGTCAGGAAGACTGTTCCAGAGTTTAGCTGCATAAAACTGAAACGCTGCTTCACCGAGTTTAGTCCTGACTCTGGGCCCAGCAGAGACCTGTCCCTGAGGTTCTCAGAGTCCCAGCAGAGACCTGTCCCTGAGGTCCTCAGAGTCCCAGCAGAGACCTGTCCCTGAGGTCCTCAGAGTCCGAGATGGTTCATATGGGACCAACAGGTCAGAGATGTACTAAGCCATGGAGAGATTTGTATACAAGCAGAGCTGTTTTACTCATGTATTATCATGTGTTTTATGACATTGCATTGTCCCCTTTAAATAAACTATTCTAATCTAATCTAACAACTGATAAATGTATTGGAATATTTCTTTAAACAGTGTGCTCTTAAATTATCATATGTCTTAAAATAAATCCACAGGTCTTAACATTGTCATAAGAAAGGATTAAATATGATAGATTTAATGCAGTGTTATAAAAGCTTTTCTCACAGCTGTAATAGACTTGCTGGTTTGTATGACGTTCACTCTAAAACTTCCACTAAACAAATGTAAACCCAGACAAAGCCTCTTGCATCGAGCGGGTCCTCCTTCATCCTCCTCCCTGTGATTGGCAGACGGCTGCTGATGTGTGTGGGACGACGGCGAGTTCAGATACAGTCCAACCAATCAGGCCGATGCTCGTACTCTTAATGCGCGCGTGAGCATGGGAAGACTTACCACGGAGCATATCAAAGAGCTGTCAAAGGGGAGCACTGGGATCTATAAAAACCACTGCATTGCTATGGAAACTGCCAGCTCACATTCAAGCGAATCCAGTCCTTTGACAAAAAAGCAAACACACGCTCACCTCCAGTGAACAGGCGTGTGTGCAGAAATAACCAGAACACAAAATGTCTCCTCTTCATCTTGTTATTGAGTCGCTGTTTTTACCGATAAATCGATGAGGACACTTCAGGGAACGCAACACAAACACACGACATAAACACATAATGAGCACAATGAGACTGCAGAGCATCACATCATGGGCTGTGATGGACTAAAACAGGGTCAGTGTGGAAGTTAAACAGTCAAGTAATACAGAGGAGTTAATGGAAAGCTCTATGTAACACTTACACAAATCAAGCATAATATTATGACCACCTGCCTAATAAGCACTGTGTATTCTGACACCTTTCTATCACAACCAGCATTAACTTCTTCAGTAGTTTGCGCTTGTCAGATTGGACCCCTAAAGGTCGCTGTACCTCTGGTTGGGAAACACTGCTACAGAGCTCAGAGGAGATTGAATACGATTAATATTTCAGCATACACTGATCAGACAAAACATTATGACCACTGACAGATGAAGTGACAGATTATCTCTGCAGCATGGCACCTGTTACTGCTGGGATATTTTAGGCAACAAGTGAACATTTTGTCCTCAAAGTTGATTTGTTAGAAGCAGGAAACATTTGGCAAGTGCCTGTGTGAGGATTTATCATGTCTGGTCACATATAAGAATAAGAAATATGTACAATATCTTACAGAGATGATTCAGAGATCTCACTGTACCAAATATTGATTCATCTGGAGTCCAAGGGTAAAGCTGCGCTGTGGCCTTTGCCTAAGCGGTGTTGAAAGAAACCCTTTGTTAACCATTTAAAAAAGGACAGCTGTATGAATTAATGGCATGGTCAGGGTTACTGCACACACAACTCCTCCTCTTTGAAGCATCTAAACTTCCACAAAGCTGAAGATTGAAAGTAAAAGCCATACAGTTGTAGACATGGAAGTAGTAAAGAAATGAAGGAAAGCCATTGCTGGTTTGTCTGACATTTTGACCCCAAGATAGGACGTAAAACTAGAAGTAAACACAAAATCTAAGCAAAGGTTTTCAAACATACCATGTCATTTGTGAAAAAAGAGAAAAAAATGTTTTTAGAAGTAAATATTAGTATTATTAAATATACCTTCTTTTTTCTGTCTGCTTTTCACTTTTGGGGTCGCCAAAGGAAATCGTCTGCTTCCTTTATTCTCTGGCTCTGAGTTGTGTGGTCCTCTGTTGTCTTGTATTGTTTTGTTTTTATTTATTTTATTGTTTTTTGTTAATTTATTTATTGTGATTTTAATGCAATGCTCTTACTTGGTTTTACTGGTTCTTATTATTTTAATGAGTACTAGTGAAGCTAAATCGAGTAATATGTATTTCTGTTTTTTATAATGGTCTTTGTGCAGCACTTTGGAAATGATCTTTGTTTATAAAATGTGCTGTATCAGATAAAAAAAAGTGGATTGGATTCATATGTGCAGTGATCCTGATATTGATTTACCATAAGTTTTATGCCAGATGCCCTTCCTGTTACAACTCTCTTCATTTATTTAGACTTGGAAGTGGCACAAAGAGCACACTGGCTTGGGACTCCCTCTGACTGGATTTCTCTACTGTTTGGCGGTACAGCACTGTCGCCTCACAGCAAATAAGGTCCCGGGTTCAATTCCTGGATCTTTCCTTTGTGGTAACAAAAGTGAAGTTACTAGTGGGACAGTCCACCTTAAATGTCCCTACTGTATAAACAAACAAAAGTAAAACAAGGACAGAGAAGTTGGTAAATGGATACATCGCCTCTGTATTGTTCTATGGGAGGATTAACTTAAATTTGCACCAAAAAAAAGCATATTATGACTTCAGCAGATTATAAGTTGGTGTAATGTGATTGTGTGGACTTGGCCTTTAACTGGCTGTGGTCAGAGGCAGCAGGAATGTGAGGAATGACAGTGAGCTCACCACACATGAGCTGGGCAGTCGTACAAGCGGAGGTTTGGCCCTGATACTGCGAACAAAGCTCTTTCTCTGTGCTGCAGCTCTGTTTGTGATCTGTTAGCGGTCTGTCGTCTTCCGTCTGGCTGCGACCTGCGAGTGACAGCGATGACTACAAGAATGACTCTGTGTCTAGTGGACGTTTATCAGATTGAAAGGAAGGGTTTCAACTTCAAAAGTGGCTTGAAAAATGCACAGTAATCCGAATTCAAAAGTGAAAGCACACAAGGTAAATATTTGGATAAGAGTCAAAGTCATCGTGAAAGCATCTTTCTTGGGTTAAGATGGACTTGGGTTAAACCGGAGCAGAACAGGAGAAAGTAAAGGGAAAGACAAGACGAGTTTGGACATTTAGAGAGATACCAACAGCAACAGGTCAGAAATAATAATAATAATAATATGTGGCCCCTGAAAATGTAGAAAAACGCACAACACTTTTACACATAACGCAGTGGAAAATATCTTACGATTATTGTAAGTTGTCACCTAGTATGATCATAATACCCATCCTTATTTATAATACGTATGGCTCATTTTTGCTGTAGAACAATCTATTATGGTTTTATAAGTTCTTTTTTTTTTTTTTAAGTACTTTGAATACTTAAGTATTTTGGAAAGCACATACCCCTGTACTTTACCTCAAGTAAAAATCTGACTTGGGAACTTTTACTTTACTTTTACTTGCATTGGAGTAATATTTGACCTGGAGGATCTATACCAGGGGTAGTCAATAGGCGGCCCGCGGGCCACATCCGGCCCCCAGAACATCTCCATGAACTCAGAGTCCAACTAAGAGTGTTTCCAAGTAGTTCGGGCTCTTACTCTGCAGAACATTGAAAACAGCCAAAAACGCTTTATCTCGGCCTGAAAAGCTCAAATCGGCAATAAAAATGTTTTGCTAATTTCTCTGGCATAGAACCTCATAGAACAAAAAATTAAAAAGCATTTTGTAGCTCTCCCCAAGCTCTACCTTCCCTTCTACCTTTGACTGAGACTGCCTTATTTATTTTCTCAAAAAACAAAAACAAAAAAACAAAACAAAAAATAAATAAATAAAAATAAATAAATAAAATAAAAACCAAAAACAAATCTTTAACTGTTCTCACTGTCAGTTTATTAAAGGCCATTGTAGCCCTGCTACAGATCTATGAGATTTGAACTTAAGATACTTTTGGAAGTCCTGAGAGGACAGCTCAGTGCGTCCCCCACCGTCTTTTATCAGCAGTTCATAGGAAACACCCAAAAACGCTTTATCTCGGCCGGAAAACCTCAAAACTGCAATAAGATAAGATGTAATAAGATTTCTCTGGCATAGAGCCTGGTAAAACAAAACATTCAAATGCATTTTATAGCTCTTCTCAAGCTCTACATGCTCAGCAAGTTTGATTGAGGTTGCCTTGATGCCTTGCCTTTCTGAGAGCATCTGGCCCATATAAGGTCTGCCGAAAAAAATTCTGGTCCTCGGACAGATGTAGTTGAAGACCCCTGCTGTAGACACAGATGTTGATGTAACTTCAATGCTTTTTCAAGGCAACATATAATCTTGTGATGTTCTGGACCTTCGCTCGAGAAACTTTTCGATTTCGATTTTCGATGCCAGTAGTATTGTAACTTTTCTTCCGATACCACAAAGGTTTGTGGTATTGTTTAATGTCACCATTCCCATACAACACAGACTTCTTGTGGCTGGAGTCAGTATCTTTGACCCTATCTCGCAATGGTACTGACTCCTGTGGATCTGCACACAAAAAATATTTTACAGGCCTCTTCTGAATACCTAACCAAAATAAGAACCAGGGTTCATATGACTAAATTTCCAAGACCTGAATGACTGAAATGACTTATAAATAGTATTCAAAATGTCCAGTGTGGTGCATTAGAAACATTTTTCTGCAACTTAATTTGTTAAAGTTGGGGTTCTTCTATCAGAAATATATTATTCCATTAATTTTACTGACTTATAGCCTACACACCAGTGATTAAAAGATAATTATGCTTGGTAAGTTGTTTCAGAACAAATTTTTAAAAAGTAAATTAAGACATAATAATCATCTAGGCAAGCTGGCAAAGTAGTGGTCGAATGTTACTCAGACTGGTTACATTTCCAAAACTTTACACGAAAATATACAATTCCAAAACTTTTCCAGGGCCTGGAAATTGCAATTTAAAATTCTATGACTTTTCCAGGTACGAACCCTTAGGAGCAATTCTCTTTGTAATATCTTGCTAACAAAAACAAATAAACCAATCAACACATGCAAAAACATCACCTCATCTTAGAAAACTGAGTACAACATGATGAGATTTTATTATGGACCCAAATATTACCAGTGCATAATGCGTTTCTGCAAATTCAAATGAAAAAACATGACAATAAAATGTTTAAAACGTTACAAAAAAAAAAAAAAAAAAAAAAAAAGTACATAATATTACAGTTACTTTAATTTTAAACAACTGCTCTGCAAAGCTTTTTACATTTCCTTTGGTAAAACCTTTGCATTCACAGTAACAGCTTGTTAATGGATGAAGCCTGTGCATAGACCGTTCCCTTAAAAAAAAACAAAAAAACATTAAACAAATACAGATAAAATGTGTCCTCAATTCTGTAAAACATGAAAATAAAAAGACCAAAACATTTCAAAATAAAAGTCTATTTACACACACAAAGCTTTGGTCCCATTGTACTGTATCTCTTTAAAGTTAAAAAGTTAAAACGATAAAAATAAAACTCGCTGTAACATTTTAAGGCTCTATATTTTCATACATCCGCCGTACCCAAGCTGACATGTAGTAGTGTATTTTTAATTCACATGAGCGTACACAGAATGACTCATACTCCTGTTGTGTGACTAAAAATCACAGTTCGTAAGCAGTGTGAGTAATCGGACCATTGAGAGATAAAAAAAAGGCTTTCTTCTCTTCAGTCTTACATCAATGAAAGTAGTAGAGAAGTGAAGGTATTTAAATACAAAGTGTCAAAAACTCGATACAGTACCCACAGAGTAAAATATTTAAAGCATTTATTTTGATTAACTCTTTTGATTATGTAAAATCTATACATATATTCTAATTTTAAATGCTTTTTGAAATAATTTTGGACACCTCTGCATTAGTATTTCATGTTTTATTACTAAATATAATGTATATGTAAGGGAATTGTTGCTTTGACTTTGAAGAAAATGCTTGGATTAGGTGTCTGTCGCCCCCTGCTGGCAACTGTGGAGAATGGACAGAGCATAAATTGGCTATTTAGCGCAGTAATTAGCAACAACATGAGCTGACTGCTTCTTAGTGACGCCAATTTAAGCACTGAAATGATCAGAATGAGTCTGGTGACGGTGTCTGGGCTCAGGGTAGCTCCAGGTTTTCCTTGTGAAATTTAAGACTTTTTCAAGACTTTTTAATGCCACTTCAGTCAAATTTAATGCCAGCATCGTCAACAACAGAGCAATAATCTGTATGAATTTTACGCCAAGGAATTTTTTGAACTAATCAAGGATTTCGTTTTAAAAATCGAATACAGACGAAAGAACTCCAGCGCTGCAACAACAGTGAACTATGCATTTGACTGATAAACTTTCTTCAGTAAAAACATTGTCATTGTGGTGACACTTTTTGTAATATTAACATTATGTTTTGACAAATTATAAGACCTAGATTAACAAAATTTATTACCTACTACTACTTGTTCAGAATGCATTTTTAAAAAGTAAATTAAGATATAAAATAATCATCTAGGCAGGCTGCCGCAGTAGTGGTTGAATGTTACTCAGACTGTTTACATTTCCAAAAATTTACAACAAAATATAAAATTCCAAAACTTTTCCAGGGCCTAGAAATTGCATTTTAAAATTCCATGACTTTTCCAGGTTTTTCCATGACTGTACAAATCCTGTTTAATGGATGCTAAATTGTGGTTTTCATTAATCGTAACCCATAAATAATCACAATTAAAATAAATAAATGCTTGCAATATTTCATGGTGTGTACTGAATCTAACATATGAGCTTCACTTTGAACTCCTGAAATAAAATGTTCACAATTATTAGATTTTTTTTTGTTATGTCAGACTGTAGGTGTGATTTTTAATAATACTTATATGACACAAAGTTAGAAAACCCTCGCTGTTACATGCTTCCCCGTACATCTTCTTGGTCAGAGTCTTTGTGTGGGCAGGTGGTTAGCTGTGCTGCTGGTCCTGACCCTGGATCAGCCTCAGTTTGCTCTTCAGGCCCTGGCAGTAGGACGACAGGCTGCTGTTGTCCTCCATGAGTTTGTTGTAATCCTGGATGAGTCGAGATGAAGTCTGCTGCTCCCTCTGGTCCTGCTCCAGCTCCAGCGTCAGCTCCTGCCTGCAGCACAGTCATCATATAAACTACTGTATGTAATGTACACAGATACACACAAATACACTGAAATAATACACCATGTTTGTTTTTAAATATAATAATCTAGTTAAGCAGACATGACAAAAGACCAATACGGTTGCTTTTTCTTTTGAGGAAATCCATTACAGTCACCTGAACCGCTGTAATACATTTTCTGCAGCTATAGCCTGCGCTTTTTATTCATCTAAAGTTATTTTTATGAGCCTGGCCAGCCACACTTATTCACTTTCTTAGCAAGTGCAGTGGGTCTGGATATAATATTCATATTTCCCAAATAATTACATATGATAATGCAGTGGTTCCCAAAGTGGGGTCTGGGTCTCCCTGGTGGGCCACAAAGGTACTGTGCCAGAGGTTGTTTACATCATGCACATAAAAAGAAAATTTAAATGAATTGCAGTGAATTGCAAGTGCAGTTTTATACGGCACTTGTTAAAAATACTTTCACCCCACAGTCTGTGGCTTTTGTTAAACCTTTTCATAGAAAACTATGAGGAAAACCAAGACATTGTCTTTTGAATGGAGTAAAGTTTTTTGTTGGGGGTCCGTGTGGGATTTTCTTATTTTTAAGGGGAGCGCGACACTCTTCACAGGTTGTGATAATAAAATAAAATGATTTGTTTTGGCTGTAAATCTTGAACACCATCTAGATGGATAAAGCATTTACTCCCAGACCAAAAAAATCCCTGAGTCCAAGTCTGGGCACTAGAGCTTCCAGAGGAGGTCTGTGTTCATTTGTTTTTATCCCTGGAAATCCAGCTTGAATTGAGACGTTCAATGAGCTGTTTGTACAGAAATAAAAATTTATTTGGATTGAGAGTCAGGCTAGTATAGTAGTAGTATATTTTTGCAATGTAAACATTTGACAGTGTAAGTTTAAGATGGGAAAAGTAGCCCATATTCAGTTTAGACTCTTTTGATGAAAACAATTTCAATACAATATACACTGTATAGCAATGTTTCCCAACCAGGGGTACGGGAAACCTCTAGGTGTACATGAGCACTTTGCAACAGGGACTTATTTAATTTCATAATTTATTTAATATTTAATAAGATGATAATTATTTGCAATCTTTTCTTAGTGAACTATTTAAACTAATGAAAGATAAACTCAAGAGTCCTGGTGACTGATGAAAAGGAGGTGAAACTACAAAAAAAAAATTATATTTATTTCATTTATTACAGTTTGGTACAGTTTAATGTATTGTTTCAAAGGAAAGTTATTTATATTTTTCTTTATAGTAATAATAACAGTTTTTTTTTTATAGTTATACAGTTTTTTTTTAAATATAGAGTGAAATAACAAATTCAACAGTAACTTATGTTATTTTGTTTTTTCAAGACAAAGATTTTTTTTTTATTATTTTTTATCCTAAATTTGAATTTATCTTCACAAAATGCAGGAAAATTAGTATTTAGTTTTATGTGGTATGACAAAAAATCCCAGTGGGTACATGACAGCTGTATTAGTGCTTAACCAGTCGCTGATAACTTACTTCTTCCGAACGTAGTGAGAGATCTCTGCCTGGATTTTGAGGTACTCCTGGACCATCCTCATGTGCTGCTCGTACACAGCCATGGACTCTTTGGAGTTGGGACATGGGGCCAGAGGCTGAGAGAGGAAGCGAGAAGGTTAGCCAAGGTTAACAAAATGAGGAAGTTTTTAAAAGAGGAACATTTATAAAGCACGCACCTGTAACTGGTGATCTAGTTTCAGGTAGGCCATGGCGTTGTCCAAACCATTTGTAGCTGAACACAAACAAAAAACAGAGTACACAGGATTTTAGTAACACTGAGGTCCGTCATGTTGACAGCCAGTTTAGTCCTTGTTTAGACCTGGTTTGGACCTGGTTTGGTCCTTGTTTAGACCTGGTTTGGACCTGGTTTGGTCCTTGTTTAGACCTGGTTTAGTCCTTATTTAGACCTGGTTTAGCCCTTGTTTAGACCTGGTTTGGTCCTGGTTTGGACCTGGTTTGGACCTGGTTTGGACCTGGTTTGGACCTGGTTTCGTCCTGGTTTAGTCTTGGTTTGGTCCTGGTTTAGCCCTTGTTTAGACCTGGTTTGGTCCTGGTTTTGTCCTTGTTTAGACCTGGTTTAGTCCTTGTTTCGTCCTGGTTTAGTCTTGGTTTGGTCCTGGTTTAGCCCTTGTTTAGACCTGGTTTGGTCCTGGTTTTGTCCTTGTTTAGACCTGGTTTAGTCCTGTCTTTTTCATAAATAAGTCCTGGTTTAGAGTGTTTTTTTCTGGTTTAATCCTGGTTTAGTCTTGTTTTTTGCCTGGTTTAGATTACTTGCCAGTATAGTACACATGAATACTTGCCATAGAAATAAATAGAAATAATATCTGTCTGCCCAGCTCTGCCCTCTAGTGTTGCAGCATAAACAGTGCAGCGCTGTTTAACATATTTGTGGATAGCCGACTTTAAAAAAAAAAAAAAAAAAAAAAAGGTACTGGGCTTTGTTTGTATTGGACAAAAGAAGACATAAAATCACATGGTCGAAGCTACCCAGCTCTGGTATGAGGACTTTATATACAAGTTGTACAAAAGCTTGTCTCAATAAACTAAATGATATTGTAAAACTTATTTTAAGACAGAGACACTGCAGGGCCAGTTTGCTCCTTTAATACAGAAATACAGAAAATGTCAAAATTACACAGTTTTTCTCATATTCATAGTCAGAAATCTCCACTTCAGTAGCTCCTACATGCGAAAAAATTCCCATAGGTATTGTACTTAACTGTTTTCTGAAAGCTTTTACAGAAAGATTTGTTGACATATCATTCCTTAAACTAAACGCCTTCATGTGTAATTTTGACATTTTCTGTATTTCAGTGTTAAAGCCACATGGTAAAGGAGCAAACTGGCCCAAAACCTCAAAACTGAAAAAATGCCTAGAGTGTCTTCCCTTAAAATCAGTTTTACTGTTTTATTTAATTTAATTTATTGAGACACACTTTTGTATAGATTATATATGTGGCTATTATCAGTATTTTAAGCTAAACACATGTCCTGAAATGTTGTTTTAAAATATTTTTGTGTGTGAAAAGTGGGCCGCAATAAAATGATAAGGAATAAAATCAGGTCCCACAATAATAGACCCGTTAAGGAACCACTGGCCCGCTCCATACTACACCAAAGCTGTAATTTTCCGTGTTTATTAAAGCTCCCCTGGGGGTTTCCTACCTGTGGGGCTAATAGACATCCTGAGCTCTGATTGGCTGGTGGTGGCTGCAGGGCTGGTGCAGTGGGTGGGGCTTTGGGACCGGCCGTGCTGACTGTCCACACTGGAGACTCTGGACAGACTGGTCCGCAGCGTTGTGGTCTGGAAAAAAAAACAAAAAAGAGGCCTCAGATGTAAAACAATGAAGCCAAATCTATAATAACGTTGTTGTTTTTTTACAAGAATTTTCAATTATCCTTTTTTGACTAAATTTCCAAGACCTGAAAAATGACTTACATGTGTTTAAATAGTATTCAAAATGTCCAACGTGGCACATTAGAAACATAACTCTGCTGCAATATCATTTGGAATTTAGTCAGTTGAAGAAAAAAAAATTTTTTCCTGAGAAATATATTATTCCACTAATTTTACCGACTTAAACACCGGTCATTAAAAGATAATTATATTATTATCACTGTCATTAACACTAGGCAATCGGCCAAGATTTTGGCTACTAACACATTTAGTCTCACTAGCCACTTTGACCGTTTAGATTTTATGAATTTATCTTAGCTTTAGACGTCCTCAACTCCTGTTCTTATGTTTGAGTGTACACCTAATTTAGTATACAGTAATTCATCATGATCAGAGAAAAAATATATAAAAAAAAAAACCCAAAAATAAAATAGACTGGCTAGTAACTTTTGATAAGGACCTGCCACAGTGGAAGTGAGCAAAAAAAGTTAAAATCAGACTTAAAATTCCCCAAACTTTACACCAAAATATAAAATTCCATGACTTTTCCAGGTTTTCCATGACTGTTTTTACCTTTGAGGGTTTGAACTGAAGCGGGAATTTGTTCTCAAAGCTTTTCAGGGTCTCCTCTCTGCCGCCCGACGTCCTGCTGTCACTGTTGTCGTCGCTTCTGTTGCTGTTGATGGTGCAGTCGGCAAATGAGCCTACGCCAAACACAAAAATAACACTCACTCCACACTAACACAGAAAATATAGGCACACATTAACTGCAGAGCTACGGTCGGCACAACAGCGGTCATTACCTGTGCTCGTGGCTGATGAAGAGCCACTTCTGTTTCCAGACGACTGGTTGGAGAGCTTGAGTGGTTCATCAGAGCCGGGGAAATACTGAACAATTCACACACAGGAAGGAAATTTAAATAAAGGGAATTTTTTTTTAATAATAAAACACAGCCGAAGGGATCATTAAGCATTGTAAACAGTATAATACTAACTTAAAAGCATATAAGCAGAGTTCAATGTGTAAATAGTCTTCCTTATGCATTTCTTTAGTCTTCTGTTTGATCCCATTTTATGTTTGTAATGTTTTGTGCTTATAAGTTCTCTACATTAATTTAAACATAATAAAGATATATACTTCTAAAGATGCACCTTTTCTCTCTGGCTTTTAACACGGTGTGAGAGTTTCTTTTTACTTATTGACTCTTAATCTGTTGCTTTTACTCATGTTTTAAATGAGCATCTTATATTATTTTATTATAATGTGTGTTTTCTTGTTGAGTTTTATTGTCTGTAATGTGTGTATTTGGTCTTTTTTGCATTGCTTTGCCTGTGTACAGCACTTTGTCCGTTTGTAATAGTTTTTAAACTGCTTTATAAATAAAGTTGGTATGGTATGCCATATGTAGTTGCAATCAGAAATATTCAACCTCCCAAAGATTTTAAGGATTTATTAATTAAAGATTTTTCAAGAAGACAAAAAGATCCTGGGAGATTTAGTGGCTTTTAGCTCACAATACCGCCTACGTCACAATGACCAGATCTTCTTTGTTGTTGAAAGAGAAATCGGGAAATGCGCTTTTTGTGTTAAGGCTCCTTACGACTGGGATGTCCTTCCTGTTTCTATTTGCTCCTCAACTCCAGTTCGTTTGTTCTAAAATGCTCTCTTAATGCATCTTCAGAACATTTTCTTTTGTTTCTAAAGCAATGTTGGGGAAGGTATTACAGTATAAAGATTTGTTAACTTTGGTGCTTTTGTTGTGTTTACCCTTTAGCCTGTATAATCTCCAATGACTTTGTAAGGTCTTATATAGATTTATTTATGTATTTTTTTATTTTATTTGTACAACCATGAACAACTTCAAAGTCTTTACATTATTTTTATTTCATACAATCATAAACAACTTTAGGAGGTCTAAAGATTTTAAATTTTTATTTTACATGACTATAAACAACTTTGTAAAGCTTTCAAATTATGCTTTTTTTTATTGTCCTGAAATGTCTGAAGTGCCTTTTGTTTTAGACAATAATAAACAACTCCAGTCCAGTCGAGAGGTGTAAGCAGCTGGTTACCAAAAACATTTGTTAGAAGTTATAAAAGTTAAAGGATGCTCCACAAAGTACTGAAGAACTGAATAATAACAGAGTTTAAAGATACCTTTTGGCCATTTTTAGGCTTTATAACAGTAGGAAATCAGGAAGAGAGGGGGTGAGAGACATTTGGTAAACTGTCAGAGTCTGGACTTGAACCCATGACACCGAGGCAGGCTATAGTTGCCCTGTATATGCGCTACCACTGAGCCATACAGCAGCGCTCAACTGTTTTTAAAATAACTCTGTTATGTAACAATAAATCTGTTTGTTTTGGTATTTTATTTCTCATTATCTTTCATTCACAATATCTTTTGAGGTGAGTGGGTCGAACATTTCTGCTTGTAACTTTCAACTTAATAAAAACATAAATATTGTAATTCAATTTATTTTATAATGGAAAAGTGTTTACTTCAGGGCTTAAATTTTCAGGAATAAGCTCTTCCATTTGAGAGAAATTCTTCTGATTCTTATTATTAATAATTACAATTAGAAAAAAATATGTAATGCTTAGTTTATTGAAAAGTGATACAAAGTCATACACAGTTCTTACCTTCATGAGATTGCTCATGGTGTTTCTGACCTCCTCCATCGAGGGTCTGAGGCTGGGCTCTTTGTCCCAGCAGCGGGTCATCAGGGTCTCTATGGGCTCCGGGAGGTCTTTGATGAGAGGGGGCCGTGTACCTACAGAGTACATTTATAATTATTTTATGGATAGCTCTTAATGTATGAGGTAAAATCATGTCCGTTTACTGATAACTAGAGATAACTAAAGTACTTCAAATGATATTGTAGTTTAAGCATAATGAAGGTATTGTACAAACCTCTGTGAACGGCCCACATTATGCAAAACGCTGAGCCGCCGATTTCATCAAATGGTTTCTTTCTTGAGAGAACCTCCCACAGGATAATGCCCCAGCTAAACACATCGCACTTTTCACTGTAGTTACTGCCTGGAGACAAAAACATCATTAAAACAATAAACTCTCACCTCGACTGTGTGTTCTGCAGGTTATTTTTAGTGAAGCCTGGCCAGTCATCCTGATACTTTTACTATTACCAAGAATAAGTCTGAGCTCTGTCGAATAGAATTTTATTTTCAATTGGTGGAAATGCAAATGCAGCTTAAATTACATCTTAATGCAATTAGATAAACAGGGGACAACAGCAACACACACACACAAACAATAAATGCCTATGGACTAATGCAATTTGATAAATATACAACTACTCAGTACTCAGAAAATTAAATTTTGTCTAAATAAATCTTAACTAAATTATAACAATTTAGTTAAGATTTATTTAGGCAAAATAAGGTAAAATAAGTACTCCACTTCAGTACTCAAGTAAAAGTACTGTAACTGTCCATGTAATATTACTGTAGTCCACAATAACTGTTTGAGTAAGTGTAAAAAGTATTGAATGAAAAGTTTACTTAAGTAGAAAGTACTTGTTGTTACTACTACACTTCTAACCCCATTACTACTACTCAGGGGCGTAACGTCAGGCAGTGCAGTTGCTCTGGGGCCCAGGACATGAGGAGGCCCCTTTTATAGTTCTTAATTATAGTCAGTTTTAATGGGTTATGTACAGGCATGATTTAATTTAAGAACAAGCTTTTATTATTATTATTACAATTTTGTATATACATATTTTTTTCACAATATTTACTTAATGTTTTCAAACTTTAGTTGAGCAATAATAAACATATTTTTATGGGACAGATGTTTGAATATTTTAAAGAAATGATTACTCAACTTTAAGAAAGTACTGTGTACTTTTTACACCTTTGACAGTATGATATATGATGTATGTGCTTTATTACTTTAAGGCCCATTCTGAAAACCTATACTACTACTATTACCAATGCTACGATGACTACTAACACTATTACTAATAGGGCAGGGTACCGTTAAACGATACTTTTGTGGTAATGAAAAGAAAAGTTACAATAATACCGGTATCAGAAAAAAGTTATTCAATACCAAGTTTCAATACCTAGTGGGATCCTTTAATGCTCCTTTGCATGTATGAATCAAATAAATAACATACAATAAATCATACAAACTGTTGATTTTAACAAACAGCTAAGAATTTTGCTCCAAAAATTGGTCTTTTATTAGATATTATTTTGTTTTATGATAGTAGAAAATGAAGTAGCAAACCATAGTTATCAGGAAAGAGTATTGTTCAGGTACTAGTATTGAAAACCAGGTATTGTTTAAGTACTGGAATCAAAAAAATCTGATACGGTACAGTACTCAGCCCTAATTACTACTAGTGCTACCACTACTATTACTATTTATATACTATTACTGCCCACTTTGTCACCAGGGCTAAAAAGTACTAGTACAGTTTTTTTTCCAATAATGTCCTTGTAAATGTCCTGGTAAATGACACAAGAAAAAGTATGGAGTTACTTTCCACCTCTGGATTTAGGAGGGGGTCCCATACTTCACTGCTGAAAATGAATGGGTCTGTGTGGCCAAGCGTCCATTTCTCATTTACATGCAATAAAAATAATCCTATTAATCAGCTTGTATTAAACTTGTTAAAACTCACCTTCAAAAACCTCAGGTGCCATCCACGCTGCACTGCCTTTATTGTTGGTCATATAGGTTTGAATGTCACAGGCCGTACCGAAATCGCAGATCTTCAGGACAGTCCCACGAGACACCAGCAGGAGACTGAAACAACACAGGACAATCAGAGAAGCCCAGAGCACACCAAACACGCAAAATGTATGGCCTTTAAGTACTTTTTTTAATTTAAAATTTGCAAGGGGTGGCTATGGGTCCCTACTTTGAGTCTCTTACTTGAGTGGCTTAAGGTCCCGGTGAATCAAGGCTTTCGGTTTCATGGCGTGCAGATAGGCCACCCCCTGGGCGCACTGCAGACACCAGCTCATGGCGTGCGCGGCCGTGTACTGAGGCTGCGGATCTGCACTGTGCAAGACTGGAGAAAAAAACAAAAACAGAGAAATTAGAGAACACAAATGAGTACAGAGTAAATGAGTGTGAATTAGCACGAACAGCTAATATAACATGCATATCATTTACAATTTAAGTCTTTATTTATCTGAGCTTGGGACCCAGGTGTTGTCTATCTGTATCACTGTATTAATACATTTTTGACTGATAAAATGTGCTGCTTAATACTAATGCTAATTTATTATTTATATGAATTAAGTATTGTGTCTTTTTACTTACGGTTATGTAACGAGCCACATTCTGCATACTCCATCACCAGACAAACCTATTTATACATACATGAAAACAATATTAAACATATATTTAAATAGTCCACCAGAAAACACCAAGCATTTCTAAAGAAAGTATAGGTATAGGAATATATTGTGTACAAAAAATATATATGTATATCATAAACTGACCATTCCAATTCATACCAAAAAATAAAATATTAAATTACTTATTATTATTATTATTCCTTTTACTAAGTTTGATATAAGGCTGACATTTGGATGCAACATCTTTTTGTTGTCCTGCAGTGTGACACAACTTTGAAGTTAAATGTAAAGAATATTAAATAATAATTTCAAATATACATTAGTTTTATAAAAAGCTTTCTGTAAGCATTTCAAAATTGTAAGCATAACTATTATTTCTACAACATTTGTGACTTTTTCTGTCACATCGTAGGACATTCACTTGCAGTTTGGCCATTTGAATTCTTGTAAATAAATTAACTTAACATGTCTGTTGTGCTAACTTAATACATACATCCCTGTCCCACACTAAAAAAATGTTTAACATTCAGAATTTTATTTTGTGAAAAACACAGCTGTCACACTACAGGACACCAAACAGGTACACGTTAACAGTTTCTGATAAAATGAGGATTTTACTTAAATAATAATAAAATAAAATCTTCCTTTAAGCCTTTAGCTCACAGCCCTAACTCCAGAGTCTGTCTGGTTTATAAATGACAGATGAGGTCCTGTAGGTTTTGATTTTTCATGTCACACCGCAGGACACCATTTTGATTACAAGATTAAACTTGTTTAAATTTTTATTGTAGGATTCAGGTGCAGTTAAAAGTGTTGTTTCAGTAAAGTACAAATATTTGACATTAAGCCAAAAACTTTATGAACTGTCCCAGACCCTAGTGACTTATTTTGGAAATATTTGTATTTTATATTTTGAAAATGTTACAGTCACGGCGCAGGACATTTTGCTGTTTAACGTTAAAATACAAAAAAAAAAGGTCACACGACTTCTTTCTAAAATTTCAAAGGTTTCATAGTAGACCCTATGTTGCACTGTTGACAGAATTTAGGAGGCAGAAAAACATAATTTAGCAATAATTTTACACGTGAACAAGTTTTTAGTAAAAGTCCACTGTAAACAAAAACGGCACTGATGAATTGGACAAACTGTAAGCTGGCAATAATAAATCATAAATCTCTATGTGTTTTATGTGAACTTACTGGATTGTCACAGGAGCCATAGAGCTTAACAATGTTGGGATGATTCACCCTGGAGAGCTGCCGAAGCTGAACAACAGATGCATACAATACAATAAGCATGCAGTTCTTTAGTAGCCCATGCAGAATTGTTGGCAATAAGGTGAAGATTAGATTTGCATGTTAAATGTACCTCAACAAGAAATGCGTTCTTCTCATTCTCACTTTCTATAGTTTTAATGGCCACATCTTTGCCTTTCCACACAGCTTTGAAAACCACTCCAAAAGTCCCACGGCCAACAACCTAGAAGCAAAAAACAACAACAAAAAAAACACAGAAATAAAAGGTGATTAATAATAACAGAAAGAGTGCCTCAACAAATCAACAACAGATGGACCACACGTTAGTAATAATTACTAATGTGGCAGCTTTTCAGGTCACTTCTGCTGATTTATTTTTTTTATTTAAGCAGAAAATGCAGTGGAATGGAGTCTATTAATAACATCATCATTGGCACAGTCTATAATTAAAAACAGAACAAACTAGATCAGTGGAAAACATGAGCAAACTGATCGGCCAAAAGGTTTTGAAATCGGCTCCATTTCACCCACTAATTAAAGGAAAGTATTAAGTCATATGCAGGAGTATACAGAGGAACACAATCTGCATTCACTTTGAATTTGTTTATGCTGCTGTAGACAGATCATAAACCATTATAATACTACAATCATTAGTTAATGTTGAATATAATAGGCTTGCCAGTATATAAGCAAGTGACAATTTATCTATTAACATTTCTAAAGTAATGCAAGCTCTATAAAAAGGAAAGTCTAAGAGATTTATTATGAACAAACTGACACTTTTATAAAGATATATAGCTTACTATAACTAGCCCAGACCAGTCTGCAGTGTGATATATTGCATGGCCATAAAGCAGTGTCCCAGTTTTCCTGGAAATGGGGGGTCGTATGAAAACGACGCTGTGGGGCTGGGGCTGTTTCAAACTCGGGGCTCACCCAAACAAACCTCTAATAGTTTTCTGGTAAGAGGCCTTCGAATAGACCAGAGAGCAACAAAAGTCACAGCCTTTAATACGCTTTCGTCTGTCCCGTTAAATCTTATAAATCCTAGAGCTAGTTCTTTCCATAGCCGCTTGTGTGTTGATAACTTTACCGCCTCGACTTGGATGTCTTCATACTGGATGTCCTCGAACAGGCAGGCAGCCGCAGTCTCCACCATCGCAGCGCCGCGGCCCCGCTGCTCGACACAAGCCCACGGCGGTGGAGGAGAGAGCCGAGGCTTCTCTTGTGGTTGTCCGGACAAAAGGATACGGGGAGACGCTGGTTACTTCCTGTCAAACAGCCGTTTCTCATCTGTTGCTGTGAATTCAGGAAGTAGCAACCGGAGAGCTAGGAGCTGCGTCGTTACGCATACGTGGGGTGCGCGCTGGTGACCATTCCGCCGCCAAGAGGAAAAATATCGTCACCTCCTGATAAGTCTTTAAAACACTGTCGTGACTCAAAATAACATGGGTTTAGGGAAAATAGTAATTCGTTGTCTAAAAACACCGTCTGTGTACCGCTGCGTCGCGATGCTCGTCTTGAATGCAGCTTTGTTTTGATTTGGACCGCCACAAGGGGGCGACAAATTACTTCAGACAGTCGTATCAAAGGCGAGCGTGAAAAATAAGGCGTTTCAAATGCACAAGCCTAGATTAATGCCTGAGGAATCAGGTTAGACCTACATTTACATACTCCATATTTTCACACTGAGTAAAAGCCCAGTGATTTGATTAATTTAAACTGGCCTTTGGCGCACACTCAAGCCGTGCATACACCTTCATTTGACCACTTACTTGGACTTTTATCCCAGGCCACTGAACACACAGCTCTAAGCAAAGGTATAGGCTCCAAAGACATGCACTTTAATAATCAATGTTAACATACAAAATGGGTGAATTAATAAAATTAAGTGAGAAGTTTATTTTTAAATCGAGGTGATGCTTCTCTAAAATTAAATCTCTACACACAGCACATCATTTACAAATTATATACTACAGGAAACTACAAAATGTCATCCTAGTGCAACCTTTTCTGCAGACAACACGCCAATGATTAAACACCATAGGCTGTAATTGTTACTCATGGTTGTCCATTCATTCCATTTTTTCAAACATATCTCCAATCCTGTTCATCTTCTGACAGACTTACAACACTAACCCTAACACTGGCAGTAGTTTGTTCAAAATAAATATGCACAAAACATAATTACATCTTTTTTTTTTAAAGTAACATTTTCTTCTGTGCAGCAGCAGCATTTATCAGCAGCATTCGGGCAGTGGTCCATCAGCGTTTAGAAGTCCTTGTGTAGTCCCCTTGTCTATAAAGTGCATGTTAGTTCAGTAGTTTAGCTGCAGGTCTCTCTCGGTCGGTCTCAAACTGGTTTTGCTTGCGCTGTTTCCTGCGGTTCATTTTAGACATGTCTTTATCAAACACTTCTCCGGATCGCAGCGCAGACACCAAGTCATCGAACTCCCCACTCCGATGACCATCCTCGTTAGCTTTTTTCTTCTCCCTTTCTTTCTTCAACTAATGGAACAACAAGAATTCAAATTAATATCAATGTCTATGGATTTTTAGCTTAGATCAGATTTAGCATATGTTGTATATACCGCTGCCTCCATTAGTGCACGTTTTTCTTCCTCTTCTTTGCGCCTGATCATGTTCTCGTTGTCCTGTTTGGCGTCTGAGAACGACGTCATGAAAGTGTCAAAAATGCCAAAAAACTCATCTGGCTGCATGTTGGAAGAGTCTTCTCCAAAATGCCTCAGTGCCTTTGTAAACTGATGGGGAAAAAAAAGAGGCTTTATATTGTACTTTGACATGTGTTAACAATGGGATTTGATTTCTTTTTTAACTCACCAGTTCTTTGGCTTCACTGAGTGACTCTTCCACCTCAGAGAAGCTGAAAGTGGCCACTGTAATGAACTGACTGACCACTGGGATGAACTTATCCACTGGGCCCTGATAGGACTGAGACTGCTGGTACTTTAGCTCCTGGAGTATACAAAACAAATGCACATATGATTAGTTAGAAGGAAAAAAAAATAAATGGTGCAATGATTTTGTTGTTTCATACCGCCTCAACAATCTTCAGACCAGATCTCAGGTTTCCAATGTCCTTCTCCAACTCAGTCATACTGCAGAGAAGAAAAGACAGTCAGCCATTAAAGGTCCTATGAGCCGTATATATTTTTTATATTTCATAAAAATGACCCACATGTGTGCAAAGATGATGTAAACATGTTTAAAACAATTATTTTTACTGATAACAATGGTACAGTTGATTTATTAACCAGTACAAGCGCATGCTGCTTATAGTACCTTTAACAGATATATTCATATTGCTAGAAAACCTTTACTGGCATTTTCTGCAAACTAGAACCTACCTCTCACTCTATATAAGACCAATATACAAGTAGCACCAACTTGTACTAAAATATACTGTACCTGTTCTATCACATTTCATTGTTGTTTTTTATACTGTTCTTATGGGAATGTTGCAGCAAATATGAATATGTGTTGCTTTTATTCAATTTTTAATGTGTAAAAATATACAGTATGTTTCAATAATGGGCAGGGGTGTCCTAAGGGGGCAACGGTTATGATGATTCCAAGGGCCCATGACTGACAGGGGTCCAGGAAAATCTTACAATATTATTTTAGCTTAGTTTGTGATGGTAGGGCCCAATGTTAAATATCTTTCAAGGAGCCCAGAAAACCAGGCAGAGCCCCTGATAATGGATAAAAACAGTTTTATAGGAAATTTGTCATCTGTGTTTATGAATATTATAACATTTAGGACCTAAAATCTTACAAAGTATATATATGTATATTTTTTATTTGCTCCTTTTGTAAAGTAACTAGTATGTCTCTTGTGCCCTTTCATTTCAAAGCACTCAATACTTAAGATGTGAAAGTACAGTTTGCTGTTTATGCGAAG
The DNA here is from genome assembly GCA_020698575.1 of Bostrychus sinensis. Lineage (NCBI taxonomy): Eukaryota > Metazoa > Chordata > Actinopteri > Gobiiformes > Eleotridae > Bostrychus > Bostrychus sinensis. The sequence continues at coordinate 10,143,176 of CM036258.1, forward strand.
TAATTTACAATAGAAACTTAATTATGAATACTATCCAATTTTTTCCATATTACAACTATGAACCTCTATCTTGTGTTTTTGTTCCTCTTAGTGTCTTACTTGACTTTTGCAGCATCTGGCACATTTTGCAGCTCCTCACTGAAGTTCATCACCTTTGGGTATTTCTGCTGCAACACCGTGATCAAGTAATGGAGGAGGGTAATGTTTCTGCACAAACCACAAACAATATTGTACAATTACCTTGGGCAGTATGTTAAAGCAAGAGGGAAACAACAGAGTCTAGAGTTTTTACATACCTGTCTGCACTGGACTTGGTGTCAGCGATCTTATTGAGACTGTTGACTTTGAATCCATAAGCGTTGCCCCTTTGTCCTTTGTTCATGTAGTTTCCAAAAGCCAGAACTATTTCTAAAAGATGTCGCAGGGAACCACTCTTCGTCACCTCTTTAGACGCAAGACTTAGAGCTGCAAACACAGAGAAAATCCTGTAAATGGCCTCCTTCGTCTAATTTGTAATTTCAACTTGAGCGCCTTTGCTGTACCTTTTATTTTAGGTTTGACGTCCTCCAGCCTTTCTGCAAATTTCTTTTTGAAGTAAAGGGACTGAAGCCTCTGCTGATAGTGGTTGATCCTGAGGATAGAGAGAGAGAAGTTAAAAATATACTGTGAGTTTTTTTCAGTAGGCAAAGGTGTCTTGGGTCATTGGCAGTTTGTGTTTTGGCATTTACCTGCTCATGTCGTACATGAAGCGGTCAGCTTTGGCCATTCGCTCCAGGTCATTCTTGTGCTCCTCCAAAAGCTCAATGTCACCCTTCTCTGGGATAAACTTCAAGAGCTGACAAAGAAAAAGTCATGCATTTCAGTTCATTTACTGATTTTGTGTATAGACCAGTATCGTGTGCCTCTTAAAAACACAAGGCGATATTCATTCATCTTCAAGGTTGTGGGTGGATGGAGTCCTATCAGGGCCACAGACAGAGCTGATGGGGCCCCGGACAAAACCTCCTGAGCTGAGGCACTCCTGTACATAATTAAACTATAGAAGGGTCCAATTTTGTCCTGGTTGGGCATATAAAGATTAAAGTTGCACGATACACAGAGAAGAATCTATGCTCATGGACATTGCTTCATTTAAATTCAGTCAACTTATACCCTGCATTAAATCTGCTCATAATTATTGACGAGGTTACACTGAGATCCCCTTCGCATCTTGTGATGTAGATATTTTTGTACCTGCTCGAGCATGTCTTTAGGTAAGTCCTCCTGTTCGTCCATGGTCAGGATCGCACATCGAATCTCCTCATTGGTCAGCTTCAGTCTGCGAGATAATGGGATAGTTTACAACCTCCTTGCTGAGAGGCAGGTGTGCTAAACCCCATTATTATTGTTATTATTTCAAAGTAAACAATTGATATAACAGTCAAGTAGGCAAAATTACTCCAAAACTATTTATTGCACATCTTCAGGCCTGTCCCACTGACCTTGAAAGCAGGATGTTGCAGTTCTGTGCTCGTCGGCCATCGATAACAGAAAGCTCCTTCACCTTCTTCACCACCGAGAGTTCGTCCCCTGTTTCTTTCTGTGAGCAAGGAGGGTAAAAGGGGATGAAGCCAACTAGGACAAATGTGGTCTATATTTATGCATAATATAGTACAATCTGTTGGTATAATACCGGTGGTTTCTGATAGGCCGAGAAAGTTTTCTGGAAGTCTTCGAGGTCCAGTGTCTTGAACACTTTGAGATCATCTATATCTTCCCAAACAGTGCCATTCACCTTGTTCTGAAATGATCCACAAACAAAATTAGCAGCAGCAATTTTCCTAATCAAGTGAAGCACTGCATCCTCACAAAAATATAACATTTTAACACCAGGTTCTCAGAAAACGCAGTGTGCATGGCATATAAAATCAGTATATACAGTAAAGGAGTACTGCTGGAAAGTAAATAAAAATGTAAATTACTTTTTACTTGAGTAACATTTCATAAAAAGGTTATGTAAGTAAATTTGCCATATCTCTAAGTATGTTTGGAAAATGGGTAGTTATAGTAGTTGGAGGAGATGTAGTAGTGGTAATATTAGAAGTAGTAATAGCAGCATTAGTAATGGTGGTAGTAACAGTGGTGGTTGTAGTAGTGGAAGTAGTAATGATGGCAACAGTAGTGTGTAGTGGGTACTAGTACTTTCTTCTACAGTAAAGTTTACATTCTGTACTTAACTTTTACTTAATAATTTTGCACGTTTACTTCTACCAGGGTAATATTACTTTGAAGTGGGCAAAATACTTTTACGTAAGTACCGTTCTTGAGTAGTTCTTCCACCTCTGCAGATCACTTTCATTATAACTGTACCTCGGGAAGTTTGCTCCAGTTGAATGACTTCATAGGGCTCGAAGGTTTGGGGGTGTTCTTCACTTTGGAGCTTCCCTGTGGCGCTCCAGGTGGAGGTGGAGGGGGCGGGACAAACGGGAACATCCCAGATCCTGGTGGTCCTCCTGGGGGAGGTGGAGGAGGAGGAGGGGGCGCTGGCGGAGGTGGAAAAGACGGAATAGGACCCATAGGAGCCAGACCCCCAGAGTTCACAGGAGGTCCACCTGGGACATTGGAGCTCTACAAACAAACAACCAACAGTGAGAAAAGACAAGATGTGTGAATTAAGATTTAGTGGTCGGTGTGAACGTACAGTGCTGAGCTGCTGCAGCCGCGACGACAGTTCAGCCACTTGGAGCTTGGCCTGTCTGTGCTCGTTGGACTCTCGCTCAAGTTTGTCCTTCATTTTGTTCAGCATCTCCAACATGTCCTCCTTCTCTTTGTTCTTGGCCTCACACTCACGCTCTTTCCTCTCATACCGCTGCTGTAGGCTCTGATGCTCTGAAGACAAAACACAGAGAAGCCACTTAAAAATCTAGTCTTTAATATTGTATACTGACATGTATTTGTTATGTATAAAGTTATTTTTAGACATCAATAGTTCCTTAACAATCACTTTTCTGCAAGATGGACCTGGCATAATTGAAGAAAAAGAGGTTAGTGATTAGTGCAGCCTATGTGCCAGTCCTCAACTAAATGTGGGGTTGGTACCCAGGCCAAAGTATCATGTGAATGAATACCTTTGGAGACCTCAAAAGGAAAGGGAGCAGCTAAAAGGTACTTTTTATTGTGAAGCTAAATACTATGTCATGTCCTCCTCATATGTTTTTTAGTGTGTGGCCATCTATGAAAAAGTTTGAACACCCCTGATTTACAAGAAAGGGTGTATTGACTTGTTACGACATCATCATGTTTTTGTCACTTATGAATGAATTGGACATAGATGATGTGAACTTTGGACTGGGTCAACAGTCAATCAGAAATTTGGGCCTCTGTGTGAACTCAATTAGACAACATGATACTAGGGTAATGACACATGCACCTCAGAAATCAGCATTTACCTTTCCTCATTGTGTCGGCTTGGTCTTTCCATTGTTTGACCTCATCCTCTTTGACCAGCCTACACAAAAGCATAAACGTAACAAATGAGTAAACCACTGAATATCAACTACTTTAATAACAGTGGTACTTTGTATGAAATGACCACTGTACAAAGACATGGATGAATTGCACTTACATGCGGATAATATTTTTAACATTGAAGTCTTCCAGTGGAGCCACATCAGGGTTTTCTCCTTTCTCTGTTTGCAGTACGATCTGCTGAATGATGCGGTCCAGCAGCACCCAGTGCTGCCGAGTGGTGCTGCTCTGTTTAACTGTACAAACACCACAGCAGTTATCAATGGCACTTGTTGAAATGGTGTAATGGTATATAATGGTATATGAAGGTGGTCTTACAGGGCATCATGAGGCAGTGCTGCAGCGCTGACAGGAAGTGTGGGTACAGTTCAGTGTGGCTCAGCTTCTTCTTGATCATCTCAAACATCTGGCTCGCACTTTTAGTGTCTATGTGGACCTGAAGTGACACATATGATGAAGTTATTTTATTGTTTATGTATGTTTTTATTCAAAGGTCTACTTTATTGTCCCCATAGGGAATTTCTTTGCATTTCAGCCAGGATCCTGGTCAGGAGTACCTAGCTGGAGGATTAATCTATTCATGTTTTAGGTTGATGGGGGAAACCGGAGCACCTGGAGAAAACCCACCCAGACACAGGGAGAACATGCAACATACAGTATACCAGCTTTTCTGCTGTAATTGTCCTAGTCAGTAAACTTGGTTATCCCATGCATTCACTATGGTCAGCTGGGACCTGGGGCAAGAAGGCTTCTCATGGGCCCATAATAACAGAAAATATAAGAAGAGGGACCATTTCTGGGTCCCTTTGACCCTGAATCCTGAGACAACAGACCCCTTTCACCCACCCTGTTGATGGGCCTGGTACCCAGAGAGAAGCCTCAGCAACAGAGAAATTGTGTCATTCTCATAATAGTGGTGTATAAAGGACTTACTGTGTCAAAGCGTTTGCTAAGCTGGAGCTCATCTTCATTCCTCAACATCTCGAAGTAGTCAAGATGTCTGAAAAGACAAGCAACACAATTACAAAGTCATTTAATTATACTATACATCTGTTTACTTATTACCACTTCTGATTATTCTAGTGATACATGAGTGTTTTACCGTACACGTCTAAAGTGGCGTTCTCGTGGGAGCGTAGTTTGTCAATGACAGGCTGAATGCCCAACATCAAAAACTCATATCGTAGATGGATACGAAACTCCATACTGGTCTGAAGAAACAAACAAGAAAAAGATACATTTAATAAACCATAGAACATAGAACTGTGTATGTCTTTACAAGTAGGTGAGTTTTTCCTGACCTCTCCAGCTCCTTTACTGAGGACAGCATTAATGAAGCTCATGATCGCGGTCTTCAAATTCACTTCATCTCTGTAACGACCTGTAGATCTGTCCAAGTCATTTATCAGACTCTGAAAACAAAAGGATGGACATATAAAATTACACTTTTATGACTTCTGAAGGCTTCTATTTGTTCATCCCATAATTAACAAAACATATATCCCACCTGAAATCGTGTCCTTTCTGCAGCAAATGTCTGGTAATGCGTCATGGCCTCCAATACTTTCTTATGTCCCCCTGGTACCAAACACACTGCCCCAAGAATCTCAAGCACAGACACCTACACACACACACACTGTTAAGTCAAAGCAATGTCTTCTTTTTTTTTCTTTTTTTTTGGTTGGACAGTAACATTTTAATATCAGAGTGAGTTATTACCTTGGTTTTGATGTTTTCAGTGGCCAGGCTTTGTGCAATAATGTTGATGCTCTCACAGTGTCCCAGGACGTGAGCGCGCCCCTGTGTGTTGTTCATGAGAGCGTTGATGCAGCCGATCAGGGAGGTGTGAATGTTGGACTCTGAGGTCTCATAGTCCATGGTCTTGAGGAAGTTCAGGATACAAGACAGGCCGTCCAGCTCAATGAATCGGGTCACGAACCTGGACAATGGCACGCTGTTATAGTATGACTTAGTATTGGATAAGCCATTGCCTGATTAACAGTGGAGCACCTCATTGGTTGTGTCCTCAGTGCTGTCTTCAGGCCTTCCACGATCTTATGCCTGCCATTGTCATCCTCACCCTCCAAGGCCACCAGAGTCTTCCTCTGTAGAGAAAAGGGAAAGTATGTTTGTATTTGTGTGTAACATGAGTTGTGTAGAGTAACAGGATGAATATTGTAACTCACAGCAGCTATGGACCTCAGCTGGTCAATGTAGTAGTCAGGCCAGTGAGTCGCTCCTTTATCCACCTCTGCTTCCTGTCAAACACAACAGAGTTTACACAATATTTGTAATAATTGTTTAACAAGTAAAAGAAAGACCGTGCAAAGCATGGAGCAAACAGGCTTGATCAGAATCCAAACAAAGTCCTATTTAAATACATGAAATGCATTTAACATGGTGAGTATAACTATTTTCTACTATGTTTGCGATTAAACAGCAACTATAAAGGAAACCATGCATAGTGAAAGCGAAAATGACATGGAGGAAAAATAACTAGGTCTGGAGTTGAACCAAGGGTTCTTTGCTTTTGTGGTTTGTACTTGCGTCTTCTTCTGGGTGTGAACACAAAGACAAAGGAAAACACTAATTTATTCACTGACTGCAGGTGTGCAGCCAGGAGTGTAAAGGCTGTAGTTGTCTTTCCAGACACAAGGGGCAGTAACAAGACATTTTTGGAGTAGAAAAGAAATAACAATAATGACAATGATTTTATTTTATTTTTTTACAATAACGGATTTACAATTATAAATAGCATGAAAGAACTAAGTCCTCATTCAAGCCAAGGTAGCTTGTGGCCTTGAGAACATGAATCTAATAAGCTTCTCTTTGTTTAAGCTGCTGGATTTTGTCATTTCCATGATGACCCTCTCTAAATAAAGCGTTGTTTTACTATATTGTTTATAGCTTATTGCTGGGTTTCAGATGACGTCACAACTTCTCTATAGGCCTGTAGTCTTTAATGGGTTGCCTTCACGTGATGTCAGTGTTCTAAAGGGCCTATGTTGTGAGACTGAGCTGGAAGCCAGGGTAAAATTCTATGTTGAATCAGCTGCATTCAAAATGCAGATGTGTTGAAATGGTTTATGGTTAGTATCTCTGCAGTTATAGGGTCCATCCACATGAAACAAAAACTGACACAAAGTCCAACATCTCTTCTGTTTGCACAAATTTCCTCAGGTGAACTTGTTGTTGACATTAAGTAGAAATTAAGCCAGAAAATTAATATAGAACACCCAATTCCCTAATCAGGTTCAATATTCGTGGATTTTCTGTTCAGATATTTCTTTTAAAAATAGATAGCATGTAGTCTAACCTATACAGTAATACAGGCTCCTGCTCTCCATTTGAGTTTTTGACATTATCAACTCCAGAATGTGAACAGGACAACAATTCCATAGTTGGTTGTGTTCACGTTCTATATTTTGATGATGTCAGAAGCCCAGACAGACGGCATGGGCCTGTGTTACGGTAAAGGTGAGGTACTATTTTTAAAAGAAATATCAAAACAGAAAATCCACAAATGTCAGACCTGATCATTTTTTGTGAGCAACTGCTCACTTCAGGTACATTTGTACTGACTGACAGGACTTTGAACTTGAACTTTGTGTCAGTTTTTGTTGCATGTCTATAAGCCCAGTACTGGCAGAGATATACCACATCAATAAACCATAAACCACATCAAGACATCTGTATTTTGAATCTTTAGCAGCAGATTCTACCACAGAATCCTCACCTGCCATCTCAATTTTAAACTACAGACACTACTATGACGCCATGCCGACTGTATCTATTGGTTGTTTTCAGATTCTAGAATGTGATGATGTCACACTCTCAGACGAAGGGGGGCAGGAGCCAGTTTTCCTGTATAAGCTATAACCTGTGTTCATAAGAAATATTCAAAAAGAAAATGCATTAATGTTGAAACTGATCATTTATATTTGTGACAAGGTCCATGGTCTCGCAGTATGTGTCCTACCACATCAAAAAATCTGCATAGTAATGATAGACTGCCCCATCTCATTGAAATACTACAGGCCTATAAAATGTTGTGAAGTCATCTGAAACCCTTCAGCATTCTATGACATCACATGAACACAAACTATATGCAGAGTTTTTGGTGTTGTATAGCAAGATCATGGACGTTGTCACTAATGTAAATGATCAGGTTCAACATTTGTGAATTTTCTTTTAGGTTATAACTTATGCAGCACTGACTCCTGGCCGCCATCTGAGTGACACATCATCTAGAAACTGAAAACAACCAATAGAATATTTTCTAAATATGGTTATTATTGTTATGATAAAGTGAAAAAAGCCCAAACCACAACCTGTGACTGGGCCCGCTCTACACTTCTGTGATGACTCTTAGCAGTTCTTACCATTCTCTTACTGCAATAAATGTGCCATTTTTTCTCCGGCGGCAGAGCGAACATGCGTTCCCTGTGCTCCTCTGTGAGATCCAGTTCATCCTGGACAAAAATAATGTCAGATCCCCAAAGTTTTACTGCAAGCCTCAACAATAGCCTGCATGTGTGAAACTCACCACCAGCTCTGTGAACATGGTGTCCAGCTCCTGGGCCGGGGGCATGGGCAGATTGGGCTCCAGTCCCATGAAGAGGCTGGGGTTGTCATGGCAGTAGGTGATCTCCGGCTGGTGCTCCCTTTCTTTGAAGCAGCAGGAAAACATGGAGTAAAGTTTTCCTTCCTGATGCTGCTTCCCGTGTGAAGCCATCGTTCAGCAGCTTCTTCCACTGCAGAGACAGAGGAGGCAGAAGTTACAGGCTGAACATCCTCATCTTACTGCAACAAGGTAAGCATGCCACCCACTTTGCCAATGAGGTGGGAGGAAATACTAATTTACAAACTTTATCAAATTACTGGAGTTTTTTTTTCCCCATCAAAATGTAACTTGTAAATGTAAAAGTATGGAAGTACTTATTATAAGATACCTTTTCTCCATAAAATTACATTAAAGGCAATACAAGCAGCATGTGCTCGTACTGGTTTGAAAACGGTACTGCAGTCCAAATCAAAACAGTGATCTTTTTTTTGATTGGACGATTGACAATGCAATTTTAGACCCAAAATACAAAATGTAAACAAAAACAACTTAGCCATTATGTAATATGTATTTTTAATTGTCAATAACTCAACTGTACCATTGTTATCAGTAAAACTAATATTTCATATAAGCATGCTTACCTCATATCTTGGCACACATGTAAGTGTAAGAATTTTTATGAAACAAAAAAATATATCCTGCTAATAGCACCTTTAATAAATGACTTAAGTAAAAGCACATTTCCAGTTACTTTCCTGCTCTGGTATTAATTGACAGAAAACAAAAACACAAACAAACAAACAAATAAAACTGAAAAAAAAAAAAAAATCACCTAGCTATATCCTTGCTTTCAAAAGCTAATGGTTGTTTGGTTCTTGTGAGCAGCTAAAGCTGCATGACAGATTTATATTAAAGCTAACTATGCTAGTGATTAGCCATTATAGCCAGAGTCAAAAAGTAATTCTACACCACTCTACATATTTATGATTTAACTAATTTATACCTGTGTGAATTTATACCTGTGTGAAGTTGCCCCTATAACTGTAAAATAAAAGGATCATTTGACCAAAGATAAAAAGTTTGAGGACATGATCACTTTTTCTTAAAAAACATATTTCCCAGTTGATGTACGGTCAAAATATTGGCAGTAATACATGGATAAAACTTCATTATTAGAAGATGATGAAGTGATTGCACTGGGCAGACGAGAAGTTCAGGAGGTGGGACAGTTATAAGAAGGAGAGACTCAACAAACAGGTTGGTCTGGACACACCTACAGCCGAAATAAAGCATCCACTGAGATGCAGCTACTGTCAGAGGGGTGCACAGTGACCTGTAGCTTATTCTGCATAAGTGGTTTCCCCCATTATAAAGAGCTTTTCACATTCTTAACTTGAGGGACAAGTGTTATCCCAAAATCTTACTCTAAAGCATGCGCCAAAGCTGGATCAGTGACATTGCAAATGTTTTACAACTAAAAACACAGCTGTTATCTGCAGAACAGTAAAACTAGGTGACTACTGTTGGTCTGATAAAGCACATTTTAGAAAGTGAGGAAGGAATTCTGTTTACTTTAATCAGATTCTGCTGTAAAGTGGTGGCAACTTCTCCACAAGAGTTGTAAAGCTTCATAAGATTGCAACCAGGTCAATGCAGTCGCTCTACTGGATTATGAGTCCCCAGTCCTAACTCTGATTAAAGCAGGTTTTTGAAATGTGGCCATTGTTGGACCACATTTTGGGGATACAGCAGAAGTCTGTGGTCCAAGAGCCCAGAAAAACAAATGGCCTTGATTGTCAATTCTCTAATAATAGCACTGTGATTTAGTAGTCAGCGCCATTCACCAAAGCTAACATTTTATATAGCATCTTTGATAGATAAAGCACAACCATACATTGACAAAGTGATTTTCCATGGTTCTTAGTCTATTTGTTCAACAGTTATTCTTCTAATGTGTTGTCTTTAATGACAATAAAGCAGCTAAATTGAACAAAATCATAATAAAAATATCCACATAGACATTATTTCCTATTAGAGCAGTTCAGTTCAGTTTTGGTTGCTCTGTTTCTTTCAGGGGACACCACAGACGCGTTTGCACAGTACTTTTAGCTAAGGGTTTTAAGTCGGATGCAACCCTTTCCATTTATCTGCGTTTGGGACCGGCACAGTTTGGTTTCAGTTGGGGAAACAAGCTTCTGACCTCCCACATAAAAAACAGGGATACCAACCACTTAATACAGAGCTTTATTGCTATCTCTTCCATTAAATGTCTTAGGCCAGAAGTGGATATGGCTGGCTTGTTATGACCATGAATAGAAATAAAGCACAGTACATTTAAAGTGTCTGAATTTAAGGGCCTCACTTTGCTCTGGTCCGGTCAATGCTTTTACGTAACGATTCAGTCAATTTAATGGATGTAATGGAAGGGTGCTGCGGGACCTCAATAGTAATCAGCCGCTCTGTGTATATTCATGGAGCGTATGGATTGATGTGAGGGTTATAACTCAGTCTGTGGTTGGGCTATGTGATGAGTCCACACAGTTAGATCAATATTTCCCCATGGCCTCAAGGCAAAGCGAAAGGCAAAGGTCAGTATCTGTGGCACAACAGTGGAGCGGATTCACTCACTCAAGGACGGCAAATATTTGTTAAACGTTTGTTGTTTTCAGTAAGTACGAAAACAAATCATTAAGCCAGGGCTGCACAAGACTGAGAAAATATGCAAAAGGCAATACCTTGATTGAATATTGAGATAACGGTGAAGCTAGTGATTTTTGGCATATACATTTTTTGACATATATGTTTAATAATGTTTTTTAGGAGTGGGTTAGAATCAAATCTTAACAAAGACTAAGCCAGGACTTAACAAGGCAAACGGAATGCAATAACAAGGCAATAATAGGACAATTATTTTGACAGAATAAATCTCAGATGGCGGACCATAACATCATTGTCTTGCATTTATTTTCTTACATTTGCTGATGTCAGTAACAATAAATTTGCAATATATTGTGCAGCCCTGTGAACCCATTACTGCTAGCATGGAACTAGTTTTATGACCTTATCTATCAAGGACAGTTTTAAATGATGTTTGTAGGAAGGGGAAATGCCACCATCAATAATGGTCATTGTCCAAAGTGCAGACACGTTCAGTAAAAAACAAACCCTATTGAAGTTAATGGTGACTCGCAGGCTCATCACAGCAATATTATGTGATCATTTTTGATTATTCCGCTCTATGCTCAGAAGTGGTGACTTTTATTGACAGTTTTTCAGTGTTCTTCCTTGTCTCTCAGTGCCACTGTTTGTATGTATTGTATGTAATTAATTTAGCCCGCCTCATCTATAATAGCTTTAGCTTAAATGTAATTGACCTGAAAGTGTTGTAGTATCTATACTAGATTTAAGCATAGCTTTTGATTTTTGATCAGACATAAATATATGTTCACATGTAGAGTAGTATTTATTTGTAAATGTATATTTTTTTCAGGCTGCACAAGTAACAGGAATAGGCTTGAGACACATGTGACCCCTAATAAGAGGCAAGATTACATTTTACTGTTTTGTGTAACATAGCACTCACACTTCTTCCTTTTCTTTTCAGCTGTTCCTCTTTAGTGGTCACCACAGGGAAGTATCTGCCTAAGCCTGTCCTCTCCACCCTCTTCTCTCACACCAACTAACTTACACTTTCACTACATCCAAAAAAATCTCCTCTTCGGTCCTCTTCTAGGCCTCCTGCTTGGCAGCTCTAACCTTAGCATCCTTCTACCCAGATATTTACAATGCTCTGTGTCCAAAATATCTCAGTCTGGCCTCTCTGACTTTATCTCCAAACATGAGCTGTCCCCCTGATGTACTCATTCCTAATTCCTCAGCATCTTACCCTCTGGTACCTTTAGCTCTGTGTCTTGTCTTTTTCCTAGCGCCCCTGTCTCCAAACCATACTACCAACAATTAAAACCGACTCTTAAAACTTCCAAAACGCTGCAATTTTAAAATGAATCATATCTTGGGTTATAGGAGAGGGATTGCACATTGTAAACATTAATGAATTGTGGTCATGTGGTGAACAGGGCTTTTTACACACTGCTGTTGTTACCAAAATGACAGTCCCCACCTTGAGAAATGCTTGGCTCTAAACACAGGTGTGAACCAGATTTCTCAACATCATGAAAACACAACACTGGGATGATTAATGAATGCACGCCTCTTCAAGAACAGCACTCTTTCTTCACAAGCCTCAAAGGCAAATCATAAAAAATCTTACTTTGAAGAGAAAAAACTGCATTAAATATTTTACACTGTACTTTAAAGTAAACCAACATTGTTTCCTTGTTTAATCTAGTTGTCATGATGGACACGGGCTGCAAATGGACAAAAGAGTGCAGACACTGATAAAAAACAAATAGGAAATACAGAGAAAAACCTATTAGTCAGAAGCACACCTTCATTGGCAGAGCTCCTGCGAGTGAACCTTCCAAACCCCAAGGCTGTTATTTAATCAGATGCAAGTTCAAAAACATGATTTATAAATAGAAAACTTGGCATCAAATTGTAAGCTGTTTTTGAGTCACACGAGTGTAAAGTTGGGTCAATACTGTATGATATAGGAATCAAAAACAGAGAAATATATTGCTTATAATCCAGTGTATACAGTCCAATATCATATTCCTATTATCCGTGGGGGACAGTTTTGAGTTTTAGTTCTGCGTCTACATTATTTGAACTGTGCCACTGACCTGGATAAACTAAAGGCCAACAAAACTTTAACCCCCATGGTCCACAACACTGCACAGTTTCAGTCACAAAACACCATAAACTAAACTACTATAATTCATACGATATATATTTTTTAGCTTTTCTAATCTTCTTAAATGTCATATTAAAGCATCACCTATCACTGGTTCTTCTATAATGAGTTTATAGTATTCCAGTTGTATATTATACTATATTTACCTTCATGTCTGATGTACTGGATGTTTTACTTGCGTTATTTTTAAGCTTAGACCAACATTTCCCATTAGATCTATTTTTATAAGAGACACATTTACAGTGAAATTGTACACACATGTGAACAAGAATATTCTACAACTAGAACAACACTAACTTTTTACATTTGGACCAAATAAAAGATTCTGTTCTGAGTGCAACAACACTGATGCATATAGGACCACTTCTATACTGGCTTCTTTCTCTGTATTATTAAATGTGTAAAAGATTTTGATTAACAATATACATTTTCTGTTTTAAGTCTTTTATAGTGAAAAGTGGGTTTATTAGTAAAAACCTATTACGTCTGGATTATAAAAGTAATAGTACACAACAAGGCATTTTAGAAATCAGAACACTTTTGACTCATTTAAGTCTTCAGCCTATAATGACTTTTTGATTTCTTTTTAATCTTACCTTTCTTACACAGGACAGAGGTCTATGTGACGCAGTGTGAAGCCATTACAGGTCCTTTCAGTTGTGAATGAAGCAGTCATGTCAACAAAGAGGTAAAATCATTAGCTTCTTTTCAGACGTCTTTCAAACATTATATCAGCTGATAATCACAGGGAGGGACTGCGTGTGGCTTCTTCTTGTCTTGTCATGTTATCTGTAATCCCGCTTTGAGACAGATTGTCAAAACTCTGAGCTCCAGACCATATAATGAGGTTAATTTGAAACTTTAAGCAACCACAAAAAGTAGCTCAGAAATAGTAATTGTAAAGATTATATCCTTAAAAAGGTGATCTGGTCTACTGGAGTGTTGTCCATATATCAGCGCCGTTTTTCTAAGTCCACTGTGTTTGAAGCTGTGAATGTGAAGAGAAACAGATTCAGATTGTCAGATTGGTTAGGGTGAGAGTGTACAGTGTGTGTGTGGCGGGCTGAAAACACACGCTACTGCATTCCTGGTACAGCCAGTCACACCCCAACCTCACCCATCCAGCTCTGTGCATGTGTGTGCAGAAGTGCAGCTCACGTCTGACAAAGATCATTGTTAGCTCATCACCAGAAACTGGCTAATGCTTACATAAGTCCTGCAAAGTTTTTATGATTTATGTCACTTTCACTTGAAACAAAAAAGAAGCAATGGTACAGCCTAACATGGCTTTCAGACATAATGTTGCATATGTGGCATATGAATAATACCACTGCAACCCCAGGAATTTCATCTGGAGAATATAATTATAAATTGGGATATAATAGAAAATCTAAGGCACACAAGCCCATACACTGAAGGACAAACAGACTAAGTTTACACATTCATTTTACAGTTTGCTAATTTAACAATTTATTTTTAACTTTTCAACAATAAGAGCCACAAATTCAACACACACACAATAAACACAAATACACAATAGCTCATACACTTAATTAAAACCAAACTATGAGGGCTAAAGGCTCATTTATACTGTGTTAGATACACATTTGGATACAGACGGAGCGCTCTGTCCGCCCTCTGCATTTATTCTGTCCGTACATTGGTCCATTTCTCTAGAGCTTACGGATACAAACAAACAGAGCAGTACATGTGTTGACCATTGGGGACACTAGTGAACACAGCTCAACACGTCACAGAAGAAGAAATATCTGAACTTTTTAAGGAGTGAATACACAAAGTTAGTCACGGTGTATTTAAAGACTGAATAGGCCCACGGCTATTTTTGCCTAATTTTCTGGCCTCTTTTTCAATAAATGTGGTGTAAAAACCTCAGACAGAGACATTTCACAACAAAGATGCCCAATGACAAACAACCCAAGATTGAAAACCAGTGGTGGGCAGTGCTCAATGACAGAGAGAGAGAGAGCACACAAGTAGGATGCCCAATGGCAATTAATGCAAAAATGGCTATGCAAAAAACAAAATACCCAAGGCACTCTCTCATAAATTTAAAAAGCCTTTATTATTTAGGGCATGTCACAATAGACTTAAAAGAGCCCCAATGCATGTTGGGGTAACAGCCAGAGGGACAAAAAATAATAATTTGTATTTTGTTGTTTTTTTGCATTGCCTGTCCCTTCCCAAAGAGCACCTCTTTTTGCTACTCTTATACTACGAAGCACTCCTCCTTGTCCTTTTTGTTGACAAATAACCCATGATTGAAAACCAGGGTGGGCAGAGTGCTCAATGACAGAGAGAGAGCACACAAGTAGGATGCCCTTTTAGGTGCTTGATAGCTGGGTGATACAGTATTAATGTGTGGAAGACGCCATTACACCTCCTGCTGTTAAGATTGTTAAGATGTTAAAATATTTCAGTTTAATTTTAAGGTTTTTGGGGAATTAGGACAAAGGACTGCTTCAAACTGTTGGATTAACATGTCATATTTCGGGAAAGTGTATCATAGTTCTCAGTAACATACCAAAAAACACATTTACAGCAGCTATACTCCTTTTCACAGTTGACCTGACTAATCTGGAGAAACTAAACCAGTGAGAACAAAGTCTGGATCTATGCTCACTGTACAGGTTGGTAATGTTTCCACTTTCAATGATACTACAGCCCAGAAATGTACCTGCAATGTCACCAGGTTTTGATCTGGATAATTGCCAGAGTAAATATCAAGGGAAAATCTCCACATGCTTCATATGATCCTGTTCTGGTAAAATGCTGAAAATCTGCTGGGTGAGGTTGCTCGTGTGGAGGAATAGGAGAGGGAGGCTGTTGATGCTTCATGACAAGCACTGACTCAGATCTGTGTATGATTTTATTGACTGTCTATTAGCTGTCAGTGGTTGTTTTGGATGTTGTGGACATGCTCAGCAGCTAGACAACAGTATAAACATCTGAAAATACTGAACAAACTATTGTGTACTGTTGTGAAATGAAGAATAATTTTAATGAAAGGCTGTTGACATTTCATGAAATACAAAACAAAAGGACAAAAGACATAAATCGCAGGTGAAATTTAACATGCAACACTTTCATTGTACCCAAAACTAGCTCTGTAAATCAGAAAGGGGCAGTTAGTATGCTGTCTGACTGCTGTAAAACAAAAAACATGTGACTAAAATCCAATGCTAAATCCAAATATCCTGTAGTTGTGACAAGGTGTATAGTATGTTGCTACATAGCCATATAGCCAAGTATTATAAACTTATAATACTTTCAGTTACAGAGAGATGGTAGTGAATCTGGTAGTAGTAGAAAAGGTTTATTTGTCTAGTGTTGTAAAGTGATTTTTCCTTTATCTCTATGATAGTGATAGTGTAATTTTTATTAAGTTATTTTATATTAATACTTGACTTGGAGATTTTGACTACTTTTAGCCCTCAGCTTGGGGAAATAGTAAATAGAAAATAATCTACGTCAGAGTTATTGTACTCATAGTTCACAGAAAAACAGAGGAGATGCAATGATGACAATATATATAATTATCTGTCATTAAAGGGAGGATTCAAGTTTATCTGAAGAGAGGGTGTAGTCACTCTACTGTCTGTCACACCTGACGCCTAACAAGTAAAGCCCAACCAGGAAGATAACAACAACAAAAAAACCTGCGTGATGTTGTATGAAAATAATTTACTGATTTACTTTTAGATGCAACATTCTCAATTTATTTTGGCTTGGGGCTGGCACAAGGGTGAGTAGTTGATAGGTTGGACGGAATTACTTGTGAAATCTTATATACTCCACGTATTTCACAATGTTTTTGTTTTTACATTGTGTCATTATTTAATCCCTGCATCTCCACTCTTGTCTGCTTCCAAACAATCTACTTGCACAACAGAGGGACCTTTTCAGTACCAGATGAATGATGATTTTTGATAAACTAATGTCTTCGAGGTCAGAGGGAATGCCTTGTTGACTTACGTTTTCTCCAATTATCTCCATATATATATAATTCTCCATTATTTTATGCACCAGACAGTGGCACAGGGTAAAAGACTGAAGTACACCTTAAGATGTTGATGTTTTGGACATGTACAGAGGGATAGTGAGTATGTTAGCAGAAGGATGCTAGGGTAGGAGGCATAGAGAGAGACCAAAGAAGAGAGCAGCAGAGGTCCAAGCAGCAGCAGCTCCAGTGCAAACACACCATGTCATTTTGTTTCCTCTCACCGACACTACTCTTAAACACTTAAACAGTCAGCTTTGATCATGTTACAAAGTCAGAGTCACGCCATGTTCCTCCTAAAGAGACATGTTGTTATCTCACTCTTACATCATTGTGCATCATCGAAGTGTCATGCCACCGGTGAACTGGTCCTGCCTTCAGCTCTGTGTGTGTGCGTAAGTGTGTACCTGATGAAGTCAGGTGACATTCCTGCACACACTCGGCCAATATGTCAGACAGGACAGTAAAGGGTGTAGTTCTTTCGTCTCCAGCTCAGTTTAAACAAACACATTATACCCCATATGTTCAAATTACCCTAAATGCCCTTTTGAACCATATACTGTGACTAGTGCAGTCATAACGTGATTCAAATTTGATTGCGGTGTTTATGTCAGTATAAACAGGTCAAACCACATGAAATCAGATTCTTCTGGATCAAATCTCGGATTAGGTCACTATCACATGGGACAGTTGATGAGCCAGTTTAAAACTGATAGCACTATGTGAACAGGTAAATTTAATGTTGTACTCTGTAATTGTATTTCAGACTAGTTATATTCAAAAGGAAAATTATAACATTGTTTATAAAGCAACACTATATTGTTTCAGTATTTAGAGCAGCTGTAAGTCTGCAACTGCACTGCTGCAAACTGCATTAGGACTCTGATCTAAATGTGCCACTTATTTGTAGTGAGAGAACGGATACGGATAGAGATGATGACAACACCATGCAGATTGCTGTAATTTGATTGCGAAGATGTGAAAAAAGTGACAAGGACTCCCCCTGGAGTCTGCTCTCTTCATTACACCCAAACCAAAGTACAACCTACCGCAGGCTTGCAATTACTGTGACTTATATTTACAGAAGAATATACAATACTTTAGTGTTTTCTTTATGAAAGTATTGTGACACCTTATTGTTTATGTTCATAAAAATATTAGTAAACAAACCCTCTTACATACTGTATGCTTGATGGTACTTAAAGGTGCTATGTGCAGTATATATTCTTTACATTTCATAAAAAAATACCCATGTGTGCCAGGATATGAGGTAAGCATGTTTAAATCAATCTTTTTTTTTTTTTACTCTGAAAAATGGTACAGTTGATTTATTAACAACTAAAAATATATTTTACTTAATGGTCAAGTTATTTCTTTTTTTTTTTTACTATTTTTTGTGTTGGTTCTAAAACCCTGCATTGCCAATCGTCCAATCAGAAAAGCAGAAAAACTGGCAACCCACAGACCATTGTTTTGATTTACACTGCAGTACCGTTTTAAAACCACTATGAGCGCATGCTGCTTACAGTACCTTTAAAAATTGACTTCACTTCCCATCTCCCAAATAAATAAAATGACTCAGTCACACAAATTTAAATGTTTTACTGTATAAGTGTATGTAAGAATGATACCCTGTCAAAGACATTTTTAAGCTACCTTTACACATATTAACATATTATATCACATATTAACAATCTAAAAGGCAAAGTAATAAAGAAAAAGGAACCACAAATAAACAGACAATGAACGAAACAGATATAAGAAACAAAATGGGCCACTTGTCTGTGCTGGTAAGAATCATACCAACAGGTTAGTGGCACTGAGAACTGGCAATTTACAAACAAATGACCCACACTTTTCATTTGGCAAAGACATAGACATTTACAGTACATAAATGCTTTTAGGTTCAGATTTAGCACTGCTGGATCTTTCAGCGGTTTACCATGCTCCCTTGCTTATTTTGGCACAGATAATACTCTCAACTCGCTCATGGCACCTTTCAAAGACTTTTTGTGTGCTTTTTTTGTAGTAGTACTAATGTATAAACTACAGTTAATATACACACTTTTCCTTTTTCAAAGCTAGTGTGCATGGTTTAGATGCAAAACTGTCAGCAAATCAAAAAAGAGTAATCAGATTTCAAATCTACTAATGAGTGATCACAATAGTTAATTTTATGTAAGAAAATATATAAAAAATGTAAAACATGAATGGCCATCTAACAGCAGCAGTATAGTCACTTCCTCCTTGTATTTAAAATGAAGAACATGGCTTGGCTTTGTCAACAACAACAACAAAAAACAAATCTGGCAAAACTTTAAAATAACTACACACTATGAAGTAATAGTTATTTTTTAACCACTTGTTCCTGTTAGGGGTCGCAGGAAGTGGAGCTTATCCCAGTAACTTTGGGCCTTAGGTGCCGTACACCGGGGACAGGGGCCAACTAGTTGCAGAGCTGAGACAGAGACATACACAGACAGACAACCATTCATTCACTAGGGGCAATTTAGAGTCACCAATTCACACACATGCATGTCTTTGGACGGTGGGAGGAAGTCAAGAGTAACCGGAGAGAGCCCACATTAACACAGGGAGGACATGCAGGACTCCACTCAGAGAGATTGTGTGTTGGCCGGCCCAAGGTTCAAACCCACGATCTCCCTGTGGGGAGGCGAGAACCCCAACCAATCTGCCACTGTGCCCCCCTTATTCAATATTATTTGCAAATTAAATGCCTAAAAGTGTGTAGTTATTAAAAAGCGTTTCCACAAATTCTTTCTACTTTAGGTTCGAGGGATTTACCACAA
This sequence comes from Bostrychus sinensis, assembly GCA_020698575.1. Classification (NCBI taxonomy): domain Eukaryota; kingdom Metazoa; phylum Chordata; class Actinopteri; order Gobiiformes; family Eleotridae; genus Bostrychus; species Bostrychus sinensis. The sequence goes on from CM036258.1 coordinate 10,162,888, forward strand.
AAAAAAAAAAAACACACACACACACGCACAGCATTCTCCAGAAACATGACGGAGATAAAGCAAGTATTTTCACAGAGTAAACTTGTATGAAATGTCACAGGCTGGTGTCCGCAGTCTTCATTTTGGGACCGCTCACTGAGTTGGCGAGTGTGGCTGTGTCAGGCGGAGCGTCCCTGCAGAAAAACACAGCGGGATTTTTACAGGCCCACATCGCCACCTCTCCTCCTCCACCACCACCTCCTCCGCCTCCTTTCCCGGGACTTGAATTGGACAAACGGCTGTTGTTGTTCACTCCGACCCGGCTCACGTAACGGTCTCTTATCCTCTCTGCTTGATTTAGCCGAATTTCCCTGTTCTGGTTGTGGCTTGACAAGTATGCTGCAATGTTTCTGGTCCGATATCCCTCCTCCCTGCTCCGTCCCAGTAACATTGAAATATTGGGGTTCCTCAGTGCGTATATAAGCGGGTTGATTGCTCCATTTGCCCAGGCCAGCCAAATAGCCACAGTGTCCATTGCAGGGTTAAAAGTATAGTTCCCCATTGCTGTAACTAACCCCATTAAACAATATGGCCCCCAACAGAAAATAATGAAAACGATCATAATCAAAACTGTGGTGGCTGTTCGCATCTCGCTGTAGAAGCGCAATAAGTATGCGTATGTAGTCACTGGCCTCACTCTGATCTCTGAAAGCCGAACTGTCTTGCAGATGTTGTAATGGCAAAAACACATAAGAGAAAATGGTAATAAATAGCATACCACTATGAGAGAGATGCTGTACGCTGTCCCCATGCGAGACGTCCCGGAGTGAAACACATACATACAATGGTAGAAGCCTCTTTTGTGAATTTCTGTAGGCGTTCGAACTAACAAGTACCATGGTAGAGAAAAGATCACCGCAGTTAACCAAACGGCTATCAGCAGGTGAGTGGCTTTTTGTCGTCCTATTTTAGCTTGGGGCTGCCTCACGATGGCGTAGTACCTATCAAACGATATCAAAGTCATTGTGAGCGTGGAGATGATGCCGAAGCACGTGTTGAAAAACCCGTTGGCGACGCAAAACCGATCCCCGAACATCCATATGCCGTCCTTACTGAAGAGCATAATGAAAGAGAACGGCAGACACAGGACGGCGGTAAGGAAGTCGGACAGAGACAGCGACATGATGAAGGCGTTGGTCACGGTCCGGAGCTGCCTGTGTTTGATGATGACGATGACGACAGCCGAGTTTCCCAGGCTGGACAGGAGGAAGATGGAGAGAAGTATAAGGGCCTGAGCTGCCACTGCGATGCCCTGCAGCACTGAGTTGGTCTCGGCGGCGCTCAGGACCGACGGCGTGGGTGCAAGGTGGATCTGGCTCAGCTCACTGCCCCTTTGGTCCCGGTAGTCCGTCTGGTTTCTCGGGGTCCCCACCGTGGCCTCTGTGGTGGCTGTGACTAGGCTGGTTACTATGGAGACAACCCTTAAGATGAAGAAAATAAAAAAATAAAAAAATGAGCTTAATTAATCATTTTTAGCAGACACATAAGGTTCTTTGTTTATTCCTTCTGTGAATAAATTGTTTTTGTTAATACAATTTGTGTCTTCAAAGAGGACAAATCACATTAGAATAATTAAAAGAGAGGATTAACCGATGTGCAAAATACAAATGCAAAATGCAATGAGAATACCTATTATATATACACTATATTTCCAAAGGTATTAGCTTAGCTGCCTTTACACACATATGAACTTAAGTGACACCCCATTCTTTATCCATAGGGTTTAATATAACGTCGGCCCACCCTTTGCATCTATCTAGGTCAGACATCTACGTGTCTGACGTTCTCGTCCAACGTCAGACACTGATGTTGTAGAGAAGGCTTGGCTTGCAGTCTTCACTCTAATTCATCCCAAAGGTGTTCTGTCGGGTTGAGGTCAGCTCAGTCAAGTTCAAGTTCGACCGTGCTTTGTGCACTGGTGCAGTCATGTTGGAACAGGAAGTGGCCATCCCCAAACTGATACATTCATAAACTTTGGTTCATAACTGACATTTTTATCATTTACAGTAAGACTCTATCTCTAATTACTTTTAAGCCACAGACTTTTGAATATTTGATGTCAAAAAACTATATTTTAGAGAAAAAAAAAAACTGGTGCTCAAAGGGTTAAAAATGTTACTGCAGTCTAAATCAAAACAATGGTCTGTGGGTTGCCAGTTACAGCGTGGCCCCTGCCTTCACTTGTTGACCATGACAAGTGACAAGTCATACACAGGCAAGATGGTGAATGTTTGTACAGACCCAGTGAAATGCACCAAAGATAATAAAGTCTGTTAGAAGAAGTATTATAGCCCTCTGCTATAATAGTTTCTTGTAGAGAACCCTTTTAGGTTTATTGCCAACTGGTTTTGTAGCTCTCCTGTTAGCTGTGTCCACAGCTGCTGCATGTACAGATTGGCCTGTGTGGCAACCAGAGCATGGATTTTCTGATTGGATGATCAGTGATGTGAGGGTTTTGTAACCAAACCAAAAACTGTAAACATAGACCTTTTTTTTATTACTTGTGGATAAATCAGCTGTACAACTGTTATCAGTAAAACTACTATCTCTTATGTGGTCTGTGTTCATTTTATATGCAATGCAGACTAAGTTAACTGAGGAAAACAAACTAGAAAAAACTCACAATGGGAAATAACTGCATAACACAGTGTCTAATTTGCGACAGGCCATTGTATTTAAAAATTCATTAGTTTTCTATTGTGAATCAAATATTGTCACAAAATGCTATTGTAATGATAACATTTGAAGCTAATTGATGTTGAGAGACATGTTTGTTTGCAGAAGCCATTTGTTTGGATTATTGTAGTGTGGCCTTTGCTAAGCTCCACAATTTGGCATTTATATGTTTAGTACAGGTGTATCTCCAATTGGAAAGTTATGCGACCCCTATTTTTATTGCAATATACCCTAATTTGTAAATGTGTAAAATATAATCCAACTCCAAAATCCTAAATGTCCCAGAAGTGAAGAGATGCTTACCTCTGTACAACAGGTGAGGTGGTGCTCAGCTGGTTGTTGGTGCTGTTGGCCTGTAGGGCTGTGGTAACAGACGAATCCATCACTGCAGCACAATAACCACACGGCAAAACTCATCCCTGTGTCACACGCATTCATTCAGATCCGAGCCGACCGGGGTTGATGGTGTCCTAGATTCAGACACAGCTGCAGACAACTCCCCTCCGTCCATTTGTATTTAATTATTTTCAGGATCCTAGAAAACATAAACAGGGCTTAACACTTGTTTGATACCGGTGAGGAAACACACACACACTTTCTCATATTGGTAAAAAATGTTTTACAGTCTTGGTCTCGTCTCAGTCTCAGCTGCAGTTTTGCTTAGGTCTTGGTCTAGAATCCAAGTTTACTCATTCTCAGTCTCAGATGTAACGATTTCTGAGATTTTATTTACCAAACATTATCAGAAAATGCTGTTCTTCATAATTTTGGAGTAATTTGTTTTCCACATTAGAAGAATCAGGACTTTGTTTGTTTGTTTGTGGTCTCGGTTTGCCTTGGTTTCGGTCTCAACTTGGTCTCGGCCTTGTCTTGGTCTCAGACTTGTCTTCTTGGTCTCGATTAGTACACACTTGACACTAGTAAACAGTACCAGTAATTAGACAAAAAATAGAAAAATTTAATGAACAACAAAAATTGACAAAATCCCAATCTACAACTATGTATTGACTAGTTATTCATTTGTTTATTCTATTGTGTGTTTGAACTGTATGTAAAGACTACAGGACATTTGTATTTCCCTTTAGGGATGAATAAAGTATCTATCTATCTATCTACAAGGCGGGTGTTAAGGAAGAAGAATATCATTTATTTCTTAGTTCTTTTATTTAGTTAAATTCAAAGTGAAAGGCATGATAGATTCAGTACGTGGAGTAAAATATTTCAAGGATTTTTGGTTTTACTTTTCCATGATATTTAAACTTATTAATATGCGACTTAATAAACACTTCAATAAAAGTAGTAAAAAAGTAATAGTTTTAGTAATCATCATCAATAAAGCTTATTTAAACTATTAACTTTGTCAGGAAAAGTATGAAAAGCTATTTGCGATACTGATGCAGTCCATTCATCGTCCAGCCATACTTTATTGGTATGGCTGGTCTCTAAGTGGGTTCTGTACGAGAAATAAAAGTGTCAGTACAGAAACAGAGACACAAATCTCCCAGATGACCTTCCTTTACTGAAGGCTGTAGCTCTGGCCAATAAGAGGTCAGTCTGACTGATGGCACCATTGATCTATCTGAGCAAGTCATAAAACATTCATTCATATAGATTCTTTTTTTAAAAACAAAAAGCATTCACCTTATTTCATGCTATAGTGCAATTTTCGGAAAGCTCAGACCACCTGTTGTCTGGCCCTAATACTGTAAATAATTAAAATACATTTAATTAAAGAATAGGATGTGTCTAAAATTACCAATAAATGAAATATGATCAGTTAGACCAATAATATACGCCATATAATTTAATGTTTAGTCATCAGCTTCATGCAGTTGTATTGTAATAATGACTGATGCTAAAATGAAAAATAATTAAACTTAAATGACACAAACATTTTCCTAGATGTGGACATATCTCACTGTTAAAGGATTTCTATCTGTATTATCTTTTTGAAATTGCTGTATCAAGACAGGCAGATATCATAAAGGTACATCATCATAATACTGAGTAGCAGTAATGTTAGTATTATTTCCACATCGTTTTACCTCAGATTTGACAGCTTTGAAGGAGGCCCGGTCCACACTGGGTGAAAACAACACCAGCTGTGACTCTTCTGCTGGCATTTTTGGTCCAGTCTTTATTGTTTTTCTTGATTTTTAGCTGTATTTATGTGACACTATAATAGCTCCCGTCTTCCTCTGTCTTTAAGAGTACACAGCTGGCCGTGTATATATCCAGAGGTGCAGTTATTCACAAGCCCGAGTCGGTTATGCCACCAGTGAAGAAGAAGAAGACGTCTGTTTGGCCTTTTTTATCCATCGTTGAGAAAACAAGAAATAAGTCCGTCTTGTTCTTTACCATAAGCGGTGTTCAGTGACGCCAGAGGAGGAAACGGACACTCACGAGGGAACGCTTGTAAATAAAATAAAAAAAAACATTTCGCTTTTCTACCGTGGTTATTTCTCCAGTCATATGTTTTCTGGGAAGTCCCAGGTGTGAACAAGAAACCTCTGCACAAACGGTCCCCTGTTTTCTGGCTCTCTGTGTGCGTAGCCTCGCAGGCAGCAGCAGCCCTGGAGCTGCGGGGCGTGTCTCCGCGAGGCCACGCCCACTCCGTTTCGCCGCGCTGACGTTTGAGGCAGTTGCCATGGTAACTCGTGATGGCGTACGAACGGAGGATTATTCAAACTTTTTTTTTTTTTTTTTTTTTAGTACATTTAAGAATTAGAATTTCACTACTAATTGTGTTTAACTTAACTTTAGCCATGTTAAAAGAAAAAAAAAAAAAAAATCCATCACTGTGTAGTTTTCTGACTTGATTTATCTGTTCGTCTAGTCTTTGTTTTAAACCCTCATAAAACCACTTTCACTATTGGTTAAGTTGTAAGTGCAGTCCTGTATTCGAATAAAAATTTATACAATTGCTAATGTCAAGAGGCATTTGGTCAGAGCCATCACAAGAGGGAAGGCAAGATAGGCAACTGCCCAAGACCCAGAGCTCAAGGGGGGGCCCCAAGGACAGTCATTTACCTGTACAATAGTGTGAAAAAGCTGTTTGAGCAACACAAAACAAACCACTGAAGTGATGCTGCCTTGCATTTCTTCTAAAAGGGCCCTATCTGGAAAGAAGTCAAACCACCAAATGTACCAGAACACCGGAAATCACATACAGTATCACATATCTTATCTTGTCCCTCATTCACCTGCCTGTTATATGCATGGCCACAATTCAGGATATGAGGCAAAAAGAGATCCTATAATAATGATTAGACTGTGCCAAATGCTCCTTGTGACCATGTTTTTGGTTTAAAGTGGGATTTACAAAAAAACTGGAGCCCATACAGGGCCTCAGTTGTCCCTCTCGTCTAAGGCCCTTACAGTATTTAGAAACAGCTCTGGATGCTTATGTTAGATTTCATCACGTCATTGAACATCAATGACTAAAAGTAATTTGTACTCATGAGTATTTTTTTTTTTTTTTTACTTTTACTTGAGTATTTTTTTAACACTACTTTTACTTGTACAGTTTTTGGTACTCCACCCCAACTTTGCAGTTGGACCATTTTCTATCTACTGCTTATTATTTATATTGCCTGTATTTATGTGTTAGTGTGATTGTGTGCTTGGTGGTCGGAGAGGCCGTAGGCGCAGAATGGCAGCCACTTTTCTGTCAGTCAGCCCTAATTCCAATAATAATGCACCTCAAGATTCAAGATTCAAGATTGCTTCATTCATCCCGAAAGAAATGTGTCTTGGACAGAAGTGCTGCCACAAAAATAGGACACAATAGGACAACATTACACACAAACATACATGACATAGACTAATACATTTAAATGCAAGACATAAACTCCACAAAACATTAAGGCCCTGCTCTCTGGCCTGAATTTAGGACATTCACTGATATGGAAAGGAATGAATTCTTATACCTATTCAGGTATCTTTTCTTCTTCTTCTTTAGTTGGAGCCCTATAGCGTCATCCGGATGGGAGGAGCTCCTACTGTAATTGTAAAGCAACTTTGTGTGACAAAAAACACACAAGATTGATGCATTATTATTAATATTAGTGTTGTTATTATTATTATTATTATTATTATTATTATTATTATTATTATTATTATTATTATTATTATTATATTATTTCTAGTGTTTAGATAAATCTGAGGAAATTATGTAATAGCCTGTGTAATCTAAAGAATATTTGTGTTAATGACATACTATGCAATGTTTTCTATCATATTTTTAGAGCACATTGTTAAATAGAAGTGAAAATAATGTTCACTGTGGAATTAAAATAAGTGGCTGTTTTAACTGTATCTCACATCAACACCTGTAATACGTGAACCTGCACACTGGGGGCGCTGTGCTGTTTCAGTGTAGTGTTACCATCCACCGGAACTCAGTAGAAGAAGAATGGACTCAGCCCAGCCAGATGAAATGACAACATTGAAGCTCTGAGTCAGGAAACCTGGGTTTCCACAATTATTTGGCTCAAGATGTGTAAGACAACATTGAATTTGTTATTTCTAAGATATCTAAATTAGAAGAATAACAGTGCTATGTTGTTACACTGTCATTTCGTTGCTAACACTACGCTAGCTATTAGCCTAGTTAGCTTCTTTTGTAGCTGTGTGTTTGAGAGCCTTAAAAACCATAGAATAAAAATAAGCACTCGAAATGTGCAATGTGTGCCGTTTTTAATGAAGTAAAATTGACTATGGTGTCAGTGTCTTTGTTTTTATTCAATCCTAGCTCGGAACTATAGGCAGTCTATGTTATGTTGCCTAGATTTTAGCATCATCCTAGTTGTTAAGTTAGAGCCAGTTGTTACAGCAATTTGTCGTATTGTGTGACCGCTCGGGGACTTGTGTGAATGTAAACTTGTTTTTGTAATGTAAACGGTTTTGGTTTACACGGCCAGACTATAAAACTGCATCATCAGTATTAATTGTTTATGTTTTGGTAGCTACGTGATTAATTCAGTTAAGGCCAATTCTTATATATAAATTATAGAAAAAGTCACTTGATTATAAACCTGTTAAAAGCTAATGAATAAAGTGTTAAATGAAAATAGCATTGCTTCTAGTTAAAATTCGCTTTACTTTACAGCTGTGGCTATGACCCTAACGTGTCCAGGCCTGTACTGTGGCAGGAAAATCATCAACGGATCAGTGGATGAAGAGTGTGGAGTAAGTATGGCAAAGGCAGCTAACACATACTGCAATGACATTTTTGAGATTACCCTTTGTACTGACCGTTATATTGGTTTATTAAAACCTCTAAGTAGTTATGGTCTCTTGTCTTTTAGGTGTGTCCTCGTGGTGAACGTACTAACCTGCAGAAAGTATGCGAACGCTGTACAGAGTCTCCTGAGCTCTACGACTGGCTGTATCTAGGCTTCATGGCCATGTTGCCACTAGTACTGCACTGGTTCTTCATTGAGTGGTACTCTGGAAAGAAGAGGTAGACACACAAGTTGACTTTGAATTCATTTATGTAATGCATCTCCATTGTCTCCTCTTACTTTTTGTATTTTTCTCCCATCAGTTCAAGTGCTCTGCTTCAACACATCATGGCCATGTTGGAGTGCACTGTGTCAGCTGTAGTCACCCTGTTGGTCACCGAGCCTGTGGGGATGCTCAGTATCCGCTCATGCAGGGTCCAGATGCTGTCTGATTGGTATACTATGCTGTACAACCCCAGCCCAGACTATATCAACACTTTACACTGTACTCAGGAGGCCGTATACCCACTGTAAGTGTTTGCAAAGTATATTCACAATGTTTATATTTTATCTTACTGGACAATTTTAGCATCCAATTGTCAGTGTCTGAAATGCAAAATACTACTTATTTCTGTTCTAGTTTAGCATGAACAACCTGCTCCTCCTACTTTAAAAAAAAATAAGCAGGACAGTCTGGTTCCTCAATCGCAGCGAATCGTTCCTCCCTGGTTGATTTGGAACTGGCCTATCATAGCCGTTTATCTGCAGCATGTCTTATGAAAACGAAAGCTAATCTCCTAGGAAAAATGACCAAGATGGCACCAGAGCGAATTTAATAACTTTTCTCATCTGATTAATGGCATTTAGTGCTTTCTTTTGTCACCTGTTGATTTAGGTCCAAGTCCATGTTGTTGTTCAGTTCTCTGTGGAGATTTGTTGCAACAGTAAAGTCCTGTTGACATCCGACTTAACAACCACATTTAAACAAACTGACTTTCTCCAAAACTCTTTGTACAACTGGCATTTGTTGCTGTCCCTGTTCAGAAACAAGTACAGAGCTGCTCATAATATGCCATATTCTGGTGTTTTATGGCAAAACCGGCAAGAATCCACCATGTTTGTTTTACTTACAGGTCAGTGGTGCACTGCTTACATCCCTCCCTTTGTTTCTCTGATTGGTTACTCTGTCTGTGATTGTTCCGCCCATAGAAATGAAACTTAAGCGAAGGTGTACCAGACCAAACATATTGTATAGAATAGGAAAAGAGTTTGTCTGGCCAGCCAGGCTAGTTCTAGTGGTCTTGTGTAGTAAGCATTGGTGGCTGGGGGTGCCTGTATTGTTATTAAGACAGTCCCTCCAGGATTTTGCGATGTTGCGATCGCAACTATTAACACAAAATCAAGCAAACCCTGCAACTTTGTCCAAACTCCGCAACTTTTCCACAACTTTGGCCAATTATCGCTGAGATTTTCCTTTAAAACTCCATTTTGCTGCACTTACCGCTGTCAGTGGGCCGTCCTCTGTTCCGAGCAGAGCAGCTTCTCTCTCTCAGCAGCAGTGCACCAGTAATGCACGCTAGAGGTCGGGTTGAGCCACAGACAAAGCGGTGTGGAGGTGCGTTGCGGAGGTGCGGCGCACTCATAAACAGAGTAGCACAGAGGTGCAGCGTGGAGGTTGAGCGCACATGAGGTTGCAGGTGCTCACCAGCAGCAGCGCGTGTTGATGGGACTGAAGGAGGAGACGAACGCGGTACTTTCTAGTTTTGTCTGGTGTCACTCTGAAAAGCCCGTCTGTGTTGCCATGGTTATATAGTTGCCTAAAAAGTTGAATGAGCAGCGTATTTAGACAATGAAGTTTGAGGTCATTGTTCTTTAAATGTTAATGTTGCAGATTATTTTTATTTTTTTTATTTAACCTTTATTTAACCAGGTAAGCCCTTTGAGAACCAATTCTCATTTTCAATGACGACCTTAATAACCTTCCTGAAAACCTATAGCACAGCAAACTTCCTCTGTTTTTTAATGACTGGATGTTCTACAGCACACAACAGGAATCACCAGAGAAGATCTGAGAGGAACAAAATCAGCGGCAGTGTAATAGCCCAAAAAAATAGCCTAATAACACAGTAATATAATTTTTAAAAAAGTAGGTACACTTGTCCTGTTCAAATACAGGTATTTATAATTAGATTATTACCATCTCACATATGCTTAAAAACAGATTTTGTTAGTTTTTATAATTCTAGCTAATATTTTTAAGAAAAAGCTCAAGTAACAGTGTATTTTTTTATCACCTCTGATACTTTTACCTGTGAATTATAGCCTAAAAAAATCGCAACTTTTAATAAAATTTCCCGCAAAATCAGGCATTTTAGCCCACAACAATCACAAAAATTGCCCGCGAAATCCTGGAGGGACTGTTAAGAGCTAGTGTCAGAAGCTTCGCTCTGTCATCAGAATTGACTAAGTCTCTTGGATGAGAGACTAAACATCTTCAACTCTACAAACTACATCCAGATGCAAGATACAAGATATCCTCTCTGTATGAGAGACAAGAAGTCTCTTATATTGACTGTGCCTTATTATGTGCTGTATATCTTGGCACTGATATGTTTTGTCACTGTGATTGGGAAACCGGACTTATTTGTCGACAGAGTTATTTTTATATTTTTTCAACAAGCACTTTTCCTTTTCCTCAGATACACCATTGTGTTGATCTACTACGCCTTTTGTTTGGTGATGATGATGTTGCTGCGCCCTCTGCTTGTAAAGAAAATAGCTTGTGGTCTGGGCAAATCTGATCGTTTCAAGAGCATCTACGCTGCATTGTACTTCTTCCCCATTCTCACAGTGCTACAGGCTGTCGGAGGAGGTCTTCTCTGTGAGCGTAGCAACTTTATAACATATATTAAATGATAAAATAGATACAAAAGTTGTCCTTTTATGACTGTTCGGATGTCACTAACATTTTTTTTTTTTTGTCCTGTAGATTATGCATTTCCCTATATCATATTGGTCCTCTCGCTGGTGACTCTGGCTGTATATATGTCAGCCTCCGAGATACAGGTAACAACTTTTTTTGTTTGTACAGGTTCTGGTTTACACATTAACAAAGCCTTCAGGCAAAGAGAGACATTGTTTGTAGTGCAGTTTATAAATGATTACATTAAAAGGATGTTTGTAGGTTGATGTAGGGCTGCACTGGTATAGAAACACCACTAGTTTGGTAATGTTAATATTTTTTGTGAAGAAAAAAATATCAGACTGATTATTGGAAAGTTTTTTGAAAAAATTGTAATTGGTGTCTTGAAGCCTGTGTGTACTAATTGATTTCTTCTGTCTCAGTCTTTCAAGAGTCTGGGGGCTAAGAAGAAGCGCCTGGTCGTGCTGTTTAGCCACTGGCTGCTCCACGCTTATGGCATCATCTCTATTTCCTGTCTGGACAAGCTGGAGCAGGACCTGCCTTTGTTGGTTCTGGTGCCAGGACCTGCCCTGTTTTACATTGCAACAGCCAAGTTCACTGAACCCAGTCGTATCCTGTCTGAAGGTGGTAATGGACACTGAGGCCCATACCGAGAGTCATCTTCACAAACTGCTGCTGTCAGATGTTACATGTTGTATTGTATTCTGATTATGGTTCTGAGAAAAAAGAACTTTGTGTGTGTTCAGTATTTGTACTTCGATCAAACTTGATCATCCAGTTCTTAATACATTTACAACACATATTTTCTGCATGACAAAGGTTTTATGTAGCACAACAAAGCAAGCAATTCTACCCCTTGCAAACTGAAAGCTAGAAAACTAGTGCTTACTTCTGTGATGTATCAATATTATTATTCTGTTTGACACAAAAAGTGTTTCACAACTAGCTGTATTTATTTTACTGTTCAAACATTTACAATATGTTCCTTGATAAGTGTGATAATTCTCAAATTGCTTTTTTATTTGACTATCTGTTGATGATAAAGTTAAAAGGTTAATTTTTATAGAAAAATAGAACATTTTTTGCACAGTACAATTGAATTGTTGCTTTTTATTTTTCAGTTTTTTATTTATTAAGCGTGTTGTAAGCTCTGAAGTGAAATGTATTGTGTTCGCTAAAGTGAGTTTCACATCCTTGAGTAAATAAAGTGTAAAGTGCTTCTTAGCTACATTGTATCTGGCCAAAGGTCAGTCTCTTAAGGGAGACATCCTCTTGGTGTAAAAGTAAAAATTTTCACAGGAAACCTGTTAAAAAAAATAGCTCAAATACAGTTTTGTAAAATTAGGGGGATAAGCTCACAAACCCTGCAGGACACTGAAAATATGTTATGTTTTGTATAGTAGTTGAAATAATACCTCATTGAATTGATGTGCATGACTGACGTGTACAGACTTTAGGTATACTCTCAGTCTCAGTTGCTATGATTGGTATAAAAGATGGGTTTTGATTTAGCTCTGAAAGTATTTACAGATAAAACATCTTACCTTTCAGAAAAAAATACAGGAAAACAAAAGATTTAGATACTTCAGTCAAAAAAACTCACCTCAATCAGCTTCTTTAATGGCTTGTGCCCTATAACCGTAATAAAGCAGTCAAACTATATTTCAAAGCTCACGTTTAATCATACATTTTATACATCTGTCAGTGCAAATGCCTTAGAGACGATCAAGTTTCTGACTGATTGCAGCATGGATACACTGGTCATACGTTGCATAACCAGCAAGATGATAGCTCCCTGCATTAATTTTTCAGTAGTAAAACATTCAAATACGTTAGCAACATTTTGTACAGCTGAATACATATACAAATGATAACCTGGGGCTTCCAGGTGTAAAGTCAAATAAAAACAACCACAGTGTCAGATATGAGAGCAACGCCTCATGGCAGTTTTATCATAAAGGAAGAAACACATGAGCAGAGGAAATGCACCACTAGAATCAGCTTACTTATAGTGCAACACTTGCTGCAGCTCTCTGTACAAGGCCTCTGTGTGTTAGTATTTCCTGGTTATTCAAATCAACAGCAGTCTGTTATTGTACTGTGTTAGAGAATTTAAGCCTCTTTTAAAGCAGTAATTAGTTTAGTAGAAGATGTCTTAGTTTGTTTCTCAGTGGTGTTGTGCCCATGGGCCCTGTTACAGCTGGCACCAAAACACTTCTTCCTGTGCATCTGGAAAACTGCATGAATGGATGTCACTTCCTCAACAAGCACTTTGGGCTCACAAACATATGGGCAGCTTTACAGCGATAAAAGTCAGTCCAAAATAGACCCTGAAGTACAACAAAGAACAGGGCAGTGGTAGCAAATACAAGTACTTCTCATGCTTGCCATAGCATTAATCTCTATGTTGCGATAGTTAAATTAATCCAGTCATAGGGGGTCACAAGTATATCCCATGTATTTTTGTGCCAAAAATGACTAGGATTGCAGCAGGGAGGGCATCCGGCATAAAAAAAAAACTATGACAAATGCAAACTGCATGATAGGAGGCAGACAATTTGCTGTGGCAACCCCAGAAGGGAGAAGCAAAAAGGGAAGAAGTTACTATGGGTAACTTAGAGTTTAAACTAGCTGCAAATGTTTTCTGAAAGATTGTATACCTGCTCATGTTTTCTGCTTACATTCATACCAGGGTTTAAAGCTATGAATAAAGAATTGGTAAAAACTGTGCACAACAGCTAAAATTATAAAATTTAATTAGTTTTACAAAGGCCTCTTCTCTTTCCCCATGCAGTACAATATGTAATTAAGTAGTTTGGTCCCAATTAGGGGTTGCTCAAAGTGATATGGTATTTGTATTTGGTGAACCCATTTTGATAAAAGAAAAGGGTTAATAATAAGTATAAATGTACTGTACTGCATGGCAGAAACTGGTACTGAAGGCAGGCTTGCTGTAACAATAAGACATTTTACAGTTAGTCATTTTCAAAAGCTATCACACAGACAACTCCACATCACATTTCCATTCAGGCCATCCTTTAGTGTAAAACATTCCTGCAGTAAGCATAGGGAGACTCTGATCTTTCTAGTCCTGGATGTAGATGATGATTATGCATAACGTTCCCACCAGTCCAAGTGCCTGGATTCCTAAAAACCAGAGCAGCATCCAAAAGACCACCATGACCACTGGTTCCACAATTTTGTCCCCAAAGTACATTTGGCAGATGCCTATCCCTCTTAGACACTTATTGATCATCCCAAAAAGAGTCCCCATTCGCTCGCAGTCATCCAGCATGGGCTGCCTAGTGGTGGGATCATTCTCGACAGGCCACTGGGTGTTGCCAGACTGTTCTGGTGCAGTCTGCCTCGAGTTGTCCTGCAGAGAGAGCATATATACAGTATAAGCCCAAACTGTATCACAGTGCATATACATTACTGGACTTTATTTTCATGGCCCAGTCTCCTGCTGAAGCAAACTTAGTTTAAATTTAGTTTAAACTAGACTTGACAAGCTCAAAACTGACTTTTTGTTATAGCATGTAATCTTTTGCTTTTGCAACTCTTCGTGGTAAGCAGACCCAAAGACCTTATGATCAAAAGCTGTTGCACTCCGCTATTCATTTGCAAAGTACTGTGCACCGGTGTGGGCGAGATCGACCCATGCTAATAAGACTGACCCAGTCCTCGTTAGTGCATGTCAAACTATCACTGGCACTCTCAGAGCCATGCCCCTTTTCGCCCTGTACAGGTTGGCTGGCATTGCACCTCCTGAGGTGTGACGAGAAAACAATACTGGGACGGAAAAATACAAACAGCTGTCCGATCCTAGACACCCACTTTACCATCAAGAAGTGGAACGCCGATTACAGTCCTGCCATAGTTTTCTGACTGTCAAACCTCTCCACCCAGACCAGGCTACAAAATACAGGCTGGAAAGAAGTAATGATATTGACAACAACTCACCCAATGAGGCTCTTCTCAACCACCAACAGCATCCAACCAACCAAAACCAAGGATAATCTTCTAAGATGGGACCTTGCTACAGGCACTGAATGCCCCTGTGGTGAGCCTAATAAGACGGTGGAACACATCCTTCGTAATCGCCCCTGAGGGCCCTCCTGCACTGACCAAGATCTCAAGGACTGCCAATAACTCTGCTATTTCTTGGATAAAGCATTGCACAGCATAATAAGACATGATGGTGATCTTTTGCTTTTAAATGCTGAACAGACTGGTACCACTGGAAGTTTAACACAAATGCATGTTCATTTTCTGGTTGTACAGTAGTAACAAGAATTCTCCTTAATATAACAGAGAATAATAATTCACTACTATTAAAGCATACTTTGTATACTGTAGAGTTTTTGTGCTAAACCAAGGTTGCCAGATAAAATCACAAATGTTTATTTTGCAAATAAGACTTACATATAAGATATTAAGTATAGTGTAGTACAGTGGTTCTCAACTGGTGGGTCGGGACCCAAAAGTTGGTCGCAGGAATGTTTTCAGTGGGCCTTCGCCAGGGCAAAAAAAAAGTTTAATCAGCGCAAAAAATCCAGTTCTATAACATTACTGTTGGTTGACATGAGAACTGCTTAATTTTCCTCAATATCTTAAAATTTTCCTGCAATATCTCTTAATTTTCTGAAAATATCTCTTAAGTTTCTTCAAGATTTTTTTTATTTGGGTTTCCATTATAGAGTGTTGGTGGGTCCCAAAGCCAGATCAGTTGAGAACCACTGATGTAGTAAGATCAGTTTGATTTGTGGTATGTGTGGTGATAAACAGTTTCCTTTTCTTGGTAATGTACTCACTCAACAGTCTCACAGAGGTATATTAAACTTGAAAGTCTTGAAGCTTCTACAGACTAACGGCAGACACCTGGCTCTGCTTTCACCATTTGCTTTACAATGCCTCCAAATATTTATTTACAATACAATCAATAAACACTATCTTTGAAGACCTTTGTGGCTCACCCAATTACTGGTTTTATGAATTGATGAGGTGTTGCAATCCTGCCTGCTTAGGACAACATATACAGTGAAGCCCGAAATTATTCATACTCCTGGCAAATTCTGACTTAAAGTTACTTTCATTCAACCAGCAAGTTTTTTTTTACCGGAAATGACGCAGGCTTCTCCCAAAAGATAATAAGACGATGTACAAGAGGTATCATTGTGGAAAAAAATATTTCTCAACTTTTTTTTTTTTTTTACATTTGAACAAAAAGTGGCATGTTGGTTAAATGAAAGTAACTTTAAGTCAGAATTTGCGGGGGGTATGAATAATTTCGGGCTTCACTGCATGTTTACTTGGGATATGCTGGAAATGAAAGCCTTCAGGCAAGGTTGCCATATGTAATCACCACTTGAAAGTGCCTGACTGACAGAACAGATCAGACAACAACAATTATTTTCTTTTGAATAGCACTGGCTTTATTTGAAAGCCACAATCCTGTGTGCATACCAATGGCATGTACCTATACACTAGTTGTGCATTGCTATACCATAAATCTCAGGATAAAAACAGGTTGAATGCAGAAAATGTGGCTTAACTTGCTAAAGAATGTAAGGTAAACATGTGGCTTAGTTCAACAAACCCACCAACTTCATTTTTAAAAATATCTTGGTGTAGGCTTCATGTGCACTAACTCAATGGTGGGAATGCCACAGTTATTACGCTTTATGACTTTACCTTTGAACTGAAGCATCACAAACCCTACAACAGCCAAGAACAGCTGCTAGGGAGCAAGTTAGGGAGTGTTGATATGAACACTATGCTACTACAACTAGTTAAACAAACATTAAAAGCCTTTGATGTACTCAGTTCAAAATGATACAGGGCGGTAGTTACACTGCTTTTCTTCGGTTATTATAACTTAAGCACAAATATGTATCTGTTGTACTGTAAAAACTGTGAGCATTCATTTTGTATTTATTTTAGTTTGTTATACTCTATGTTGTTGAGTCATGACCAGCCCTGGGGTAACATCTCACTTACCTCTGTGTATGAATATGTGACATGTGTTTACTTTTTCTCCAATCGCATAATAAATCGCAGTAAACTTTAAAAGCCTTTCATCTGTCAGTCGGTGCCAAGCTAAAAGGAGCGACAACTGACGCCCATGAGTAAACCGATACTAAGCGGCTTTCACCTCAAAACGCAAAGCTTAGCACCAGCACTGAAACCAGACCACCACACTGTACACCGGCTTGGTTTAGTCAAAGAACAGCGAGGTTAGCCGTCGTCTAATCTAATGTAATAACAGGCTAAAGCTAGCAGACTTAAAAGTACTTTTATTTACCCGGAGAGACAGCTGCTCTGCTCCGCGCACAGCTTCAGCCGTGTGCCATCTTCTCAGGTTTTCTGACGGCAGCTCCTGTAAATCACGTCGGTGGTAAACATGATGCTCGTTTAAAGATGGTGAGGCTGTGGACATTTTGCAGGTTGTCCACTAAGCAGTAATAACTTTGAGGAGGAATAAAAACCATGCGTCGTAACAGATTTATACCCCGTCTGCCCTGGGAGGCGCCGTCACTGTACGTGCCACTTAATCTGTTAGGGTTGCCAGATTAGAGAATTTCCAGCCTAAAACCAAACAATGTCAAACAGCAACTGACGTTAAGATATCAGAAGGAAATTAAAAACCTAAATTAAAATTTAATAGCATAATATATAATAAGCTATAAGCTAAGTCAGTAAAAGACTCACTGGGTTAAAACTGTTGAAATAATACTAGCTACTGTAAAACGGTTTAGGTTGCCAGATCAAAGCGTTATTTCTAGCACCAAATACAGCCTAGCCAGACAGAAATAGAAACAAACGTATTTTTTACTTTAATATTGAAATGACCATTGCATTAATAATTTAATTTTAATAAAATGTGTTAAATTTCTGACGTTGAACTATTAATAAACAGTTATTATTATGTAAGGTGACATTATCATTATTATATGTATTTTGTGTGTTTATTTATTTATTTATTTTTGCTGTTTCTGTTTTGCACTTACACAATTAGATACAGCATTTTATTGCACTGTGTACTAATGGCTCTGACTAGTAACGGCTGTGATAGAAATAAAAGCAAATGTATTTTTTACTTTAATATGACCATTGCATTAATAATTTTACTTTTTATAAAAAATTGTAAAAAAAAAAAAAAATCTATGTTGAATTAATTAACAGTTATTATTATGTAAGGAGGAATTATTATTATTATTATTATTATTATTATTATTATTATTATTATTATTATTATTATCTTTTGCATTTACATAATTGAATATAGCACTTTATTACACAGTGTACTAAAGGCTCTGAGTAGAAATGGCTGCTGTAAACTGTGCTAGTCTCACTGATGTATTATAAAACCTATATATTTAGACCTATTAGTTCTACAATGTCTATAATACAGTTGCAGGACATCCATGGCTGGTCTCCTGAAGCACAGGGGCCGGTGCAGAGCGGGGTCAGTTCAGCGTCGCGTCGCACGGGGCGCCCGCTCCTCGCAGCTCGCTTTGTTTTCCGCTGATGCTGCTCTTCTCTTCAAAGCAGAGGAAAGTCGGCTCCTGTGTGTGTCAACATCCAGGCTGTCCCCGGGGGAGGCGTAGCTTTAACGTTATCCCAAAAAAAAAAAAAAAAAAAAAACCTCGATATTCCTTTTGAACACCCTGTTATTTTTGGTAATCCTCGGAGACAGCGGTTTATTTCACTCCAAAGCGAAGAAGCGCGTCTTTGATGAGTGCAGCTCGGAGTTTAGCTAACGATTTTAAAGAATGACATAGTACAAAGTGGAAATAGTGTCTCCAATTTTAAAAAAATATCTGGGGACCTGTTAGCTTAGCCGTCGTCTAGCCTTATATTTCAGTTTGTCCGGGGGGAAAAACGAAGATCCAGTCTGCTGACATGATGTTTCCTCAAACCAGACACTCGGTAAGTTTGTTTTGCGGGTTGAAGTTGTCTCTGTGTAAAAGTTAGCACCGCAGCAGCTGAGCTAACGCTGGCTACAGACGGACAGCTGATAGCGGGAGGTAGCTGTCAGCTTAATGTCTAGTAAATACTCACTCTATTATTGCATTTATACTTAGTCCCGGTGCTTTAGCGCGGGGTCTGTCTAAATAAAAGAACAAATGTGATGCATACGCGGGATGCTAACGTGCTCATGCTTGTCTCGTGAGCTCATAATATGCGGGATTTTCACACAAATAAATGAACGCGTGAAGATCCCTTTTATGGCCTCTAGGAAAATCTGCAAACGCACATTTTACAGTTTTCTTTCTTCTTGGTCCTTTGTAGTCCTCAGCCATTCATAAAAGGGAGCATTCTCCTATGTACAGAATCTTTATTGTATTATTTCTTCAAATATATTTAAACCAGGTAGCCCCAAGGTCTTAAAAGCATTAAATAGGTGTTAGATTTGATCTTGTCAAAATCAAGGCCTTAAAAGTATTAAATATTATGAGTAGGTATTCAATTTTGTTCATCTAGGTCTTAAAATTTGTCAAAACATTGTTATAATTACAGAAAAGTAGAATCAGCAATAGCAAAATATATTTATTGAAGAAATGAGAGACTTTTAAAATATAAACCCTTGAGTTTCAGAGAGTAGTACGGATAATTCCTTAGTGTAAAACTCATACAGATTATTGTTCTTTTGTTGACAATGCTGGCATTAAATTCTACTCTAAGTGGCTTTTAAAAGTCTTAAAAGGTCTTAAATTTCAGAAGACAAAATCTGGAGCTACCCTGTAAGAAGACTATAGAGGCACACCATAGTCTAATCTTCTGGCCCATAGTGCAAAACCAACCTGGACAATAAATTTGCATAACAGGTGACTTTTTTAAGAAAAAACTATACAATGCTAAAAAGGACTTATTAGAAAGTAAATGGAGAAATTAATTGACATTTTTACACCAAAAATTCATATATTTGTGTACTTCATTGTGTACCACCATATGGGAAATACTGTTTAAACTATATACATTTTAAAAGCTGAAAACAGGTTTTGACATTAACGCCAGACAACCAGCCAAATGCAAGTATATTTTCATTTTGGCTTGTAATACAAATACTCCCGGCCGGTTGGATTTTATGCATTTATACCTTAATTTATAGGTTTGGTCTGAATTTATGTTGCTTTTTTTGTGTGCATACCATTCAGTAAATAGTAATTCAAGAAAGAAGAATATGAATTTAAATAAGATCACATGTTTTAAAAAATGTGACACTACATGCACAGAGATACACTTTATTCTACTTATAGGTAAACCTGTTTTTAATATTTGATAAATCCCTGTCCATGCATAAAAAACAGATTTTACATTTCTTTCAGCTTATTATGTACTATAAAAGATACACAAAAACTTAACTAGATCATTTGTTTTGACAATGATTAGCCACGGTGGCAAGTGAGCAAAAAGTAAACACCAAGCCCTGGCTGAAAAATATAAGGTGTAAAATTTAATCTGCAAAGAGAAGTTACACTGTTATGAAATGTTTAAGAATGGGCAGATGTTTAGGGCAAGTTTGAAGAGATGTTGCACTTAAAAACAAAGCTAAATATGAAAACAGAAGAAACAGCATCACATCTTCCAATTCAATCCAACTTTGTTAATCTCACAAGGGAAATTCAGTCATCAGGTTTAAATGTAAATGAATTAAAATAAAAATATGTAATTGGCAAAAGCAATTCTTCACACCTGCTTACATTTTCTGTAGATGTGTTGTCGCTCAGTTCTTATTGTCTAATAATCTCTCTCATGTGCACTGCTGCCATCAAGAGCACCATGCATATTAATTATTATACTTTTAAAATATACATAAACTTAAAAGCTTGTAACCAGACCCTTTTAGTTTATTTAAGGGAACCACCGTCTGCTGACAGTTTGCTCTCAATCATCCTGTGGATTAATGGACTAATTGTTTCGGAGTGGATGCCGAGTTTTGACCTCTCCGTAACCGAGTGACTGCATCCTCTCTGCTTCTCCTATAATCCCGAGGGGGCACCACTTGTCCTTGTGCCATTTATTTAGAGAGAGTAATAAGGCTTAGGGCACAAGATAAACCCTGGATTACTGTTCCGGCCCCTGCGGTTTTAGGAGTTGTCTGACTTGTATTACATATGGTCTGCATGGGCACACCTAATCTTCTGTAAACACATTTCCTCAAAGAGACAAAAACGGTTCACACTGACAGATGTTGCCTATGAAATTGTCCACAGCATCTGTTGAAGAAAAATCAATATACATTTATGACTTAGCTTAAGATAAACTCCACTAAACTTTCTCTAAATAAATCAGTTTTATTATTTTTTTCTCTGCTCAAACAAAAAGTCCAGCTTAGTCCAAACATGTAATATAGTGACCTTCTTTAAGGGTTAATCTTAAAGGTCAAACCACTGTTTCTAAACAAACCCAGAGTCATTAAAACAAGCCTAGACAAGTGTACCATGCAACATCCAAACCTTTCTTAGTTTTACATCAAGAGAAATACAGGGTGAAATGTTACATATTCATTTTCCAGTGTCCCTCTGTAGTCTTTGCCTTGCATTTGGTTTGAAAAAGAAAGTGCAGCATTATATTTATGTCATCAGAAAGAGAATTTTAAGTTTGTGTTTTGACCCTCACAGGCTTCTGTAGTGATTTGGAAAAGATCTTAAACCAAATGTAAGCAAAATAGGCAGAATATTTCCTGGGCATGGTGATACGAAGTGACAGACAGTAACTAGATACTTTTTCTTAAGTAAATCCTAAAATTCTCTAAAAAAAATCATCTTTGTGGCAAATTTGTTAGCATGCTCACCTTAAAGTTCATGGGTTTGAACCAAATTTGGTGACACCAGGTAGTAGTATTTGCAGTTGTAGTAAAGTTTACATTTAATAATACTAGTAAAACTGAGTATTTCTTTTTACATGAGCATGATTTATTTTGCAATGTAGGTGCTTTAACTAAGTACAGATTTTTAGTACTTCCACCTTTGGCAACTGTGCATGTTTATAAATAGCATAATAAATCTAGATCAGTATTATATTTCATCCTGCCAACTTCCCTGGAAAGTGATGATTTTGACAGAAAACCATTGAATATGAGTTGACCGTCCGGTGTCGCTGCTCCCCACAGGCGTCCTCGCAGTCCAGCCAAGCTCTGAAGTTCACCACATCTGACTCCTGCGACCGCATCAAGGACGAGTTTCAGTTCCTCCAAGCACAGTACCACAGGTAAACAGTTGCTGTATGCACACTTCAGCTTTCAGGTTTCTTCATCCTCTTTTTTTTTTTTTTTTTTTTTACCCTGTTCTAACTATTAAAGGCATAACAAGCGTCTCTGTGTTGGCAAAATGATCTTTAAACATTAATGTCTGTGTTTATTTTGTACAGTTTAAAGATGGAGTGTGACAAATTAGCCTCTGAAAAGTCTGAGATGCAGCGTCACTACATCATGGTAACCAATTTTACTGTGCTCTCTTTGTATTTGTTGTATTTTACATTTTTTATATTGCTTCACAAAACCTGTTATTGTTTAATTCAAATTTTTTGTGTCATTTTTCTCATCAGTACTATGAAATGTCCTATGGGCTCAACATTGAAATGCACAAACAGGTAAACAAGACTTTATAATAATGCTTCCTCTTAATATGATTTTTGTGTCTTAAAAGTTGTCTGTTTGTCTATTGCAGGCCGAAATAGTCAAAAGACTGAATGGGATCTGTGCTCAGGTGCTGCCTTACCTGTCACAGGAGGTAACACTACTGACTGACTATAATATAAAAGAGTTATTGTTTCTTCTTTTGTTTTAATGTGAAAGCTTTTTAAAATGTCGTTGACTGTATAATGTCTTTATTTTAGCACCAGCAGCAGGTCATGGGGGCCATAGAGCGAGCCAAACAAGTTACACCACCAGAGATGAACTCGATCATTCGGGTGAGCTGCTTTGTTTTAGTCCTCAACACGGAGCCTCCAAGGGCATACTTCTGCACTTCATGTAGGACATTACATGCACGACATGTTACTGTAGCATAGCACATGTGTAAGAAACAAGCATTTACCTGCAACAGAAAATTACACCCCGTCTTTACCTGCTTTTAAACAGTACTTTTTTTACAACTACCAGCCCAAAAGTACCATCATCAGTGGACTCTCAGCCTCTGTAGTTTATCTTCCTGCTTGTTTAAACTGTCCTTTCTGAGTTAATGTGAGTTCTCTGCAGGTTTCCTCCCACTGTCCAAAGAGATGCATATGTTTGGTCCATTGGGGAATCTAAATTGCTTATAGTGCTGTTAGCCCTGCAATTACCTGGTCAGTGTCCCGGGTGTTGCTTGGAAAGGCTCTATTCCATGTCACGTGACCTTTAATGGGACTAAGCATCCTCTTTTTTTTTTTTTGCTTTATAGTGAAGATGTTGGCCCTTGACTTTGAACAGTGCTTATGACATTCAGTTAATTTCTCTGCTATTATGAGTGGAGCCCAGCTTGACTTGCATCTAAATTAGCAAGCACATAAGTATACCAGGGTTCCTGCCTTAAAAAGCTTTAAATTTGATTCCAACAGGCATTAAAAATTTTAAATAAAATCGCTGACGTTATTAGTTTTATTTGTGAATATAAATATGTATATAGAAATTAGGGCTGAACGATTTTGAAACAATATTTAATTGTGAGCATTTTTGTCAGATATTGCAGTTGTGATTAGATTTGTTGTTATTTTCTAAAATGAATATACAGTTAACAGTATACATATTAAGCATGTGATTGAGCATTGACACTTGAGAGTAAATTTAAATATTCACTGCTCAGCTAATATAAGGAATCACAGGCCTTTCAGATCAGGTCTGTAGAGGTCTAAGCTACAGCTGTAGCATGATTTTTACAGATTAAGACCCTGCAGAGATCAGATTTTTTGTTCTCTGCAGTGGACATTAAATCACATAAATAATTGCAGCCTTTGTGATTTGCTAATTGTGACAATTAAAATGGCATTTTGCTTATTGTGCAGCCCTAATAGAAATAATTATTTGCAATTTTGGTAGCCTACACAAGTGTGATAGACGGAGGGAACGAGTTTGCTTTCAACGGGACCAAATTACCCAAATACTGAATGTTAGACTTTCAACATTATTGGTGCTTTATGAACTGTATTTTACAACACTTGCAAATACGTTTTGACAATTTCACATCCCGCGATTGTATGTTAGTGGCATTAAAAATGTTAAAAACTTAATCAAAAATATCATTAAAAGCATTAAATTAGACTTGCTGATACCTGCAGGAACCCTGTATACAAATCAGCACACCTCAAAATTCTCAAATGGGTCTGAATTTGACCTCCTTGGCTGACTGTTTTAGTGTTGTTTGTTTGCAGCAACAGCTCCAGGTCCAGCACCTGTCCCAGCTGCAGGGCCTGGCTCTCCCGGTGGCCCCTCTGCCCCTGGGTCTGACCCCTCCCACGATGCCCGCCGTCTCCTCCAGCTCAGGCCTCCTGTCCCTCTCCTCCATCCTGGCCAACTACTCCCATGGGACGGCCCAGGCGGGGAAAGAGGACAAGGGCCGGGACTCTGCGGAGAGGGCGCCCCGAGCGGAGGACGGAGACAAGTCAGACTAGTGCAAGAAGCCACGGTCTGGAAGAGAGGCATGCTGGGTAATGAGTATAAACCAGACCAAAAGTCTTGCTGTAAGGCGGGATTAATGTAATGACAGGGTGGAGAGGACTGAATGATCCAGGAAATCATTTGGATACAAAAGATGAGGCTTGAGTGCGTGTTTTTATTTTGTTGTTTAGAATCAGTTCAAGCTTTTAGACTTTAAATAGTGCATTTTTAGTATAAATCCAGATGAAGTAAAGATCAGAGAGCAGTCCCTCTACACAGACCTGTCTCTTAAACCTTACTGTGTCATCTTTGTCTTAATGTTCGTTGACACGTTTCCTTTTCCATGTTTATGTTTGATTAAAGGTTAAAATCTGCCCATTTTTAATTAGGTTTTTTTTTATTGAGCAATTTATTGAGTTTTACCCCAGGCTTCTTGATAAATAAAGTATTGTTGTTTGAAAACTATTTGGAAATTAATTTAAATTGAAACATAAATGGGACATGCCACCCACATTTGAACCTTTACCTATACTGGCATGACCGACCACTGCCATCTCATATAATGGGATGTTATTTGATAAAATGATTAAACTCTGGTTTATAGACCGGACATCGGCTGGGACTGCGGCATTTTAAATTAGAGTAATCCAAGCATTATGTTTAGAAGATGCTGCTTTCAAAACCTTAAAGCCAGACTTAGATGTAAAACTGTTGTGTATTTTAGTAAATGTGATGGTTTAATTCTTAAAATTAAGCACCTTTTGTATTTTTCTTTGCCCCTGACCCCCCCGCTTGAGCTGGTCCACTAACCAGACCAGGTTTAACTTGATGAGCACTGAACCTCTTTAGCAGTTTACTGATACTGTTATCAAGCTTTAGTTTGAGTCTGACCGTAGGGGAGTTATAGAAGAAATGTGCCCTGGTGAGTTTCTAAGCTCTGTAAACTAAATACATTTTTATTACCGTCTTACTTAGTGCAACCCACAGTTTTCAGTTTCACAGAGTAGACTTAACACTGTCTTGTAATGGCAACGGTGGCACTGACAATTTAGTGTTTCCTGCAGAAAATCTGTCAACTACTCTATGGTGAGAGCCAACAAATTGTCATTTTCACACCCAATCTACAATCCCCTTATATTTCTCACAACATAAACATTCCTCCATAAAAGCTCCACAATAACATTAATCTAAATTAGCTAATTCATCTTCTACAATTATAAAACACAGTAATATTGAATAAAAGACCAGGTGACCAGTAGTTTGTATGATTTATTCTGTGGTATTTATTTGATTCATACGTTGAAAGTAAGATTAAATGTCTCAAAGGTATTGAAACTTGGCATTGAATAAAAATTGTTTCGATAGCAGTAGCAACTTATCTTTTGTAATATCACAAAGATAAGGTTTAACAGTACCTAGCCCTTGGTAGGTGCTTGTTGCCAGGACGACCACCTTGACTACAAAGCGCTGCGGGAAACACTCAAATTGTGTGTTGAAGTCAGAAGAGCTTTTGGATTTTAAAGAACAGATTCATGAGATTAAATTTAAAGTGTGCACCTCATACATGAGTGTACGCTCCATTAAGTCTCTGTTAATAAAAATGATAGTTAGCAGTCAAGTAAAGTACAACAAAGCCTTTTTTTTTCATGTACAAATTGATTTTTACTCTGAATAATTGGCACATTTTGGAGTCACTTTGTTCCTATTTCTGGCAGCAGGGGGCAGCAGTGTGATGAGTTAAGACGTCTTCTTTCCCATATTTACAGAGCTCAGACAAACCTCCTCTGAGCACATGCCAAATCCTTTTATGATAATTCAAAAGGCACTTAGTTTTTGGCTAAATGCTGTTTTGTTTTTTTGCCCTGGTCACTCTGTAGTTTGAAACCTCCTTGGCAGACATGAATGGTATGCGTTTTATTGCTGTGAAGGGCCAATTTGTATCCATATGAATTTATCAATATACATATTTTTAAAGCATTTTTGTATGTTTCAAAGCTGCTTTTTAACGTGTGTGTACAATGGAAGACTTTTGGTGTTGTATGTGTGCAGTACAAGCCTACATTAAGAGAGGCACAATGTTGTAAACCATGTCATTTTTGGCTGTTTTTTCTCTCTCTCTCCCACTATCTCTGTATCACTTAGCATTGTTTTCTAGGTTTGTATATGTTTAATCCTTTTTGTGCAGAAAAATACTGTCTCATTCTCGAATATCTGGGACAAAAATGTGTAAACAAGCAACTGTGTACTCTTATTGAGAATGGATCAACATTTTAGCAGTAAGGAAGCTTCTCTGGTGCCTTACAAATAAAAGACGTGATTGAGATTAGTCTGTTGTCTGCGTTTTTGGAGACACTAACAAATTGTGACGCATAAGGGAAGGCATTTCATCAGACGCTTTCAGTTTGGTTTTAACAATTTCAGCTGTGAATTTGCAGCAGTATTGAGAAGATTTTATGACTTGTGACTTCTGAGTGGAGTCTGCATGGTGTGTTCTTTCCACAGGCGCTCTCTGGGTTACTCCCACCGTCCCAAAATGCACTTTCAGTATGAGGAGTGTTAAATCCAAATTCCCCATGTATTAAATTTAAAAAAGGTATTGGATAGTAATATAAAGATAAGTGAATATATGCTGGCAAGCTTTGGCATTTATCAAAATAATCACACAAATCATTGTTAAACTAAATTCTTGGCCTAAAAATACCGAATATTTTATAGTAATACTTCATAACTAGTAATAGACAAAGACAAGTACAGTATGACTTATTTGCAAGTTGGACTTAGACATTAAATTGTATCATAAATAGTTTAAAATGTTTTAGGTCACCCACTCGAATGTGCCTTTAGTTTGTGAGTTTCCGACAGCTTTTGTTACAGGTCTACTGTTTATGTGGGCTGCATAATGTTGCAAAAATTTATATTGAAGAACCTTTACCAGTGAAAAGTATGATTCAGTTTGAGGATTTGTTTTGAAGCGGAACTGTTCTTTACGTTTCTCTTTTAAAATAAAACACTTGACTGTCAGAGTAGTACAAACATTTAATTTATGTAAAATTTGTACAGATTACTGTTTGTTTGCTGGCATTACATTTCATTCTAAGTGGCATTAAAACATCTTAAAAAGGTCTTAAATAGAACAAGACAAAACCTGGAGCTACCCTGAAACCATTTCTAGCGGTCATCTGTGTAAAATTTATACAGGTTATTATTTTGCTGGCGATCCTGGCATTAAATTAGAATCTAAATGGCATTAAAAAGTCCTAAAAAGGTTTTAAATTTCACAAGACAAAACCCGGGGCTTCCCTGCTGTCAGCGTGTGTCCACCCTGCCACTGACTGTTGCTGGGACAGGCTCCAGCCCCCCAGGACCCCCAACAGTAGCGTACGGAGGAAGTTGTTAGAATGATTTAAGAGCATCCATAATACCTAAAAAGTGCACCATTCTCTAAATATGGTATCCTCTCGTGCAAGCTTTGTTTCAGCTCTTACAATTTTCTCTTGGGCATAAGATTGTTCTTGTGTTATGTTTTTTACCAATAAGGTTATGTTATTCCCACAGTTAGCAAGGTAACACAATAAAGGGGTGGCAGTGGCTCAGTTGGTAGAGACTTACGCCCATTAATCCAAAGGTTGGTGGTTCGATTGTTGCGACTGTTGCACCCTTGGACAGGACACTTCACCTTGGCTGTATGAACGTGTCGGCAGCCACGTCTCTATCAGTCTGCCCCAGGGCACCGCAGAGTGTGACTGAGGAGTGAATGAATAATGCACCAAACTGTAAAGTGACTGAGTGTGTAGAAAAGCACTGTTTAACCTTTAGATGCATGAGTGACTGGACCCTACACGCTTCCATAAGTGGGTCAAAAATGTGGCCTGACACAAGAAAAACTCTCCTATCTCTGCCCCTGTGCAGCATACATACTTTATAACAACCATTACCAAAGTCAAGACTGTCGCGACCCCCTTAAACTTCTAAAATTCCCACACAGACCCCGACCTGTGAAACTTCCTTCTCTTCAAAAGACTAATTCATGTTTTTCTCCATAGATTTCTATAAAAACAATAAAGTGTATAACTAATAAAACAAGTAATTCATTTCAAACTCAATTTATTTTTATGTACTTAACTTCGACAGCCTCTGGGGGCCCCCCTGCAGTACCTTCGCGGACCCCCAGGGTGCCCAGGACCCCACTTTGGGAACCATTGCTTTATAACATAAATTAAAACAGGAAATAAGCTACTGTGGTCAAAGTCCCAGGTTTTGTGACACATGACCGCGAGGTTTGTTAGCACCAAAGCTAAAGTTGTATACCTCTTCTTTCCTCGCTGTCTTCACTGACAGCAGAGCCTAACTGAACCCATATCTAAACTCTCTTTATGATGAGGACCTGCTTTTGGTCGCCATAATGGAGTCAGCTCCCCCAAGTCTACACACAGATACAATACATACAGTAACGTTACCTTAGTTAGCCTTCTCGTGTTAGATGGAAAATGTATGCTACTCTTGCTGGGTAAAATAATATGTTTTATGATATAGTCTGTGTGGTCCACAAAATATATCTCTGTCAGTCTTAGTTAATCAAAAATCACCATGAAATTCCATTGGAAATAAAGGCAGGCCATTTTTGACTCACTTACGGAAATTTGGGGTAGTGATACAAAAAAAAGTAGTTTCATAAAAAAATAAAAGTTAACTTAAAAAATTATTGACATCAATAACCTGTTTTTGAGGAATACCTGGAGTATGAAGTGATGATGTATGACTTTTCACTACAAAAATACCTCACCGGGTCATTTTTGGCCCACTTTTGAATCTAAGGGTTAAGACTAATGCATTATTAGAAGTTAACCATAATGTATAGTCTATAAACACATCAAAAACAACTCTTCAGGCAAGTAAAATTTAGATGAAATGCTTTGAAAATTTCTTGTTTAAGCGATGAGTAACTTTTTTTTAGCCAAGCCTCTTGCCTAATAATCTGTATAAAGACACAGAAAGTCCTGGGTTCAATTACCAGACAGTGTGGGGCCGTTCTGTGTGGAGTTTGCATGTCCCCACCATGTCTAGCTGGGTTTGGTTTCTTCCTCATGCATCAACCTAAAACATGCACAATAGTCACCCACTGCCCCCGACAGGTCGCCCCAGTGGCACTGAAGGGTGGGTCAAATGCAGAGGACAAATTTTCCTACAGGGACAATGTAGTCTACCTTACCTTAACTTACACTGGAATGGGTTTTGTCTCAAGAAAATGCATTTTGGAAAAACCAGTCAGTTGCACATCTTGTCTTCTCCTTTCACAATGTTAGAAGACACCTGCTACACATACAAACTCAACTCAAAAACAAGTCTCTATTTACTAAGAAACAAAAGCTTAAACCTAGTCAAATAAAAGGTTAAACATGGCTGCCAGTGAGTAAACGAAAAAGCCATCTTCCACAGAGCTGTGTCAATACAAACTTGTGAACAAAATGCCTATATACCCCACTAATAAACCACTGACTTGTGACAAAGGCTGAAAAAATGTTCTCATCTCTCATAATCATCTCTTAGCAAATAGTTCAAAGACATTAACACGAACCAACTCTAACATCGTTCAGAGGGCCTCATTCCAGCGAGGAATCCCACAACCGCCGAGGCAAGTCCGGGCACAAACCCAGCGCCCGCTTTCAACGACATCAACTAAAAGAATAGCTCTAAGTGAAAGCCAAAAATACACTCACTCACAACAGGAAAAAAGTCTACAGAACATTTCCCAGCTGGGGTGACCACATGTCCATGTCACAACAGACACAATACATCTTTTCATTTTTGTTATAGAAATTTCAGGAAAG
This sequence comes from Bostrychus sinensis, assembly GCA_020698575.1. Lineage (NCBI taxonomy): Eukaryota > Metazoa > Chordata > Actinopteri > Gobiiformes > Eleotridae > Bostrychus > Bostrychus sinensis. The sequence goes on from CM036258.1 coordinate 10,193,161, forward strand.
GCCAGTAATTTTTAGATCCAGGAGGGTTTTAAAGCAGTGTTTCCCAACCGGGGGTACAGGGACCCCTAAGGGTACGTGAGCACTTTGCAGGGGCTACGTGGAATTACCTGATAACTTAATTATTTATTATTTATATCATTAAGATGATAAGACATTTTTGTTAAACATTTGAAAGACAATGATGAATAACGATAAAGGAATATTACTTGGATATTATATTTTGTTGTTTTATGTGTAATAGCATGTTGCATGGGGAGTTATTAAAATTATTTTAAGTTTTCTTTGTGGTAAATTTATTAAGAGTTAAGTCTATTTATTTCTTTTGAATTTTCTAAGATGTATTTTTTATTCTGAACATAATTTTATATTGTTATATTTTTATTTCATGTTGAAATTAAGTTGCATTTCCAATAAAAAAGGTTTATGTCTATATGTATTAATAAAATGCATGTATGTATTTTTTATGTTCACTTTCAAGTTTTAAGTGAGGGGTACTGACAAAAAGCCCAGGGGGAACATGGCAAAAAAAGATTGGGAACCACTGTTTTAAAGTATTCTGTACCATTTTGAGATATGGACCAAATACACTAACTTAAAAGAAGAAATGATTTGTTCCTTTGAGTAGATTAGTAGATTATTTACCATTGTGAGATATAATTGTTTTGTGGTTCAATGGAGAGAGCATTTACCCCTGAACTATAACATATTTGAGTTTGAGTCCAGGTCGTTGCACTGTATCTGTAGGAGCGTGAATACACTTCTTTAATATTTGATGTTAATTTGTAATATTATCATGATTATTTCCATTTGATGTTGTATTAGTTTTTTTTATTACTGCATGATTATGATAATATTGGTCATGTTTATTATTAACATGTTTATTTTGCACTTAAATTGTTATATTTAATAATTCTCTTTTCATTATAAGTTTAATAAGTTATTTTAATTCTGATTTCTGAAATGTAATCTTTTGTTATTGCTTAACAGTTACGGTCACTGTCTGGCATATTTGGAGAGCGCACAGATGCACCATGGGAGAACAGAACTGTGCAGTGGAGCCACACAGTTTTTTGAGCTTGCCCTTGTATATTTTGTTTTGTTTTCTTTTTCAAACTGCGAGTACTCAGTAAATGTTTTTAACTGCACTGGATCGTTCTCGATGGATTTTTTGGACATTAATATTGTAGATCTTTACCACTGCAAGACAGGACCAGTTATATTTTTGATTATTTCTATTTATACACACAAAAAAAGAAGGAGCTGATCTTCCGAGGCGTGGTCAACCTGACAGGTGTAGGTCTATCAGCCAAAAATATAATAATCTATAAGAAGACATAATGAATAGTGCCTTGGCAGAGGTCCATGCTCTCCAAAGTGCTTCAAGTTTTAATTTTTCTTCTTTTTTTTATTGCAATTTTGTGCATTTTTCTACATTGATACACCTTTCTTTGTTCATAAAACCTGTTTAAGACTTTTGACAGTACTGTACATATAATTACATGTTTTCAGAATTTTTGGGGGGTTAGAGCAAATGCACCAAGTTTGGAAAAAAAAAAAAAAAGTCCCATATTTTTGGTCTAGAAATAAGTTCTCTCTTCTTACACCGCTGCATAAACAAGCAATTGCATAAGATTATCGTCATGCAAAACAAAGCAGGAGATTTGTTACGGTGTGATTAGTTATACAGACTTTATCCATTCATCCATTCATCCAAAATGAACAACAAGGTGAGACACAAAATAAAAATGTATTGAAAAGCCTGGTAACTTCACAGATACTAGTACATTGTTAAAAAGCTACACAATTTATTAATACAGTAGTTTTAAACAAATGACACAATATGTTTTTGGTGGCGGTAAAAGCAGTCGATACATGATACAACATGCATATTTTTAAACAGGTCAGTAAAATGTAAAAAAGATATTATTTTGGTAAGAAATATAGTGGATCATTTTGCTCCAGTGTAGATAAAATAATAGCAGTCATATTTATAACAAGTACAGCTTTAAGGATAGACATAAAAGTGAGAATTTGCAGTCTTTGCTAAAAAAAAAGGATTAAGAACAATGATAAAAACACATATAAAATTGCACATATACAATGTCACACTACAATAAACACATAAATCACATATTTTTTGCAACTCACACTCAAACTGAAAAAAACAAAAGAAAACACAGGACTAGCTTCTGTCCCGACAAGCCTTTTGGGAATCTGTGAGTTTTCATAGCTGTAAAAAAAAAAATGGTTGTGAAATCCTCTCCCCAGCCTGAACATACTCTCTCTGGACGTCCCGGGTAAGTAATAACGGAGCTGGGTGGGGGGAGGAGTGAATACTATAGAGGGGTAAGTAAGTCCCGTGTTAGTGGTGTAGCCGCAGGTTTGGAGGGGTTCATACTGGTTCGGGATAGCTGTAGTGGTTTCCGTGCTGGGAGTCCGGAGGCTGAGGACTGGGTTTGCGTTTGCTGTCGAGCTGTTCGCCCTCGGTGGTGTCGACCGGGGAGCAGGGCGGGGGGCGCTCTTTGAAGAAGTCTGACACGTATCGCACCTGAGGAAGAAGAGTCAGAAATGAGAGCGAGTTAAGAAAAGATAACAATTACGGAGGACTCAACTGGTGGGTCGGGACCCAAAAGTGGGTCGCAGAACTGTTTTCAGTGGGTTGCGGGCCACTGATTTTTTTTTTTTAAATAAGTCATCAGTTTTGCACTCCTTAACAGTAGGTGGCAGTGTGAGACATACAGAATAGAAAAATATAACAGATAACGTTTCTTTTATACCTAAGGATGACCTGAATACTGCTTAATTTTCCATAATATCTTTTCTGAAATATCTAAATTTTTCTCAATATCTCTTAATTTTCCTGAAATATCGCTTAATTTTCCTAAATCTCTTAATTTTCCTTAAATATCTCTTAATTTTCCTGAAATATCTCTTAATTATCCTGAAATATCTCTTAATTTTCCTAAATATCTTATTTTCCTGAAATATATCTTTATTTTTTTCAATATTTCTTAATTTTCCTAAAATATCTCTTAATTTTCCTGAAATATCTCTTTATTTTCCTCAATATCTTTTATTTTTTCCTGAAATATCTCTTCATTTTCCTGAATAGCTTTTATTTTCCTGACATATCTTAATCTTAATTTCCCTCTGTATCTTGTTCATGTGTTCTTGTCAGTACAGTGATGGTGGGTCCTGAAGCCAGATCAGTTGAGAACCACTGTTTTAGAGAAAGCTTTATCTCTTCATCTGTATACAGTATATTTTTATTGCAACACAGAAAATACACAAACTAGACACGCTACCTTGCAGTAGTAAAGACAAAGTACCCAGACCAGATCTCTAGCCCTATGCCACACAAACCTTTTAATACAATTCCCCTGAATCCACAATAAACAAATAATTTTTCCTTTCTCCCATGACTGACTTTTTCTGAAAATATCATCAAAAACTGCCCTTTACCTTTAGAGTCATGTGGCTAACAGACAAAACAACCAATCAGCAGCAGCAAAAACTTTCCCTTTTTGTTGGTAAACCATTCAAAAATACACAATCACAGTATTTTCAAATTGAGTCAAAGTTTAATAGTGAATAATAAAAGTTAATCCCATTGAGAACGCTCCAGTAGCTGTCTATAAACTTGAAGGAGATTGTGTATCCAGTTTAATTTGAACAGTTAGGTCTTGTGCGCGTTGTTAAGTTGTCATGTAACATTGTGTTGGCGTGACAGCTCAGATTGATGTATGGATTCTGCCGAAATGGCAGCGTGCCACACCACAAACACAGATAATGGCATCTGCCCTTTTATAGTTTCATGTGAAGAAACAGTTAGAGGAGATTCATTTACAGAGAGTTGAATTATGTTTCTTTAAATAAGAGGCAAGCAATATTTTTTTTAAAGTGTAGAAAGTAACTAGATACTTATTTTTATTATTATTTTTTTTATTTTTTTATTTTTTTACCTTGGTTGACAGTAATGACAGTAGCAGTAGTGATTGTAATAGTATAGTTCTAAAGCAATAATATTGGTAGCAGTACTTCTAGCATATAACTAGTAGAAGTAGCATCAGCAAAAACTGTAATAGTAGTAGTAATGGTAGAATTAGTAGTAGTGGTAGTAACAGTAAGTGACTTTATACTTTTGAGTAATATTTTGTCTGAAGTGACTTTGAGTTGTCAAAATGTTGCAGTTTAATTTGTAAGATTTCTTATTAATCCGCTTTAAAGCAAATAAGGAAGTAACTTTTTTTTAATCTCATCCTTTTTATCCAATCAGAAGAGACTCTGAAGCAGTGCTACATGTTCAAACTAAACAGCCCAGGAAAAAAACAAAACTGATTCCTTTTACCCTCAATGTAACTCCATATTTAGACAATCAGGAGGGATATATTTTTGTCCCAGTGACCTCTGACCTCTGACAAAGCCTTAGTGTGACTCACGGTGAGGACGGCGATGAGGGCGCCCTGCAGCAGGCCCACCAGCACGTCGCTCCAGTGGTGTTTGTAGTCTGAGACTCTGGTGTATCCCACGAACACCGCGAACAGCACCAAGAAGAACTGGATCGTGGGCCGGACCAGACGAGTCCACTTCCCCTGCATTCTGGCTTGGACATACAGCTGGGAGTGGATAAAGAGAATAAAGTTGTCAAGTTAAAGGAAATGTATGCTGTATTCTTTTACTTGTCTTTGAGGAAACGGCAATAACAGAAGAGGAATCAAAACCTAAACACATGATCTGCCCACAGCAAAGCACAGAGGTTTCGGCCAATCATACATTTAGATGTTTTAAAAAATGGCTTTAAAAAGTTGTGCCCAACCATTTTCCAAGTAGCTCCCCAAAAGTTTTATGAATCCAACTAGAGGTCGACCGAGTTTTTCTGTGGCCGAGCTGATTCTTAAAATTCAGAGCCGATAACCACTGCCAATTTTTGGAGGGCGGACATGTAGGGTCTTAATTTTATGAAAGAAATTAATATTATATAGCCATTTGTCCTAGTAATACTTATTAAAATGAAAAAAAAAAAAAAGTGTTAGAATGGGACAGTGAGAGCAGTTAAAGAGTTTTTATTTTTAGATAAAGCCAATAAGGCAATTTCAGTCAAACTTGCTGTGTGAGTAAAGCTTGGTGAGAGCTACAAAATGTTTTTTAATTTTTGTTTTATGAGGTTCTTTGCCAGAAATATGAGCAAAATATTTGTATTGCTGTTTTGAGCTTTTCAGGCTGAGATAAAGCATTTTTGGATGTTTTCTATGAAGTGCAGGATAAGAGTCTAAACTGCTACCAGATGGGCGGGGAAGCTGGGGTCCTTCAGTCACATGGTTGTCCAGACATGTGCCTGACCAAAAATTAAAGAGCAAGAATCGCCTGATTGCAGATTGCAAAGCCTTCATAAGCTTGATTTCTCAAATCTGATTTAACACTTGGTAAACCAACTTGTATGTATATGTATCCACTCAAATTCACAGGTGCCCCCACATTTGTGCATAAAATGTTTTTATGCCAGTTAGTTGTCTCCAAACATTTGCACTGCAGTCAAGCTTGTTGAGTCAGGTTGAGTCAGTGATATGAGATCTGCAGCAAGGATGACTGCAGCTACAAAGCTAACAACCAGAGCGTGACATTAACATTCACCAATCAGACAAATGTGGGGAGATTTCCATTTTGGCTGGTGATGCGGCTTCCACTTGCCATTTTGTCTGGTTAGATTTTATCCATATTTTTTACAACAAATTCAGGCCTAAATTATATTTGGTTATGCTTAAATGTTTATGAACATAGAAAAAGCAGCCTAAAAAGACTTCAGTTAAGATTTGTTACACCACATGCAAAAAAGATACTATTTATTATATTTCATTATCTTAACTTGTTGTAGTAGTAGTTTCACATTTCCTTTAGCTCATCATATACAATAAGAATATCAACATTTCAACTAACTAAACTGTGGCTAATGAAAACCTTAAATGGCTAGTAAATTCAGAAAAAGGACTGGTCACAGTTGCCAGTAGGTGAAAAAGTTCATGTCAAGCCCTGCTAACAACACACTATTATCATGAAGAATAGGAACATTCTGTAAAAGTAGCTCTCAGGGGGAAAAGGTTGGAGACCCCTTACGCTGATTTCCAATACTGAATTACTGGCTGCCAATAATAGAGAGAAAAGTGTCTACTCCAGCCTTTGCTATATCAGCTCACACCACACAACTGCTCCAAATTAAAATATATCAATAAGAGAAAATGGAGGCAAAGTGAAAAAAAAATCTAAATATTGGTAAGACATTATGGCTCACATTGGTCTAATGCCTATTTAACCAGGACAGTCTCAGTTTTAGGCTCCTTGTCCCATGTTCCAACACATATCTGTAAAAACACTCATATGTCCCAGTTTTTAGCAACCAGTAGAAAATCAGAGGAAACAAAATAGATTTGTCTAAAAGTATTTCTTACAATGTCATCATTTTTATTAATAAATTGCCATTAAAATTAAGAACTTAAGCACTAGCCTTGTGTACTTTAATTACATGACAGAAAATTGTATGGATTTCAGAAGCTTTTTGTCACTTGGTGAGTTCAAATGCACTGTGATTTGTGCAAAAAATATGCATCCCAGTTTTGGGGTCTATAAATCTGGTCACCCTACTAATGCTGAACTTAAAGTTAGAAGTTTAAGGTTAGGGCTAAACTTAGATATGTTTTGTTTTTTTGAGGTGGAGTGAATTGGAAGAGCCAACATCCGTAGATGAGAGCCCGAATCTTTAGCTGCTCCTTCTCAGTTCTGCTAAAAATCCGCACAAATAGAGAAGCATTTTATTTTGTTGGACACAGCCAATCACATGTGAGGACAGACTAGGATCATATTGTTATGTGAAAGAAGTAAGGTGGCTCTGATAACAGCGAGAGTAACACAGGTCAAATACGTAACAGGTTAGGTGATGTTCTGGGAAATTCGGTTCCCCCATGTTTCCCATGTTAAGCACCAGGACTTCCTCATTCTAAGGTCTTTTTACAAACTTGTTGAATTAAACACATACTGTACACATCACAATCAAATGTATTGTTGCTATTTTATGCTGATATGATGCTTCAGATGTTTTTTAACTCGCTGATTATTGATGTTTGTTTTGGGTAAAGACTGTGATGGCTTTTCTCTCATTTTACGCACGTAGAAATAAACGCATTATCAATTGCAACATGATCCTGATAGGAATGATAATAAAATACCTCTATTTACTTTATTTGTACATTTGAATACACATACAGATAGTATAATAGAACTAAATAATGACTGAATGCATGAAAAATCTAGGCAAAACACAGGTTTACTAATTGAGTAACATATTTTTTCATAAATAATTTAAAAACAGTCATTGTGAGATAAAATAGGTTAATTACAGTTTTCAGTAGTTACACAGAATATATCAATAATCAGCTAAATAAACAACCCTAAATCATCTTCAAAATACCCAAATAGCTAAAATACATTTGATTATGATGCATACAGTATCTGTTTAATTCAACACGTTCATAAAAAAGACCTTGAAAAGAAAGAAAGAAAGCCCTGGCGCTCCCTAGACGAAACATGGGGGAACCGAATTTCCCAGAACACTGAATTTAAATGCAAGCATGTCGGGAAAAAGTGAAGAAATGAGCAAATACAAACCCTGAGCTGGGCCAAATAAGCAAAATCTTTGAAAAGAGCCGGGCTACCCATCACTAGCAGCTGCAGTATGTTGTTGAGGATACAATATCTGGTAGTGTACCTTTAATTTCAAACCAAAAACCTGACCAAAGACATCTGCAAAGTAAATGAAGTCGGGCTGCAGCCTAAACAGAGTTACAGTGTTTGGTGAAGGGGGAACGAAAAGTTAAATCTGTCATCTTCCTGTCTTTGTGCAATGTGTACGTTTACAACAATGATATTTTTAAACCAAACACTGACCGTCTGCAGAAAGCACCTCCTGGTCTTTGGGTAAACAGACAATTTTAGATCCACAGAAAAGTCTCACACTCACCGAGAGAAAGAGCATGCAGTACATCCCGAACGAAGAGTGGCCCGAGTAAAACGACAACCTGGAAACAAAAAACAAAACAAAAACACAGTAATGAATTAAAGAAAAAACATGCCTGACCTCAGTGTTTATGCAGCTGAAAACTACAGTCAAGAAGTACTGGATATTTCATTCACTCAGGGATCCTCTATTGAAGTTCAGGGGTAAATGCTATATCAATTGAGCCACAAAGCCCCTTAATAGAGTATATTTGGTCCTCTTCTTGCAGTAAAAAAAAATCATTTATTTTTAAAGCCATACTGCTAATCAACGTCAGTAAAAAGTAACATTTGCAGAGGTTATCATGTGTTTGTATGTTTCTTGTTTTAATATGTCTTTGAGGGATTACAAAGTACTTCTCCAGACAAATTTGTTGCTTTAGGCTCAGCTCTCATCTTAGTCTATAGCTAAATATGTCAAAGTCAAAGTCAAAGTCTGATTGCAACAGGCTATATGCAAAAATACGTTTATTCATGTCCTAATCTGATCACTCCAAACTATAAGGACGCAAATCTGACCTATAAAAATTTGTTTATTTGCATACAAATTAGTGATGGGCGGATCAATTCTATTACTAATAAAGTATTGCTACTAATTATTGCATATTTTGGGGAAACTTACTCCAGTGTTTTGTGCCAAAACACCATCCACCCAGTAGCGTTTTGGTCTGGTCAGGTTACAGGAAGTTAGTTTGTCCTACTAGCTACAACATTTAAGTTATTTTTTATGTGATTTGTCTTTTTTTTTTTTTTCCACCAAGTTATTTTTTGGCCATTTTCCGGCTTTATTGATAAGGACAGTTCAGCAAAAAAAGAGAGCATGGAGAAACATTTGGCAAACTGGCCACAGCTGCCCAGCACATAGCCCACAGCTCCACCACTGAGCCACATGGCAGCACATGTGATTTGTGTTTAAGGGTAATAATGTTTCGATTATAAAAAACTCCTCCTTAAGAAATGATCAGTATTGGTATCAAATAAATTTCCCCCAAAAAGTGATCAGTATTGTATCGAATCTTAGAAGTGTGGCGTCACCCATCACCAACACAAATTTGCAAAGTAGTGGAGCTGCGATCTTTGAGCTTTCTACTTGCTAACTCTCAAACTGACAGGGTTCTCACAGGGCATTAAAAAGCAATAAAAGTTGTTAAATTGATTTTGTGAAAATTAAGGCCTTAAATAGCATTAAAAGCATTAAATTTGATGCCAACAGGTATTCAAATTTTAAAACAGATTTGAAGTAAAATTGCTGGCATTATTACTTTTACTTGTGAATATAAACATGTTAAATATGTCAAATAATTTACAATTTTTGTAGCCTAAATGAGCGCGATAGAGAAATGAGTTTGCTTCCATTGGGACCAAATTACCCAAACATCAGATGTTACTGGTGCTTTATGAACTGTATTTTACATTACTTGCAAATACATTTGGACAATTTAAGATGCTGTGATTGTATGTTTGTGGCATTAAAAAGCTTTAAATTAGACTTGCTGATACCTGAATTAGCTTAGCCACACTTCTGACACACTGCAGAAATGGTTGACTGTTTTGAGTAACGTATTTTAGGATAATGAGATGTAAATAATCCAATGACACATTTGTTTTATATTGTTCAACCCTGAGTGTAACCCACCTGGACTCTGTGACGTTGTGCGGGTTGCCAGTGCAGTTGATTTGCAGCATGTATCCATTACACGTGACTGGAGCGCACACGGCTAAAAAGTGTGGTCTGGGACGTCCTATGGTGAACTTGGCCAGGTCTGTGAGCGACTGGCTGACCGCTGCCCCGAACAGGAAGGTGCCCACCACTTTGTAGAGCGCCGACAGATACTGGTTAAACTGGGAGTTGGAGTGGAGACGTTTGGAGCGCACAAGTAAGGCCTCGCCTGTTGTTATCTAAAAGTTACATTAAAAAAGTGTTAGCTAATGTGCAGGTTTTGTGGTTTTAAACGGACAGTGTGTTGGACTTACAATGACGATGGAGCAGGTGATGGTGACGCCGGCCATTCCCTTGTGAGAGATGGTGTCTCTCCTGTACGGATAACTGATGCTTTCGTCATCGCAGTAGATCCCTCTTTGATACGGGGTAAACATTATCGTCAAAATGGCTGATGGCAGAGCAACTGGAGAGACAAAGACGGTACATAAATAAATAACCTATACAATATAAGTTAAGTAGGTCTGGAGTCAGGGTGACCAAATTTCTTGATCCAAAACTGGGACACATATTTTTTTACTTATTATGGTGCATTTGAACTCACCAGTCACAAAAAAAGCCTCCAAAATCCATATCATTTTTAGTCATATAATTAAAGTACATGATGCTGGGCTTGAGTTGTTAATATTTATTGTCAACTTAATATTAAAAACAAAGAAATTGTAAATAAATTTAGTGACACAAGTCTTTAGACAAATGTTTTTAAGTTCCCTGTGCTTTTCTATTGATTAAAATGGGGACAACTTTAACATGGTTTGTTGAAAACTGGGGCATTAGTGTTTTTAGAGATATGTCTTGGAATATAGGACAAGGAGCCTAAAACTGGGACTGTCCCGGTTTAATAGGGATTTCTCGTCGCCCTTACTTGGCAAGATGGCTAATAAATTTAGTTAATCTCTCTTGTTGTTTCTCTTGTTGGCATGCCATAACAGAACTACTGTGTTAGTTTTGGCCAAACAGCTGCCCCATCTAAAAAAGTACATTACAGAGTTAAAGGGACTCCTTTCTCTGTGATTATTAGTGTTTTAGCCTCTGCTGAGTCTTGACTTAGTTTAATTTATCACCCAAGTGTGGAGCCCTTCCCAATCAAACCTATTTCCATTAAGATCAAATCCTAACTTTTATCTAAACTCAGCTCTTAATAGTTGTATATAACAGTGGTCCAAAGGCAGTTTATTCTGTGTATGTTGGTTGTTATTTCATTGGTTGTATGCCTATCCAATTTCTTTCAGAGGTAAAAAAAAAAAAACTGCATTCATTCCTCCATTGTAATAGCTAAATATGCAAAAATTTGGATGCGTGACCAGACCGGATGCCACTGATGTTTTTTAACCTTAAAATGAAGCACTTGTAGCAGGAATGTTTTAATGATACAGCAATTTTATATCAACATTAGCAAAAACGTACCAATGTCAAATCACATAAGGTGTAATATGTCCCAAGCATCATTTACAACTGCATTTTAGCATAATAATCACCTCCCCTGCACTGTTTACACCAACCACCGTCCCAGCGAGGGCCTCTGTGACTCATACGTTCACAATGAAGAAGACTGTAAATACTTAAAGTGACAGGCTGAATAGTGAATGACGCAGACCAGGGATAGTTGTAAAGTTTGTTTCTGGCATGCTTTCTGCTATGGGAAAAAACACAATCTCTATCTCATCTTGTTTTGATCATGAATCTGTGTAAGTTTGTTTCTTTTTTGTGTTGTTTAAACATACATGTAACTGAATATAATGAATTTCAATAAATGTAAAACAAATGCAAAAAAAAAATTCAAACTTCATCTACTGTTGCTGCTATTACTACTGAAAAACTAAAGTATCAGTACTAATTAATGCATGTTTTGGGGTAAGATACTCCAGTAATTTGTGCCCAAACTCCCCCACCCAGCAGCATTTTTTCTTTGGCAATTTTTCCAGGGTTGCCAGATCTCACTGTCAGTTTCCAGCGTAACCAGAACTTAAAACCCACCCAACACAATAAAAATCAGCCCAAATAGCAACCACTCTAAATGTTAAAACCAGTATATGAAAGAAATAACACAAAACTTAACAACAGCACTAAAAAAGTAACACAAATGGTTTTCCGACAAAGAGTGCAATCAGACAACCAAAGCCTTCCTATTTCCTCATTTTCTAAAAACCCGCTACATGTTGTGAAAAGCAGCCCAAACTTTATAAAACAGCCCAATGCTTTCTTTTTTTTTTTTTTTTCCAGCCCAAGGTGTTCAAGAGAAGCCCAATTTGGCAAAAAACTAGCCCAATCTGGCAACACTGCATTTTTCATCCTTATGGAGCTCAACATTGATCGCCCACCCTCAGTTCCAGAAGTAAATTTCCCATTTTTGTAACATGTGTATATTAAGAATTTAAAAGCTTGACAGAGGCTAATCAGCTATGTGGTAACTTATGAAGATAAAACAATTAATTTCTATCAAAAAGATTACCAATTCAGCAAATTGCGTTTGTAACTTTGCCTTTTAACAAGTTTCAGATACATATTTATAGCTAAATTAATAATTTTATGGTCAGTATCATCATCCTACTGCTGCTACTGCTCATAAACTAAAGGAGCGAAAAGTGCAAGTAATATGCCATTGCTCCTGCTACCATTACTGCTACTACCACTAAAACTACTACTACTACTGCTGCTTTATTAAGTGTTTTGTAATAGAGCCCTAACCAAGGACTGACCTCAGGACCTTTCTGTGTGTGCCCTGCTGAATTTAGCTTTTTAAAGATTACTCACACTTATTTATATATTTCTAAATGTTTTGAGTAACTATATCTAGTCACTTCTCTGTAGTCTATGATTTAAAATTACAATTCACCATTCACCATTAAAGATTTGAGTTACAAAAGTTTGAACTTCACCTTCAAAGTCCAGCTCCAGGTCAAATCAGACCCCGTCCCAGCGCACTTTTCAACAAGTCCGACCTGAACCACGACACAATGAAATCCGTCTGTGTCAGGAAACAGCTGAACACACACGGCAGGACTCATCTTTCAGCTCTGGGCCCTTACAGTTTGTCATCGGCCGAGTTCACCTCCGCCAGGTCACACTCACTCCCTCAACAAAGACCCCGCCTGTCACCATGGCAACGACCCTGACCTTTTACATTAGGATATATGGTTTACCCAGAAGAGCTCCACTCACATACCGACAGGCATGTAGGGCCCTGCACACATGAATACAACACTCTGGGAATTTTTACAATTTTGCTCAATAAGATACACTGTAAAAAAATGTTGCAAAAACTCAATGCAACAGGATTCCTCAAGATGTTTTAGTTTTAGGGTCAACTCAAAATCTCAAGTTTTCAACAAATATTTATCTTTTTTGTATAATTTAATGTTCATATGTCTACAAACTTTCAATTTTTAGTTTTCACTCTCTCTGTCATTTTTTAACTCATTTTTTAGCCAAATGAACCACAGTATGTAACAATTTTACAATTTTTAGACATAGGAACATTAAACAATACAAATTTTAGTTGTTAAAAACTTGGGATTTGGAGTTGGCCCCCAAAAACTCAAAGATCTATAGGGATTCTGTTGCCTAGAGTTTTGGAGTTTCCTTTTTTTTTTTTTTTTTTGTTTTTTTACAGTGTACTTCTGAATCGATGTATTGGGAACAGTGGTTAATTCAGTTTTATTCAGTTTTATTTACAGTATATATCCCAATATCACAACAGCAGTCACCTCAAAGGGCTTTAAAAACAGTCACACAATCAAACAAAAACAATAATTAAACTTAACACAGACATCCCCTGTCCTTACACCCTCTTTCTCGATAAGGAAAAACTCCTAAAAAAAAAAAAAAACAGCTGTGGGTTTTTTAACAGAACCAAATTTGATTAAAATATCTCTCATCTCTCACTGTGTTTATAATCTAAAGTTTAGTCCTGGACATAGAGGAGCAGTCATGGAGTTATGACCACAATCTGAATTTTTTCCACATCGTAAGAGGTCTCAAGTAAAAGTACCGCCACTTTAAAATAGTACTGTGTTACTCAAGTAGAAGTAAAAGTAAGAAAATATTGGATGTAAGCGTTACTTACGAGGAACCTTTAAAGGATTTTCTTTTTGGCAATTGCACAGTAAAAGTCTAACATTAATCAAGCTATTTAAAAACACGTCATTGTTTTTCTATAGGCTACTACTAACTACTGTGAGGATGGATTGCATTGTTAAATTTGAATGCCCAACTCTTCCCATTCATCAGTCATTGTTGTTTTTGAGTGTCTAAACATCTTGGTACATTCTTGTCTCGGTCACGACTCAGGTGGCATGATAGGCTTGTACCAGTGGCAGCTTATAGTTTCCTTGTGGGCAAAACAGTCAAATAAAACTCTGTTGTGAACATGTTTAGGGCAGAACAAGGATGTAAAGCTGTCTCTTAAATCTGCCCAAGACAATGGTCCGGTGCATTCAGTTGATGTCAGGAACTTTCTACATCGCAAGCCTGGAATAGTTTTCCTGTTTTCAAGAAAAGCAAACTACAAATCAAATTGAGAAAAAACTAAACAAAAACTAACAAACCCAAAATCGAAAAGTCCTGGGTTTTCATGCAGTTTAAAACCACTTTTATACTGAGTAAGGCAATAAATCGATTTTCTCAACCTGCATGTAAACTTCGTGATTGTCTTTTAACACAGTTTGCACAAATCCAAGTTTCAGCTGTATCGTGCAAAAAAGAAGTCATGTAAACGTGACCCAAACCCTGCTGTCATCCCTTGATCAAAGCTGATTTAAAATGGAGACATTGACTTCTGGAAGTGTTCCTGGTCCATGCAGAAGTTTCCAGTACAGAGTTGTGTCTATTTTTCATGCAGCATTGCTTGAGGTGCAAAGATCATTAGCATCCAATACATACAATATATACAGACTGAACTATTGCCAACAAACATAATGAGTTACGAAATGTTACTCCAGCTGCTTTTCTCAATAGTAGAACCTTATTTTCCAGCCTATGTTGCCCCTGTCCCAAATTTTTTGGAGATGTGTAGCCAAAATACAATTTAAAATGACCTATTATTTTTCATGAAATGGTAAAATATCTCAGTTTCAGCACCTGATATGTTGTTTTTGTTCTATTGTGAATAAAATATGCTTCAAAGAGATATGCAAACCCCTTGTATTTTGTTTTTATTTACATTTTAAACAGTGTCCCACACAGTGTTTTCATAACCGGGGTTGTAGATCTGACAGTACTGCTGCAGATAATAAGGTCGAAAAGTGCTAAAGTTTGTTTTTACAAGTGAGAACTGTGTATTTATTTGGTAATACCATAGAGTGGCTCTCATTATTAACAGATTACTTCCTTCCCCCCAAGAGTCCGTGACCGTGGCTTTGACGGACAGGCCTAAACGATACCACGTGAAGACACACCATTAGAAGAAGAAAAACATGCTAATTGAGGGACGGTTGTGTAAACATGAGCTCATTTGAACATACAGTGTAGGGATGAGTTGTTTGGTCAAAGGTTTAAATAAAGTCTGAGTCATGCGCAGTGTGGCAGCTCAGGTGTGAGAAGCCGCAGCTGCTGTCGCTCCGTCTGCACCTACAACAATACTGCCTCGACCTGCATCCACCTAACCCTACCCACTGCATCTACTTCTCTTTCACCAACTAACTACATGACCTCTTTTACTACATCCATAAATCTTCTCTTTGGTCCTCAATAGATACAGTGTGGGTTATTTGGCATGTTATAGGCAACAAGGAAATACATTAAAATACATAAAAAAAATTGTTACAAAGAGTTCGGAGGAAACTTCTACAGGCAGAGACATGGCTGCACTCCCCGGTCTCCCCCATAGTGGCTAATTTGCTCATGGAGAAAGTTGAGAGAAGAGACCTTGAGTCATTCCCAGGTACTTTCCCCAGCTACAGGTTCACATACCTGGATGACACCTGGGTTAAGATCAAAATCCAGAAAGTGGAGGCATTCACAGGGCATATTAATGCTGTGGATGCAAACATCAAGTTCACCCGTGAGGACACCAAGGAGAATAACTTAGCCTTCTTACACTGCGCGGTTATCATCGGAGAAGACAGGCAGCTCCATGTGGAAGTGTACAGGAAGCCCACTCACACAGATCCATGCCTGTTATTTGATTCAAACCACTGCTACAACATAAACTCAGTACAGCACAAAGCCCAAGAGGTGCCCTCAAGCTCTGGAGGAAAGAGGAAAGAAGAAGAACATATCCGCCAAATCCTCAGAACCTTGGATATCCCAACCAGGCCTTCTCCGAATTCCAAAGAGTGAGAAAACAGGAAGGAAAGAAGCAGACAAAAAGGAGCAAAATAGTCCTTATGTCTCCAGCCTGTCTGAGAAACTTAAAAAGATATTTAGCCAACACAGCATCCCAGTTCATTTCAATGAATTAATAACCCGAGACAAAAACTGGTTCATCCCAAGGAAAAATTCCCAGTTACAAACAGAGCAGTGTTGTGTTCTCCATCCACTGCAGTGAGAACTGTTATGAACAGTACATTGGAGAAACCAAACAACCTCTGCACAAGCGGTTATACCAACACCTGCAGAGCCAACTCCAGTGGACCAGAATCTGCAGTACACCTCCACTTGAAGACCACAAACCACTCCTTTGAGGACAGTGAGGTCCAAAGCTTAGCCAGAGAGAAAAAAAAAATGGTTTCAGCAAGGAGTCAAAGAAGCAATCTTTGTCAAACAAAACAAAACAAAACCAAAAACAAACAAACTTCTTTGAACAGAAATGGTGGTCTCAGATACAACCTTCCATCTGTTTACAACAGTCTCTTGAAACCAAAACCAGTTTCACTCAGGTCAACATCAGAAGTAGCTGACCAGGATCAGGAGGGTTAACAACTGTCCCCCTCACTCCAGCTGAGGACAAAAGATTCCTAACGACAAAACTACTGAGGTTTCAGGTCTAAAACTCCCCCTTCCTAGGAGCAGATAAACCAGCTCTCACCAGTTCAGTTTCTGAATTGAGAAAGTCTCTTGGATGAGAGGTAAAGTCCAGAAAACCTTTTGTTGTGGTATAAAGAAGATAATTACATGCATTCATTCTGACCCATTTATCTGGGCCACCAAATAGCCATATCATTGAAAAACACTATATCATCAAAAGTATTGTCCTATCTCCTGACAATCTACATAAAATAAACATGATATGATGATACCACACGTTAGCTGTACAGGTCCATACAAGCAGACACAGTATGACCTTAAACTGACCTTAAGAGTTCACAAAAACTTTCACTTTTCAGATTCACTTTTAGCTGTGTGGAAATTGGCAAGCAGCTCAGTATCATAGTGCGTGGGTTACAACACATTAGTCAGGATGATAGTTTTCACTGCAATACTGTACTAATGAAACAATGAAACTTGGCCACATCATGATGAATAAATGAGTGTTTGTAACATTTCCAAAAATTACTCATATCCTGTGGTCTAGATACAAACCTAACCTGGACCAAACCTGGGCAATGCTGATAATATTGCACAAATGTTTTCTTTCCCCCTTGGTCGGCAGTGATAGGATTATATTACTCAGTGTTATCTCGAGGTGACCTTAAGAACAACTGAGGCCTGAGAAACACTTCAACCTCAGAGCAGAAAATCAGTGTGGGTTGGAAGCACATGTTTAGTTAACATTTTAATAAAATCTATGATGCATGTGCAAAGCGGTGCCTGCAAAAATAAACGGTTACAAGATCCTTTGCACAGAGGTATCAGAGTTGTCCAGTTTTACCATTTTATGACACCCTACTGCTCGCTCCAGATTCTACACATTAGATATCTAAGTGTGTAGACGGCTTCATTACTCCTGTCACAGCACAAGTTCATTCTTGTTCCACTAATAGACTAAATAGACTTATTTAATATAAGATGATGCACCGGTTGTACTACTCAAAAACGAAAATGAATAAAATTTTTCCATCAGCGTTCTCTCAATGTGATAAATGTACCGCTGCAGAAGGAACACTGGCTCATCTTTTTTAGTTTTGTCTCCAGTTATTCAGTTTTTGGTCTGCAAATGCTGCTAAAATGTTACTCTAAAGACAATAAACCAGACCACAACCTTGCAATATTTGGATGTTCTAAAGAGACTCTGCAATACACATCTGGTTTGCTGACAGCTTTACAGCTTGGAATGGTGATTGCTAAATAACTTGTACTACTGGTCAGGAAATCCACCACGCCTCCAAATTTTGAAGAGTGGTAGTGTTTATTCTGTCTTTTCATGTCGTGTTTTATAAATAATCGGTATTGAAAATTGAATAAAAATATTTTAAAAAAGATGACATCATGCAGCACGTGTGTAATACTATAAGACACAAGAACATTTTTCTCCTCAAAGTTGATGTGTTAGAAGCAGAACAAATTGGCCAGCCTCTAAGGATTTGAGCGAATTTGACAAGGGCCAGATTGTGATGGGTCAGAGCATCTCCAAAACTGCAGCTCTTGTGGGGTGTTCCCGGTCTGCAGTGGTCGGTATCTATCAAACAGGTAATGCACGTGGGGAGTGAAGGCTGAGGCCTGTGTGGTCCCATCCAACAGACTACATTTGCTGAAAAAGTTAATGCTGGTTCTGTTAGAAAGGTGTCAGAATATACAGTTTGTATGAAGCAGCGTATGAGGCAGATGTTCCTAATGTTATGTCTGACTTGTGTATTTGTCAGCCATAGCTATCAAACTCTTTGTAATCTCCTAATGTTGTTTTTATTTCTATTCACTTGCATATCTTAGGGCTTGTAGTGGATCTAGTATTTATTAATTAATCTCCACTGTTTTCGTTGTGTGTTCAGGGGTTGTTTGTGTCTACTTGTCTTATCTTGCTGCTCAAAAGAATTGCCCCTGGTGGGATAATAAAGTCTTCTGAATCTGAATCCATTTCATCCAAAGGTTTCGTCGGGTCTCAGTAGCACAATTTTACATTGGTTATAAAACTACTATCACAATGCAGTTGGACAGAGACAACCAATCAAAAAACAGGGCAGTACCAATTTACAAAAAAAAAACTGCCTCTGAACCCAACTAATGTAGAAATGAAGGCATTAATAGTTGAGAAATACCTTCACAACAACAAAACACTGTAATAGGACCTTTGGCATGAATAATCCTTCTTCCTGGTGAATCCAGTGTTGTTGTACCAGACCAACCAGGGCAGCACTCCAAGTCTTTTGATGTTTTTAATACATCACATTGACGTCTTTGGAAAACATCAAATTAATTGGTTATTTATGAATGCATTTCCAGTAAGTATGCATCTTTGTGTCCCATCTCCTCAAGTATTACACAAAGCACGGCTGAATCACGTCCCGAGGAAGACGTCTCTCCTAATATTTGTCTGTATTTTTTGAAACAGTGCCACTAATGGTCTTTGAAGACAAGCTGTTTCCTTAATACTTAGAACATCTTTTGGGAAGTGCCCCTCTCTCCACATACTGTGCTTTATAACTCCTGCAGGTTGAGCATGCTCTGGCTTTGAAGTGAGCTTCATTCATTGTTTACTCTGTAGGGTGCAAGGACAACATTTAGATAAGACAAACTGTTTGGCAGAGGTCCCTTGTGGCCACATTTCAGATGTGACTGGAGCTGCTGACCAACGCTGAACTTGTTTAAAATGTAATCATGAGGAAGTTGATGTGCTCTGTATCAAACTAGCATTAGTGTCTCTGGCTCCTGAGTCCCACTATCAGACTGGGATGGTCTGTTTTATCTGCTCTATTATTCCAGAGAACTGTGTGTTGTTATAGGCCTGGGACAGTGGAGTGCCCCTCTAAACTGTTTTCCTATTCTATACAAATAAGTTAGTCTGTTATTGCTTTGCTTAAATTTCGTTTTGCCGAACAATCACAGGCAAAGTAACCAGTCAGAGACACAAAGTATGGGACTTAAGCAACAACGCTGACTCAAACAAACATGGCAGTTTGCCATTTTCGCCATAAAACACCAGAGTATGGCATATTATGAGCAGCAGCAGAAGCCAGTTGTACAAAGACTTTTGGAAAAAGTCAGTTTGTTTGAATGTGGTCATTACATCGTAACGTTACGTCAACAGGACTTTACTACAGGTGTTAAAATGAAAACAAGATGAAGAAAGAAAAAAAAAACACACACAGAGCACACAACCTGGTGACAAAGACAGCAATAAATGCCGTGAATCAGGTCAGAAAAGTTATTAAATTAGCTCGTTAGCCAGTGCTACCTTGGTTAGCTCTTCCACATTTGTAAGACGTGCTACAGATAAACAGCTGTGATAGGCCAGCTCCAAATCGACAAGAGAGAATCACTTCCCTCCGAGTGAGGAACCAGACTGTCCTGCTTTCAAAAAGAAAGTAGGAGAGGCTCGCCAGGCTAGGGAGTCTAGGGCCAAAGCCACCTTGTTTGTCAATGTAGACAAATTTGTTTTGCAAAGCAGAATTTTCTCTCAATTATATTCTTTCTCTTATTCCCATTAGGGGTCACAAGTGCTTGGAGCCTATCCCAGCAACTATGGGCCTTAGGTGACATTCACACCGGGCAATGGCCAGTCCAGGGCTAACACAGAGACATACACAGACAGAGAACCATTCACTCTCATGCACATTCATTTACTACAGGCAATTAATAAGTTCCCCAACAAATGCATGCCTTTGTAGCACAAGGAGGACATGCAGACTCACTCAGAGAAATTGTGTATCCCCCTGAAGATTGAACCCACAGCCTCCTTGCTATGCATAAGATCAAAAAGGTAATGGTCAGATTTTGACGTTTGTTTGTTTTTAAAGGAAAGGTCAAAAAAAGGGCCAAGGAAAAATCTGGAACACTGTGAAGGTCCAGGAACGTTTAAAGATTATCTACCCTTTGCTACAAAATCAAGCACATGCCATTTATGTTCCCTCACAATCCTTATTGCACTGAATTACACAACCAGCCTTTCACAGTGGTCAGATCAATTGTAATTAGTATTAATAAACTGCAGGATAAAGGAAATCTTTCAGCTGTTCCCTTTCTTTTAGGGGGTCATCACAGCTAATCATTCGCATTGGTTGGTAGGTTTATACAATATTGAAAAAAATAGTTTAAAATGACTGAGATCATCTTTGTGTTAGTTAGTAAACAGCAGATTAACGACAAACATATTTTTGATCCCTAAAATAATCCTTGAAACAAAATTACATATTTCACA
This sequence comes from Bostrychus sinensis, assembly GCA_020698575.1. Taxonomy (NCBI): domain Eukaryota; kingdom Metazoa; phylum Chordata; class Actinopteri; order Gobiiformes; family Eleotridae; genus Bostrychus; species Bostrychus sinensis. The sequence goes on from CM036258.1 coordinate 10,214,097, forward strand.
AGACTTTTAGGACACCTCAGAGGCAGGTCTACTGTGGGGTCCAGGCTCACAGTTACAGGAGCACAGGCCACCCCCTAGAACCGCCTCTGGATGCTTACTGACCCAACCCGTTCCATTTATCCAGGCTTGGGAGCGGCTGGACAGTGGGAGAATTAACCTGCTGCACCAAACGCAGGGGAGCTAAGCACTAATGGCGCATAATTCTATGTACTGTATTTTTCGGACTATAAGTCGCTCTGGAGTATAAGTCGCATTGGTCAAAAAATGCGTCATGAAGAGGAAAAAACATATATAAGTCAGCAGTGGACTCTAAGTCGCATTTTTTTAAATGTATTTCACAAAATCCAAGACCAAGAACAGACATTTAATCTGGAGAGGCAAGTTATTCAACTACACAACTAGCACACACAACAACAGGCTGAAAAGGTCTTCAAGGTATGTTAATGTAACACATTTACAGTTATTCAGCTACACAATAGCATAAAGAACAAACCTAGGAGGCTGAAGAGGCTAAATTAACATAACAAACCAGCGAGTCCAACAAGAAAGTTATTGGTAAGCAAGTTCCTCGAGCTCCCGATCTTATTCTACATCACTGAATACTACTGACAGTAGCTGTCACAAGCCTCTCGCAGCTGTAGACGGTAATGTTTACTCCTTGGTTCATGTTATGTTGATATATAACTCGAATCTGGCTATAAATCACAGGACCAGTTAAACTATGGAAAAAAAAAAAAAAAAAAAATGCGACTTATAGTCTGGAAAATATGGTACCTCTGTGAATAAAGATGGAGTTTTCTACCAAGTCACCCCATAGCATACTAGCATAGCATACTATTGGTGGAAAAAAAACAAAAAAAAACAATTTGACGGCTATAATTTTAGCTACAAATAATAAATCCAGCTTCTCTAACAGAGGAGGGATGCACATAGTGGGTTTTCTTTGTTACAAACTGTCCACACAAGACAGAAAAAAAGGACAAAGTATTGTTTTACACTTTCACAATCTCTCCTGGAAACAGCCCCGATTCCAACTTTGAGAAAATAAACTCAGTGGAATTTGGGATCAGACCCGAGTACAACTTCCTGATGAACTTTGACCCCAGTGGAAAAAGGGGAAGTGTTCCTGTTATTCTCTGCTCATCTCTGGACTCAGTAACAGTACAGGACAGAGACAGGTTTGAAAAGTCAAATCTTATACCCAATAGACAATCCCACATTAGTCGTAGTAGCAGTGGTAGTAGCAGTCATAGAAGTAGGATTAGAAGTAATATTAGTAGTATTAGTAGTGTTAACCGCAGTCGTAGTAGTAGTAGTAGTTGCAGTAGCGGTAGAAGTAGCAGTCAAAGAAGCAGTAGTAGCAGCAACAGCAGAAGTAATATTAGAAGTGTTAGTAGTATCAGCAGTAGTAGTAGTAATAGTAGTAGTAGTAGCAGTAGTAGCAGTAATTGTACTAGCATTAATGGTCTCAGTTATAGTAGCAGTAGTAGCAGCAGCAGTAGTAGTAGTAGTAGTTGTTGTAGTAGCAGCAGTAGTAGAAATAGTAATATTAGCAGCATTAGTAGTAGTAGCAATAGCAGTAGCAGTAGTAGTAGCAATAATAGCAATAGCAGTCCTAGCAGCAGTAGTAGTTGCAGTAGTAACAGTAGCAGTAGCTTGTAGTAGCGGTCATAGTAGCAGTAGCAGCAGTAGCAGTAGGAAGATTTATTTTGGGATGAGCACTTACTGCCATATTGTTTTTTCCCAGCAGCCCTCACTATGTCCAGTATTGTTCTTGCTTACTTCCTTCACTATAATCATTCATTCATCAAGTTTTGGGGTCAATCGTCTTCTTCAACTACTGTTACTGCGGAGTCCATTGCTTCCTATGGGATGGGGATTTTTCCTGGGAAAGTCCAAAATGGTCGTTTCTTGGCATATCCGCTGGAGTGGAAGAATAGGAAAAACTCTATTGTACAAAAAGGTTAAAGAATATTGTTACTTTGACTCACCTCTGAATAGCAAACACATTTGTCATGGCAGCAGACACAATGTGACTGAATCAGGGTCAGGATTGTGTGCCACACGTCAAACTTCATTTCCTCGAGTTCAGTCATATGAATTGTGCATTGGTTTGTCAGATTAAAGGGAATGTACTATGCTTTTATTAACATAGCCCCTTTAATAACACACATATATTCTTTAGCTGGGTTAGTATGATTTTTCTTGAGGATATGTTGTTGCTTATGTTATGTGCCAACTCTGCATTGAAAGTCCAGAAAACTCTTTAACCTAATGATCTAGTGAGAAGCGAGTATGGTATCTGACAAAATACTCAGCTCATTGATTAGTTTGTCCCTTCAGGGCTACTGTAGAAAGACAGTTGGGACAGTCTGTTTGTTAAACTGTTACAAAAGCAAATTATGTTATCTTTTATGATCTTGTGATAAAACAGGCATTATTTCAGAAACTGTTTTGTTTTGTGCCTCCTTTTTTTTTAACGCCAAAATTTTAAAACATTGGAAGCAGGCAGAAATGGTATTCACACGCCATCATACAATTTTTTAATTATTAAGAAGCTTGCATGGTATTTAATAATACAGCTTCTCTCAATCAACTGATTTATTTGTCCATTCAGGGCTACTGTAGAACCACAGTTGGAAGTGTCTATTTATTTAGTTGTTACAAAACCAAATAAGGTTATCTATTATCTATACCTGATAGGTATTCTTAGGTCAATAGTTAGTAAATTATTTAAAGGCTAAATCCCTAAATCAACTTTTTTGAACTATTATATTGGTTTAAAAGGTTAAAAATAAGTCATCTCTGGTCTTAAAAAACAAAAAACAAACAAAAAAATTTGGATGAAACTCTCACAGACATCTTATAATGTAGCTTGCGCCTCAAACATGAGTGAATGAAACAAAATACTACTCCAGATATGTTTTTGAGTAATCCTTTATGCTGAGCCTTTCTCTTGAGTCTCACAGCTCTATGAAGAAACGTAAAACCAGGAAGTGCTCCTGCACATTTCTAAAGCCCATGCACAGTCACCGGACTCATTCTGATCATTTGAGCTATTTAATATTCATCTCTACAAAGCAGCCAGCTCATTTATCTATCTGTTAGCATCATGTGGCTAATTTTAGCCATTTTACGCTCTGTAAATTCCCCACTGTTGCCAGTAGGGGGCGCCAGACACCTAATCCAAGTGTTCTCTACAAAGTCAATGTAACAGCTTAAAAAAATGATTTCAAAGAGTCTGAAAAAACATAATATAACCCCTAAGTCATGGGGTTATTACAATATATAACAGTTAAATGTATTTTATGATTTGGAATGATGTCTGACTGATTTGCTCCGTGTCAAGCCAAATCCCACACATTATATTTCTTCCCTGGTTTTGTGCAATAGCCTTGTCTTGTTAACATTCATCATTCACAGAATTGTGCAGCCTTGGCCATGTTGTGTAATTTGTATTTTGTTTCAGCCAAAAATAACGGGATTTCTAAACGGGAGGTTGAAAAGACGCTGCAAGGCCAACTATTACTGCACAGCACAAAGCTAAAAGAGTTTGACCTTTAATTGAAAACAGAAATAAGTCTTCCTCCTCTCTCACTTGAAACCACCATTGTACTGAAAAGTCCTTCAGAAACCACCAAAGACAATAGACTCTACCCATGTGGTAAGACCCAAAGTACACAAAATCTGCCCTCAAGTTAAAGTAGTGCGACTTAAAAAGTGGTTATAGTAGTAAAAGTACTCATAAAATCATTACTTGAGTCATAGTAAAAAAGTATTAAAGGTAAAGCTATAACCACTGCTAGTGCTGTGATAACAGCTGCTGCTACTTTGACCATTACTACAATACAACTGCTACTTCTACAACTGCTGTTTGTAGTACTAACACTAATACTGCAACTCTTACTATTAGTAATATCACCTGTTCTTCTTCAATTGCTACTAACACCACTATTATTATTACCACTACTACTGCTATGACTACTACTCATGCCACTAGTACAATACAACAATACAACAACTGCTACTTCTACTGTTGATCCTACTACTACTCTACTCTTACTACTAATGCTACTACTACTACTCCCACTACTATTACTATTTATATTACTACTACTTTGACTACTACTACTAGTGCCACTACTCCCACTACTTTTACTACTATGACTACCACCTCTAGTGCTACTACTACTAATACAACTGCTACTTTTACTACTGCTCTGCACTAAAACTAATACTACTTTTACTATTAGTAGTGCTACTAATACAATGACTGCTACTGCTGCTGTTCCCTGGAGTACTACTACCACCACTACTGCTGTTTCTAGGAGTAATACTACAACTATTACTGCTACAGCTATTACTACCAGCGACACTGCTACAATTACTCCTACTACACTAACTCAGGGCTCCCATGGGGCATTAAAACACATTAAAAGTAATTAAATTGACTTGACAAAATGAAGGCCTTAAATTGCATTATAATAAAACATTAAATTTGAGTCCAACAGGCATTAAAAAATAAAAAATAGGTTTGAAGTAAAATCACTGACATTATTAGTTTTATTTGTGAATATAAATATGAATATAAATAATGATTTACCATTTTTATAGCCTACACTAGCGTAATAAACAGGCAGAACAAGTTTACTTCCAGTGGGACCAAATTACCCAAACATCAAATGTTTGACTTTCAACATAGTTTCAACATAAATTGTATTTAACAATACTTGTAAATAAATTTTGACAATTTAAGCAGCCGCGATTGTATGTTTGTGGCATTGAAAATGTTCAAAAATGGCATTAAAAAGCATTACATTAGACTTGCTGATACCTGAAGGAACCCTGTAACTATTACTAGCCACAAATGTAAAAAAAAAACTTTGCTTATTTAAACATTTTCCAAGTACTTGAGTAAAAGTATTTTGTTGCTTTCCACCTCTGACTCAAACACAGTACAATCGCTCCTACATTGCTGTTTTACAAGCGGCTGGCCTGGTTCATATAAACACGAAGTCGTAGTATCTGCTGTGTGTCTTTTTTGGTTTTTCACATGGAAACGCCACAGAGCAAAAGTCAACACCTCCCACTTGACACTGACACATATTTGGCAGAGGAGGACACTGGGAGTCCATGTGTCTGCGAACCAGCTCCAACATCCTCTTAAATGTACCAGCGATATGTTAAAATGTGACATAAATAATCCCAAACAACAGCTGTTACCAGTCAGCCCTGTGTGAGACTCTTTCACCAATTCAACATCTGAAAGTGGCTATGAACATGTATTAATAAGATGTGGGAAGAGGCCAACAAACCACTCCAATTTCATTTCCCAATCACGTAAACAGCACATCAACCCACTGCTGTGAGTAATAAGAGGCTCTAGAACAAACTTTTATTATGAGACTTCAAGTTTTGCAGCAAACATTTAAAAGATTTTCTGTCAGTTTCATAAATGTACAGGACATGCAGAGGAATTGAAATGGTGATTATGCTCTCTCATATTGGTGTTATTATAGAAGAACATGCAACATCATTAATAAAATACAATATACACAAAATACAAATGGTATCAGTGCAAAGACAACACTTAAATCAAAGTCATGATCTAAAGACTGTATGGTCAAATGTAACGTCTAAGTTAAGTTAAACAGGTTACACAACATTAGGTGACTCCTTAATGCAGTGGTTCCCAACCTTTTTGGTCTTGTGTACCCTAGTCCTGGTTTGGACCGGGCTTAGTCCTGGTTTGACCTGGTGTAGTCCTAGGTTTGATTCTGGTTTAGACCTTGTTTAGTTCTGGTTTTAGACATGTTTTTTTTTTTCTTTCTTTTTTTTTTTTTTCTTGTTTAGTTCTGTTTGGAGTTCTGGTTTAGTTCTGGTTTTCCTGGATTAGTTCTGTTTAGAGTTCTGGTTTAGGTCTGGTTTAGTTCTGGTTTTCATATGTTTTTTGTCTGGTTTAGTTCTGGTTTGAGTTCTGGTTTAGTTCTGGTTTAGTTCTGGTTTTAAACATGTTTTTTTCTGGTTTAGTTATGTTTAGAGTTCTGGTTTAGTTCTGGTTTTAGACATGTTTTTTATCTGGTTTAGTTCTGGTTTGAGTTCTGGTTTAGTTCTACCTTTAGACATGTTTTTTCTGATTTAGGTCTGGTTTAGTTCTGCCTTTAGACATGTTTTTTCCTGGTTTAGTTCTGATTTTGGACCTGGTTTATTTCATGTTGAGTTCTGGTTTGAGTTCTAGTTTAGTTCTGGTTTAGTTCTGGTTTGAGTTCTGGTTTAGTTCTGCCTTTAGACATGTTTTTTCCTGGTTTAGTTCTGATTTTGGACCTGGTTTATTTCATGTTGAGTTCTGGTTTTAGACCTGGTTTAGTTCTGGTTTTTGACTTGTTTTTTCCTGGTTTAGTTCTGGTCTTGAACTTGGTTTAGTCCTAGTTTAGTTCATATTTAGTCCCTGTTGTGTTTTTCAGTATTGCATTTTTCTGTTAATCCCTGTTTTATCCCTCAGCATAGTCCTGGGTTAGTCCAGATTTAGGTCCTTTATAGTTTTTGACGGCCAAATATTTTCTGATAAAGTTCTATAAATGATTAAACAACTCTATGTACCCCCTGCAATGCACCCGCGTACCCCTAGGGGTCCCCGTACCCCTGGTTGGGAAACACTGCATTAGGCGATTCCCCACTGCTCATGCTTGGCTGCATTATCTGTCATCTACAAATAAGCCAGAACAATTAGATCAGGTTTGTTGTTCATCCACATGATTTCCTGGATATTAAATACTTACATGGTTGATGCTTGTTTCCACAGGGACCATATGATTACTAATACAAACGCTCACTGGTTGCTGTTCACACAAAAGTATTTTTATCGGTTCCTAGGCCTAGTTAGTTTCCTAAAAATATATCATTATTTTCTGTATAGATTGAAGGAGTGTGATAAGATACAAACCACGATTTTTCCATTATTAAAATACGTATACTGTAATGAAAAATGTAATTTATTCACCTGAAAATCATAAATTGCAAAACTATGTAGGTGCATTTTTAAAATCAACTTGTAATGAATGGTATTTACTTCTGCTTTTTTTATTTTATACAATAGCAGAACATATATACTGAAAAATGTTCTGCCACAAACTCAACTCAGACTCACTTCTCCTCTGTAAAAAGTGCAAAGAAAACCTAATCCTGAGGCTCACAAGACTGATTTTTACCTTCACGAGAATCTTGTGACATTTTGATCTTGCAAGATCACGAGATTGCGAGATCTTGTCACACCCCTAATAGATTGGTATAAAATGTATTCAGTATACATTTAAAATACAGTTAAAAAAGGAGATTGGCGGAGACCAGAAAGCTGCGTTTAAAGCATGTCACAGAGGCACACTTATGCTGTTGGACAAAAAAGTATTGAAGTATTGAAAATCTGTTCTTAAGTACAAGTATTGTTGTTGCATACATCTCCTCAGTCATTTATTTAAGTAGACGTATGCAACAATAAAACTTTTACTTATGAACTGACTGCAACAAATGTGCTACTTGAGTAAAAGTAAAAATGTAATGAAAGTTTTCAAATGTACAAACTACTACTACTACTATTTCTACTGCTACAACCACTACTAGTGTTGAAATCAAGACCAGTCCGAGTCCAGAGTGAACCGAGACCAAGACAAGACCGAGACTTTCAAGGTTTGAGGCCGAGTCGAGACCGAGACCGACTGGTGTGTGTTCTTCAATTTTCGCCTCCAATGTCTAAAAATATTTTTACTCGTTTGGAGGCTTTTACTCAAATAAAAGTAACATATTTTCCCTAGTGACTTTCCATCACTGCTTTTTACTTTTAGCCCTCTGAGATTAAAGTTGTATGCTCTGCTTTCCCTCCTCTGTCCATTTTAGGTAAAAATATTTGGTAATGCTGTAGATATTCAGAGCTTATCAACATGATTGACTCCCTTCTCTGGCACAACCCGATTTCTGATACACCCTAAAACACTTGAGATAATAATGTCAGGATTTTATGTTACCAAGCAATAAAAATATTAGCCCAGTCTGTCTATTGATGCTTGCAACACCAAACACTTCTTCTTATCAGACATAGCACTTTCGTCTCTTTAAACACTCTTAACCAGCGGCACCCAGATCGACCTCTTTGACGTCATAAAGAAATGGTTAATCTGTGATGGTCAGACTTCAAAAATGTAAAACTGGACACAGAGGTGACAGCTGGACTCGGTCAAGTTCACAAGCAGATGGAAAGACTATAGATCACCAGTGTTGTACAAACAATAGTAAACACAGCAGGTAGTGAAGTGTTTGGGTACAGACACGGGACACTTTGTGCAAAAAGGGGCCCATAAAGGAAATGTAAGTCCATTTTAAACTCATGGTTAGACAACAGAAGATGGGTGTTTTGTATTAAGTATAGATTTGTGTATTTGTAAGTCCAAGTAAATCCAGCCACAATAAGAGGCCACAAGCCAGTGTACTCTTTGTGCCAGTCCCACGCCTGGATAAATGGAGAGTGTTATGTAAAGAAGGGTCTCCAGCAAATGAATATGACTAATCACTGCACACTAGGAGGTAGATGAGAAAGAAGGAAGGAAAGGGGGGAAATGTGAAGAAGATGGATTGAGGTCAAGTCATGTTATAGACTCACAAAAAATAAGCGTTGGTTTGCTAATGTTTGCTGAAGTAGGGCAAAGAAGTTATTAGATATATCACATCACAGATGTAATGAGTGAACATGTTTTACTGGTAATTCAAATCAGCTGAACTCTTGTTTTGTCTTGTGTAAGTTCTCCATATCCTTAATCAGGGCATAGCAGATTAAAATAAAAACCAGGACGTTCCCAATAAATATAAAGTTAGGCCCATAAGTATTTGGACACTGACAAATGTTTTATTTTAATCCAACAAACATAATCAGAATACATAATTAATATGGGCTTAAAGTGCAGACTCAGTTGTAATTTAATTTTACTGGTTTAAGACAACTTAAGGTAAAAAGCCCCACAAACAAGCAACAGCTGAAGACAGCTGCAGTAAAGGCCTGGCAGAGCGTCACAAAGGAGGAAACCCAGTGTTTGGTGATGTCCATGGGCTCCAGACATCAGGCAGTCATTGCCTGCAAAGGATTCTCAACAAAGTATTAAAATGTACTAAAATAACATTTTCTTTATGGTAATGTCCAATTACTTTTGAGCCCCTGAAAAAGAGGTGGCTACATATTAGAGTTGAGCTGTTACTTCTAAACCCTTCCTCCCATTTGGATGTGAATACTCTCAAGTTACAGTCTGCACTTTAAGCACATATTCATCATATAACTGTATTTTCAATATGTTTTGGTTAATAGCTAAAATAAGAAAACTTGTGTCAGTGTCCGAATACTTAAAGCTGCACTACCTGATTTCTTTTTCCTTGTATTTTGGTAAAGATAATTATTTAGTTATTAGTACAGCATAACAAAAGTAATCTGAGAAAAAAATGAGACTTTGAGGTCACCTGTGGGCTGTGTTATAAGGGTTTTTGTTTTAGAGCGAGGGAAAGAACAGTTTAACCAATCACACGCTTTCATAGGACAGGAGCTCTCTGATTGGTCAATACATCCTTTATCTATCCAGAACTAGAATCTATCAGGAATAATGTGAACGAGCTATTGTTTTATTTCAAAATTCATAGCTTATTCACAGTATTTTTACTTTTTTATTTTAAAGAATTAAAAACAAACTCCAGATCTGTGCTGTGTTATTGTGACAGCTCCTGGCTGTGTACACACTTCCAGGTTTGTGTGAGACTGTGATCGAGTGTCGCCAAGGAGAGGAATTAGGAAAGTGGAGAGTATCATTCAAACTCAACATTTTTTTAGACACATCACTTTTACAGTCACAAAATCAAGTAGTGCAGCTTTAAGGTGCTAACTGTATTACAGACCATATTCTAATTTACTAATGTGCCTGCACCGCTCTTTACAGCTTTAATTGATCATTATCACTTACTTCTGTGTTTCTGTTCTCTCTGTGTGGTAATGCACTAACCCTAAACTATGAATAAAACACCATGTTGTTATTATATATACCTTATATACCTTATCAGACATGGCATTATGACCACCTGCCTAATGTGCAGCCCTGTGCACAACAATCTGCAATGCATGGTGTCTTCTGTCACTTTTCTATCAGAGCCACAAGAGCTGCAGTTTTAGAGATTCTCTGACCCAGTGGCCTTTGTCAAGCTCGCTCAGATCCTTGCCCTTGATGATTTTTTTCTGCTTCTAACACATCAACTTTCAGGACAAAACGTTAAGTGTTAAGCCCTGCAATTAAAAAGGGATCGTCCAGGGTGTATCCTGCGCCTCACGCCCTAAGATCAGCTGGGATAGATTCCAAACTTCCTTTAACAAACAACACAATTGTAATTTAAAACTTGTTCCTCGAAGTCTATTTTGGATCCTTTCAAAGGCAATAACCTTGTATACCTTTGTAACCAGTCCACCCATTAGTTAGCCAGTGAGAGTGCTGAATGAACATATTGTACCTTTGAATCATGGTATTTTTATTCTTACTGTACGTCGTAAAATATCTAAAAGTATTTGAAACAGTAGAGACGCACAATAGATACATTAAAATAGCAGGCAGTGTGTTCTCGGTGCGCTACACTGTGATACTTTTGGGCCGCGTTCGGATCTGTCCAACTTCAGGAACAAGATGTACTCTGGCTTTTATTTTGTTTCACTTCTTATTTGTCTTGTGTTCCTCGGATTAAATTCCTTTTACAGCAGTGGCAGACAGGCTTCAGTTATGTGAGCTGTAAAATGTTTGACGAGATGCAGAAGAAGATGCCTCGTTTGATTCAGCGCCATACTGATAAATGGAAAGAATCGTGTCGGAGGAAATCACTGATAAAAAAAGAGCTTTAAAATTTGTAATATGCACACAAAAAAAGGCTTAATTTGTGCTCCTAGAACTGCATAAAAATGAAAACCCCGCATCCATCCTTGGTTTGGCAGATTAACAAAACAAAATGATATTGAGAGCAAATAATATTTTTCTTAGGGTATGGCCCTGGATTTGCCTGCATCAAAATCCTGTTTTTTTATGACATTAAATGTATGGTAAAGTAGCAAACTATATATTTTTATGTTCAATTACTCAGGCAATGGGATGTAAATACACAATATAATTGATGTTGAATTGTGAAAAAGGGTGGGACTAAATAAGTTTATACTTCCATCCACTCCTTTTTGAACATGTATTTATATTTTTATTTTACATAAAGAGTTGGTTTTCTTTGGATGCCTTATGTCTATGAGAAAAAGCACTTGAATGAGAATTTTTGTTGTTGTAATTATTGTCTACTTATGTTTTATTTGCATGTTCGAAATAAACACAAACAAACAAAACATTATACAATAAGAATGATTACACTGATTATAAACTTTTTTCCACTCAGCCTTTCCCTTTTGGAGCCTCCACATCTTCCCCCTTGCGTTCAGTGTTTTGCATATTAATGTTGAATAGGGCTTTTTTTTTTGGCTGGATGCCTTTCTTGGTGTAACCCTCTGCATTCATCCAGGCTTGGGACCGACCTAAACATTACACTTTGTTTGTGACTTGTTGTGGCTAGATAGATTAATAAATTCACACAAAACTGTGCATTCAATTTGACCTAAATCACTTCAACACACATCAAACTGGAGTTGTAACACCGGTACATTTTTATGGAAATAGTGGAATCTTTAAAAATTTGCATCTATAATATATTCATTGGGCACTTTTTATATTTTTTTTATTGAACAGCAAACTCTAAAACTACTGCCCATTACTACTGCTGCAACTGTGTGGTTATTTTCTGTCTAGTGTAGGTTTTAATTTGCATTTATCATTGGAAAATAAACTGAGATAGCATTAACCAGAGTGGATAATCTGAAGAGAGACTGAGCTCAGAAGATGAGGCCTGAACAGACAGAGCCACAGAAAAGTATTAATAGAGGATGTTGTAGCATCAAAAGTATAATGAAAGCTCAAGGCATCAGCAGTTTACAACATGAAGAGGAAATATATAAATGTAACACTAACAGTATATGATTATTTTCGATATAGTGTTAAATTTACTCTCCTATCTCTAAACATTAAATGCATTCAGTCCCAAAAGAGATTAAGTGCATACATGTCTGTAAATGTTATAAGAAATAATTGCTATAAGATTTTAATTTAAAAATGTATACAAATGTTCAGTCCTGTATTATCTTAGATGGGTTTTTAAAATGGTGCTATGAACAAAGAAAGGTGTATGAATGTAAGGAAAAAATAGACAAAATCAAAACTAGAAGCTCTAGAAGAGACCAGAGACCTCTGCCAAGGCACTGGTCCTATTTGGTAATGGTAAAGATGTAGTGCCCAGACCTGGAATGAAAATCAAAGATCTTCTAGTTCAGGGGTACATGCTCTTTCCATTGAGCCACTAAACTATTATGTCCCACACTGGTAAAGAATCTACTAAAATAAATCAATATCTTTTTTAGTGAGTAAAGTTAGTACTGTGTCGTCAGTCTGTATCTCAAAATCCCTTAAATAAAACTCCCTTTCAAACCAGTCACATGATGATTTGACAGGTTTATACACCTGATGCCCTTCCTGTGTCCAGGGGCACAACGAAAAATGCGCTCTTAGCACGGTTCGAACTGCTGACCCTCTGGTTGGTGGGCAAACGTTTAAGCCATTGTGCCTCTGCCCCCCCTTTGTCAAAAGAAAATGTGTGTGCAGTTGAAATGATCATCAAAGTGACATTCAAGAAGATAAGATTTTCAACCACTGTCCATTTAGTGATGGGAGTGAGTGCATTGTGGCGTTGTTCACCTGTGTCATGGTGCTGTGTTCATTTGACACTGAAATGTTAACACTAGAGTAGAGAGCTAATTTAACACTATATAGATAAGGAAAATATAGACTCTGCCAGTGTTAAGTTAACCCTAGAAAACTGGGACTAAATCAAATAATATTTACTCTTTAACATTTACATCCTCATAATATCCCACAAGTCATTCATCATTTCTTGCACATGTGGACCTGTGGGGCATGTCCACCTCAACATCCATCTTCAGCTAAACCATCATTATCATTCTTGTGTAAGTCCACAGCACAGTCACACTCTACTTCTTTGATCCACAGACCCAAACATGTGCTCACTGTCAAAAATACAGCTGCAGGATGTCACCACCACTGCTGCTGTTCAACTAGGCCTCTTACTAAAGTCCATAACAAGTCAAGGCAAGCTTTTTTCTTCACTGTACAACGCTCATAAACACAAAGCAGCCCACCCCCAGCTTCTACAATCACACGGGTTTACCATTTCCAAAACAGGATTTGGACTGTCACACCAACAACAGTGACCTGATCTCTGCACCGCCTACGTAAGAAAACACAAAGCCTGGAAATTAACATGGACAAGATTAGGACATGCTAACACTGCTATTCTGCACACTGCACTTTGGAGGCTGCAGAAAATAGCTAAAGTATCAATAATATTCAGGATCAATAAAGCATTTAATCTACCATGATATGCATTGGTCACGTCACAAAACTTCACATGCAGTGGACAACTTTCTTGGTTTAAATTAGCAAGAACATGTGGTCTGTTTATCTGTTGTGTAATATGCTAAAAAATACTATACATTAGGGGTGTAACGATACAGTAACAATATCAATGTTTTTTTTCCAACAAGACAACCATATTGAAACACATTACTCTGTATCGAATCGTATTGTATTCTAGGTAGTGTATATCAATATACAGGGGAAAAAATCAGAAATCGGAAATATCGATATTAGAAATTTGAATGTTAAAATAAATCCTGATATGGCTTTTTGAATGTAATTTTTGTGTTTTAATGTTATATTGAACTTTTCTTCGCTTTCTGTCTACTGGACATAAACAACCCCAGTCACGATGCTACATTTGAGAGTAAACTTTTATGATTTGATGGAATGTGCTGTATCAATTATCAATATGCAGGTGTTGAATCGTATCAAATTGTATCGTTCCAAATTAGCCAACATCGTTCTTGAATTGTATCAAAACAATTCTAATTGATACGTACCGTATCGTTGCAAAAACGTATTGCACCCCTACTGTACTTTTTTGCAGCTTTCTGACTGATTAAAATGTCTTTCATAACAGTAGTCAAATTATAACACAAAAATCAAAATACTAGCATCACTTCATATGGTATAATTTTTCAGACAAAATGTTTTTGACCTTAGTTTGCTTAAAAATAATGCAAAGACTTCAAAACTTTCTCTATCAGTTAAAAACACTTGTAAATATTCCTGGATCTGCAAATTAGCATTTTATGAATACTTTATTTGCATATATACTGTCATTATGAGGGTAAGACATAGACAGGGCAGTCACACATATGACATTTTTTGACATTTGAATCTAAATTTGATATACAAGCCTCAAAAAACTAACTGCATCTTTACTATGTCCTAATAAAACCACAGCTTAAACTACTTTTTTTCTTCAAAGAAACAAATGTTGGTAATGTGTGACACTCAGTCACAAAAATCTCACTCTGTGGTTCCAAAATGGTGGGCCAGGAACCAAAAGTGGGTCTAGGAGAGTTAAAAAAATTGTTTTAATGCTTAACTAATATGAAGCCTAAATATTGCTTTAAATAGATATTAAAATACACTTTGCCATAAAGTTCATAGGCCACAATAATATTATCAGATAAAAAAAAAAAAAAGTATTTTCGATCCTTTTTTGCAAAACTGGCTGTATCAAAACACTTCATTATATTCCCAGTTAAGCCAGCCATAAGAGGTCACAAGCCAGTGTACTTATTGTGCCAGTCCCAAGCCTGGATAAATGGAGAGAGTTGCATCTGCAGCCAAAAGTTGCTTTGTGGTTAAACAGTTAGAAAACAGAGCTGTGTCTAGTGATATAAATGATATAGTGAAGACTGCATGCGCCTAATAAACCACAAGAAACACGAGAGCGCAGCTTTAGCTAAGCGACATAAAATTAACACTGACTGAGATAAGACTGACGCCTGTAAAAAAAACAAAAAAACTGCGATATGAATTTAGCAGCGACGTCCACAAATCTATTTCTGCTCAATGCACTGAAGACTATGCTTTGTTTGGACAAGATAGAGACCTAATCACTCGCAATGTCCATTAGAACTAAAAGGTTGTGCGACAGCAGACAGTCAGGAGTGAGGAAGAAATCCATAGCTTAAATGTAGCAGAAACACCAGTGAGTCAATATGGAGATGATTTATTATGATACATGGAGACACTATGTGCACGAGTGTTGGGAAATCCACGCGCCACTGTGCCAACTAAAGAGGCCCCATAAACTCGCGTTGTTTCTCTCCAGATGGGAATGATAATTTTCAGCCATGTTGTCATGTTAAAGGGTAAAAAACAAAAAAACAAAAACGACTTACCAACAAAGACACAAAGAATATCCACCACGACCAGAAGCAGCGTCTTCCCCTGTTCTGGCATGTCTCTCCACCGGCGCTGTGTTTCTTGCATAAATATACCGCGTTTCGGAGAAGCACAAGACCCGCAACAAAGTTTGGATCAGAGACAGCTTTACTTTCTGTTGCTGAGTCTCGACCTGCTTCTCGTTCTTCCGGCTCCGCACCTCTGTCTGTCCTACCTTTCTCCACCTGAGTGCTCGCGCTGTGCACTGTGCCAGGTGAGCGGTAGGGGACGTGAGCCTGCGTGGACGTAAAAATGAGACCTGCCTCTTTTCTTTTCTTTTTTCCCCCCTCTCTTACGCACAGCCAGGCGTGCGTCCGGGGCGCGTCTTTTTCTCTGGTTCTGCGCGCACACAGGAGCAGCACCACTGATAGGCTCACAGTAACGAGGCTTAAAGAGGAAAATAAATATCCGTCTCTTTCCTTTACTTTGTCTCCTGCTCTACTTTCTGTAAATGGAGGCTGGTGACTGGTGGCATTTTGTAACGACAGAAGCTTAAAAAGTAACCAATAGTGTTTTTTTGTTTTTTGTTTCACATTGCAAAAAGAAAACCAGAATAAAAATACTGTTACATGATTAGATGTTTAATTGCATTATATGTTGTTAATCAGATATATTTCCTGAGAATAATTCCAAATAAACGCCAAATGGCACAACCTAAAAAAATATATACATGTAGCCTATGTCTATATAATATGTACAACATAAAGAAACGGCCATGACACAAGACACACTGACCAGAAATATGACAAAAATCTGAAAGCTGTATGGGGAAAGTAACAATCCCCAGTTCCAAGTGTTTCAGAAGTTTTTGTTTTGTTTTCCTTTTTCCACATTTGAAAATATTATATCAGTGAAACAATGTATTTTGATATCCAGGACCATGGTCGAGGGGTGAAAATCTAATGGGTGTAAGTGAGATTTTGGGCGAAACTGAAACCTGAAGTCTGAAAATCTTATCTCCAAACATGAGATACATTCAGTCCCAAAAGGGGCTTAAGTGGATAATGTCTGTGTGTAAATATTATAAAACCTTTTAAAAGTGTTCAATAATGTACTCTTAGATGTTTTTTCTTTTTTAGAACTGCAAAAGAAAAATCTAAACTAGAAGCATTTAGAGAAAGGAAGACCTCACTGGTCCTATTTTATAATGGTAAAGATCTCATGCCCAGACCTGGAATGAAACTTGAATATCTTGTAGTTCAGGGGTAAATGCTGTTTTCACTGAGCTACTAAGCCATTATATCTCACAATGGTAAATAATCTACTAAAAAGAATCATGTTAGCTCTTTTAGTGAGTGAAGTTAGTATCTCAAAATGGTACAGAATCCCTTTAAAACACTCCTCAATCTTTATACTATTAATAATTTTGCCCAGTGTCCATTACTGACCTTTCTAAAAATGAAAAGAAATTGTGTATTTATTAAAGCACTCTTAGTCAACAGCATTTTTCTAACTTTTGCACAGTTTAACTAATGAATAAAAAACTGTTGTATAAGTATTCTGTCATCTCTGTCTTTAAATCTTGCAGCTTTTAGGGCAAGAAATCTTACAAATAAAGAAGTCAGATCAGAATGTGGCCCTTTTTATTGCTTCTTCAGTAAAGTGAGTAAAATATCGCTCAGCTCCTATTAGATTCTCACTCCTCATTTGCAGCAGTCACGGGACAGTTACAGGGAACCACCCTTGTCTCGAAAAGTAGTGTTAAACTGGCATGTACGGGTCACACTGCATCGAACTTTGTGATAAATCCATAAAAGCTGAACTGGGATATGATAAACAGGGGAAAGGTGTGTTTTGCTCTTGAGCTTCCTGAATGAAGTTGTGAGTCTGGAGCAGTGGCACAGATGTAAAGTGGCTGAAATTTAAAAGCTGCGCGGTTGCCTTATGTGGAGAAAATAAAACTAATGGATGAGCAGTTTGGGGGTCTTGGGACAGAGGAGCGTTCAAGCCTGTGATGCAGGAGATACACGACTCGAGGACTCCCCCTGGTGGTTGCTGGCAGTTGTTGACACTGGGAGAGCCGCAGCACTGGTCAGTCCACTGCTGCGGTGGTGATGTAGGTTCAGAATCGGACATGAGTATTCTGGTGTAACTTGAAGAACAGGAAGTGAAGATTGGAGTTTTAGCACCTATATGAATGCTGTCGGGACTGCATTCGAATGTATGGTAGCCTAACTGTGTGACTGGAGGAGAACATATTTGGTGATAAGAGTCCTGGTCCGACTCTGAGTTTTGCATCTCTCGTTGACTGAGCAGAACCACTTCAGAGTATTTAATGTCAAAATTGGTCAACTTCATACCCTGGAAAAAAAATACATATAAAGTATTAGCAACTTACAAGTAACATATGAACTGTGTACAGCCATATTCATTCATCTTCATTCACTTATTTCTGTTTGTGGTTGTGGGTGACCGGAGACTTTCCTAGCAACTATGGGCCATTGGCAGGGTACACCTTGGACAATGGCAGTTTAGTCGCAAAACTGACACAGGGATACAGTTAGGTCCATAAGCATTTGGACACTGACACAAGTTTTGTTATTTTAGCTGTTAACCAAAACATATTCAAGATACAGTTATGTAATTAATATGTGCTTAAAGTTCAGAGTCTCAGCAATCGAGCATGAATTTCACTTGTTTAAGACAAAACTTGAGGCGAAAAGACCCACAAATAACCAATGACTGAAGACAGCTGCAGTAAAGGCCTAGCATCACAAATTAGGAAACCCAGTGTTTGGTGATGTCCATGGGCTCCAGACATCATGCAGTCATCGCCTGGAAAGGATTTCCCCCAAAGTATTAACAATTAACATTTTATTCATAGTAATGTTCATCTGTTCCATTACTTTTGAGCCCCTGAAGAAGAGGCAACTACATATTACAGAGCTGTAATTCCTGGACCCTTTCTTTGATTTGGATGTGAATACTCTCAAATTACAGCTGAGAGCCTGCACTTAAAGCACAAATTAATTATAGAACTGTATTTTTAACAGTTTTGAGAAAAAGCTAAAACAGCAAAAGCTGAGTCCGTGTCCAAATACTTATGGACCTAAGCATGTTAAGGTTAAGGTAGACTTCATTGATCCCCGTAGGGAAATTCATTCCCTGCATTTGACCCATCCTTCAATGCTGGGGCAACCTGTCAGGAGCAGTGGGCAGCTGCAGTGACCCTTCTCCAGATCTAGAGCAAGGATCCTGGTCAGGGGCCCCTAGGTGGTTTAGCCTATTGTGCATGTTTTGAAGTTGATGGGGGAAACTAGAGCACCAGGAGAACACGAAACTCCACACGGTCTAGGTCTTGCTGTGAGGCGAGAGTGCTAACCACTAAGCCACTGTGCCATACACAAACAGACAACCATTCAGTCTCACATTCATTCATAATGGCTAATTTAGAGTCACCAATACACGTTTCAATCAAATATTAGTTACACTGATAACAATGGGACACCTGATTTATTCACAGTAAAAAAATATTTTACATAATGCCCAAGTTGTTGATGTTTACAACTTGTTTGTTTTTTTGTTTTGGCTCTAAAACCGCACTGACACTGTCCCACCAGAAAAGTGGAAAGACTGGCAACCCACAGTCCATTGTTTTAATTTAGACTGCAGTACCGTTTTCACACCAGTAGAGCACATATGCTGCTTCCACTACACTTAAATACATCAAATTTGCAATATACAGAGAAAGTATACAGTATTGTGAATATGTACAATGTGTGCATGTACTGTTCATAAAATACAGTATGTCTGAAAACTTCATATGAAAACTAAAAGCGGGGTTCCGTGTTACCGTCATTGTTGATTTCGGGCTCCATTGAGCCAGGCTGCTGCTGGATGGGTCTGGGATGTGTTCGCACAGTTTATTTCTTACCCTGAAAAGTTATGTAAAAGTAAGAAAGCGGCAATGTTTAAATTGCTTCAGTGAAAACATATGAAGCTGTTATGACTTAAAGGTATGGTAAATGAATTTTACATTTTATTTTGTGACACATAGACCATCAGCCCCAGCACCAGTGAGATCAAAGCAATGGGCAGGATGACACACAGCAGGAGAGAGATTTCCTCCGAACCTTGGAAAAAACAGCAACAAAGTCAGTCCAAAAAAACTCAAATGCAGCGTCATACTTCAGTATTTATTCTTACCAACGTACACACTAGTGCTTGGTCCAGTCACACCTGCGCCAGCCTTGGTACTGGCCTGCATGGAGAACTCATAGTGACCCGGAGACAGCTGTAGAGAGTATTGCTCCACGTCACCAGGCAATACCACCCCTGAAAAATTTATTTAAAAAAATAAAAAACTGTGTAGGATGGCTTGTGGT
This sequence comes from Bostrychus sinensis, assembly GCA_020698575.1. Lineage (NCBI taxonomy): Eukaryota > Metazoa > Chordata > Actinopteri > Gobiiformes > Eleotridae > Bostrychus > Bostrychus sinensis. The sequence goes on from CM036258.1 coordinate 10,233,910, forward strand.
CCTAATACAAGTGGACAGCCAAAGATACTAATCCAGTTCACTGTGCATTGTACTATGCATGTGACAAAGCCTTATTTTATGTTATCTTTCACTTAGGGCGAATTTAGTAATTTAGTAATGGTTTAATCATTAACAGGGGTATTCATAGACTCTGAAACATGCCATGTGCAGAGAGAGCATGGTTTATCACCAAGACAGAACTGTAAAGCAACAAAAACAGGTAAAAACAATGTACATTTTGTGTTTTTGATTAAAAAATATCTTTGTATGTTTACATGTGCGATCTAAACCTCCTCAGGTGGCAAACTCATGGCTTAGTCTAATTTGTAAAAATGAAGTGATTTTTGGAAGAATTATCACAACATTTTAATGAGATCTATAAAACAGCTCAAGTTTTTAACCACTTTACTCGTGCTTCACTATCAGAATATCAATCAAAACAATAATCGACAGATTACTTGATCATCAAAATAGTCGTTAGTTGCAGCCCTATTTCCACCGCACTTCTTTTTGTTGGGTGTGGTTGAATAAATTCATCAATAAAATAACATTGTATTTTATTGTCTTGTAGTGGTGGGAATTTCGGCTCATTTCAGTGAGCTGGATCATTTGGTTCAGCTCATCAAAAAGAGCCCCAAATGGCTCTTTGTTTTACCACCTGTATCTTATATATGCCAGCCAAATATAGCACAGTTTTGACAAATGAGTTGTATTGTGTACTTATATATAAATAAAATACATGGATTGTAATGAAGTATTCAAAAGTTCTGATACTTTAAAACTACCTGCTTAAAGAACCACTCTATTACACACAGCATATAAACACGTCTATAATTAAGCATAAAAATAAAAAAAGAGTAGATGTTGACTTTTTTGTTTAAACACACAAACTCCTAACATAAAACAGATCTTATTTATTATAAAAAAGTAAAAAAACAGCAACAGCTGACCTCAAAGCTCAAAATAAATATATACTCTAATAAAAATAAATAACAAAATATATTGTAATATGCATTATGCAAAACAGCAGCACCAAACAGATTCAGGTCTCTCTCTGAGCTAACCACCATCAGCTACTGTATATAACTGTAACTTTTAACTTTTCTTACTTTCAGTGCCCACATTCAGTATCTCATAAAGTAAGAATATTGCACATAACTATCCCAATTAACATATAAATGCATACAACTGTACAATGAATGAGCTTCACTTTTTTAATTGAAAAAAAATCCAGTACATCTATTTTTCCACAGTATTCAATTTTTTTTATAAGATTTGGATATGAGACCAAGTGCAAAAAGCCTAGTCTATTACTTCCTGTTCCTACAGCTGCCCGGAGAGGACAAACTGAGCAATGTGGGTAAATCGCCCTTCAGCTGGTTGAAGTATTACTTATTTTGTGCATGGAGGAGACAGATTCAATGCAAACCCAATCAACATGAAATACAAATAAATGTAATGCAAATGTATTTTAGAGTCCATTATAAACACAGGGCAAAGAAGTAGATGTTGAACTAAAGTAAGTAAGAAGTAACCAGTGTCTGTGTTTCTTTAGAGTGATTTCATTCATAACTTACTTTTGGCTGGTTCATTTGTCCTTCTGTAGTAAAGTGTGTAGTTATGGATGAAGCCGTGCAGGTGCTCCACAGGTAAAGTCCACCTGAGATTCACTGTGCTGCCCATCATCTGCACTTGCACATTAGGGCCAGCAGAGGGCACTGTAGAAACAAACAAAATGAACTTCATTGACCATTTACAAACTATTTCTTTAACATTGATAACACCATAGCCTTATAAACATTGATATTAAATAAGTGGTCACATTTATACAGCGCTTTTCTGCCTGCATGGGCACAATTCACCCATTCACACATACAAGCACTCACGCATTCATACACCAGTGTGCGCAGACACTGGAGGCAAGGTGGCCCAAGGACACAACAACAGTATGGGAACAGGGTCTGGCCCACCAAACTTCTGGTTAGTAGACAAATGGCTCTACCAACTGAGCTATTGCCACCCTATTAATGTTTGATTCTTGGGTAATAAGTATGGATAAGCTCTTGTAAATCAATGCAAAATTGGTGTTAATTCGGTATCTATAAATGCTGTATTTATTAAATAATGTTAAATGTTAATGCATTTATTAATGCTTGATAGCTGTGAGTCTGCTGCAACAAAAACATGTGACCAAAAGGCACAGGCCACAACCCAAAATAATACAAACCTCACACCACACATTCTTCAACATGCTGCAACATTAAAACCGATACATTCTCGATCATTCACCACAAACAAGTCTAGACAACTTTTGTTTATTACCAATGAAGAAATGTCAAGAGAGATACTCGGTTACATAAACATTAAAAATAATAAGAAATGCATCCGCGCACGTTAGGTAGTTGTATTACTTCACAATCAGTTCATTTATCAATTTTGTATTTACTACAGAGCTTTTATGTTTTATGGGGTGCATTCATAGTTAGATATTAAAAGATTGTGCTGTACTAACAGAGACAATCATTTTGGTATGGAGCCTGAAAAACATTTACATATTTATCACTTTTATATACTGTAGGATAATGAAGGCAAAGGGGGTCATAATCCAGTGTATGACCCCCACATGAAGAGGGCTGCATCAGGTATGGCGTCCAGTGTAAAAGTGATGCCAAATAAATATGCAAATAACTGCATTAAGAGGCCGGTTTGCTGAGGCAAGGATATTATTGGAGATCCCACTTTAGTTTTAGCAGCAACTGTATCTTAGTCTTTCTATACAGTCATTTCCAAAAGATGAACAAGGGACACAAAAGCAGATGGTGGGAGGTTGAATATGGTTTTAGTGTTCAGTTTGAAGCCTAAATTTTACAAATACATGATCTATAAAGGTTGTAGTAATGTCTTCTTTCCTTTTGGCATTCCCCTTCTGCCACAACACTTCACCTGTCTCTGACAGTGTGCAGTGATTTATGTATCTAATTTGGCATATGTAGCCCGTCTTGGGACTGGCACAGAGTACACTGGCTTGTGACCCCCTCTGGCTGAATTAAAATGGTAGTAGTAAAATAATTTAGAAAAATAACTTTCTATATGTACATAGTGGGTCACAATGATTTGAGACAAAAATGACAATGTTTTTGTAGTCAGGTAATATTTATAGCTTGAGTGTGAGTCACACTACTTGTACTGACTTATAGCTCCCATCTGTCCATGTCTGACGCCAGGTTGTGCTTGAGAGCCAGAAGGATGCAAATTTACAAAGGATATGACTGTCTTTTACTGTTATCTCCAGGGCATGAGAAACCAGTCACCCGAAAAACCACAGCTGCCAGCAATACTGTCAAAAACGATGCAAGTAATATGAAATAAAAATGACAAATTACAGGATGAAGAGGGGCTATATTATGCAAAATTGACTTTTCTGAGCTTTATACCATGTTCCCACATCAAAAACATACCTGGAGTTGTGGTTTATTTCATTCACGCATGTTTAAGAAATCCTGTAGTCTCTATTTTGAGACCTCAAAAAAAAAAAGAAAAAAAAAAGAAAGAAAAACATCCTACAACTCTGCTATTTTTCATTTTGGAATAAACTGGCATCATACAAAAATTTTAAATAATTAAAAAGGTCTTTTTCCCACCAGCTCCTTTAGAGTACTTATTAAAAATGTTTTCTTGTAGTTAGATAATGTTTTTAAAGGTTGTAAATCATGCAATTCTGTTCTAGAGGTGACCAAAATTGGTTTAAAAATGAAAATGAAAACCTAATATTGCCCCTTTCAAGTGATGCTTTGAAAAATGCATAATGTACCTCCTTGACACGTGTAGACGTACTCAGTCCTGCTCTGCCCTGCTCCCTGATTGTCATACAGAGCTCTTACAGAAACTGAATAACGCCTGAAGGGCTCCACTCCCTCTAAAAACACACACACACAAAATCCTGTTAATACAAAATACATATTATACAGAAGGATACTATCATAACAATAAAGACGTAAGAGTATTTAATAATAGTTTTAGCTGTGTTTACCTGTGATGATTGTCGTTGTACTCGAGCCATTCAGACGTTCCCAGTATAGGGGGCCATTGTTTTTCTGTCTCACAACAAACCACTCCACAACAAAGCCGCTCAGGGACACACTGGATGGAGAAGGAGGAGCCCAGTGTATCCTCAAACTACTCTTATCAAGTGGAGCGACGGTCACTTGGCTCAGAGAGGGAGGCTCTGAGAAGAAACATAAAGGTCTTTTTAAATGGTAGCATTCAAGGTGGACAGTAATTATGGGTTCAGACAATTAGGGCTATATGCAATAGAAGAAAAGTTCATTCATCTTCTTGTGCTTATTCTTGTTAGGGGTCAGATGAATGAGGACGGTTGTGTCAGGAAGGGCATCTGAACTAAAACCTATGCTTGGTTACTTATGCAAATCACTGCATGCTAAATGATGATGATTTGAATGCAGATGATTTGCTGTGGTGACCCCAGAAGAGAATATAATGCTTTATCTCAGCCTGAAAAGCTCAAAACAGCAATAAAAAGATTTTGCTCATTTCTCTGGCATAGAACCTTGTAGAACAAAAATTTTAAAAGCATTTTGTAGCGCTCCCTAAACTCTAACTCTTCTCACAGTCCAATTCTAACACACTGCGTTTTAATAAGTATTACAAAGACAAATGGCTATATAATATTAATTTCTTTCATAAAATTCAGAATATCAGCCCTACATATCGATAAAAAAACAAACAAAAAACTCAGTGTTTAAATGTTTTCAGCTTTCCCTGTGTCAAAGAGTAGCAGCTGCCACTGGTCTACAAGAATATCAAATTTCCTCTAATATCAGGCGAGCGTCATTCACACGATACAGCACATTGTTTTGGGGCTTTTTGTGCCTTTATTTGAGATACAGTATGTCAACAGGAAATGAGGGAGAGCAAGAGAGAGGGGAATGACATGAAATTCACCCGATCTTGTCAAGTCATGTCCAGAAAAAAGTAAACAGACCCATAAATAGCTATAGTAGGTCCAGTGGCTTAGATCCATCCTTCCATCCATCTTCTTCCACTTTATCCGGGGCCGGGTTGCGGGGGCAGCAGTCTAAGCAGAGATGCCCAGACTTTCCTCTCCACAGACACTTCCTCCAGCTCTACCGGGGGGACCCCAAGGCGTTCCCAGGCCAGCCGAGAGACATAGTCCCTCCAGCGTGTCCTGGGTCTTCCCCGGGGCCTCCTCTCGATGCGGAGGAGCAGCAGCTCTACTCAAGTAACTGAGCTCCTCACCCTATCTCTAAGGGAGTGACCAGCCACCCTGCGGAGAAAACTAATTTTGGCCGCTTGTATCCAGGACCTTGTTGTGTCCATAGGTAAGAGTAGGAACGTAGATCGACCGGTAAATCGAGAGCTTCGTCTTTCGGCTCAGCTCCATCTTCACCACGACAGACCGATACAACGACCACATTACTGCAGACGCTGCACCGATCCGCCTGTCAGTCTCCGCTCCATCCTTCCCTCACTGTGAACAAGACCCCGAGATACTTAAACTCCTCCACTTGAGACAGGAACTCTCCTCCAACCTGGAGAGGGCAAGCCACCCTTTTCTAATCAAGAACCATGGCCTCAGACTTGGAGGTGCTGATTCTCATCCCAGCCGCTTCACACTCAGCTGCAAACCGCCCCAGCGCATTGTGAAGGTCCTGGTTTGATGAAGCCAACAGGACAACATCATCCACATAAAGCAGAGATGAAATCCTGTGGTCCCCAAACCGGACTCCCTCCGGCCCCTGGCTGCCCTAGAAATTCTGTCCATAAAAATTATGAACAGAACCGGTGACAAAAGGCAGCCCTGCCGGAGTCCAACATGCACTGGAAACAGGTCCAACTTACTGCCGGCAATGTGAACCAAACTCCTGCTCTGGTTGTACAGGGACCGGACAGCTCTTAGGAGAGGGCCTCGGACCCCATACTCCCAGAACACCCCCCACAGGATACCATGCTTTTCAAGAAGGGGAACCGGAGGGTGTGTTCCAACAACAGAGGGATCACACTTCTCAGCCTCGGAAAGTCTATTCCAGGGTAGTGGAGAGGAGAATACAGCTGATAGTGGAACCTCGGATCCAGGAGGAACAATGTGGTTTTCGTCCCGGTCGTGGAACAGTGGACCAGCAGCGGCTCAGATATTCAAGTGTATTCAGAGTTGAGGCTGTGGTCTATTCACTTTCACTAGAGCCAACAACAGTGACCGAAGTCCTAAAAATGATATTTAACTAAACAACTCTTGAAATTTGGGGAATGGTAGAAATATGCAATAATGGTGGGGTCTATGAAGAGACAGCATTGGCCAATGTGAATAAATGAAGGACAAGAGCTTTTAGAGCAATCCAAATTACTACTAAATGAGACACATTTGTAATGCTAAGTTTTAACTCCACTGACTAAGCCTGTGAAATTACAGTAGTAACACACGCTCTGTGACAATGACTAAAACAGGTAATGGGTTTCAAAAACAACTTAAATGGCTCTCAGTGCCCCAGTCTTTCCTCTCGTAGAAAATATCTGTCCACAGAGCATTATATAGTCATATGTAAAAGTTGGGGCACCACCCTGAGTTTGCATAATATTTTCCTCTATCTTCACAAAAAAAGGACACAGAGGTATGTCATTAATTTTCTAGTGACATCTGAGTTCTAGGGTGTTTTACTAACAACAATTTTTAGTGTAGCAGTATTTAGGTGAAAATTGAAATTGAATGAAATATGAAAATGTGCAAATGTTTGGGCACCCTTATAAGTTCATTGATTTGAATGCATGTAACTTGTCAAAAAGGATTACTTGACACACAAAACTTGTTAGATTAGTTAGTTATTATAATGGACTTTATAGACAGGTTTGAGAAGTAACGTGCATTGAAATCAGCAAACTTATAAGAGTGCCCAAACATTTGCACAGACATTTTTTTCATATATCATATTATATATATATATATATATATATATATATATATATATATATATATATATATATATATATATATATATATATATATATATATATATATATACTGATACTGGAGTTGCCATGGTGAGTCACAAATTAAAGAGTTACCTGTCTCGGAGGCTTTGTTGAACCATAGCCATGCTTTTGGTGACATCCCGACTGAAGTGGAGGCAGAGATAGAACAGGAGCAGCGTCCCAGTGGGAGTGGTAAGGTGCAAGAGGTGTGTGAATGATCCAAATCGCTGCAGTTTCCTTTATCCTGCCAGACTTCAGTGTTTTCTGTTCGACAAGTCACGTTGTAGAAGAGGACTCTGCCGTTAGCCGAGGCATGAGGCAAGGGCTGAAAATCAATAACAGGCAAACAGGTCAAAATGAGCTTTAATGATATGAATTATATTTTATAAGGACAGTCCTGAGATTTTATAAATAACATCAGGGAGAAATAAACTGATGTTATGTAATACAATGGTTCTCAAACTCTGGTAGAGGTAACCACTGGTGGGACCCAGGAGTCTTTTGCAGGAGTCTTTAGGCATGGAATATAAAGTATAGTCCACTGCTTAGTCCTGCTTTGTCCTTAGTTCTGGTTTAGTTCTGGTCTAATCCTGGTTTAGTCCTTCTTTAGTCCTTGTTTAGTCCTGGTTTAGTGCTGGTATAGTCCTTGTTTAGTCCTGGTTTAGTGCTGGTATAGTCCTTGTTTATTCCTGGTATTGTCCTGGTTTAGTCCTGGTCTAATCCTGGTCTAGTCCTAGTATAGTCCTGCTTTCATTCTGGTTTAGTCCTGGTCTAATACTGGTTTAGTCCTGGTCTAGTCCTAATATAGTCCAGGTCTAGTCGAGGTTTAGTCCAGGTCTAGTCGAGGTTTAGTCCAGGTCTAGACCTGGTTTAGTCCTGATATAGTGCTGGTATAGTCCTGGTTATGTCCTGGTTTAGTCCTGATATAGTGCTGGTATAGTCCTGGTTATGTCCTGGTTTAGTCCTGATATAGTGCTGGTATAGTTCTGATATAGTCCAGCTCTAGTCCTGGTTTAGTCCTGAGAGTCACTTGTGAGAATATCCAAATGTTATTACAGTGCAAATAGCTAATAATAAACCGTCAGGCTGTTTATCTCAACGGTCAGCTCATTGCACAACACACATACTGTAACACATATAATACCTTCCACTGCAGAGAGGTGAGCCTGTGTTTGTCTCTGTCTCTGTGGACCTTTGACACTTGTCTCCAGAACTTTGGTGCTGATGCTGGAGCTAAAAATTAAAAAATGAGAGGAAAAAAATGTAAAACTGATTTTAAACAGTGTCTTTATACATTGATAGTGATTGATTATTTGACAGCAAGTGAACATTTTGCCCTCAAAGTTGATGTGTTGGAGTAAAAATGTGTGTAAGGCTTTAGGGGAGTTTGACAAGGACTTTAGCTGAAATTACTAATGTTGACACTTGCTCTGAATACACAGCACATCGCAGTTTGTTGCATATAAGGCTGAGTATTTGGCAGGTGGTCATAATGTTATGTCTGCTCTGTGTACTCAAGTGTGGCTTTGTCCTCTCCTTACCGTCCTCTCCTGTTGTTCCCCGGCAGGTGTTACTCCACGTGCTCCAGGGGCCACTAGATCTCCGGTATCGATGTCGAAGCCTCACCGTGTAATTAGTGTCCGGACTGAAGAGGCAGGCCACAAAGCTGTAGCTGGTCACTGTCACGTTACTTACTGTAACATCTGACTGTATGGAGTAGAGCAGAAAATTATTGTCAAAAAAAAAAAAAAAACATTAGTATGCACTTTTTCTTGCAATGTACTCATGGAAAAATTAAATCCTAATACATTTTCCTCCCATTATAGTTCATTGACCTTCTTTGGCTTATTCCCTTTAGGGATGTGAGTGACTGGAACCTGTCCCAGCAACTTTGTAACCTGGTCGGTCAGAAAAACTCTTTTTCTATTCTATACAAAGAAGTTAGTCTGGGCTAAAATTACCTTGGTAGCCAGTGCTACCCTGTTTAGCTTCTGCTTTTGTAAGGCGTGCTGCAAATAAACGCTTCCCTCTGAGTGAGGAACCAGACTGCCCTGCTTTCAAAAAGAAAATAGGAGAGGCTGGCTGGCCAGGCTACCAACTTTGGGCCTTAGGCAGAATAACCCTGAGACAAAGGCCACTTTAGAGACACACACTGACATGCACCATAAGCTTATAAGATTATTTAATGCACGTTTCCAATATATTAGTAAAATAGTACACGTAAATAATCGTAGCGTAGCTCAGTGGTTCCCAACCTGGGGTCCAGGACCCCCTTAGGGGGGTGCAAGAGATTGAGGTTGTGAGGTTATCAAAATTATATCATTTAAATTTAAATTATATCATTAAAATTTCTACACACCCAATTGGAAAACTTAGGGAACAGGAACAACAACTGCTTTTAAATGTTGTAAATAAATGTTTGTAACAAATCATTTTAGTCTTGCATTGTGCAGGCAGGGGTTAGGGCTTCAAGGAAAAAAAGGTTGGGAAACACTGCCTTGGCTGGTGTAGGCTACACCTGCCAACCAGACCTCTCCAAGTGCGTTGAACTGAATTTGGGACTCCAGCTGTCCTCCTTCGATCTGACTCCGTGACACCAGAAACAGCACAGGTTTCTTGTGCCAGGTCAGAGTCAGGCATCGTGGCTTGCCGTCAACTGGGTATATGCTGTCTAATATGACTGGATGCAGCATAACTGAAAAATACAAAGAGAGAAAAATACAGTAAAAAAAAAAAGAGAATAAAAGAGCAGGTTAGTTAGAGGTTGTGAAATTACAACCCCAACTCTGAAAATTGGGGTTGTGGAGCATGACCTTACTTTCTTTTGTACCCCGCTGGCACCGTGGTGTGGAGGCTACGTTACCATGGGGACTGTGGGCCGTGATGCTGATACAAAAGTTAAAGTTCACAGAGGATCCATCAATCTCCACTGCACAGCTGGTGTTGGTCGTGGAACATGTCCATGGCTTTACAGCACTGTAGGATGCAGAGATCGTCATTTGATCAACAAAAACAGGATATCAATCAGAAATCAAAAGACCCTTTTAGAGTGGCTGTGTCGAGGGCTGGACTGGGACAAAAAAACGGTCCGGGCATTTTTGGCTTAGACAGGCCACTCATAATTACCAGAGCACAACCGACTACTAATTTATGTATGTCCTCCCTGGCTGCTTACCTACTGTGCTACACTTCCCCGCTCACTCTGTCCCTCAGGTTTCCTTTCAAAAATCCCTGGCTGCTCCTCTCCCTGTCTGCTGCTGCTAGCCTCACCTTCAACCTGCACCGTCACAGATGATGTGGGGGCTACAGCAGCCCCTCCAGTGAATAAGTCTGTGATTTTGGCACATTTTGCAGCGTCTGCTGTGAGATTCTTTAATTTCATTTCTCGCAACCTCTCCGCACCCGCTTTCCACTTTGATTTCTCCATCTTTCCACGCTCAACACTATGGAAACTGGCGGGAGTCCGGACCGCCCCTAAATCAAGGCACGGTTGCCTAAAGTGAGTGCTCCGTAGTGCGCCCACGCGCGGTACGCTTCAGGACTTTGGCACGGTTGGAGGAGGTGGGCCACGGCGCGTTGCTCATGCACGCGCACACGCAGACTATGAGCTCTGTCATGTACGCAAGTGTTCTCTCAATAAAAAGTGAATAATCTCCATTATCAACACTCGTAACAACACCACTGTCTTGCGCTCACCTTTAGGAAGAAGAGAACAGACAGCAGCAGTAGTTCTGAAGCCTCTCTCATCGTCTGCGGTGCCTTCGCTGCTCCTCGGATGTGGTTTATTCCAAAACATGTGACAGAAGATCGCGTTTCACGAACGAGACTCAAAGCAAAATCACAGTAGCACAGATACCTCATGCTGCTGGTCTCATGTTTTCAACTACACTGGTTTTAAAAGTGTCAGCGGCCCGCTTTTTTTTTTTCTTCGCTCGCTCGACTTGTAAACAAACCGCGCACAACGATGACGTAGCAGTCTGTCGCCCTCAGAGCTGATGACGTAACCGGGCCGCTGCACAGATCGTTTGTGCAGTGAGAGCGCGGGCCGACGGGGGACTCAGACCCCTCCCCAGTCGTACCTGGGCACATCAGGCCACCGGGATTTTGCCCAGTATGCCAGATTATCAGTCCACCCCTGGCTGTGTCCCAAAGAATGGTGCCATGAGCTTAACAGACCATAATACATATTCTATAAGGGAATTAGCGCTAGCAATAGCCACCAAATATCACATATCAATAAAAAATATTTAGCAACTGACAACAAACTGACACTGACAACATGTGTAATGTCAGAGCCTGGTTAGAAATTGTAGTAACACTTTATTTTAAGGTCCACCTAGGTACAATCAATAACTAGGTGTTAATTCGCATGCTAGTTAGTAGTGTTGGAATTTCGGCTCATTTCAGTGAGCTGGATCATTTGGCTCTACTCACCAAAAAGAGCTGGCTCTTTTGGCTCCCAAATGGCTCTTCATGTTACCACCTATGCCTTTTATATTTCAGCCAAATTTAGCGCTGACTTGCTAATAGCACCACTCTACTACACATAACATATATACACACCTATAATTAAGCATAAAAATAAAAAAGAACAGATGTTGACCTCAAAACTAAAAAAAAAATATTCATCATAAATATATACACTAATAAAAATAAATAACAGAAATATACTGCAATGTGCATTGTGCAAAACAGCTTCAGGTGTCTCTCTCTGAAGTGACCATCATTAACTATCTAACTGTGACTTTTAACTTTTATTTTTCATTGCAGATTGGTGCTGAGGAAGAGCAAGTTCCTCAGCTTAGAGGGTCTGATCTGGTTCTTCTCTCTGTTATTATCTGCCCTGTTTTTGAAAAGATCCTTTCAGAAAAAATCAGCTCACAGATGGGAGTTCGCGACAGACCCATCAATATTAGTGGTACTATTCTCTAATAATGCTCATACTCATACAAAAAATGCTCCAAAAATCATATTAAGATTAAGAACAACTGCCTTACTTCCTACTAATGAGAGAAAGAGTGTTGTAAGCCACAGCAGACATTGGTAAACCACCACAAGTCTAACATCTTCTGAAAAAACATCAGCTTTTATTTGGACAGACATCAGATAAAGTGGAAACTCTTATCACGTCAATCCGTCAATGAAACCAAATTTGCAGTTCAGTTCAGTTCAGGTCAGTTGACAGAGGCTAGCGTCCAAACACAAGCAGTCACAATAAAACAATCACACAATCACAATATAATTTGTACAGCAATAAACACAGTAGTAATAGTATTTAACCATTTAACTTGTCAAATTTCCAACATATAAGGCCTTTTCTTACTATTAAGTCAGCAAAGGCTTATATGCCTGCAATGATATTTACTCACATAACATATTTTTATACAACATGGTCTCATACAGCAGAGAGCACCTTAAAACCATTCAAGTCTCTCTTCAAGAAAACATTAAAAACTCTACACTCTACACTCTATTTTAGCCTTTGACAGCTATCGCACGTTTTTGGATGTCTGCCTCATTTTTTAAGTTTTGAAAGGCCACCATTAAGGGACTTTATACATAAAAACAAACAAACAATAAAGTAAACACTAGAGCATTAACTAGAGGAGACTGTAATGTACAATGGCGCAGGACCAAATTTAGTCAAATGTTGGTGTCTATCAGAGGCGCACAGTTCATGGAAAACACTGCCAGCTCATGTTAGGAACAGTGACAATTACTTAACCTAAAAAATCTTAAACAATTGTTGAAATCAAACCAGCAATATACCCATATGTAAATAACTTTCCCATCTGACGTCTGTTCAACTTCTGTGACTATTGTACCTGGTCTTTGTTGTTCTGTGTAACATGTCTACATGCGTGTTGTTATGTCTGTAAGCAATCTGCTTTTATAATAGTAATCTGTGTTTTTATAGTACCTGCCTTAGGACAACGGATGAAATTTAGCTGTTGTGCTAATTCCAGCACATTTACGCTGATGCTCACTGCTGATTTGCTGATGAATGTGCACAATCCTAATTCAAATACAAATAAAATGAAATGAAACTATTTAATGAATAGAATGCCACTTTTATTCACAAATATTTTATCTAAACTTGTATCATTAATATTGTACTGCACTTTTCTTGCCCCACCTGTTTGTATATAGTGTACATTTACTTTCGATATATTTACTGATATTTTATTTTTTGGTAGAATTGTAAATATGCAAATCTTGTATGTTTTTATCTACTCTGTTGTATTTTATTGATATTATTTTATTGCTTAAAATGCCCTATACTGACTTAATTTTTTACTAGTGCAACTGAGCTACTGTGGTAAAGTAATTTCCTTTGTGGTTGCAAGCAAAGTCTATAGGCGCTGCATTTGAAAATTGTGGTCTTAGCAGCAACATATAAGTTTGAAAAAAAAGTATGCTGATTGCTATCAAGTCAGTTGGTTTCAAGTAGATGTCAAAATTATATATTTTTTAAGCAAGTCATTTACAATTAGATATTATCTTAAAGGTACCGTACAAGCAACAGTCGTTCCGCTTTTTCTGATTGGATGATTTGCAAGGCAGGGTTCAGAAGTAAAAACAAAAAATGTAAACATAAACAACTTGGCCATTATGTAAAACATGTATTTATTTTTTATTGTTAATAACTCAGCTGTACTATTGCTATCAGTAAAACTAATATTTAATTTTAAGTTTAAGTTTGTTTTTTTTAAGTATAAAAAATAAACGCTGCTCATAGCACCTTTAACAATAATATTTTGTGGTGGTGAATTGGTCCATTTTACTCTTTTAGACACTGAAAATTAGGGCCACATGATGAGAAAAACATGCAATAACTATGTTGAATATTGCACTAATGATATGATTGGCGATATTTAGAAATAGTGCTACAATTTGACAAAGTAAGTTCAATTAAACTAAAGCAGAAATGTAAGTCTTGTGTCACAGTCAAAACTTAACAGAGACTAAACCAGGCTAAGTAAGGACTAAATTATAACAATTATAACTAAATCTGGACTTTTAAAATATTTTTATTTGGTAACAACCCATTTTCATTGAAGGCTCTGGAAAATGATTCTGCGCAAGTCTTTGTCAGATGGAGGAAGTTAGCAATATTGTGATACATTTATATTTTCTTTCGACACGGATATTGCGTTTGCTGAAATTGCAATAACAACACACTTGCTTTATTTTGTGCAGCCCTACTGAAAATACATGAGACATACAATAGTTATGCCTTACCCTTCCACTCTCTGCACATTCAGAGTGTAGTGAGTGGTTTGGGAGTCACCAGGCGTCCATGTGCAGGTAACATTGGCGCGATGTAAGAAGACACATTCAATCAGGTGAGGAGCTTTGAGGCTAACGGACATCACTGAGAGCAAGACTGAAAATAGAGAAAAATATGACAAAATGTGAAATTTTGTTTTACTTGGCTGTGGGTGCCAAAACAGCCAGTTGTGTAAAGCAATTGGTATGTAACTATTAAATATAAAACTGAAAAAGCAGACTATCACTGACTAAATTATGTGAGTGGCAGTGTAATGGCTTTTCCAGCTAAAGTAATATTACACTGATCAGGCAAAACTAGGGGTGTGACGAGACACAAATCCCATGAAACAAGTGGAGACAAGAAGATATTTTTAGGTGCTTTTTGTAATCAGTTTGTAATGAATTATATTTGTGTCTATTATCTGAACTATATGCAGTAACAGAATACTGCTAAATGCCACAAACTCATCTGATGGGCTTCTACCCTGTAGCAAGTGTAAACAGAAACTGATCATTAGATGCTGACACATCTTGAAAGATCTCAAAATCAAGAGATCTCATCACACCCCTAGGCATAACATAATGTCCACTGACAGGTGAAGTGAAGTTGAGAGATTATCTTTTCATCATGGCAAGTGAACCATTTGCCCTCAAAGTTGAAGCAAGGAAGCAATTTAGGAGTTTGAAAAGTGCCAAATGAGCATCTCCAAATAAACTGCAGCTCTTGTGGGGTGTTCCCAGTCTGCTGTGGTCAGTATCTGTCAAAAGTGGTCCAAGGAAGAACAGTGGTGAACCAGTGAAGGGGAGAGAAGGCTGGCAGTGGAGTCCAGTCCAACAAGAGCGACTAGAGCTAATGTTGGTTCTGATACACAGAGTATTTAGGCAGGTGGTCATAGTCTGTTGTGTTGTAGTTGAGACCGTACTAATTGAGACCAAGACCAGTCCCAGTCCAGAGGGAACTGAGACCAAGACCTGGTCTAGACTTAATAATAATGCATTAGTCTTACTGTATGTAGCGTTTTTCTTGGCACTCAAAGTCACTTTACAATTTAGTGCATTATTCACTGAGACCGCCACATCCGAGACTGAGACAAGACCAAGTAAAATTGGATTTGAGACCAAGACCAAGACCAAGACCAAGTGAAACTGCAGCCAAGACTGAGATGAGACCAAGACAGTAAAATAATGCTCTAAGGACCAAGACCAGTCTCGGGCGCTACAACACTACAGGACACATTAACATTATGATCACAAATAATAGGCAGGTAGTCATAATGTTATGCCTGATCGATAAATAATATGTGGCATCATCTGCTACTGGCGATACAAGGTGTCTTCTTTTCAACAGTATTTAATCTTTAAAGTGTGAATACCTAGACATTTGAAAACTCATACTTGATTTTCTTTCTTTGGTTTTGTAAACAATACATTTTAAAATTGCAAAACATGACACCTGCTATGACTTTTACAACTTTCAACAAACTATTATCTTTTTGTGACAGCAGGTTGACAATGAAACTTACCCAGGATAAGTCCAGCTGGCAGCAGAGCAGTCCACAGCCTCTGTGCCATTAAGTTTTGGACCAATCACTCACCGGTCCCCATCACACAACTTTCACTGCAGGTTAAAAGTTAAAACATATATATTTAAAATTTCTTTATCATAACTGTCAAAGCTTCAGTGATTTTATGGAGCTGTTGTTGCATAATTTCTTGTAATTCACTCTCATTATTGTAAGGTTAGTAGGGCTCAGAACACACCTTGAAATTCCAACACCAATGTTTCACATGCAACAGTTCTGGCAACCAATAAACCAAACCCTCAACCAGAAATCATGTCTACTCCTGCATTCTCTGAGAAGACATGTTGATGGTTGACGTCAGCACATTTACAGCTTCCAGATGCTCAGTTCCACAAATCACAACCTCCGCCTCTTCCACAAACCCCTGACCACTCCAGGGAAGCGCTGACCAATCAAAAAGCCCACTACATCCAGTCCGCTCTCATTCATTTATCCAAAAAAAGCTGTTTCCACTTATTTTTCATTCTGTACTAAAATGGCATCATACAAAAATTTTAAGTGCTTTTTTTCTTTGATTATGTGTTCAAAAGACGGCAACACTCTTGTGCCCTCTGCTGGTCTCTTATCTGTTTCTTTCTCTTCTTTTTTCTTTGCACCAGTGGAGAACTTATTAAAAACGTTCTCTTTTTAATCAGACAATGTTTTTAAAGGTTGTAAAACATGCAGTGCTGTTCTAGATGGTGGCCCTGAAGGGCAAGTCACACCAACAAATACAAAAACACGCAAGAAAATTTGAAAACACACACACAAATACAAAAACACTTACATAAATTTGTAAATATGCACACAAATACAAAAACACATACATAAATTTGTAAATATGCACACAAATACAAAAACACATACATAAATTTGTAAATATGCACACAAATACAAAAACACATACATAAATTTGTAAATATGCACACAAATTCAGAAACACTGACACAAATACAAAAACATGTACAAAAACATGTACACAAATTTGGAAAGACGCACACAAATACAAAAACATACACAAATAAAAAAAAACACGTACATAAATTTGGAAACACGCACACAAATCCAAAAACACGTACACAAATAGGAAAACACGTACATAAATTTGGAAACACGTGCACAAATTTGAAAACATGCACTCA
Organism: Bostrychus sinensis; assembly: GCA_020698575.1. Taxonomy (NCBI): domain Eukaryota; kingdom Metazoa; phylum Chordata; class Actinopteri; order Gobiiformes; family Eleotridae; genus Bostrychus; species Bostrychus sinensis. Next base: position 10,250,891 of record CM036258.1, read on the forward strand.
AACTCTAAAACACACATTTGCTGTGTTTTAGTTTTTGCTGAAGTGTTTCAGAGTTTGTGTAAGTTTTTGTACATCTCTGTATGTAATGACAAAAATTACAGGAACTGTCTATTTGAGAAGCAGAAGCTCAACTTTCTTGTTAACTGTCCCAAAAGAATAATGTAAAGACTCACCTGCTGTCACCGGCGGACCGTGGACACGCTGTTTACCGCTGCTCTCTCAGACTGAGTAAACCCTCTGTTTGCTGCGTAAAGGCGCGCGCACATCTGCAGCTCCCCAAGCCCCGCCCACCGGGATCAGGTCGCCCAGTACACAGTGTGTAACCTGATTGCTTCTGCAAGACTCTCACACTATCAGCTGTGTACTGTTTTATGTTGGTTCCTGTTTTGCATTTTCGAGGTATTATTTATTTAATAACGTTATTAAAACCATGCCATGATGGGACTTTCTGTACTGGAATGGACAATATTATTGGGACAAAGCTGCATGCACCACGCAAGTTGGTGCAAAAATAATAATAATAGGCCTACCAGATTAGAATAAAAGTAGTTAGATACGCCGGTGGCCAAATGGGTGGTAATAGTAAGAGCAGTTGTAGGAGTGGTAATAAAAGTAGTACTAATAGTATAATAGTAAGAAATATTAATATAATAATAGCAGCAGTAGTAGTAGCACTTGTAGTAATAATAGTTGTAGAGGCATTAGCTGTTAGTAGTAGTAGTTGCTGTATGTGTGTGTGTAGTAGCAGAAGTAGCAGTATGAGAAGTGGCAAAGGTGGCATAGTTCTCCTGCCTCACAGCAAGAAGGTCCCGGGACCATGTGATGCCTTTCTGTGTGAAGTTTGCATGTTCTCCCTGTATCTGCTGAGGTTTCCCCCATCAGCCTGAAACATGTAAGGTCCCCCATGAGGCAAGGACTCCCCTGCAAACGAGATTATGAATCTCAGTGGGACTTAAATAAAGGCCAAATAAATAAGTAGTAGTGATAGTGACAGTAAGTACATTCTACTCCTCTAACCCTAACACAGATTTGCACTGTATTGCATCAGCCACTTCTAATGACGCATGGGCCGCTTTATCACAAAGTTCTATTGACTTGCCCTATTGGTTTTTGACAGTAGTACCTCAAATAGAAAGTAGGCCATCGGTGTGTTGTAATATCAAATAATAAAATCAGAAAAAGACAACATTCACAATGAAGGATGTTCACAAGAGAAGCTACAACCATGACCAGTTGTATACGGTTTAACTGTGTGATGCATGGTGACAGGGACAGCTACATGTTTTGACAGATTTGTAAATCACCTCTGTGGGCCTTAGGCTGACAATGACTGGTTAGTTGCAGGGCTAACGCTGACACACAACACAACTTTCACTTTCACATTCATTCACAAGGGGCAATTTAGAGTGAGTCAGTTTAACTACACATGCATGTTTTTGGCCGAGAGCTTACTATGGAGCAACAGCAACAAGACCTAGAAAACTTATAAGTGCTTAAATTATTATTTTTAATATTTTTGGCTAATTGAGGTTAAATCATTTTGAGTGTGTATATGAGAGTGAACGGTTGTCTGCAGGGTTTATTTGAGGGAGAACAAGAGCAGGTTAGCTTCAGGTTTTGTCTGGCAAAATTTAATACCTTTTTCATGCCACTTAGAGTGAAATTTAATGCCAGCATCGTCAACAACAGAACAATAATCTGTATGAATTTTACACCAACGAATTTTCTGTACTACTCTCTGGAGCTCAAGAGTTTCATTTGAAAAGTCTAATACAGTGCTGTATTGAAAAAAATATTTATAACTTTAACATCATGTTTTGACAAATATTTAGATCTAGATGAACAAAATTTAATAACCAATCATAATATTTAATAGTTTTAAGGCCTTGCTTTTGACACAATCAAATTTAATACCTTTTAAATTCTTGGACCTTGGAGATACCCTGAAGAGGGAACATGTGCCCCCATCTCCCAAATTGCGGCCAGCACCTATTTGACTGTTTATGTCTTATTTATCGATTTAGTTTTTTTTCCAGAATTATTAAATAAATATATACTTTAAGATTATATGAATTAGACGGCAAAAGTACATAAATAAATAAACAAAATATTGTAATTTTGAAAGCTTTATAGCTAATAGATGCTCCCTGACTTTTTCTTCCTGCTCAGTGTTGAGGAACAAGCCTGAAAAATCATCGATGTGTTCCCCAACCAGCTTTACAAATGAAGTACTGTTTGTCTGCCTGTGTATCTCTCTATGGCAAACTGGCCACTGCTCATGATGCAGGCTCAAGATCTGGAGAAGGGTCCCAGAGCGCTCCACAGTGGTTGCCCCCTGCTCCTGACAGGTTGCCCCAGCAGCATCAAAGGTTCAGTCAAACACAGAAAACAAATTTCCCTATGAAAGCAACAGCAATATGCGGTAGAAGATGAATGAAAGTTTTTGCATAGAGTATAGAAATGCATATACTGGCACTTCAAATCACTTCAAATCATTTCTGGTGCACATTTAATACATGAACACAACACATCATCACAATTTTGCATAACCTTGAACATGAAGGCCACAACAAGCATCTGGGACAAGGGAAAAGAGAACTATCCTGCTCCTCTAACAAGCTGTTGTTGGTATATTTCTTGTTATTGGGAGCTACATTTGCGCGGCAGAGGCAGGCTGAGCTGCTGTATCCGCGCTGAGGAACTGGCAGACCGCGCCGCTCGGCTGATAATGTATGGGTTATATCCTTCATACAAAGCCTTTCTTTCTTTGGGACTGGACAGCTCCAGCACTCTCTGGCTGGCCATTGCCTTTTTCGCTGACCTGGAGACGGGCCAGCACACTTCACGCTCTCCTTCAAACTTGGGATGGTTATGCTTTGGGGCTAAAAATGGGACATGAAGGACAAAAAGTATTTAAAACATGTATTAAAACAATTAAATAAATTGCTGAGAAAAATACCACATAAACAAATCTTTGAGAGCATTTTGTTAAACTAAAGAAATAGGCAATTTGTATATCTATTTTAAAATAAAAGCTTGAAGTAATTTTAAACCAGTAAAAGCACAAGAAAAGGACATAAAGAGACATGAAACACAAGTAACTTGTCCTGAAGAATAGTAAAATAATAAAGAACTTAATTATTGATCTTTACAAGGTTTGGTGGCAATCCTGATGCATGAGAAGATTTATACTTTTGTGCACAAGAATAAGCTCCAAGGTGCTAGCTAGTTCCCTGTAGATTAAGAAAGTTTGTTGCCAATACTTACTGGCGAGTAGCTCTATGTGTGCTGAGGCTCTGCAGGGCATATGGGACAGAGGCACCGGTCTAGTCCTATGTGCAGACCCTTCCTGAAGTGATCTCTTCTTTGGCTGGGCGAGCTGACAAATCCTGGCAGTGGCTACGGCTGTCTGTGTCGCTCTGCTTAGCTAAACAACAAAATATAAGATAATTAAGCAACTGCTCTATTCAACGTGGACAAGACCAAGGAGCTGGTGCGTCAGGAGGAAGAGGACAACTATGAAACCCATCACCGTCCAGGGCCAGGAGGTGGCAGTTGTGGACGCCTCGTGTTCCTGGGACTCCACGTGAACAGCAGACTGGACTGAAGGGACAATAGCAATGCTTTGTACAAGAAGGGCAGGAGATTGCTGGAGATTTTCTACCAGTGTCTGCCAGTGAGCACAGTGTACTTTGCAGTGGTTTGTTGGGGGAACAGTACCAGCAGGAGGACACTGGACAAAGTGCTCTCCGTCGTGGATCATTCTCCAGCAGACTCAGACAGCTTAGCTCCCACAGCGATACATCATTTATCCCATACCCCATCCAGCTGTACAACAGCTCACCTTTCTGTAATCGATAACTCCAGATTGTTCATTTTAATGCTCATCTATATTTATTTCTGTTTCAATTTTCATTTTTGGTAGATTTGTAAATATGCAAAGCTTGTATATTTTTGCTTATTTATATTATTACTAGTATTTTTGCTTATAACTATCTTTCTTTCTTTTTAGAACCATTTTTCTCGTTGACTAGTGTTTTTCATGAGTGTTATTTATGTGCAACTGAGCTAATGTGACCAAGCAATTTCACTTGTGCATCAAAAAAGTCTATCTAAGTCTATATTTGGCCTCACAATGGGACTGAATATTTTTAAAATTTCTAAGATCCAGGTGATGATGCGGATTCACACCAAGAATGAATCCTTTCTTCTTAGCCTATTACTGAACTTTCTGAAAAAGAAAAAAAAATCAACAAAATCTGCTAACTACTTACCTCATTAATTAAATTACCTCATTAAGAGACTAACCAACTACCAACATGTACTGTAATCTCCTTGGTAATAAGTTGTGCATAAGCACATATAATCCCAGCTGTAATTGTTGCGTTTATAATCATCTATCAAGTAGCCTAGCACAAAACACATTATGAATTATTCAAATGGAATGAACACAAACGTCATGTACCCTGTACACAGGAAGTAACCATAAAGAAAACAAATGTAATGTCCTTTCCTGAAGCAGGTGGATTGTAAATGTATTTAAAAGTCATTTTGATGCACATTAAACATAAACATTAGATCACTGACAGTCATAACAATATATCTCTCTGCAGGGAAAACATAACATTTGTGTTCTGTGGGTTGTTATTGGTAGTCTGTTGAATGTACAATTTTACATTTCTTGAGCACATTCAAAAATGTGTATTAAATATAGTTTGTACTCCAATACTCAATTTTGCCATAATGTCTATAAATACAAGAAAGCTACACTTACCTACTTACTAGCTAGCACACCTTTGATGATTAATGGTCTTATATTATGCTTTTTTTTTTCAGGCTTTTTGAAATAGTTTTGGACACTTTCGCATTAGTATTTAATTGTTTTATATCTTAATATAATGTATATGTATGGAAAACGTCTTCTTTTGGAGAGCTGTTACTTTCAGTTTGCAGAGGACGCTTGAATTAGGTGTCTGTCACCTCCTGCTGGCAACAGCGGGGAATGGACAGAACATAAATTAGCTAATTAGCACAGCTATTAGCAACATGATGCTAACAGATAGATGCCTCGTAGAAACGGTAATTTAATCACTGAAAAGATCAGAATGAGTTTGGTGACAGTGTGTGGGCTTTATAAATGCACAGGAGCACTTCCTGGTATCAGGTGTCTACATAGAGCCGTGAGCATTTTCAGTCTTGAGAAATGGACAGGCTCAGCAAACAGGAAAACTCAAACATGCATGAATGAAACAAAATACTACTCCAGGTAAGTGGAGACAACATTATAACATGGTTAAAAGCTCAAAAAAGTCAATTTTGCAGAATAGGGGACCTTTAAAGAGCAGGACATTGTGTGCATAACTCACAGGGGCCAGGAGAGGGCGCTCTGGTTGCCACTCGACTGCAGGGGCTCGAGGAAGTGCCAGGCGACACAGTCGCTCTGATGGTACAGCCCTGAGAGCCCACTCACTCACCTTCCATTCAGGAGTAAATCTAAAGAAAACAATATGAAAACACAACAGCGTATTATTGAGTTACATAACATTTGACACTTTTTAGATCAGAGACCCACAAACAGCTAACATCTTGCTACTCACAGCATGCAACACAAGTACAGAGGAAGAAGCAATCAGGATGGCAGATAAGACAAAATGCAAAAAACCAAGATAAAATCTACAACTTATTTTGTAACAATAAAATTCTACAATGATTGTTTTTTAATGGTCCTTTGCATAAAAGTTGGACTGTATAGTTGAGCAAATAATAATATAAAAGTATATATTTTCAGTAGTATAATCACCTTAAAATCACACTTTAAAGACAGATACAATCCTGTAACGCAGACAAACTGAGCACTGCCAGAGGAGAAGCACTGTTCTGTCTATGCACACATATCATATTTTTTTTTCTTTGTCTTTTCCCGTCCAGGGTCCCCACAGCAAATCTGCCTCGTAGCATGAAGTGATCTGCAAATGGATTTGACAGGCACAAAAAGGACAATGGCTTGTGACCTGTTGTGGCTGTACTTTCTCTGTAAGCATAATGTATATTGTTGCATAAAACTTTAGGTTGTTTTAGCAAGGCACCATACCATATTGTAGCTATTCCCATGTGTTAAAGCAGAACTAACTAACTTTTCTACCTAAAATAAACAGTTTTGGAGTCAGTGTGATAGGTAAATGAGTTGTTGTGGGGTGAATAAAGTGTCCTACATTTCCCCCGCGTGTCTCTGGCCCTAAACGACACTTTCAAGTCTGAGCATTGCTGATCTGGTGTCACATAAGTTTTGAGTCTCAAGAGAAAGCAGCCAAAAAACTAGCTAGCAATGGCTTTATTTCTCGATTTTCATCATGACAGAGAGCGGCCCTTACCTTGCGCTGCAAACTGGATTGTCGTGAAATTTATGAGTTCACAAACTCACAAAATCCATCTTGTCAGGCTCACACTGATGTGTTTGGGTCCGGACCTGCGGCGGCCAGGCCAATGGTGTGGCAGTACTGCCGTGAGTGGGCAGGTTTAGGATTGCAGACAACAACACGCACTTTTAGCAATACTTGTTAACAACATAGTGATGCGGAAAAAAGTAAGGTATGCTGCTCTACATTTACAAAAACAGCAAAAACCTTTAACAGCGTCTTTATTGTGTTGTTTTACTGTTGTAAAGCCGGCGCTTTATCCAATTAGCTCCAAGTATTTTACTGAAAGTCCCGCCCCTTCACAAATGTTTTCAACGGGAGCCTGAATTCTTTGCTAACGTTATATCAATCTAGCTTTTGCCAGGTTAGAGCAGCCCAACGGCAGAAAGGAGTTTGCACAGATTTGCGGAAGATGAAAATGACAGTAAAGAGATCAATTCAGGGATCAATCAACTGGACTTGGGAGTATTTACGATGCTTTAAACCGAAATTTAGGGGGCGCTCCAAAGAGAAATATGGCAAAGAAACAAGAGAATATACTGAGTACTGCTCTACAAAGGCACAGTGATTCACAAAATTGCACTTTCACCACTGCACTTTCACCACCAGATATCACTAAAATGTTCAAGAACTACACACACCACCTTAAATAATTTTTTTTAGATTTCCTCTGTGACTACAAAGTAAAACCAGGCCACATGAGTTTGTGTGTAAATTTGGATATTTACGTGACTTGAGAGTAGAACTTTTTACTTCGGGAAAGGTCCAACCAACGCGGCGTTAACTCTATGGACAAAAATTGGCATAAGACATAAAAGGCAAAAAGGCTGAAGAAAAAAACAATACTGAAAAAAAAAAGCCGTGAGATGCATACCAATTTTTGTGATGGATCCTTTCTTTTCTGGAGGCAACTTATCGAGCCAGTAAACCGAACGACTGGAAACAGAAAAGAGGTTTTCTGACAGAGAAAGACATACACACAGATGCAAAGAAGGGTAGTACGTATTATGCTTACCGGTCTGGATACCGAAGTCGGTTCGGTTTAGGCTGAGCAAGTTGATGGATTCGTTTTGCCATGGAGACAAATCCAGATTGTAGGACAGTGTAAACACCTGCCACAAAATACACTGGATTATTAATGTGCGACCAACAACAAAACTAGATCAAAACAGATGCACTAAATGTTCTTCTTGTATGCATGAGAAAAATTATTTTTTCTTTTCAGCTTTTTCCATTTGGGGTTGACTTTAGTTATCTGCTATCATAGTATACACAGTACAATACTAACTGATGAAAGGCAAGCACATAAAAACATACATTATCTCAAGTCATAGGTTAAAAACAATTGTATTTCAGAGGTGCTCTTACCGCTCTGTGTGGTGGTGACACCATTGATCGGCCGTCACTGACACCTGCTTGTTGCTAAGGAGTCAGGTGACGCAGAAGATCGTCTCTGTTCAGGGCAACTCGAGATGATTATGCAGGCTTCACATGGCGTTTTAGGATATTACAAGTGCTTTGCTGTAAATATATTCACTTTCATGATTACACAGTAAAATGTGTGTCCTATGTTAAGTGTTTTCAGACTTTTTAAAATAGTTTTGGACACCTTCACATTAGTATTTTTTAATGCTTTATAACTTCAACTAATGTATATGTATGGAAAATGTATTATTTTGGGAAGGGACAGAACATAAAATGGCTATTTAGCACAACTATTAGCAACATAGAAGCTAATAGATAAATGAGCTGCCTGCTTCTTAGTGACGGCAATATAGGCGCTGAACTTATCAGAACAAGTCCAGTGAAGGTATGGGCTTTCGAAACTTTTCACCAAAACTTGGAGTGAGATTTTGACCAGGCTCTAGCCGGGCAGTTCTCCTCAGTGTCAAATTTTGAACACATCAGATGTTATTTCCTGTATTCTGATGTATTTTGGAACATGTTGGCTGACTGTGATGTGTAATAGGTCAGAGATTTTAATAGCACATATTGGAAAGAAAAAAAACAGTGCTACAGAGGTTAGAAAAAGACAATGGGGACAATTTGTGAGTGCAGATGTCCCCACTGCAGTATTTATATGGTATTGCAGTCTATCCTGGTTTAGTCTTTGTTTAGACCTCATTTAGTCCTGGTTTGGTCCTTGTTTAGACCTGGTTTAGTCATTGTTTAGTCCTGATTTAGACCTAGTTTAGTCCTGGTTTAGTCCTTATTTAGACCTGATCTTGTCCTTGTTTAGTCCTGATTTAGTCTTGATTAGTCCTGTCATAAGTAAGTCCTGGTTTAGAGTATTTTTTTCTGGTTTAATCTTTTATTTAAACTAATCACGGGACAGTGTTCTGGGACCACTCAAAGTCTCACAATAAAATGCCAAATGCATCTCTCAGTTACATCAATTCCCAAAACCAGTCAACACATCATACAGTAGGCTAAATTAAACCTGTACAAATATCTTAAAAATCATATATGTGCTATACAACACTTACAAATGCAAATAGGCTACTTTTGACAAAAGAATTGTCAACACCTAGCCTACTGTTATGTGATGACCTCTAAAATGTGGGTACAAAGAGATAAGAGAAGCAGTGCCCAGTAAAAATGCCTACCTTGTCCTAAGAATCAGATTTACAGACTGTCACTGTTGATATCAGCCTCCTTTAGCATCTTCTGCTGTAGCTGTATTTGTCTTTAATATTGTACATGTTTTACTTGTACTCCCAACCTTCTGCCTTAGTTTCCTCTGTTACCTGACAAAATATTCACTTTAATGAACAGAGTGAAAACGTTTGGTCAGTGACTTGTCTCAAAGACTTATACTTAAGATGCTAATTTGATAAATTAGTCTACTTACCCAGGGGGCAGGCCAGCTTGCCCTGCGACAAGCTGGCCCCTGTCCAGGGTGTACCCCGCCTATGGCCCAAAGTTACTGGGATAGGCTCCAGTCACCCGTGACCGCTAACGGGAATAAGCGGTAGAAAATTAATGAATGAATGAATGAATGGTCTACTTACATTTTAGCTCATAGTGTCTCTAACTCATCTTTGACCTCCATTCTTGCTGTTGCCCTGATAGTCCTCTAGTATCCATGTCCAACGACTGGTTTATTGTGTTTTTATAAAGCTCTAAGCCTGTATTATTGTCTTCTGCTGATATCATTTGTTTACTGTGTGAATCTGGTGCTGCTGAAATGCATTCACAACACACGCGTTCAGAGAGACACAACGCGCTTTGCCCTCGGTAACATAATGTGAATCAGTATTTTATCAGTAATATTTTTTCAGTGTGAGAAATTCTGGAATTGCGTGAGAACGTGAGAAAGTGGGAAAGCTGCAGGACCAGATGGCATCAGCCCCAGGCTGCTCAGGAACTGTGCAGATCAGATCTGTGAGGTGCTCAGGTACATCTTTAACCTATGCCTGAGCCTCAGTCTGTAGAAGGTACCTGTCCTGTTGAAGACCACCTGTGTGGTTCTGGTTCCTAAGATAACACACGCCAAGGAACCGAACCATTACAGACCTGTCCTGATCCTTGACCTCCCACCTTATGAAGACCATGGGGGCTCATCCTCAGCCACCTGCGCTCCGTGGTGAGCACAGCGATGGACCCGCTGCAATTTGCCTACAGGCCAAACATCTGAGTGGATGACGCTGACTCACCTGGAGACCGCCGGGAGCGCTGCGAGAGTCATGTTTTTTGACTTCAACACCATCGGCCGGTGTTCTGACGAGATCTGCTACCTTGTCGAAATATGCTACCTCCATTCAATTTCTATGGAGCACTAACCCCCGCCCCCATCCTAACCTTAACCATAGTATAGGGCTTGCATAGTAGGGTAGAATGTCTCGACGGGTAGTAAGAAATATCTGAACACCCGGCGCTGCTGCGAGGGAACCTGGAGGGAGCTGGAGTGGATGGACATTTAGCTGCATAGACCTACCTCACCAGTGGTGAACATCCAGGGGGCGGACATTGAGATGGTGGACAGTACCTGGGTGTTCACCTCAACAATAAACTGGACTGGTCCCACAACACTGACGCCCTGTAGAAGAAGTACCAAAGTCACCTCCACCTTCTGAGGAGACTGAGAAGGGCTCTGCTCAGGACTTTTTATGACTCTGTGGTAGCCTCTGCTATACTTTACACTGTTGTCTGCTGGGGATTGAGCAGCCCTGACCGGGACAGGGAGACTGAACAAGCTGGTCGGGAGGGCCAGCCCTGTCCTGGGCTGCCCGCTGGACTCTGAAGGAGGTGGGTGAGAGGAGGATGGTGGCCAAGCTCACATCCATCATGGACAACAGCTCTCATTCCCACCCCTATCAGACTGTACAACTCATCTGTATAGTCATAATACTATGCAATATTTATTTATAGTCATATATTTATAGTAATATTGTGCAATAGTTATTAACCCCTAACACAAATAAGCTACAACAAAAGGAATTAATTTTTCTGACATAAAATGCCACAACAATGCCAGCCCAAAGACACATTTAAAAACAAGCAACACTTTTATTTTTAACATACATTTAAATCTTATAAAACAGCACAGTAAATAGTCTACCAAAGCTTTTTTTTTTGTAATCATCACAAAGCCACATAGCCTTTGATATATAATACTGTAGTTTTTTCTATAAACTAGTATTGCAGGAGTCAGTTATTGTGTGAAGCTAACAATATATAGGTTTATCTGACATCATATTGTCACTTTGCGTTCACAATAACATGATGAGCTGAGGAGAGCATTGTAGGGCTACACCATCATTTAACATTCAACGTCCTTAATACAAAAAACAAACAAAAACCCAGGCGCTCGGGCTGACAACGTAGTGTTTGGTTGGTAGAAATATTTAAATAATAAAAACAGTGATCTTTGTAGTTATGGTACTCAAGGTTTTTCTGTCTGCACAACCGCTTTTGTCATAATATAAAAAACAACAAATATAATTCACACAAAGGCTCGTTGTTTAGCCGAGATAATTGGCACAAGCTTGAACTAAAACTCCTCTAAGTGACTAGGCAGCATCTTGAATTAAAAACTGAATAAGCTACACTTTTGAGAAAAGGAACTAGTTTTTGGTCTAAATCTAATCAGCTACAAATTTTAATTTCAATAGTGTTTCTTGGTGTAAAAAGTGACAAAGACGTCTTTAAGCTGCCAGTGGGGGTTGACTGCGTACATACATATATGCTAAATCATAGAGAAAAGATGACAACAGGCAATCTCTTGTGAGCAGTGCATGTAGGATGGCAGTGAAAGGCATGTGGAAAAGGGAAGAAAATTAAATTCAGTAGCACCAGCTATAGGTTATGTATGTATGTGTGTCAGAGGGTTTGTACAATGACAGGATACAGCAGGGACATGTGCTCAGCTCCTCTTATCGGCAGCTTGTGAGTAGTGTAGTAGTGGATGACTTCAGGGATGGTGGTGAAGGGAGGACTGTTCTCTCCAAGCACATATCGACCTTCAGCTGACTGGGTGAACTTCATGTGCATGAAGCCTTTGCAACTCCTGAGACAGAGACAGATAGATATTAGTACAAAACAATGCATGTGAAAGTTTGGAGAAGTGAACGAAACCTGTCGAGTCAGGTTGTGTGTGGAAAAAAACTGAGCCGTCACTCCAGTCCGCACTCACCAAGAATCCCAAACTTCCTAAAATCTATCCACAACAGGCGCTTTTGCACAGAATAGTTAATAAACGCCACATATGTCACATACGTCACTAACTACGTAATTACATGTCACCAAATGGTTTCTACACCAGCTGGACAGTGCTCTGAAGTTCGAGCTAAAAACATTACAGGAACTACGGATCCTGGTCCCCAGTTTTTATCATGTGAGCAACAAAATGGGGTAGTTCCTTAAAAGATTATAAGAACTGCAAAAGCGTCCAATTAAAGAACCTTTAGTAATTTTTTACCCTATAAAATACTAGTTACACTGTAGCTCAGCTAGGACACACACATCTTACATCTTTAAATGAAACATCAAGCTAAATATTTGTAGACAAATGCATTTTTCCAAGGACCATTGCATTGGAATTACAAATTAATACAGAAGTAATGACATGGAAAAAAACTCCAGGATCTGAAGTTTTATGCTGTATTAGGTAAGCAATGTTAGTGTCAGACAACTGGGTCTTTTTAGCTGTTACCATGCAAATTGGCAATATTTAAACCTAAAATACAATAAGCATTTATACATTTTATGTAGCTTTATGAAACATTATAATTACATGTTCACCGAACACAGAGGATGCTGGTAGCTGCTGAACTGAATGAAAAAAGTAGTTAGAGGAGATTACGTGGGGCCCACCTGATGGAGAGAGAGTAGTCGGTTTGACACGTTTGGCTGTTCCTCACGAGGTAGGAGCTCTCTTTGCACAAAGTCAATAAAGACTCTGCCTCGGCTCGGCTTATAGCTCCATGGTACCATCTACAGAATCAGAAGAAAACAAAAAACAAACATTACAGGTATTAGATATTTTATTGTAAAAGTCCTTTGAGGTTTCATACAATTGCATGTGGCAAAAATTAACATCTATTAATAACATGAATTAAAATAGATTTGTTTGTGAGCAATTTAAAATTGTGATGCGTTGCAGTGACTTACACTTGTCTTTCCAGAGGCATAAATGGATCTACTCTCTCTCCCAACAGAGGAGGCGTGTCACCCACCAGCCGAAGTGTCGTTGACTCTGTAGATGTGGCCGCTTTACCAAACCGGCTTTGTTCTGTTCGGGAGCGTTCTCTTTCTGCTCCTTCAAACTGAACTAAAACCAGAAAAAGATATATTCATAACGTCCATAAATACACAAACACCTGAAAAGAAGTAACAAGGAATGTACCAGCTAGAGCTTTGGAAATGTTGTCTTTCTTCCACTCCCAGGGCTGGTCATATTCATCGGCTGGCCTCTCATCATCCTGAGGCAGTCTGCTCTCTCTGCCGTCCACGTCGAGCCACTGAGTTTGCTGTAGAGACGATGGAGCGGCTCTGTGGAGTGGACGGCTCCTCTCCTCATAGGGATTGTCGTATAACTGGCTGCCATCTCCAGTACCCGATCTGTTGGTCATTAAGCTGTGCTGTAGTTCTACACAATGAGAAAACACTTATTGTAACATACAAAGATCAATGTACCTTTAATCATTTTACTTTCTAAGTGAAAGGATGTCCCTCTGGAACCTTTTCTGCCTTCTGCTGCCTGAGCTTGTTTCTACTGACCATTTATTTAAAATATGACTTGCTTGATGCTGTATTTTGCTTATTTTTCAAGCTGCCTTATATCCTGCATATGTTTTCTAATTGGTAAATGTCTTTCAAATTCAATCAGGCTACAAGGGGTCAACTCAGCCACAAGGGGTCAAGCCAGTATACTCTTTGTGCAGGTCACAAGCTCTGATAAATGGAGTGTTGCATCAGGAAGGACTAAAGCCTAACTCCAAGAAAAACAAACTCAAATTGTCAAGGACAAGAGAAAATTTCTTTGTGTTTCTAGGAATTACATTCTTAGGGTATGTTCATACTTGCTGATCTGCAGGACTCGGTGCACTTTGGGGCACAAATCCGCAGCTGTGCTGATGATGTCTTTGGCCTAGTTCGATTTCACACTGAGTTCTGTCAAACAAACTGAAGTGACTGCGTGACCAGTAACACACCTCGCCTGTAGGGGCAGCATCTCAGTATTTACTGAGAGAAACTTGGGAAGAAGAAACCCTGCTCATATATTGGTCAAAATCCGCCTCTTCAACTCTATATCCCTATAATATCATACAGCGCACTTTGATTAATATTTAAAGAGCAACTCAACCCTAAACCAATTTTTTAAGTTGATCAGCTGTACAAACAGGGCTTTAGTAATACATCTCACTATTTATAGTCTTACGTTTAACCGTTTTGCAAAAAAAAAGGTCTAAATACAGATTTTGTAGTGAAAACCGTCAGAGTGCTGTCTTCCTAGGGTCAAACAGTGGGATATTCTGCCCAACAGTTCCAGATAGACAAGTGTGAAGTAGTATTTGACCTCATTATCACACCTGTGCCACTTGTCGCCGTCTCTCTCCCCCGCACGCACACACGTCCCAGTCCCGCTGTTGCCAGGTGAGGGTGGTTTTCCCAAAAATGCCACTCAGCCCCACATTTACCATTCAGTCCCCTGGCCCTCCCTCCCCTGTCACAGCAGGAGCAGAGTCAGGAACAGAGGGGACTGCGCTTCCACTGTCCCGTGCGTCAGCGCACAATAAGACATAATGAGCCTTATCAATGTCAGTATATACCTACAAATTAGTGACACTGGGGAGAGTTTTGAGTCCCTAGATGTGTTCTTGCCAAGCTTTAAGTCACGTTTTGTTTGATGACAATCGACCTCTTACTTGGAGAGACGATCATAAACAGCTCATGAAATAATACTGCAGTAATAAAGACGCAATCCGAAGCACGTTACTGCGGTGGCGCGCGACGCCTTTCTCACAATATTTCAGCTGTGTTTTTATAAAAGCAACATAAAACATTAGTCCAGACGTCCTGTATTTTTTTTTTTCTGGGACTTGGCAACCCTCATGTGGAGTCTGATTGTACGTTCACATTTGCTGAAATGAACTGGAGGAAGCACACATAAAAAAAACAAAAAAAAAACAAGACACTGCAAGTTCAACTACTTCGGGGAAAATGTGAGCTACCTGATATCACCCGCTGTGCCTCAAAAGGCTCCATGTAGCTACCGCACTCTGGTGGTGCAGACTTCGGCTCCCAGTTTGGTTTAGGTCTTGGATCAGGACGGGCATCAAACGGGTCTGAGTAGTCTGTGTCAGCATCCAATGCGGCTGGAGCAGAGGGAACAACCTCAGGGGAGAAGGAAGGGGAAATGCACGTTAAACATAAGAAAAAAAATCTTATATAGCAAAAGTGTGGCCCAGTCAATGGTAATGAGATGTCTTTCTATATTCTGTGTGTGATTGCTAATCTAAACCTGTGTCATGCTGCAAGTCTACACACCTTATTGTTGCCATCAAGAAGTTATAGGAGTTTGGTTATGATTTATATAAACCTTCAATAATCTGCTATTACACTGTACAGTGTTTGAATAGATAACAACAACACTATCTTGCCCTTGATTTCCAATGATTATTGTAAATAATACATTTTATTAATTATGGTTTAACTAAATAACAAGACCAAAGTGACCAGTGTAAACGCTGAGCCTTGTATTTCAGAATTTCTTATAATTCATTTTCAAAGGTTTTGTTATGCACTGAGGGACATTTAATTGTTGTGATAAGCAGTGGAATTTCTTACAGCATCTAGTAAGCAAAGTGTGTTGTCTAAAATCAGACAACGTACAAAATAAAGGTTCCTTACTGGTTCCTCTTGAACAGTCACCGGGCTTAGTGGAACTTTACAGCGTCCAAATTCCTGAGAGTCTACCTTGATAAGTCTGTGTTTTGGAGAGACAACTTTCACCTAAAATTGAAGAGCAATCATACTTAAGATATCATCGACCCATACAACACAAGTTTATTAAGAGGTACATAGTCTCAACTGTACCTCCACACCGTTGGGCAGCACTGAACCAAATGCAGCGAACGAAGGCAGACTCACAGCTGCAGAGCAGGAGCTGAGGCTGCCATTCTGGTGCTCTCTGTCTGTTGAGTAAGGGTCCTCAAAGTCCAGCTCCTTCTGGGCCCTGTATGCCCTTAAAATCTCACTCTCAGTGTAGTCTGGCCGTGGGGGCTGCGGAGGGTCACGCCTGCTGCCAAAGTTTAGTTTCAGCCACTTTGCCATGGATCTGTCAACATAAAGAAAGTTTACCAAAATATTCAATACTGTATTTTAAAAAGTAAACACACAGTATAATAACATAGCATAAGGTATAAAAGAAGGTTAATAATATAAAGTTAATTAAAGTAAAATTTAAAGTACAGTACTGTTGTTAAATGGTCACTTCACACAACCACCCACATAGGCTATTTTATGTTTTATCCATTCGCTCGATGCCAATGAATTATGGCATAGCTTTTTACAGAATCGATAATAAAAAGTCAATTGTATGTGGTGCATTCATTATGAAATACTTATAAAAACTCCTAACATGAGAATAAAATCATTAAAGCAAAAGAGAAAACCAAAAATCCTAGTCAAACAAATGTATGAAAACAATGCAGCAATCAATCAAGCTTGTCAGAATTGCTACAATGCTAGTGTAAACTTGAATGGAGTTAAGTTAATTTATGATTAAATGTGTATTTTGCGTAGTCTCCTGTTATCTGAAAATTACCTTTTTGTCAAGAAGCCAAATAAAAATCCTGGTTTTCATCAAACCTTTGTCAAGAACAAGCTACCACTACTTTAAAGGGATTGTCACTTGTTACAATGGCTAAGAACAATTTACCTTTAATCCGACTCTGAAACATACACCAGGCAATATGGTTTTAATGTGGGAAATGTGTCTAAAAACTACGCGTTATTAAATAATATCCCGCTTAGCTCATTTGGCAAATGACTAGTTAGTGATGTAAAGTAAGTTAGCCAAGTTAGCCACCGCTGCTAATGCTAATCAAATCACAACACTCACCCTCTTTTTCTGTTTGCATTGGCGGCCTCCCGTTCCTAGCTCTTCGCAGTTACCATCCAATGTTTATGCAAAAGCTATACAACCTAATAAAACATTATATGCAGTAAAAAGCGCCCTGCCTTTGAGTAAAGCAGGTCACTGGGCTAATATTAGCCGCTGGTCAGGACTGGACCAGACGCGCAGCAGACTGTCTCCGACACTACACACAGCGGGCGGAGTTAAAGGGGAGGACGCGCTTCCCAGTGAGTCGACAAAAAAAAAAGAAACCTTGCTTTATTGGGACTAAACGTTAGATTTTTATCTGTAGCTATTCTTTTCCGTGCCTTTAGCAATTAAACAGACAGTTAACATTTAAATATTATGACAAGTAGTTTGGAGTTTTTTTTTTTAACTGTTCTTAAAAAATCTCTAAAAAACCTTTAAATCTCAAGATACAAGTTGCTTCACTTTAGGGCCTATTAAATATTTTGTGTGCTGTTTTCAATCCCCCAAAAAACAAACAAACAAACAAACAAAAAAACAAAACACATTTGGCAAAGTAATGTCTGCATTTTCTCAAAACACTCAAGCAGGAGCTGCACAAGCTCACAGTCCCATGATGAAACCCATGGGCAGCATCAATCCAGCAAAATAGGACGCAAATATTTAATCTACATTTTAAAGAAGGAATACTCATCTTACCTTGTTGTTCTATAACTTTCTTCTTAATTAAATTAACAAAATCTCAATTTTAAAAGATTAACAGATTTTACTTTCACGTGATACTTTTACTTAAGAAAATGTTTGCTCCTTTATCTGTACTTTAACTTAAGCAAAGAAATTGAGTACTTCCACCACTGAAATTGGGTGACCAGATTTTTGGACCCAAAAACTGGGGCACTTTTATTTATTTTTTTCACTTATGTGCATTTGAACTCGCAGTACATAATGCTAGGGCTTAAGTTTTGAATATATGATGAACATTTAGTAAATTTAATAAAAAAGTATTAATGTTTTTAAGCTTCCTGTGCTTTTCTGTTGGTAAAATGAGGACAACTGGGACATGGTTTGTTGAAAATTGGCACATATTAGTGTTTACACAGCTATTGTCTTGGGACTGTCCCGGTTAAATAGGGACTTCTGGTCAGCCTATATAGAAATGCAGAAACAATACAACAAAGCATTGTGAAACGTATTTTAATTAACACAGAGATAAAATATCACAACCTACAAGGAGTTTTTTAGCTAATTTAATAGACTTACACATTATTAGATACTAATACAAAATAGAATTATACATTTTATTTTGCATAACCACACGTTTCCTTTATGTACAGCACAGGAAAGTACACATCACATATCCTTTATTCACTGTCATTACTGTCACTGTCTGAGTACGCCCCCAGCAGGCTCAGAGAGGATGACCCATTTTGTGCTAATGTGGGCTTCGGCACAGTCGGAGGATCAGCTGCTGTCTTCGAGTCTGCACAACAAATACAAATTTCAAATAATGCTGTAAATATTAAATTCAGCACATGGCATACAGAAAAGGTGTATGAGAGATAGATGTTACCTGTTTTTGAGTTGGGAGCACTTGCTGTTGCTTCACTGGGTTTGTTCACAGATGCTGCGGGTTTCTTTCGTACGATCAGAGACCCTAAAGACCCTTTACTACCCAAAGTTCCCACACTTCTCTCCCAGCTCTCCACTTTAGCTTTTTTTACCCCTCCAGAGGTGCCCGCCTGTAAAATTGAAACAGGCTTACACATTTTAAATTAAGATGCACAATATTAAAAAGGTGTTTATATTTGCATTTACAATGAAGTCTATTGTTTATTATCTTTAGCCGACAGTACTGAAAGTGATTTAGTTTTTTACATTTTCACTGAACTCACAACTTGGCCTATTTCCAGTGAATCTTTCTACAAAAATAGCGCATTTTCTATGGTCTACCACAGGTGCTAAGACTGTGAAGATGTGCAAGTTGTGGATATGTTCATAACAATTATAGACTGCACCTTGAGAATATACAAAGAAATAAAAGACTTCTTCCACCAATTTTAATGTTTGTTGGATATTTAACATCAACATTATGTATGTTACCTGTGCATCTATGGGTTTGTCAGTGGTGAGAATGTCTGTTGGTTTATTGTCTGAGTTGGAGGTCTTCATCTTTGTCCTGGTTCTCAGCTTCTCCTCTTCTGAATCAGAGTCAGAATCTCTCAGTCTTTTCACAAGTGCACGATCCAACATCTCCCTGAAAGAAAAAGGATCCAATTTCATCTAAGCTTGAATAATTACTTGTGGTAAAATGGTGGTAGGAGGGGACAAAAAAAAACAACGTGTTTGACAAAAACATGACACCACTTGCTTCGTCTCACGCTCGTCCTCTTCCTGCTCCCTCTCCTTCTCTCTCTTCTCCAGTTCTCTGTACTGGTCAATCATTCCCTCAAAGTCCACCAAAGCCTGCCTCTGGTTCAACTCCTTTAGCTCCTGAAGGTTCTCCAAAACCTCCATCTCCATTTTAGAGTCTTTAGTACGATTCTCCAACACCTGGTAAATGATAGATTCCATCAGTAAACAGCATTTTACTTTTAAATCCATGCTGTGACAACAGACAATAAGTTTTAATGCTGACCTTCATTGGGTTATTCAGCTCTTCCTCTTCCCTCTCCTGTTGAATTCTCTTTTCCTCTTCCTCAATAAGTTTTTCCGCCTGGAAGTTTCTTGTGGCTCCGTGCTCCATGGCATAGTCTGTGTTTTCTGGATCAGTCTATTGTATGTAAGAATTATACATTATAAACATATAATTGAAAACAGTGACATTAAAAGACTTTTACTTTAATCACAATGAAAGATTTTGAGTCACTTACCTTAAATGTGATCTCAGCGAGGCAGCGGGTGCACTTGATGTAGAAGCGGAAAATGGGCAACCCCATGTACAGCTCATTCTGAACGGTCTCTTTTCGAGCGTTGAACTTCTTACCTTTGTAAATGTATTCACCGCATGTTTTACATCTGCAAACAAGCAAAACTATATTGGTATTGCTTGTCTTATCAGAAAACAAACCATACAATTGTACAGCATTACATGACTCTGTTTTTATTGTGACAGCCATACCTCATATTAAACGGGGCCATCAATCGGACCACATACTGCCGATCTTTGGGGAGTTTGAGTTTGGGGATTTTATTTGGATCAAAATCTGGAGGGTAGTATTTCTGTGAAGGCAATAATTGTAATAATGAGCATATACTGAAAAAAACAACATTATTATCAAAAATTTGAGAAGATATCCTAGCGCTATACAGTAGTACACATGAGAGTTAGAGAGTTAGCTCTTATTATATTAATACAACGAGACTGCAATGGTAATAGTCTAGATACTTTTAAGTTACTTGTTTACGTTTGTTAAACTAATACCAATACGTTTGTGTCGGCTAAATCCTAAATCCAGTCAAATAAAGATGAACATGCAATGCATAAAAAGCGGCATACTTACATTCAATACTTTTCTTTCAGACATTGTTTATAATAAAATCTTAGTGTGGACAGTGAAAAGTATTAATTCTGATGCTAAAGGCTAACTAGCTTTCACAGTAAACTTCCGGTCTTTTCTTCTTCTTCAGTTTCCGTGCAGTAGGGCGGGAGGTTGTTGCGCTGATGCTCCCTCCTGCGGACAGGCATGGACCTCCAACAGTCCACAGAGGAACAGACCAGTGTTAGGTTTGTATTTTTTTCAAACAAAAAACAAGCAAACATATAAACAAACAAAAAACAGTTGTATTTTCTTATAGGAAATTCCTAAAGGTGACGTAGATGTAAACAATATTTTTTAGCAGATGTCAACTAAAATAATAATAATAATAATAATAATAATAATAATAATAATATAAATATGTGTTGTTATTATTATTATTATTATTATTATTATTATTATTATTATTATTAAGGAGCTGAACCAAAGCTCTCGATTTACTGACTGATCTACGTTCCTACTCTCACCTATGGTCATTAACTTTAGGTCATAACCGAAAGGATAAGATCCCGGATACAAGTGGCTGAAATAAGTTTCCTCTGCAGGGTAGCTGGGCGCTTCCTTAGAGATAAGGTGAGGAGCTCAGCCACCAAGGAGGAGCTCGGAGTAGAGCCGGGGAAGACTGGGGACATGCTGGAGGGACTATGTCTCCCCCAGAGTAATTGGAGAAAGTTTGGGTGAGGGAAGTCTTAGCATCTTTGCTTGGACTACTGCCTCCATGACCAGGTCCCAGATAAGCAGCCAAGCAGCAGAAGATAGATGGGTAATAATAATAACAACAATAATAATAATAATAATAATAATAATAATAATAATAATAATAATAATAATAATAATAATAATAATAAAATGTAGAATTCCCTATAGCCTATACCCATCAGAACATAAATGAATTAAATGAACATGACTTACCACCTAAAGGAATAGCACATAAATAACTTGGAAATGGGATACAATTGTTAACAAATGATTTGATGCTATGTGAAAGCAGGGATGAATCACAGCATACGTACACTGTCTTACTCTGCATACATTTCTTGAATAAGACTGTACCCTTGGTGTCCAGGACAAACATCCCTAGGAGATAATGTGATTAGGTGAGAGGGGCTCTGACATGTGTAAACAACAGCTAACCACAAGTGACGGCACAGACACACACACACACACACACACACACACACACACGCACACACACACACACACACACATCTAATGCCTCTGAGGCGACTGAGGTTACATCCACAAGAGGAAATTGGATCCTGATTACAGACTGGTGTCAATGTGGGTTAACATGTTGACAGATTTGAGCTTCATTGAATGAAAACACAAGAAAGAATAGAGAAAGAATAAATAAAAATACAAAGATAGTTTACAGTATACTAAAAACAGATATTGCGAGAGGTATGCTTGTTGTATGCATGTTTCTGATACACTTTGACAGGGGCTGGTGCACAAAACAGCTCCGACCTGTTGTGTATGGCGATAGTGTGCCCTTACGGTCTCTCCTCAGCTGAGAAGGTGAAGAATTTGCATTAGCAATATTTAATGTAACACTTCTGTCTGATGACAAGTGTTGCTGTTTTGTTTTTGTTTTTATAAAAGTACCTCTCGACTCTGGTGTATATCAATACAATGCTCCAATTTATCTTATTTAAAATGTGGGCAAGCTTATGCATTTCTTAATGTCATAGATTAGGTGACGCATTTTTAGGCCTGGTTGAATGTCAGGTGTCAGACTATGGTTAAATAAGATTAAATAAGAGAAAATAGGCAATCATCATTTAATGACTTGGACAGGTTACTCAAATATGATTTATGAAATGCACACATCACGTGTAAATTCACCTTTGACCCTGTGATCTGGTCAGCTTCTTCCTGTGGTCACACAGAGATGAAAAGGTGTTGAACAATGTCACCATTTCATTAATATTTTAGGCCCTAGCTGATGACAAGAGCCACTGTTAGGGGATATAAATAGGTGCTTCTTTGGACCCACAGTCTTTAAAATCCTGCAACAGAAGTCCCTAAACTCCATCTAAATCCTGACTTTCCTGCTTCAGCACCATGGTCAGTGCCAGGGCTCTCCTCCTCGCGGCCACCTGCTGCTGCTCGTACCTGTGGCTTGTGCACACAGAGGACTCCTCTCTGGAGACCCGCTCCTTGGACTACACAATAAAAGCCCAACAGGAGAAAGACCTGGTAAGAGATTCAGATAACTATTTAATTAGTAGAAAGCCCTTTGCTCGTTTAGTTCAAAATCTTTCAAATGCCACCTTTAGCTCATCAGGCCTAAAACTAAAGTTACTGAATATGGTTAATCTTGTTTTTAATATTTTTAGATTGATGCCTTGCAAGAAGTTTTAGAGAAGTTACGAAGCAAAGAAATGCCATCTGAGAAAAAGCTTGGTTGGCTTCCATCAGTAAGTAAAAACAACTTTGCTTTTCTCTAAAAAAGCTCAGAGAGAGAGAAAAAAGAAAAATACATATTATGGCAAACCTGCAGCAGTAATGTGCAGTGAAGTTGACACTGTTGATATGTGAAAGTTGAAAGACAGGACACACAGATTTCATTATTAAATGTATAAAAAAATCATTGAGAATAGCTTTTGTTTGGTTTATTTTTAATGCTTTGCTTTTGTTCCAGTGTGACGCAGGGGAGCCATGCGCGGTGCGTAAAGGCGCACGGATTGGCACACTGTGCAGCTGCCCGCGAGGGACTGCCTGTAACTTCTATGTTCTCAAATGTTTGTAAAAGCCAAAAACATTTACATTAGCTATATGAAAGAAAGAGAACGTTCCAGGGGTTTGGGGTTGTGCTTACTTTACGTGAGACATCAAAGAGGGCTGCTGTTGTTGTTGTTGTCATTTTCTTTGTGATAAAAAATAAATGCCCAGTAATACTCCGTAGACTTTTTTCTTCATAAACTGGGCGCACGTAGAATATGTTTTATTATTGCCTATGTTGTAGCAATGCATGCTGTTTAGATGCAAATACTTGTATCTTGTAAAATGTTTAAAATGTCACAGATGTCAGAAATGAATTGATTTGTCTATTGTGACTAACACAGTGCAGTTCTATATTTGTAAGACGAAGACAATAAAACAACTTTTCAACAGCGAGTTTGTTTGTTGTACTGTACTGTATGTGTGTATGTATTCTATAGCCAAGGAAATTATACTGGCTATGAATTAAATATAATTTGCAAAAAACAACATAACATCTCCGCATCCCGCTTTCACCTCGTGTCATGAATAATTCACAAGCCCCTCACACATTTAGCGCTGCTCGGCTGCATTCCGCCACACAGCAGCTGGTATCTCCTCGTTGCAATAATAACACCAGGCGCTGTGAGTTTTTTTTTTTTTTTTTTTCCTCCTTCTTCTTCTATGACATCACATCCAAGTGCGGTTTTTCAACATGGCGTCCGGCCGGCTGCTGCTGCTGGAGAGGGAGGTCCAGGAGGAGCTCGGGCAAAACGCAAAGCTTGACTTTTGCCACCACAAATGCTCCGTACTGATCATTGTGGGGCGCAGCGGCGAGCACGGGCACGCAGGACACATCAGCAAAGACATTGAACGAGGTAGGTGCACCACTTTGCTGCAATACATTTACACATAAATCATCAAATCTATGTTACAATAATGTATATCGCCCATAATGCTACGCTGACCTCATTGCAGTGTTTATGTAATTATGTGCACGCTGCTGACCGGGCAGTGCGTCATCTGGTGATATTTTTCCACCAGCATCACCACCATCCATACAGTCATCCCCCTTGGACTCGTTGCAATTAACAGCAGCGACGCGTTTGTCTTATGTAAGAAAAGACATTTGGGGGAAATGTGTCGAGCCAGATGTACAGTCAACATATAAAACACTTGTGTCAGTGTAAATATTAAAGGGGGGCTGCGTGCAGGAGAGACGCACAAAGCCGAGCAGACGGTAAAGGTACATCATGTCACGTTGGAGTCATTCATCACACTGTGGGAACTGACAGAGCAGGAGAGGAGTGGGGATAAACATATAAACATTTAAATAGTATTCAGATTCACTTAGTCTTCATTCAAAGGGATGCACACTGTTAAATGCCTTCAAATGTTTTATTGATTAGTAGTTAAGGCTGCATCACACATATTCAATAATTTAGCTCATCTGAAAGAGGAAGAAGGCTATGTCTGATTTATCACCCACTAGTCATACTTATAAAATATGGTCACATAATTGTCTGTATAATAAAGCTGAAGTGTCATAATTTTACACTCTGTGTATACTGTACTTATGCTGCATGTGCAGAAAATGTATGGACAGTGTATGACTTGGGGAATACCCAGCCAACATGACCTCATCCCCACATGGTGCCCAGGGGACTTTTAACATTAGGTCATTTAAAACCTTCACTGCACCTAAAGTGACCAAGGACAATAATGAATGCTTAATTTTGTTTTGCTACATGATGTTGTGATGCCTTTTTCTTTGTGGATTTAAGCTTTAAATGTGGAAAGATTGCAGCCTGGCCAGTCAAACTCTTCTACTTTCTTTTCAAAAGCAGGAGAGTATGGTCCTCAGCCCCTCGATTTGCACCCGACCCATCACAGTCGTTTATCTGCAGCGCGTCTTACAAAAGTGAGATAATCTATTAAAATTAACCTATATGGTGCTGACTTATACAGAGTGAATTTAATAACTTCTCTGGCCCAGTTAACAACATTTAGTGCTTTCCTTCGTCACCTGTTGATTCTGCTGAAGTCTGTCCTTTGTGTGATTTTTTTTTTTTTTTGGTCTTGTTTCCATGACATCACATGACCACATTCAAACAAACTCTTGTTCTCCATAACTCTTTGTGCAGCTGACTTCTGCTGCTGTCCCCATTTAGAAATAAGTACAGAGCTGCTCATAATATGGCGTATTCTGATGTTTTATGGCAAAACGGCAGTGTGCCACGTTTGTTTGAGTTACTTAAGTCCCGCCCTTCGGTTTCTCTGATTGGTTACTCTGTCTGTGATTGTTGTTTTTGGCTGGCCAGGCTAGAAAGATTGAACACTACCTAATAAACTGAAGTCATTATGCCCCTGTGACAAAAAGGAAATCCACACTTCTTCACACATCTTAAGAGATAGCGGTCACGTGTGTTGTAAATATGAGTTGCTATGAGTAGCTATTTGTATTTTTAATCATAAAATGTTGCATGCAGATCAATTTACAATACAACAACTGAATGCTTAGGATGACAATCTTAGAGCAAGAAAACAAAACCCAACACCCAATCGACTGTGTAAAGATGAATACTAGAACAACAGAAGGCCCAGGCCTCTGCCAAGGCAATGGCCATATTTTGCAATATTAACGATATAGGGCCCAGATTTAGACACAAGTAATTTTCTTGTGCAGGGGTAAATACTCTATCAATTGAGACACAACGCCTTTAGAGATTTGTTCTTTTACTGACCCCATAAGGATGAAGTTAGTGTCTTTGGCCCTGTCTTGCAATAGTGGAGAAGCCTTTAAAATTCGAGGAGGTGAGTGGCTGATGCTGAAGAAGCGACATGGTCCATTGGTGGGGTGGTGATGGGGTGGAGGAGGGTTGCAACGCTTGCTAAATACTGGGTGATGAAGACGAGAGGCAAGTTCAAATGTAGCCCGCTGAATGCTGATGGGCTGAGGCAGAGTTGTGGCAGTGCAGCGGTGGGAGCACAAAGGGGAGGAGTCGTCTCAGGAGGTGGGCAGGTGAGGCAGCACTGACTGTAGAGGCCGAGGAGGAGCCTGCCAGGTTGAATTTAACTGCTTTAGCTTCATTTCCTGAAAATGTAATTAAAATCCAACCATTATTCTTTCAGATATTGTGCAGTCTGTACCAGTATAATAAACTAACCATAATAAACTAACTATAGACCTTTGTAAACCTAAAAAAAAATTGTAAAAATGAATGGGAAAGTGCTATTCTTGTAACCATACTGCAAGTGCAACTTTTTGAATACATCACTTATGGAAGGGTCTAAATAAAACAACTTCTTGTCTTTTTTCAGGCCTTCGTTCATGGGACATCGACCTAAAATCCTGTAACCTGAACCTCTACCTCCAAGAGTTCCTGTCCCATCACACAGCCTCGTTCAAGGGTGCGGGTGAGTTTTAATTAAAACTGTTCTTTTGCCCATAAACTGCCTCATAAACATCACATAGAGCCTCTCCATGGCGGTGCACACGGGTCAACAGGAAGTGAGAGAGGAAGGAAGGAAAGTGTAGGTGAAGCAGGGATATTGTTCAGTGTGGGTGGACCCTCAGGGCCGACAAACAATAGGGGCCAAACTATGCCAGCTCTGAGTGTGCAGAAATAACACTTTCAGTTTATCATGGTATAACACAAATGAACTAAAGTGAGTTTCAGGGGCTGTAAGGATCTATGGAGCTACATAATATTGCAAGTCTTATATTTCTTATCATTCACTGTCTTTGCCACTTTGCAGCTTTCTGAAACAGGGAGGGGTGGTTTGTCTTGGTTACATTTAAAGAGTTTGATTGAATTTCCTCTCAATAATAATAAAAATAATACGGTTTTGGTTTACATATTATTTAAAATGTGTCAAGGGGTTGCCCATTTGGATTGTGTGCCATATCTATTGTTCCCTGTCTATAGATAATATGGTTTACTGGCTACGGGTGTTCGTGATTAATCAATTAATCGGCATTATGACCACAATCGATTAAAAGATATACTAACAATTAATCGTTATGCTGTACAGTAGAGTAAACGTACAGTACCACTGGAGAGTTAGAGCAAATTAAACATAAAATTAAGCAACTGTTTCCTTTGGAGATGCTCTGACCCTTTTGTTATCCAGCCATCACAGTTTGGCCTTTATCAAACTTGCTCAAATCCTTACGCTTGCCCAATTTTCCTGGTTATAACATATTAACCTTGAGCACAAAATGCTCACTTTATGCCTAGTATACTCCATGCACTAACAGGTGCCACTATTACGCTGTCATTCACTTGTCACTTGTAGTGGTCATGCCTGATCTGTGTATATTGTCACTGTCCAATAAGGGATAAATAGCCAAAATTATCTGCAGTCCCCCTCATTCTGACAACATTGACACTGATAACCAGAAGATTATTGTTCAGGAAGTGGTTTAATGCTCACAGTGCATCATCAGGGACAATCTGTGGCAATTAACTATCTCAAAATGCAAGATTACACATATTTTGGCTTGCAACAGTTTCTAATGACGTGCACATAGCATTAAAAAAGCCCCCCTAAAAAGGTGCAATTTTGTTAATACTCATCTTATGACACAACCATTTAGCTCACATAACTCAAACCAGAGTAATACAGAGGCATTTTATAATTAACTTTTAGTGCAGAGCTATGCAAATTATGTAGCTGCAGCATCATGTTCTGACAAGTGAGTCTGTGAGTTTTGTCAGTGCCAGCTCTACACCTCCACAACAGTTTCCTCTTGAAGCCAAAAAAAAAAAAAAAAAAAAACCTCCCACTTTAAGGTTTTTGGACATTGCAATGACACATAAACATTTGAGTTTGTTCATAAGCTGCAGGGTAATTATATCACTGCAGCATTACACAATAGGATTTAGTGAAGACACTGCTGCAAGTTCCAAAATTCTTCTTCGTTTTATGTAACAGTCATTATTATAATCATTTGAAAATAATGAATACACAGTGGCAGAGTGGTTAGCCCTCCTGTCTGTCAGTAAGGAGGTTGTGGGTTGTATCACGCACTCCCAGTGTTACTGAGGGTGCTCTTTGCGTATTCCAGCTTGCTCCCACTTTCTGCATGTGTTAGGATAACTGTTGCCTCTAATAAGGGCTGCTCGATTATTTAGCCATAACTGAATTCATGATTATTCAACAAAATAATGTAAAATATAAAATAAAATATAAATATTCTTTTCACACAAATAAAAAAAGTGCAAAATATAATATATGTTTGCTATAATGTCATCATAAACTGTTCGGTTGTTTGCTCGACGTCTTCCTCGTCAAACCCAAAGTGCTCCCAAACAGCAGAATTTGTCTTGCCTTTTCTGCTAAACAAGTGTTTTTCCTGTTCTGATTCTGTCATGTTTCTGCTCAAAACTCTTTACATGTAGCTTATAGATATCAGAGCCAAGCTTTGAGAGAGGCAGAGCAAGCATATTCAAAACACTTCAAAGTTAGTGTTATTAATTAGTTTTTGCTTGATTATATAATTTTGTAATCATTGGGTGTAATAATTGAAATTTAAATTGATTGCATTGCCCTTACTCTTAACATGTTTATATAGCAAGAATAGAAATGAGAGAGAGTGAAAGGTTGTCTTGTCTGGTTGTGTTTGTCTCTCTGGGTCAGCTCTGCGACCTCTGATAGGCTTTAGCCCAGAGGTGTCCAAACTTTTTCCAAAGAGGGCCATATTTGAAGACGTGCAAATGTTCAAGGGCCAACAGTTCCTGATGTTTATTGAGAACTGAACGCACATACAGTGTAGTACACACTGTTTAAGTATGTTATTATTTAAGTATTTTATTTTCAGAAGCCAAATAATTATAAATTTTTTTACCAACAAAATCCAAGTCCCAACAAAAATTACATATTTGAACATAAAAACTGCAAATGCAATTATTCTTTTGACCGACTAATTATAAGATCTAAGGTAGAGAGCAGTAGATGAGATGCACAAATGTACAGACAAAGCTACGAAAGCACTGTAAAAAAGTGCTGGTGGGCCATAATACATTTCATAGAAGCCAAGGGCCATATAAAACCTCAGCCTCAAAAAGCAGAGGATGATGAATGAACGCACTATATACAGCACAAAAAGTATGTTTTAGTTAGTGCAAATTTACTCTTGCCAGATGCCATATACTTATATTTACTTATGTACATATAACAGGAAACAAACACCAAACTGACTGAGTATGTATGCAAATCAGTCCAGTAGCTTTACAAATGTGGCTATTGTTGCCGCTACTACAGAGAAACCTTTATCGGTATCGCATGAGTATTTTCCATTTGGCTCAGACATTCATCCACTCCTCCCCTCCACTGGATTTCTGCAGGACATTGACTGAACTTGGCATCACGTCCCAGCGGTGCCTCTGACTCAGCTCTTTCACTCTCCCTTATCCACTCAGGACAGGGCTGAGCAATTAAAACTGAGCAAAATTACATTGGACATGGTGAACTTCTAATTAACATAATCCTTTGGCAATTATTCAGATTATTTAAAAGGCCAAGGAGAAGACAGGATATGTCCTCAGAGCTCCCAACGTGTTCACAGTCTTTATGTGTTTAATACTGTATTCATTTGTTCATAGATTAAGCTTTTAACTAAACAAACCCCATTTTCCTACAGACTGTAAGCACCTTTGGCAGCCCTGCAGTGACACAATACATCTCTACTTCAATCAAATCAATTTAAACTCTCATTACCACGACACCTGAGCTTCCCCAATTAATTTTCACTCATATCTTTTTCTTCTTCTGGCCTTTCCCTCTCTGTTCAGACTTGTCACCATTTTCATGACTGTGCGCTGTGACTTTGACTCTCATCTCTTGTTTTTTTTCCCACTGCCTGGCTGCCTGTCCTACTTTCACTATTATCCTTTCTTCTTTTCTCTCTCTGTCTCCTGCCTTTAGGCCACAAGTGTCTCCGCCACAGCTCCAAAGTGTTGGACACTCAGGTGCTCATCAGTCCGTCCCAAGAACAAGTTCATGCAGAGGTGAGGCATGCAACTTAAAAAACCCACTAACGTCCATTCAAGTCTTTAGTTTCTTATTGTACAATATTGTATTATTTGATGTTTTTTCTTCTCTTTCTCTTCTTCAGGTGTTCTCGCTGCTGTCCAGAGACTCAGCCCATAAACTTCTGATTTTGGCCGGTCAAAGTTTGGAGGAAAGTGGGGACCTGCTTTTTAACCAAGGACTGTTCTCGCCTCACCAGCTCAAACAAATCCTTCAGGAGCAGGTCAGACAAAATGGCAGCACATAGATATCTTACATGGTATATATTTGTTTGTCGAGGCGGACTTCTAGACATATGATGACTTAATTGTAAAAACATGCTATTAATGACATCTCAATCTGATAAATCAGTAGATGTAATGTGTAAAATGTTGTATACTGTTGTACTAAATTGATTACATTACTTAGAAGTAGGTTGATACAGTACTATGCCAAACCCTCTTGCTATTTCCTATCCAAAGAAATGGACAATGCTTTGCAGATTCCAGTGCAAGTTTTATTACTTCCTGTTCCTGTGCAACTGCTCTGAGAGGACAAAAGGAAAAGTGATTTAGATTTGCTTTTAAAGACCACAGTCACTTTCTGTTTGAAAATGGCTAAAGCAATTTTAATATCTGACCTATTTCACTTTGGCATATGGGCCCCTACATGTGAAAAAACTATCTGTAATGTCAAGACTATTATGTGTTAAATGCAAATCACTGCAAACAAAAATCGGATGGTATATAACACTCAGAAATACGTTAGATTAGATAGATGCTTTTTTGATCCTGAAGGAAAAGTCAATCAGAATTATCAAGTCGTAAAAAAAAAAAAAAACAGAAATTAAATACTGAAACCATCACAATTTTGTGACCAAAAAGAATAGTTTTGAAACCTTTCATTTGTTCCTTGTAAAGTGGAACATCTAAATCAGGGGTGTTCAAACTATGGCGTGGGGGCCAAATGAAGCCCTCTGGCCATTTTTTATTGGCCTTCGGGCTTCTCTCTTATTTGTGACATCTAGTACTTTTTACTGCAAGATAAAAAGCTTTTTATGACTGCAGTGAAAAGTGACTCTCTTTAATCCAACCTTTTAAGAAGCAGTTATTGTGCACGTCTTCCACATCTTCTCTAGAGTAATTTCTGCAACTGCTGGCCCCTAGTGGCAGTGCATCAGTGAGGATTGCCGTAGAGTCTGGTTTTATTTATTATATATTCAAACAGCAATTACATATGGAGTTATTTCTAGACATCAGTAGCTCCATAACAGACATTTCTGTGTGAGATGGACCTGGCGTTAAGGAAAACAGGAACTAATTGATTGGTGTTGCAAGAAAAAAAAAGTGTGGTTGTGGAAGGGCATCCATAGTAAAACCTACGCCTAAGTAACCCTGCAAATGATTCAATGTGGAGACCCCTAAAAGAAAGGGAGCAGCCGAATTGAACTTTCTATTATGGTGAGGCAAAATATGTCACCTCTAGTAAGTGGCCCACATTTATTTTTCACTATGTGGCCCTCAATAAAAAAGGTTTGGACATCCCTCATCCTAACGATATTTATCCAAATGTGCCTGCTGTAATTGGATAACAGTATGCTATTTAAATAAATCTATTTTTCTTTTAAATACTGCTTACAATCAACAGAAGAGGGAACTTCATACTATGCTTGAATCTTGTGTCTTTAGTTCCTTGGTCGAGAGGGCTCCTGTTCCAATCTCAGCCTGACTCTGAGCTGTCCCAACATCGGTCAGTGGAGGCAGACGCTCCTGGGACTGCAGGGTCCATACACTCTCCACATCAACCCTCCAGAGGTGCTGCATGACATGGACGCTCTGGGGGACTTCAGCTCCCTCGTGTCCAACACCATCACCCCGCTGTCCCCCTTCGAGCTCCTGCCTCCCCCGTCCACAGTGGGCTTTCTCAAACTGTCCCGTCCATGCTGCTATGTGTTTCCAGCGGGACGTGGGGACTGTGCCTTCTTTGCTGTAAATGGGTTCACGATTTTGGTTGATGGCGGCTCGGAGTCTCAGGCCTGTTTCTGGAAGCTGGTGCGGCACTTGGACCGGGTCGATGCGGTTATGTTGACCCACATTGGCACTGAAAACCTCCCGGGGGTCAACGCCTTCCTGAAGAGGAAAGTGTCCGAGCAGGAGCTGAGATCTGAGGTCAAAGGTGAGGCTCAAGATGGTGGTGTGTTAATGTTTAAATGCATAAAAGCACATGTTTATATATTATTAAAATCTCCACTCTGTGTTTTTTTTTTTCTGAGCAGAAGACTCATCCAAGAGGCTCATCTCCCCAGAGCTGGGAGTCGTGTTCTTCAACGCCCCCAGCAGGCTGCAGCCGGACCTACACAGTGAGTCAACCTCAGTTCATTATGTTCACTGTCTTTGTGCTACAGACAAATGTCTTTTTATTGCAAAATATTCAACAGCACAAAGCACAGCACAACCCGCCTCCATGAGTCATAATCATTTGAAATTCTCCACAGAAGCCAGCAATGAACAATGTGCACACATTTATTGTTATTGCAATATAAACAACCATAAAGTATACTGTAAGTGACAACTAAGCTACAAAAACAATTGACCACTTAGCCTTATATCACATATTGCATATTGTGGCATGACTAAATTAGTAAGGTAGATGTTAGTATGACCTAAATATAAGTTTAACTATTACAGAAGTCTGTTTGATATGATCTATAATCAACACAGTTATCTCATGTCTCCCGTTCCCCCAGATCATGCAGCTTTAGTATTAACAATCATTATTCATGGGTGTAGGGATTTCTTGAACAAAGAGATGACTTTTTTTTTTACCATCCACAGAAAATCAAATAAACCATTTACATAAAGTATGTCATCTTATGATTTCTGCACCAAACATTACTTAGATCTGTGTCAGGAAAAGTGCATTGGACAATGTTCTTGTGAGTAACTGTATGGCTCATTTTGAGTTTGAGAAAAGGTTTGCAAAGAAGTGAAAAATGAATTTACTTGTATCCTGCAAAATACAGATTTCCCAGTGGTTTGCCAACAGAGGACTACAGGCTTCTTCTGGTGGTACTCAGATTTTTTTGCAGTCCTGATTTGTTAGATTTAGAACCAGTTTTGTTAATGTTTTAGTCCTGTTTTAGTTGGGTTTGGTCTGGTTTTATCCTGTTTTTGTACTGGTTAAAGCCTTGCTTAGTTTTAGTTTGGTCCTGTTTTAGCTGTGATTTAGACCTAGTTTAGTTTTGGCATAGTACTTGGCTCATTAATGATGTTACTATTAAAGCTGAATATTTTCTGAGAGATGGTACTTGGTGTAAAAAGTATGAGAATCAAACATTTCCTAACCAAAGCAAATCTCCATCACCTTTTGGCCTAAATATAATGTATGTCCCAAGCCTACCTTTTAAGTATTTAGTAGTGAAAAAGTAATAAAATCTATGTCTAGTTTACAGGAATATTGCCAGTTATTACTGACTAGTTATTATTAACCCTAACTTTCATTGTCTTTGCATCAGATGTGGACAATGTGTTGAAGAGCACGCAGCAGGGAGCTCTGACCATCCAGCTGTTGAAGAAGCTCGACATCAAACCACAGCCGATGTTTCGCCCAAACGCCGTCCCTGTCGAGCCCCTCACCCTTTTCCAGAAGATGGGAGTGGGACAACTGGATCTTTACATCATCTCCCCGGGCAAAAACAGCCAGGAATACAACACATTTATGCAGAACTGGCCCGACGCGGTATCTTCAGCATCTAAATCCCAGTCTTTGCCGCTTACTGCGCTAGCATCTGTTTGTGCATTGCTTGTGTGGCACCCAGCATGTCCCCAAGAGAAAGTGGTCAGGGTGTTATTTCCCGGTGTGACGCCACAAGCAAAACTGCTACAAGGACTTGAGAAGCTTAAGGGATTGGCGTTTTTACAGAAAGCTACGGTTACTACTGGAGATTTAGAGCGTTTGGGCGATGAGAAAAAAAGCCTTAGAGCTGATAGTCAGGATAGTTTAAGGTCAATAGGGAAGGAGATCCGCAAAATTGGCAAAGAACGAACGACCAAAGAGGAGGCAAAGGAAAAGGGTAAAGTTTTAAATGGAGTTGAGAAGACTAAAAAGGAACCTAAGAAAACGCCAATGACGGATAAAAATACTTTGAAGAAAAAAGATGGTAAGGGCAAGGAGGAGAGTAAAGAGGAAAATGGTCTGATTGGGAAAAAGGACACAGCCAAGCCAAAGACTGACAATAAAACAAAACTCAAGAAAGATGCAAAGAATGACTCCAAAACGACTGCGAAGAAAACTAGAAAACCATCTGGTAAGGAGGCAAGCAGTGGCAAGAAGGCGGAGGCTGAATTATCAAATAACAATGCAACAAAAGCAGACATCCCAAAGCCAGAAGAGCTGAAAAATGAAAAACTTGAAGAGAAAGAGCTCGAGGAGAAGCCGAGCTGCTCCAAAATATCAACCCCCGAAGACATGACAGAGGATTTTCTTAAGTTACGAGAGGAAGAGGCAGTGCAGGTGGAAAAGGCTGATAATGCAAAGCAGTCGGAAAATGAAGTGAGTAAATGTGTTGAAAATGCTGAGAGGGCAAACCGTGATGTGACAAGTCGTCTGGTGAAAGAGAAGAGTGGTGAGAGTGGAGACACTGTCAAACCTGTTAAAGTTGTAGGTTTCCCGTGTCCACTTAAGAGCGATCAAACTGTCCCGCTAGACCTGACCCCGACTGAGTACACTCTTCTGGATGGGGCATTACAGCACAGTCCTCCTTCAAAATCCTCACCGGAAAACCAAGCTCCCGTCAGTCCGGAGGAGGCGACAGTGGAACAGGCCTCTCCGGACTCTAGGCCCAACAGCGCAGGACATACCCCTTACTGCCTGTCTCCTGATGATGTGTGGGGGAACCGGAGCTCACTTTGTCAAATACAAATGGGTAGCATAGACTCCAGCGATGGTAATGAGGCAAATGGTTCAGGAAAGCATAAAGATGAGCAGGTTTGTCAGCCAAAAAATAACAAAGAAAAGCATTTGAGTTTTCTAACTTTGGGGACTTTGAAAGAGGCGCCGTCAGATCCTTCTCCGTCTTTGACTACGACCACCACTACTCATTCGATGCCAGCAGAAGTCAGCTCTCCCCAGTCCACAGAAGTTGACGAATCACTATCTATGTCTTTTGAGCAAGGTCCGTCCAATGTGAGCCAGAAAGATGGAGACGACACCACCACACACCACTCAAACTCAAATGGCAGCCACTTTGTTGGACTGTCTTTACAGATGAAGAAGCCTCCCCGATCTCTAGGTTCAGAAATGGGACGTACCCCGAATGCCCTCCATTTTGAGACATCGCCCCACGACGTCGACTTGTGCCTGGTTTCGCCTTGTGAGTTCAAGCATTTCAAAGCGCCTGACTCTGCCTCCAACAGCGAAACGTCGAAGGGGGGTAATAATCACCATACCAACAACAACCACAAAGACGCGTCCCCGAGCGAGTCGAATGCCCCGGTGTGCACAGAGGACTGCCCCTCCACTACTGCAGACGGCGTTTTGGATTCAGACGAGGATGAGTCGTGTAGCGAGCCAACAAACTCCCCGCGTGACCTTCGACCCGGGCAGTCTCTCCCGCCGGACCCCCTCCCCGCCCCGCTCAGGGATAGTCCACCTCTACTCCCACATCCCGACACCGCCATGCCCATCCCGCAGTCTGAATCTGATGCTCACGCTAAGAGAGCTAAAGCTGGAAGCATGAAAGTGAAAAAGTCCGGAGTGAGTTTTCCAAATGACATATACCTGTTTTTATTTTGTTTAATATCATATAAACTCATATTTTGTGATCTACAGGTGGTTGAGGGTTTGCAGAGGTCCGGCTCAGGGAAGGGCCGAACAGGAAACCAAACTGGAGCCACAAAAGGGTCAAAGGAGAATATTTCTTCTGCTCGTACAACATCCTCCAGCCCACGAACAACATCTACGAAATCGTCACCCAACCCAGGTATTACTTTGTGCCATACTTTTTCAGACATTTACAAAAACATCCTATATTATGATTACTATAAATTTTCACATGCACACTGAATTTTAGGTGATAGTACTATTTTGTGTAATAACATCCATCCTCTTGATGTGAAGGAGCAGCAGTTCTACTCCAAGCTTCTCACTCTATTTATTGAAATTCAAAAGTATTAAAATTATCCATATCAGTGCCAACTATTATACTGACATTAGATTTTTGCTGTGAGAAAAAACATTCTAATTTCATATAGTGTAGTGTTAATGTAGAATGCTAATGCTAATGTCAGAAGTAGGGTTGAACAGATACAGAGACAATTACGTACTTGCTAGTATGGCCTCCAATGCTACAATGCTGCCACACAAGCACTATCTGCAATGTTGTAGTTTTTCTCTATGTAGCACTGATTGGACAAAGTTTGCATCACACTTAATACAATACAGTGCTTATTCATTTATTTTACATTGGGAGTTTTACTATAAGCACAGGTACGTACACACAAATGAGAAAAAGTATGCATGTACACATAAAACGTAAAAAGAGCAGACTTGCATTTTCATAAAAAAACAAAACAAAAAAACATTTCTCTTTGACCAAAGGTGTAGGCGTAAGCTAAGGCTTAATATGCCTACCCTCATCTCGCCACATACTGCATGTTAATGAATATTTGTCTGAATCAAAAACATATCTTTTCATTACTATTGTTTTAAATTTTTTTTATTGGAAGAGTGAAGTAGCATGTTTTAATTCCTCAGAGCAGCTATTC
Organism: Bostrychus sinensis; assembly: GCA_020698575.1. NCBI lineage: Eukaryota > Metazoa > Chordata > Actinopteri > Gobiiformes > Eleotridae > Bostrychus > Bostrychus sinensis. The sequence continues at coordinate 10,287,873 of CM036258.1, forward strand.
CACTGCTGATCTCAGTTTATCCTTAAATTAGTTCTAAGATGGGGCGTTTTGAACATGTGTCACTCTCAACTCACAAATACTGCCTCGCTGTGTGAAAATAGCTTGAAAGGATTGTAATAATCAATATTCATTAGTATATTGAGAGCTCAGAAGCTGTTGACAAAAAATACAACTATACGTAATGTTTTAAAACTCTATTTACATACAATATACATATTTCTATGACTATATTCACCCATTTCCCATGTCTCACTTTGTGTCCAGTACCAAAGCCTACCTCTGTGGGTGAGGTGAGCGTGTATGTGGATCTGGCCTATGTCCCGTCTGGAGCGTCCACGTCCACTGTCAGTGTGGACTTCTTCAGGTGCCTTCGCTCGTCCTGTTACATCATCAGCGGAGACTCGCCTGAGAGGGAGGAGCTTATGAGACAAACGCTGGACGCTTTGCTGGACGGCAAAAGATCTTGGTCTGATACTATGCAGGTATGTGGAGACATGGTGCTAATATTATTCCACTTTTATTGTCACTTTTAACACCTACAAAATCACCACAGTCAAAAATAGTATGCCTCAGCTTTGCAGCACTGAGGACATTTTCTTTGGACCTTAAAGCAGAATTCAGTAACGTTTTTATTTTATATAACCATGTTTCGAAGTCTGTGTGATGGTTAAATGAGTTGTTGTGGGGTAAATGAAGTGCATCTCCCCCTGGTGTCTCTGGGCTGAAACTGACACTTGCAACAGTGAGTGCCTCTGACCCAGAGTCACAGAATTCTCGGGTCTCATGAGAAAGCGGCACATCCCGTTTAGCAAAACAACAAGCTAGCGGTGGCTTTATTTCTCAGTTTTTGTCGTTCCAGAGCGGCCAAATGGACGGCAAAACTTTGTACAGATAACCGGAAGGGAAAGTAAAGACGAGCGAGGGGTCACGCAGGAGTTGACTGGGCTTGTCAGTATTTACGATAGTGCTTTACTCCGAACTGTAGGGGGAGCTTTATAGAAGAAAATAAGGCAAAAAGAGCTAAAAAACGAGCAGAGTTACTGAGTTCCTCTTTAAATAGGCATGCCTAAAAAGACGTACAGGATATGCAGCGCCACTTGTTGGTTGGGGGATGTAAATAAAGGGGTGGCACTGTGGCATAGTGGTTAGCACTCCTGCCTCATAGCAAGAAGATCCCAGGTTTGATTCTGGGGCCTTTCTGTGTGGAGTTTGCATGTTCTCCCCATGTCTGCTCCGGTTTCCCCTACCACTAAAAACATGTACAATAGGTCCCCCATGGGGCCAGGACTCCCCTGCAAAAGAGATTCTGAATCTCAAGGGGAATTTCCTGGTTAAATAAAGGTCAAATAAAAAAATAAATAAACAAAGGGATAAAAAATGCAAATGCAAATACAAACAATTATAACAGTCCATGGGGCATTTGCAATTTATTCTGTGGTTAATTTTCGAGACAGAGATTGTATTGTATACACAAGGCAGTTTTCCACCAGCGAGAATGGTACGGGACATGTCAGTACAGGATGACATGGAACGGCTAGGCCCCAAACATGAACGTGTTTCCTCTTTTACTGGTCCAGGCCGCTTTGGGAGTGATTTGCAGCGTTGCGACCGCATAGCAGCAACAATACAGTATATAAAAGAACTACAGCGATCATCCACTTAAGTGTATTCATCCACATACCGTATTTTTCCAGTTGGTTCAAAATACATTGTTGTGTATTTTGTGTTATTTTTAGGTGACAGTGATCCCCACCTTCGAGTCGGTGCAGATGCAGGAGTGGTACCAGCAGACTCTGGACAAACAGAGGGAGCTCAACATCACTGTCCTGGGCTCCAACAGCACCGTGGCCATGCAGGACGAGACCTTCCCCGCCTGCAAGATTGAGTTTTAATCCAAACATAACACTACATAAATAATAATGAAAAATACACTTTTGAGGAATGTGAATAGACTAAAAACTCTGGACTGCTTTTGCCATCCTCCTCCTTCTCCTCCCACTAACACCCACTTTGTAACAGAACATGCATCCCCACTGGGAGAAATCCTTTGACTTACTATTAGAAGAAAATAAACAGCAGATAAAACAAGCATGTGCAAAACAAACTGGTCCAGACCAACAATTGTGATAACTCTGTCAGACATGGAGTTTTATTACATTATAGATTAGCTTTCTTCTGTTTGTCAATTACAGACCTTATTATTTCATTATTCATTATTATTATTTCATTAACAAGATATTCAAATTTCACTTTCTAATACATAGCCACACACTAATTCAAAGTAAAAGTTTACAGTATAGATTTAGTACACACAGAAGGAAATATCTTAAGCAATAATTTACTTTTATTGTGAATATCTTGCCACTGGGGACCACAAGCCACTATACTCCATGTGCCGGTCCCAACCCCAGATAAATGGACAGGGCCAGGAAGGGCGTCAAGCTTAAAACCTTGATATGTACACAAGAAAGCAGGTAATTTGTTTTGGCAACCCCAGAAGGAAAAATTAAATTTTGATTATGGGAGACAAATTTTTGTATCACATCAAATTTTAATATTACATAATAATAATAATAATGTCAAAGGGGATATATTATGGAAAATCGACTTTTCTGAGCTTTCTACCATGTTGTATTGTTGTTCGCTCATCAAAAACATACCGGAAGTTGTGTTTTGTCTCATTCACGCCTGTTTGAGTAATCCTGTAGTCTCTGGCGCAGAGTTTCTGAGGCCTCAAAACGCTTGGTTCCGCAACCCTCTGCCTCTCCCACAAACTCCGCCCACTGCAGAAAGCCCTGACCAATCAACAAGCTCTCTACATCCAGTCTGCTCTCATTCATTTACCGTATTTTCCGTGCTATAGGTGCGCACCAGGATTATAAGGCGCACTGTCATTGAATGTTTATTTTCAAACTTTTTTCACATATAAAGTGCTCCGGACTAAAAGGCGAAACAAAACAGTCAGATAAGTCAGTCAGTCAAACTTTATTCAGCGCGTTCACCATAACTCCCAAACTTGTTCAGTTGTAACGCATGAATAAAAAACACAATCTGAGACCGCTAAATCAAACGATAGCATATTCACAATAACACATAACTGTTCAGTTAACGTTATAACAAAATACAACACAATACACTCACTTTTTCAGTTCATTCCTCATCCACAAATCCCTCAAATTCTTCATCTTCAATGTCCGAGTTAAACAGTTGGGCGATTACTGGCGATATTATGGTGAAGCACAGTATGTATTACTCTGCGATGCTCCTGACTACGCTAGCCATAAACAAATTCATATATAATGCGCTCTGGATTATAAGGCACACTGTCGTTTTTTTTTTAGAAGATTGAAGGCTTTTAAGTGTGCCCTATAGTGCGGAAAATTTGGTATCCAAAAAGCGGTGTACATCTCTGTTTCCACTGATTCTTCGCAGCTATTTTTCATTTTGTAGTAAAGGGGCATCATACAAAAGGTTTAAGGAAGTGCTTTTTTTCACTGATTATGTTCAAAAGACTTAAACAGAGCTGCCCTCTGCTGGTCTCTAAACCTGTTTCTTTAAGGCATCAGTAGAGTACTGATTAAAAACATTCTTTTAGTGAGATAATGTTTAATGTATGGTTTGAAAATATGTATAAAAGCATAATATATCCCCTTTAATTAAAATAGCTTGAAATTTTTCACTCTGTGTGCACTGAATCTGTATGATATGTTAAACTTTTTGAGTTGAGCTACTGAAATAATATCTTTACACCACATTTTTTCTAATTGATTATCTGTATCTCATCCAAATATTAAGTGAAAAGTAGCCCTCAATATCTGAAGATGTCTTTCTAATAATAGCCTTACACAAAATGGCACTTCTCTATTTGTGATCAGGTGTTGTGAGGTGAGCTTTGAAAAGTCTCGTGGCTCTGTGGCTAACAAACATAGGCTGTCTATGGCTGTGTAAAGTGTATATGTAAACGTATACGGTCTTATCAGTGGTCAAAGGTAACCAGTTTGCTGTTATAGTGAAAATCAGGTGGGTTAATGAATGTGCAAAAGCAAATCTGGGCATTAGCACCAGAGTATATTAATTAGCATCAGCTTCAGTCATTTTAACAGGAAATGTCCAGCAATTGTAATGTATTTCAAAAGACAAATGCTTTTGCCAAAATCATGTTGTTGTATTATTTAAAATGTATACTTGTATGTTTATTTAAGTTGTAGATATTGCCATGCACTGTAATATAGATTAATATGTTATGCCGAATGATGAGGTGAAGTTACAGAGTGGAGTTATGTATGTAAATAAGAATATGGTGGCCTCAAATCAGTGAAATGTAATGAATGCAATGTGAAGAAATAGAGTTATATTGTGTTGGTAAAATGTCCTCATTTCTATCATTCATTCATGTTTTGTGTTTTAGAGTAAATCTTTGTAAGCCATACAACGATCAGGCATAACATTATGACCACCTGCCTAATATGCAACTCCATTGGTAACAAACTGTGATACACTGTTTATTCTGACACCTTTTCATCAGAACCAGCATTTACTTCTTAAATTTGAGCTACAATGTGTTGCTCGTCTGATGGATTGGACCACACAAGCCTCAGCCTTCACTCCCCACGTGCATCACCTGTCATCCATTCACCACCTTTTTTTTTGGGACCTTTTTGGAAAGATACTGACCCCTGCAGACCGGGAACACCCCACAAGAGCTGTACTTTTGTAGACGCTCTGACCCAGTTGTCTAACTATCACAATGCGGCCCTTGTCAAACTCGCTCTCATCCTTAATTTTGGCCATTTTTCTTCTAATACTTAAACTTTGAGGAGAAAATGTTTTTTTGCTGCCCACTAACAGGTGAAAAAGTGAAGACACAATCTGAGCTGTGGTCATAATGTTATGCCTGATTGGTGTAGGTCATATGTAATTTAAGTTATGGATGAGCCCACATCACATTTGATCCATTGTTATTATGTGTCCATTATTTTGGTAAGGCAACATTTTACGCTTATGATTGTGGCACAAGTATGTTTTTATAAACCAAAGTCAACAACACTTTAAGACACTTTTAAGCATTTTAAGTCATTTTTAAGTACTGTCCAGCTTATCAATCTAGCATACACAGTGTCCAGAGTCCTGCCTAAATTCGAAACCACTGCATCCTATTTCTTTAGTTGATACTTTTAGACTTGAAGCTTGAACTTGACCCCTCTAATAGCCTTTGTGTATGTGTCCCGCATGTGTAAAATGTGTACTGTGTGTAGTTCATTCATGATATTCATGAAGTAAAACTGTGAGAGGGAGACTGAGAGTAGAAGAGTGATTATTGGGACTGAGAAAAGTTGTATCTTTCACTTTGTAATTCCATACAATAACACTCTCTGCTGTCGTGTGGGTTATTATGACATGTTTGAATAAAGAAAGTGCATCTCTGTTCAAGTCAATGTTTAACAGAGTGAAGTTTTACGAGGCTTGTGCACACATACTGTCACAGGTGGAAGAGCAACCAGTACTCAAGAAAAAGTACAGTCTTACTTCAAAATAATGTTACTTTAGAAGAAGTAAAAAAGCTCCCCACACAATGATTTCACTTTTGTTTTGAGTGTGAAGTTTATTTAAGTGGGAAGTACTTACTGTTACTTCCACCTCTACTACAATTTACTATGACTACATAAAAGTATCCAGTTACTTTCTACCTTACAGTTGGTGTCTTTGCTGTAAAAAGATCAGACACTCATAAAACACAAACACTTTTACTTTCACTCCTGCTCTGAACAGCGGCCTTGTCTGAGCTACGGCAGTATATTACCAACGTCAGTCCATTCAAAAGGTAAATCTCAGTTTTGTCAAGGGTTTTTTTATAATTATGTAACTCCCGTAATTAGATAAATTAACTTTTTATTTATTTTATATAGTATTTTATTTAGTGCTATTTGTATTTTTTGGTAGATTTGTAAATATGCAAATCTTGTACATTTTATTTATTCTGTTATATTTTATTCAAGTTTTTCTTTTTTTTTTTATTCACAATTCTATACCTCTACTATATTTTACCTGTGTTTTTTGACTGAGCTACTATGACCAATAAGTGGATCAATAAAGTCTGTCTAAAGTAGTCTAAATGAATGTGCTTGGACCAGACAAGAGGCTAGGTAAGGTTAGACCAAGCCAGTATCCAGACCAGATTTAAGAGATACCAGGGACCAGGGAGAGATACCAGCAGTGGTTCCCAGCCTTTTTGGTTTGTGTACCCCCAGGATCTGGCTTAGTCCTGGTTTGGACCCAGTGTAGTCCTGATTTAGTCCTGGGTTGGACCTGCTGCTTAGTCCTGGTTTAATCCTGGTTTAGTCTTAGTTTAGCCCTGCTTTGACCTGGTTTTAGATCTGTTTTATTTATTGTTGAGTTCTGGTTTTAGACCTTGTTTAGTTCAAGTTTAGTTTCTGTATTGTTCTTCTTTAGCATTGCATTTTCTGTGAATCCCTGTTTTATCCTCCAGTATAGCCCTGGTTTAGTCCAGATTTAGGTTCATTTTAGTCTTTGACAGCAAGATATTTTTTGAAAAAGTACTATAAATTGTCAAATAACTCTATGTGCAAATATGCAGGTCCCATAGTCATTGCAATATTTAACCTAGTTATTGCAGGACTTGATTGCAAAATCCCAACACCAACAGCACTTAAAGACAGAGTTGGGTACAAATTAGTTACATTTACTTATATATTTACTTAAGAATAAACTGTATTTCCAAGAGAGTTAGGGTAGGGTAGGGTAGGGTAATATTATTTTAAAGTTACAATACTCTCACTATGTCACACATTTGTCTGATCAAAGAGGACGTGTCTGTAGTATGTGCTGAGTCTTTACTGCTTGATAATTTCTGTAAATGGCTCACATAAAAGTATCTAGTTACTTTCAACCTTACAATTAACAATGGTGTCTTTACAGGAATTGGAAAAGGTTCAGACACTCCTAAAAAGTGAACACTTTCACTTTTGTTCCTACTCTGAACAGCACCAGCAACTTTGTCTGAGCTACGGCAGTGTATTACCAACGTCAATTCATCTAAAAGGTAAATCTCAGTTTTGCAATGGGTTTTCTAATCATGTAAACATGTGACGTATAAATTGTGTAATGTACTAAGTTAGTAGTTAAGTCCACACTGATGATGAGAACCAGATAGGCAAGGTTAGATCAAGCCAGTATCCAGACCAAAATCACAGTGCAATTGAACTCACCACGTAACAAAAAAGCCTCCAAAATCCATAGAATTTTCTGTTTGTAATTCTAAGTACATGACTCTGGGGCTTAGGTTTTTAACATAATGGAACATGGTTTGTTGAAAACTGGGACATATGAGTTTTACAGATATTTGTCGGGACATGTGACAAGCAGCCAAAAATGGGACTGTCCCCATTAAATGGGAACATCTGGCCACCCTAGTGCTGCATTTCTCTCTTTTTCAGTTTCAAAATGTAACTTCTTCTTTCCTTTTAACTTTTCCCTTCTGGAGTCGCCACATCAGCTCATCTGCAGTCATGTTCACAATGATTTCGCATAGGTTTTATTTTGGGTGCTCTTCCTGAGAAGCATTGTTTTAGCCAAGCACAAGGAGTACACACGGACTCCTCCTTATGGCTGGATTAGTATTGATTAAATGCAATATTCAAATATCCCATATTCATTGCAATACTTAACCAAGGCTTTGGTGCAGGACTTGATTGTAAAATTGCAACACCAACAGCACTTAAAGTCAGAGGTGGGTACTAATGAGTTACTTACGGTTACTTGTGTAGCATTTTGAATAAACTGTATTTCCAAGAGTATTTCTATCACTCCATACTTTTGTCTTCTACTTGAGTAATATTATAAGTAACAATACTCTCACTTACTCTTATGTCACACATTTATCTGATCAAAGAGAACGTGTCTCTAGTATGTGCTGGGTCTTTACTGACTCTTAATTTCTGCAGTTTTGTGTCCCAGTGGTCCATCATGTCTACAATCGTCTCCAGTCTCTCCAATAACCAGAGGAAGAAGCTCCTCTCTCTTTTCAATCACGCCCAGCATCACCTGCTCTTCAAGGCCTCGGTCCACGGCTTTACAGCGGAGCAGTTTCACAGTCGCTGCGACAAACAGGGCCCCACTATCTCTGTTGCATACAACTCCTCCGGGTTTGTCTATGGGGCATACACCTCTAAGGACTATGCCCAGACCAACCAGAACATCACAGATGAGCAGGCGTTTCTCTACAGCATCACAGAGGAGAGACCCAGGCCTTTCAGGGTGGCTGTTACCAGTGGTCAGCCTGCCTTTGTGGATGGAGCCACTGGGCCAAACTTTGGCACTTTGGTGTTTTTGAAAGATAACACAGCTGCAGTAGAGAGTGTCCCGGGGGCAGCTTACAACTTTGTTCCAGCAGAGATGCACGGAGACAACCTGGCTCTGACTGAGTTTGAAGTGTATCGAGTTGAAGGTTTGTCATAATAATAATGCTTTCCCAAATGTGTATTTTTTATTTGCTTAAATCAGTGGTTCCCAAAAACTAAAGCCCCAGAAAGGGTCACAGTCATGTTTTTTATTTACTGGTTTTGCTAATTTACCACTAAACAAATAAGGAATAAGTTTAAAATGGTTGCTGAGTAAAACCTGTTTTATGTATTTCTTTGCAGATTTGGGAGGTCTCCTGGACAAACCCTGGAGGAGCGTTCAGTGGACGGCAGAGTATGTACAAATCCTAACTTTAAACATCTGCCCTTGATTTCTTGACTCAAAAACTCTATTGTTTTTTATAGCAAGAGACAATTGTTGAAGAAGGAGATCCAGTCATACCTTCCTGACATAAAGGGAGTGAAGGAGGCCCGGGTCCTGATGGTGGGACAGGTCGGAGCAGGAAAATCCAGCTTCTTCAACTCCATAAACTCAGTTTTCAGGGGCAACATGACAGCCCGGGCCATCGCTGGGACAGCGGGGAAGAGTGTGACCACTCAGGTAACTACTGCACAATTCAAAAATCCACCTTGCTTTTATGTTTTGTATTATTAAGGATGATGTATTTTTAATCCCATTTGCTTTGGTTGCAGTTTCGAACCTACACCATAAAGGCGGGTAAAGGAGGGGCCCCTGTTCCTCTTATTCTGTGTGACACTATGGGACTGGAGGAAAGTGCTGATGCAGGTTTAAATCCAGACGACGTGATCAACATCTGCAAAGGGCACATGCAGAATCAGTACCAGGTACAACATACAGTGTTTTGTTTGATTACATCTCTGTGGTGTGTGCTACAGTATAACTGCTGGATTCTGAGACAGCTCAGCTCCTTCTGTTTTCAGAACAGCAGTAGCTCAGTAGGTAGCGACCAAAACTGCATACTGCTGTTGTGTCCATGGGCAAGACATTTCACTAACCTTGTCTATGTGAATGTGTCAGTACGGCGGGTGTGTTTGGTGGTGGTCAGAGGGGTCGTAGGCACAGTAAGTCTGCCAGGTCTCTGTCAGTCTGTCCCAGGGCAGCTGTATTTACAGAAGTACAGTAGCTTACCACCAGCAGTGTGTGAGTGTGGAGTGAATGCAAAAAAGTGAATCAGGTGTGCTTTCACATTTATCTGTACCAGTAAAAATTAATAAGTGGTCATACTTGTCCAACAAGATCATAACCATTTTTTTTTCTCTTCCAGTTCAGTCAGTCCTCTCCTCTCCAGGAGGGCACTCCCGGCTACAAGAAGCACGTGACTCTAAAAGACAAGGTCCACTGTGTGGTTTATGTGGTTGACTCATGCAAAGTCTCCCTCATGAGCCAGAAAATGATAGACAAGTTTGGTTCCATCCGGAAGAAGGCCAATCAGATGGGTTAGCAGCAGTAATAAAGCCATGCAGTTTCACTTGTAAAGTGAAGTATTCTCTGTCATAAAATGTTTGGTTTGTCATAGGTGTTCCCCAGATTTTGCTGATGACCAAAATAGATGAAGCCTGCCCTCTAGTGGAAAAAGACTTGAAGAATGTTTATCATAGTGTTTACATCCAAAAGAAAGTAAGTTCTGCACACTTTTCACACATCTTAAAGTTATCTTATTATCTTCAGGAATCCTCTGCTTTGTTACGATAGGCCCGTGAGTTGAGCGAGTCTATGGGGATCCCCCTGTCCTGCATTGTGCCTGTGAAAAACTACAGTGAGGAGCTGGAGCTGGACCAGGACATAGACATCCTGCTGTTGTCCGCTGTGGAGCAGATGCTGAACTATGCAGACAGCTTCTTCGAGAACCAGGTGGTGGATGACCATGAGGTGACTGAAGAGCTCTATAGATCACACAACTATGTACGACCAGTGTTAGAAAACCAGCATCTCACTGTTTAAAATACAAGCTTATAGTCACTGGGGCTGGTAAAAACTGTGTCACATGATTAGAACCCCATGTTTTGGCCTGGGTCAGTTTTCTCCATGTCTTTTTCTCAGAGTCTATCCCTTGCTTCCTGTCCAATAAAGACAATAAATTCTAAAAAATAAAAAATACATTATAGCCTACAGTAAAGTGTAGCAGATCTGTATTAGATGATAGGGTGTCTAACACATATACATGGTGCAGCCCTACTTTAAATGGCCTGCAATTTCAAGGCAACTTACTGAATAACAGATATTGAATACTGTACCGACTAAATGTAACTAAATGTGCTGTTAATGAACTTTTCAGTGATCTGGCATCAACAAATTGTACATTTTCACACAGATAAATTAAGGCCAACTATAATTCTAAAACTCAGTGAAAACGCGTAAAATATTATGGTAGAGTTTATTGTGCGACCAAATACATGTGGTTCTTCTGAGCTAAAAGTTACTTTATTCTTTACATCAGTATTTCCAAACTTTTCACATTACGTATCACCTCACAAATTATTTGGCTTTCCAAGTACCATCTTCAAAATGGGTGTAAGTCAGGACTATAAAATAAACCAAGGCATAAAACAGGGATTAATGCAGAAATAGGCATTACAAAATAAGGACAGAACAGGGACTAAACCGCGTCTAAATCAGGACTAAATCAGGTTTAAACCAAGCATGCCTGGGCAAAACCAGAGCGAACTACCACCAGAAGAGGCCAATCACTGCTTTACATAACACACAAGGCAAGGTCATTTTTAATCACTGTTTGATGGTTTATGTGAAAGCTTCCATAACACAAAGCCTGTGAAAACTGTTTATTAACTAAACACAACTATTGTGGGGGAAGCCCTTAACAAACAGTACTCACTTAAAACACTCATCTCTTTACATGAGCTGCTGTTCTTGTCTGTAGGAACACTGCCATTAGTATGCAAATGAGTCTCACTGGTTTTATAGGTCTCAGCTCTTTCACAGTCACATGACCTGGAGAGTAATGGACCATTAGAGACCCCGTGTCATGTGATCATTAACTTTAATGTCATCACAAGCCATACAGAGGTGATGTTCAATAAGCTGCTATTTATAGTGATAACCATTCATTTAGATTTGCATGGTAATAAATCAAATAAAAATTAACAGCATTATGGGTGTGGGTCTTTTAACCAGATGTAGTTTATTCCTGCGGTGTTTACTGTGCATTAGGTGTTGGGATGTTTTTATGCATTACAGTTGATATGTTTTATCACAAAATAAATATTAAAACCATATCACCATTGTTGCTATGATTTTTTTTCATACTGTCTAATTTACTACTACAATCTATCTCTTACGTGTTTTGCAATTTCTCTTTCCCCCAAATCTCCACCAGATGGCAGTCATAACCTCCTCTGACAGAAACTTGACTTTGTTGCACAACTGTATCATTCTCCAGAATAATCCTCACACTATTATTGTTTATATTTTACCTATATAATAATTTACATTGTCACCTAAATTAAGCCAACATTATGTTAATTTGCTCTAATACGTATACTATTATCCTTCGCCTATTGTTAAAGTCCTACAGTCACCTCACAAGTAACATGCAAAACCATAATTAATTCTCATCTTATTGTTTAAACAAACCAGGTGCACAACTGAATAAAAGTTCCAGATTAAAATATTCGTGTCACAACAGTCCCATTTAAGGTTAGTTATGAAAATACACTGGTAGCGTGTTGCGCAACATTTGATTGGCCAAAAAAAGTGAGTGTCATAAGTATTGTTATATACATTAGGCTATATAAACGTATTGCTTTGAAACACAAGATTAATTTAGAATAGATATTTAGAATAGATAAACCATAGTTTTAATGACTTAAATGTGTACTTTATCTTCCCTTGCCCAGACCATGAATTGAATTGTGTACATAACTCAAAGGGACTATCCTCTCAGTTAAGCGTCTTTGTTTCATTTATTCTGTTCACATGTAGTTTTGATTTATTCATGTTAACTATCAACATCATTCTCGACATCAACAAAATGCTTAAATTCAAAGTGCCACAATGTGAAGATGAAAGTAAAAAAACAAACAAAACAAAAAAACATGTTGGAGCATGTGCAGAATAATTGGCGAATATTGGTGGAATTAATAAATGAATGTATTTGACTTTTCACCATTTTGCAGCTATGTTTTTAGCATTTTTAACTTTAATTTTGAGTATTTATAGTCAAATGTAAGTAGTGTTTATTTTGAGCTGAGCTACCCATGTCCTTCGATTTCCACTAGATGTCAGTCTTGAGATCTTTTGTTATGAAAAGTTGATAGTATTTCATTGCACAACTGTAACCTTTGCCTGAATATTTTTCTGTTATTAGTAATTAAAGTTATATTACTCTTCTTCATGTTACTCAAGTTGTCTTTTTTGTTCAGCATGGGAATTGACCTCGTGATAGCGCACTGTAAGGTGACATAATGGCCACAGTGCCACGCTGGTCGTAATGACAGGGCTAATGCCAACGCTTTGTTGTGTAAAATAACTCCAATCAGTTGCAGGCACATGACAGAGAGATGAGAGAGAGGGAGAGAGAGAGAGAGCCGTGGAGTCCCAGGGGCCAATCGGGGCCAATCGAAACGCTGCGCTGGTTTCGGTGCCGCCCTCTCGCTCTGCCCCGGTATAAAGACTGTGTTGCAACCCAAAGACAGAAACACACACTCAGCCAACTCTCATCTCTCTACACTCCACTGGGAATATTTACTTCTTTTTTTTTTTACTTTTAGCGCACGATTAACCTGGATTGGATTAACCTTTTGCAAGCATGATCCCCGAGGAGTCTAGCTTTGGATCCGACGTGATGACCAACAGGTAAGATTTACGCTCAAGTTTATTAGAAGTAGAGGAGAGACATGTGGACGCACGGCATGCAAAAAATGCCCTTTGACCTCCGCATAGACTGACCAAAGTGAGGAATGCTGAACTGTAAAAACATTGCATGGTCTTGGGAAGCTGTAGGGTGACGACATATGAACATCATATGAAACAGGCTTTTTTTTTTTTTAACATCTTGCACAAGCCAGAATTACATCACGACTTACTGGGAATTGCAGTGAATGGTTAGCTACTTTTACCATTGCATAAGTGTTCTTGGGAAATTGCAACAAAAGGAAGCAGGAAGTATTTCAGGCACTATAAGAGATAAGGAAGCTAAATCTAAACATTGCCAGGTTTATGAATGTAATAAACATGCAGTTATCTAGGAAATCCATTATGTTTTGATGCCATTGCTTTAAAAAATGCTTCTTTCTTTTGTTCTCATTAGGATGCAGTCTGCAGGCCTGGCTTTGGAAGAGCTCCTGGTGACAGCTCAAAAGCAGGATTGCCTCACAGTTGGCATCTACGAATCTGCTAAACTCCTTATTGCGTAAGTAGCCGGCCTCAACATGTGCTAGTAAGACCCAAGCACAAACACACACACACTCCCATAAATCTTTGACCTAACCTAATATGCCTTTGTCTCTTCAGTGACCCTGACAGTGTGGTCCTGTGCGTCTTGGCGGCTGACAACGAAGACGATATTGCGCTACAGATTCACTTTACACTGCTGCAGGCCTTCTGTTGTGACAATGGCATCACCATACTCCGAGTCTCCGGTGTGCGGAGGCTACAGCAGCTGCTAAGAGCCGAGGATCCTAATAGGAACCTGGAGGAGCATGGAGATTTCCACTGCATGCTGGTTACGGTATGTATGAGCAAAATTATTATAGTGTGCTGTTATATAGAGTTATTAATGTATATAAAATTAATTTGCATTCTTATATCAACATACACATGACTACTACTACTATTACTACTACTACTACTACTGCTAGATGATTAGAGAAACATATATCTGCACATCATACATAGATTCCAGGACACTTTGAAATACTATTACTACTACTACAACCATTTCTACTACCACTACTAGTACTACTATTCTACTTTCTACTACTACTACTGCTAGGTTTATTATGTAAAAAATTTACATCATTGTAATATAAGCAGCATACACAGGATACACAGAATACAAGAGAGTTTGAAATGCTATTAGTACTATGACTACAAATACTTCTACTGCTATCACTACTCCTATTACTGCTACTACTACTTCTACTGTACTTGGTGCCAATTAAACATGCATCACTATATAGTAGTTATCCCTTATCCCTTTATAGGCATAGGCTGACTGTCTTATATCTATCTTTCCCATTAACCCAATACACTTTTAAACAAGTGCTCAATATTAACTTCACTATGTTTTTTTTTTTTCTTCCCATGCAGAATCCACAAGCAGACCACTGCAGGCTCCAAGAGGTGGGGACATACTGCCAGGAGAGCCGGCGCATGGACCAGTGGATCCCAGAGCTGGCCCTGCAAGAGCGCTGACATGTCAACCTCCGAAAACACAGAAGGAGAAAGAACCACACACATTATCTGCATCTCTGATAGGAGGCAGACGATTAAACTCGAGGCTCGAAAGCAGCAACGAAGGTCTTAAGTGGAATGACTGATATGGGCTTAAGGAAGGAAGGAAGCAAGGAAGAAAGAGCACGACTGAACTTTCTGGAATTGCTGGAAAAGGATTCTCGTTCTGAAAAAAAATGTTGCTCTTGCGGGTGTGTGTGACATTGAAAACAGTGGAGTAATAGTAGTATTAGTGGTGAATAAGCGTCACACCCTGGGCTGTAACCAGTGAAGCCTGTGTATCTCAATGGAGAGGGCCAGGAATGTTGGGCATAGTTTCGCCGTTACAGCATTCCTTTAGGCCTGAGGTGGGAGAGTCCTGTGGATGGATCAGAAGAAAAAGAAGGTGTGTGTTTGTTTGTGTGTGTGTGAGGGAGTGAATGCGTGGTATGCCTGTACAATTGTGTCTTTATTTAGCAAAGGACTGGGCGTGCGGCGTGGTTCGGAGTAGCAGACCTGCGCAGGAGTGGTCTCCATGGAAACTGAAATGATGTCGAGAGTAACAAGCAAAGACTGAAAGAAGTGCAAAAACATATTTAATTACATTGTGTGCCTTTTAGGGAACACTACCTACTGTAAAACACAACTTGAACTGAATACTTTATTATATCATTAATTTATTGATTGATTGTAAAAAGAACATTTTGTAGCTATTTATTCTGTTTTTAAAAGTCAATAAATTATTGCATTGCTAATTGTGTTAAGTGCTCTTCTCTGATTTCAAAACAAACCCCAGTGCCTGCGTCATGGGAGTGGAAATCTCTGCTGTGTCACGCAACAGCCGTTTACATTGTGGTTGCTGCAATGGAAAGACATGCATGCCAGGTTAAAGCTTTGATAATAAATAGAAGAGTAAAAAAAAAAAAAAAGGAGAGGAGAAATAAAAGGGTGGAGATTGAAACTTATTGTGCTAGGAACCAACAGGCAGAACAAGCTAATGCAGCCAGACACAATGTCCGTACAAGTCCAAGGGGAAAGTCGTCTGCATGTACAGCTTCTAATTTTTTAAGAGCATTTTTTATAACAAGGAATGTCCTCTCTCCTTGTGCATTATATCTTCACATGATTAGGTAGAAACATGCTCCTGTACCACAGAGTACAAGGGACTGATTCTCCCACTTCACTCCACCCCACTCTCACATGTTTGGTCCTGGCTGCTGGGAAGGCAGGGGAACATTCAAGCACATGGCCCATCCTATTTGTTTATGGTTAGTCTGAGAAGGGGGCGGGACTGGGGAAGGGGTCTGGCGACTGATTGGCTGTCCAGCACCCGCCTTCAGTTTGATAGGCTTGGACTTAAGGGCGAGGGTAGAAGGAGGTTTGAATACTCGGAGGAGACTCGTGACCACTAGCACAATAGTTCGAGGTAACAATTACATTCTTAGGAAATAGAAGTAAAGTGGGGAGGCTTCACATTGTCTCTTTTTGTCTGTCAAGGGCCGGGAGTTTTTTGCACTGCACACTCTGTACCTGCATTTGTATCCAGCTGTGTGAGAGAAAACAACATGTGCTTTTGCAAGAGGCAGAAGAAGTACTCAAACTTTGTACACCAGAAAAAGTTCTCAATAGTATTTTTTAATTTGCAAATGCACATTAAAACTGCTACTAATAGAGCTATACGACTGCTACTGCTACTATTGCCCCTTCTACTATTGCTGCTGCTGCTACTATTACTCGTACAACTATCACTACTACTACTGCTACTACTACTACCCAAATACCCACACCTTCTCATTACAAGACGAGCATTCTTGTCATTTTGCCAGAGGTCAAAAAATAGTTTTACTTTTAGTTATGTACTTAATCATTTAGTAAAAGAATCTTATTACTTTTCGCCTCTGCCTTCTGCAAAGTGTTTTATCCCAAAGAAAAACAAACTGACCACAGCATTTGTTATTATATCATCTTTTTATTAATGTTATCTACTTCTCAATATCTTTTTTTTAAACAGCAATATCCACAAAATATTAACAGTGTGCAAGAAAACATGAGTTATGGCACATCAGAGAACAGTTACAAAAAATAGATATATTTTCTTCATAATCAAGGCAAAAAGATACTGTATGCATACACAGGAGATCTGAACACAAAAACGCGGAAGGGCTCAGAGCCGATGCAGCCGAGTTCGATATGAAAAAATCTGCTTCTAGCAACAAGCAGACGTCAAATGATCCACTTTATGTCACAACGTCTGTGGCATCCTCTGTGCCACGTGCTGGACATTAAGACTGCTTACTTTTGTAGATCTGGAAACCTCAAAACCAGCACGACATACGCCACTTTAAGGCAACAACCATCCGTCCAATCAGGAAAATAGTCTGAGGATATACTGTACGTCTCTGATTGTAAGCCCAACCAGCGATGGAATGATTCGAAATAAACAAAAGAATGATAAAATGAGCATACGTCAGACATAATTAGGACAACTTGAGTGTATTTGTGCATTAATATGCTGTTGTGTGTGCAGTTGCAACCCTTCACTTCAAGCTTGGCGAATAAGTAACTGCTTTTCTGAACAGTTTTACTCAATCCTGCAGGAGTTTCATGTCCAGGGTACACTCAGGTTTCACCGTGCATTGTTATGCTATTACATCAGCTGCCCTTTCATTTCTTTCTCACAGTGACGATAAAGGCAAAGTCAAGCAACAAAAGCCTAGGCAATAAATAGCAGGTTTAAAAACATAGCATGCCAAAATAGGCAGCATTCAACAATAATAATATGTGAATTGTTATGAGCATTTATCAACACACAATGAAAATGTCTTTATACCACACCTATGGCTCTCTGTGTAGAGGTGCACCAACTGTCTCATTGTGGAGTGCGCAGCCAATGACAGCTCAAAAAAAAAATACTATAAAACTTTGACCTTTACTACTCACTGGTTGTAACTAAAGGAGCAAACCGGGCCTTAGACTAGATTTGCAAAAAATCCTTGTAATCTTGCATACATTTCCAATCCAGCCACAAAGGGTCTATCCAGTCTCGGGTTCACAAGCCTGTGTACTATTTGTGCCAGTCCTAAGCCCTGATAAATGGAGAAAGTTGCATCAGGAAGGGCATTTAGCATAAAACAAACTTATTATGCAAATCAATGTACACTGGGAGGAATATGATTTGCTGTGGCGCCCCCAGAAGGGAAAAGAAAAAGAAATCTTGCCATTTATGTCCTATTATTATAAGCTACAATTACCCCAAATACAGAAAGCCATCCTCGAACCACTGTCTGTAACAACATCCTTCAAAGCACTCCTCACTATTGCACGAGCCACACACAGAGGTCAGGCATGCTGCTCTCTCTAACTGTGTCACATGACCTCCTCCTCCTCCTGGTCAGGCTAACCGTGACCTGGATCTGCCGAGCCACACTGCTGTAACATCACGATTTACCACGGCGAAGAACAGGAAGAAGCACTTTATGTTCCTAAACAGAGAGTCTTACAAATGCAAAGTGACAATGTGAAGAGTCACTCATAGACGCTTGTATCCTCTTTTACAGCCGACCTTTCCAACTAAGGATCTCTCTTAACCTTTCTCTGCTTTTCTCTGCAAGTAGCGAAGACAGATAAAAGCTTTAAAATCCCGTAATATTGCATTGTTTCCCTGTTAATTTGCAGGGTTGATTTGACTTTGCTCTGAATGATATTTTGTTTAGATAAGGGCAACAGTTTTTAATTTTAGGGCTCTATGATGTCTTGTAAACATATAATGATAAATTAAAGGAGTGTGTTAGCAGCAAACCCAAAGCAGAAAGCCATAAATACTATGTAATTTTTTTCTATCCACTAAAAAACCTGCAGTATTCCCAACTGTTCTGATGGTTGGACCCAATTTTATGCCTGATTATTTCACTGTGACCCACTTTTTTCACTTTATTTTTCGAAATGATCTTACTAAAACCTTTATGGCGCGTGTTTTAAAAATCTTCCTCACCATTTGATCCAATTAGAGCATTAATTACATTTAAAATTAAGTGAACATTAAAATTATATTCAACCTCCCTGTGACCCACTTTTGGGTCCTGCTAATCCACCACTTGAGAAACCCTGCACTAAAGGACTACAGTAGATAAATATTTCCTAGAGTGAAATTTTGATGATGAGGTGGTAGCAGTTACATAGAGAGGCTTATGTTGAACGCGTTAAAAATGTGTCTGGTTTCTCTGTCAAAAATAATAGTTGTACTTTATTTTTAGGCTGTATATTTTGAGGTAAAATCAACAACAACAATACTACATATTTTTCTAACAATGAGCAGCCCTAACTTCACATTGTAACACTGAACAAAGACAATAACACCACAGTTAGTTGGTGTATACCAGATATAAACTGCCTCTATCTCGCAATCTGAACAAAGCCTGGAGCGCTGCCATGGAGACTGAAAACACAGGGCACTCAGCACATCTGAGTGACTCTTACAGCAGCACCAGCAGAAGCAGGTGGGTCACCCTGACCTGGCGATAAGGGAACAGGAGTCCAAAACACAGCGGGATAAACCTCTCCACTGTCCATCATCAGCCCCTTAACCCAGCACAGTGACCCAGCCTTAGTGCTCAAGATGGCCGAAACCTCTCGTCTTTCACCACCAGTCATCTTTCTGTCAATCCTTTAGCCTCATGACCTCAAAAGCTAAAAGGGAAACTGCAGCGGAGTGTGAGTCTGTATGATGATAAGTGTTGTCCTAGTTGTCTGACCACAATAAAAACAAAACAAAATGAGAGAAAAACATAGGCTTCTCCGGGTGTTAGAGAGGAAGAGAGGTTGGTTGTAGCAGCTTGAATGAGGTATGATGTTGATAGGTACTTTAACGAAATGTCTTGATTGAGAACAAAGAGTGTCAAGACCAGCACATAGGTATAGCAGATTGGAAGAGATACCAGGGAACAGTCTCTGAGGAAGGGCATCTGGTGTAAAAACCTGTGCCAAATAAATATGGCAATTAAGCGCCGCCGTTTGGCTCAGTGGTAGAGCTATACAGAGTGACTACAGCCTGCCTCGGGGTTGCGGGTTTAAGTTCGAACTCCGACAGTTTGCCAGATGTCTCTCCCTGATTTCCGACTATCCTCTGTCCTATCAAGAAAGCTGAAAAATGTCAGAAAAATATTTTTAAATAAAATAAAATAAATATGCCAGTTACTGCACGATAGGAGGCAGCTGCATGACTGTTGTGAGAAAAAGATATTCAGTCACAAGAATGGGAGTAGTGGTTATTCTGCTACCTCAAAAATATTTCGTTCTTAAAATCCCATATATAAAACGCTAAAATATATAAATCTATGCCTACAACAACAACAACAACAATAATAATAATAATAATAATAATAATAATAATTTATTTTTAATAAATTTAGACTTTTATCCATTCTGTTGGACCTATAGGATATATATTGCTAAATACAATAAGTCACATTTCTAGCTTTTTTGAACTGTCAATGATGTTTTCTCCAGACATAATAATGAAAACTCCACTATTAATCTATTACTCACTACTAACCACAGGAGATCATACGCCAGTGTACTCTTTGTGCCAGTCCGAAGCCCAGATAAATGAAGAGAATTGTGTCAGGAAAAGGCATCTGGCTTAACACGTCACAAGAATTGAGAACCCCTATTGTAGACAAATAAGCCGCTCGTGTTCTTGGTCTTGATTTTAAATTCCAAGAACTCTTTGTCCAAAACCAAGACTTTTAAATGTAGCCTTGAGGTCATTCCCAAGACTATAACCTGTCTTGAGTACTACACAACACTAGCTGGTATGTCCTTTAACGGGACATAATCCTAAACAAAACAAAAGCCTGTGTTTCTATCCCTCATGACATTTGATATATCCTCATCTCTTCTCAGTGCTGATAAAACCAACCTCTGCTCACAAGCCTCAACAACATGAATGACCCAGACAAAAAAAATAGAGAGGTGACAAAGGACAGAAACTTGACCGACATGAAGATAAAGTAAAAGTAGTACTAAAAAACTCGAACATCCACAGAGGGGACGCCGTGTTTAGATCTTGTATCTTACAAACACTGTACAGGGTAATAATACTCAACTGACCAGGATTCATGGACTCCATAGAAAGAAGAAACTCAAAATAAAACCCAAAACAGCTACTCTCAACTGATCACTTCTGCACGTCTCAAAGAAAGTTTATACACTCCGTTTGTTTGTCTCAGCTTCATATTTTTTTATCTTCTGTTTTTTTTTTTTACAATCAAGTTTGGTTTATCAGAAAGGAGAAAAGTTGTAGAGAAGGAGGAAGGGTGTAAAAAAGAAGACACGCTGTATTTAGGGATACTCAAAGATTTCGGTGAATTTAACCCGGACCAAAACCAAGCTGCTTCATTATCAAGGCGAACAAAACAAACACTAAGCACCTCCAAATGTGTCGAAACATATAATAATGCAGCCTATTGCACATCTAATTTGGGGAAAGAAACATGTAAGGGTGTCTTCATTTTCCGGGATAGCTTTTTGGGATGGCTATAGACTGATTTAGGCATGTTCAGTCTGTAACTTTGCCTTTAAAAGCAGATGGAGGTGATATTTAGTAGAAATCTATGTGGTGCTCCCCCTGGGTCAATACTAGGATCGATGAAGTTTCTTTAAAACTAGTTTAAAATCTGATCCGCCAGGGGGATACGCTTTCATAAATACTGCAAAACAATCAAATAAATGTACAGTTTTATCTGATAAGTTCAACAAAATATCAAAACCTACATTTAATTCACAAAGTCTTAAGAAAAAAACATGGTAAACGTTTTGGGGTTCTGTGTTGTTCCTTACAGTAGGTGCAGAGCTGGTCTCACCTCAGACATCAAAGAGACAACGAAAAGTGTGAAAGCAGACCTGCATCTAGTGGAGACTTTCTGTATAAGTTTGGCACGGCTGGAGATTTGGCCAAAGGCTGTAGGCGGCCATCTTGTGTAGGCCACAGGCAGCGAGACCCACAGCCAGGTTTGGGTGGGATCATGCTAGCTTGAGAGAAAAAAAGGCAACGGCTTTAGCCACTTGCTCCAAAGTTACTCCTGCCTATCATGGTTTCACACAGGCAGGATTAAGGTTGTAAGTGTCCCACAAATATCAAACATTTTATTTTGGTAGTAGCTTCATTGTGGCTGAAGCCTACACACACGCTCCCACTCTCTGCCTCTTACACAGCTGTCCATC
The DNA here is from genome assembly GCA_020698575.1 of Bostrychus sinensis. NCBI lineage: Eukaryota > Metazoa > Chordata > Actinopteri > Gobiiformes > Eleotridae > Bostrychus > Bostrychus sinensis. The sequence continues at coordinate 10,309,884 of CM036258.1, forward strand.
TTTCACCGAAATGGGCCTTTCCTACGCATTTTAGATCCCTTTTCAAGTTTCGCTGACTTGGAGTGAATTTACCAGTAAATATGGACACTACCAAAGCACCTTTAATCAGTGATAAACAGCTTTCAGAAACTGGGAGCACATGATACCTGCTGCCCCCTTTCTGTGGCCAAGGAGTATGGCGTGTTTCCAGAGAGGCTATTTTGGGAGCGTGTGTAATGCAGAGAGCAGGCCCTGTAAAAAGGGGTGTTTTTTTTTTTTTCTTGTAAGGAAAGAAAACTTGGGAAGGTCAAATTAGGTTAAATGTGCAAATATGAGTGTGGCTGTGTGTCGTGTTACTGAGTGCACAGGTAAAAGGAGGAGAGCTATAGGATGATGCAGGGCTTCTTGTCCTTGAATGGGTTTTCAGAGGTGGGCACCCCGACGAGGAGAGGGTCGCTACGAGCGTGTTGCTCACAGTAACTCATCAGGTCTGCGGCGGCTTTAGACACCTGAGAGGAAGAGGGTATGGGACAGAGAGGGATGGAGGAGAGAGAAAGAGGTACAAGTTTATAAGGATGTGTTGTGTTAGGACTCCCACACAGTCAAAGTCACTCTTACAAACATGACAGACCTTAATGCGTTCAATCCCTGCCTCAATCCTCAGCTGTTCCACCAGTTTCCGGGCCTGGGCGATATTGTTAGTGGTAGACATACTGATCCATCAGAATACACCAACACCAAAGAAAACTGCAGGAGAGAAAATAAACTGTAATAATAATAATAATAATAATAATAATAATAATAATAATAATAATAATAATAATAATAATAATAATAATAATAATAATAATTTGTATAGAAGAATTCAAATGAGAGGATCTGATCTAACAGTACAGTCTGACACAGAGTTTTGTTCATTGAACAATTAGCCTTGTGTGACTTATTCATTTGTGTAAAAGGCAATAAGTGAAAATAAATTTGATATTTTGTGTGCATTGGTGTGAATATACAGCACCTATCTTTAAACAACTATAACATATTTTAATGCATTTTCTGACCATTCATTTAAGCATTTTCTGTCACCACAACTGAAGCTTGAGGCAAAAATCAGGCGAAAACTTAAGAAAAAATATAATATAATATGTTATATTTCTCCAACATATAATCTCATAATTCTTTCTTATTATTGTTTCTGAAAAAGATCTACCCATGTCAATCTATAGATATTGATCAAGTATTAAATATTAAAGCAGCAAAAGTGTAATGTCTCAGTCAATCACTCAGTATTGATTGGACATTGACTGGAGTATAAATCACAGCATCAGCAGCACAATCGTGCCACCTTGAGGCCACAACATAGAAGTGCAACACACACAACCACTGTTTAAAAAAGAAGAAAAGGGTGAATTGTTGTAATACACTTCACAGTTATTTGACATTAATTTGACACTTGTCCTTATTGTCAAGGTGAGAGTATATTGCTTTTCACTAGCCTGCTGTATTAATCACCTTGGGCATTTTTGTGTATTGTACTTGTGTATTTTCATATTTTAGAAGCAGTAATGTATTTTGAGGTTATCAATTTCTGTCTTGTTATTGTATTGTATCTTGCACCAAATTCAATTTCCCAACTACATAAACTGTGGTGTGAACATTTTGATGTTACCAGTCACTAAAAAGCAGTGGGTGCAGTGTGTCACCTGTCTGATGGGGAGCAGACTGGACCCTCTCTGAAGCCAACGAACAATTGAAGCAATGTGGGGAGTTTCCAATGATAAGAAGACTGAGATGGACAGTGGTACAGCAGCTCACATTGGCTTGTCCCTGTAGCCAAAAAAAAAAAAAAAAAAAAAAAGAGAACAGATTAATGTAATGCTTATTTTATCAGACAGTATAATGCAGTATAATAGTATTTAGTAATAGCAACTAGGAAAACATGCTATTTGCAATATCTATGTTGAATATTGCGATAAAACTAGAGCATAACATCATTGCCATACATTTAGTTTCTTGTGATAGGGATATTGTGTTTGCTGATACTGCGATAACAAAAAATTTGCAATATTCTGTGCAGCTATAATGGTAATGATAGCATTTTTTATGATTTTGGAGGATTTGTCAAGCCTAACTAATGTTTTAAGAGGAGATGGGGTTTGTCTGCTTTCTGTAATGTTACCCATATGTTGTCCCAAAGTCAACCACCTTTAACCTTTTAAGTCTCCTACCCACCCACCCAACTCACACACACACACATGTCCTAAATGCAGTATTTAAAAGCCCTTTTATGCAGTACAGGACTAGTGTTACCACCGTCTCTGCCTGTCTGTCCCCTGTGTTTCCCAGGAGGAGAGTGTGGCTGTTTTAATTACTCCTGCTGTGGAGTAGCTCTGAGACTCATGTCTGTAATTAGGGCTTTTATGTATGTGTCTGCATGTGTAGGAGCAAAACACACTAACTTTTATCTTGACACTTAAAGACACGATTATGAATCTTCTGTTTCTCATTGTTAAATCCTAATTCCAATCTAAAGGTACACAAAATGCTTCACATCCTTGTACATGATGCTGTTTTTGTCATAAACCAAAATGCTGATTTATACTACATACTTCTTCATGTTTAAAGTTGCATATGGATTAGACTATACTATACTTTATTGTCACTACACATGTACAAGGCAGCATAATGCCGTTTAGCACCTACCAGAAGTGATAGTGATAGTATGTACAGAGGAAGGTAGTATTACTGACTTAATACACAGGTGAGTTCAAAATATTGAGGTTTCAGTCATGTATAATTGTCTCATATCACTCTGCTGTTGTTACTTCCTGTTGCAGTTTCTACAGGTGCCTAGGAAGGACACACTATGCACTGCTGAAGGAGAAAAAAAGGATACTTAGATTAAGAACAAATGTCAATAGCTTTAAACTTATTATCAAAAAAGTTTCTTCATCTACAATAAGCGATATAGGATGAAGATTTTTAAGAATTCAATCACATGAGCATGCATAGGTGCTGTTTTCCCCCCACTTGAATGACCACAATGGTTGTTATTGATAAATTAAACAAAAAGATACCTAGCCCAGCTTTAATTTTCCACATGCCACTGTCAAAAATCAAAGCTACAGTCCAGTGTCTTCTTGTTAACCACAAATATTTAGCTCAGCCATTATTCCTACATAACTCCTCACATGCATCAATACATAAAAGCGTCAACACTTGTGTGGACAAGCTATTTTTAATAATACTGACAAATGTATTGGAGCTTGGACCAGTTTCATTACATTAACAAGGGAAGACGCGTTCTTCAGCCAAGCACATTCATACTTCCAATACACACATGCATGCTCTGCTCTTTTCACAAGAGTAAGAGCTTGATTAATATGTAGCTACACAAAAAGTACCATTGTGTTTCCAAAGCTAATAAGCAGCCTGTTGATTTCACCAACTCACTGTGGCATGCTCCTCACTCAAAGATGGAGCCCTCTAAAATCAGTTCAACCATATCAAAGCCAACTCCTGGTCTAGTCTTTAGGGCATCTCTGTCCTCACAAGCCCTAAAATTATCCACATTTACGCGTAAAGACAACGAAGGGGAACCAAAAGTGCCGGGCGTTTGCGTTCTGGACTCAACACATCCAAGCGGCCGGAGAGAGGTGGACAAGCCCCTGTAACCGCGAGAGAAAATATGCATGATTCCTTATTGATCCTCGCTGCTCTTGCTCGGGCCTACTGTACGGACCAGAGCCGTGTCCTCCGCTATAGGCCCCTGTTTGCTGCTGCTGCTGAGAAAACACAATGCGGGCATTTTGATGGATAGAACAGCACGTCCTCTCCCTCTCCTGTGGCTATTCTCTATGTCTCTCTCTCTCACACACACACACAATCACGCCTTTACGCACACGAGCACACCTTCTCCACATATGATATTTTTCCCAAGTGGAGCGCGCCGTAGCTGTACAGTATGTCAACGCGAATGCAGGCCCCTATAGCTGTGTGTGTGTGCGCGAAGAGGGAGCGGGGTGGTGACATGTTCAGAGCCGAGCCAATGTGTAAAGGCAAAAGCGGCGACAGCGGTGCCTCTTATCTCCCCGCTATTATGCAAATGCTACAGGGGCCTACTTGTTAAAAAATCCAGCGGTTTTGATTAAGACGCGCGGTCCAGGCGAGCGGCAGAGAGCAGATCTTCGCTGACCCCTTCCCCGGTCCTCCCCACCCTCTCTGCCGGCGAAAAAAGGGGGCTGGGGGGAAATCCGAAATCGTGACACGGTCCGCTAATGGAAAATACGGCCGACGCCTTTGTGGAAACGAGCAGAAAACAGCCCAGAAACTCACCTCTTGATATGCGCCGTAGCAGTATTGGTGATTTAAAGGGCCAGATCCGCTGGTTTTCTCACCCTCTCGCCGCTCGTTCGCTCCCCGAGCCAAACGCCTCCCCCTCGGATACCGCTGTCTGTCCACTCCTCAGCCCCCTCCCCTCGCCTCTCCTCTGCTTCCTTCTCTCCCTCCAGCAGCAGCTACAGCACAACCAGCACCGCCACACACCTCTCTTCTCTTATTATCAATAATTTTTCAGTGTTTGGCCCTTCTGCTATTGCCAGAGTTTTATTCAATAGGAGTAACATAACAATTTGGTTAGCCTATAGCTGCAACTGAATATCTGTCTTAATGTGTATTTTATATGAAGAGTATACCAAGCACTGCCACACACGTTTAATTTTCAATACTCAGTAGGCTAATATTTCTGTGTTTGGTGCCAGAAAGATAGCCCAATAGTGTACACGTACTGAGGACATGTCCACAACATAGTTTAGGCAATAATACAGATGCTAATTCCCAATAATCTTTGCATCTTTTAATTTAAGCTGTACTGTGCAACACCACTTTAAAATACTAAGTGTATTAATATGCAAGCAAGGACATAAGAGCATAATAGACATGATTTTTCTAAATGTATTTATTTATTAGGTTTATTTGATAGGAACGGATACAGAAAACACAGAGCAGTCCCATGCATGCATCATATATAATGCTTTTACCAAAAGCTAATTTGTCCCATTTGTCCCTATGGGCTTTTATGCACGGTAAAGACTAAAAACACAGAGAAAAGTGAACAGAGTGATGTTAAAAGATAACAATGATGACCACGTAGAGAGACCTTTATAAATAAGAACAACAGAGAGACAAAGGCAACTGAAACATATTAAACATGAGTACAGTCTTCTAACATTGTCTTTAATCACCTGTCAGTGTTTTGCTGTCTTTTCTTGCTCTCTGTTGATATCCAGATCTCTTTGCATTAAAAAACAAATAGACTGAGAGCTGTGTGTGTTACAAACATGCACTCACCTCCACATTGCTCTTAAGGGACATAATTGTGGAGTAAATGGGGTTTTGCATGTGTAAAAAAAAGTAATACATGTTTGAGTGGAGAATCTGCTTCATTAAACTTCATAACTCTCAGCTAAGATTAACATTTTTTGTCACCTCTGCTTAGTTATGTCTCTATCCAAAAAGCCTATACTGAACACAGCATTTACACATAAACCAACATTGTCCATTCTGTGTAATTTTTGGCTCATCTGCCAAATAAAAAATCTGATTCTGCAATAACTTTAATGGAAATAGCTTACACTCCATTTGTTGTAATACATTCATTTCTGTGTTTTGTTTGCATTCAACCATTGGCTCTTTTCATTTTGCCCTTAATACATCAAAAACCCACCCAAAATGAACACATTGCACCTTTTATGTGAACATCTGGACGGCCCTGTTGAAGTCTTCCCCCAGAGGACCTACAGTACCAGCATCGGCGCATGGTGGCGCCATTGGCCCACTCGTGCGCATGACTTCTCTGGGGAGGTGTGGGCCGCTCCTTCTATTCCTGTCAGGCCCGGCACAAACAAGCCTCGGTTTCCACAGAGCTCTCTGGCCCCCGCTCCTCCACAGAGAAAGACGTGAGCTGCTACAATACTCACTGTACTGACTGTAGACGTGAGTGTAGTGAGATGAAGAGGGCAACAGCTGTGTGCCTTTTCTCAGCTTATTGTTGTTATAACGCACAACAAGAAAGAGAAAGCACTGGATTTGCAACACGCTTTGTAAATGCTGTTAAGAGACATACACAGATCAGGAATAACATTATGACCACCTGCCTTTTATGAGTGGTCATAATGTAATGTGTCTTTGGACCACCTGTCTATCAGAGCCAGCATTAAATCAAATCAAACTTTATTTGTATAGCACCTTACAACAGCCTGATGGTGCCCAAAGTGCTTCACAGAATGCAATTTAAAACAAGACTTATAACATAATAAATACCATTAACGCACTAAAAATGCAGAGATGCACAATCAGAGAATGTAAAAGAACAAAAAAGAATTAGGTATCAAATGCCAGTCTCAATGAATGTAATGAATTTTTAGCTGTGATCTGAAAACTGTTAGCTCAGTTATGGGTCGCAGCTTGGGTGGACGTGAGTTCCAGAGCCTGGGAGCAACAACAGCAAAGGAACCATCACCCCACTTTTTGTATCTTGACCTGGGAATCACCAGAGACGTATGCTCAGAGGACAGCAGAGCTCTGACTGGGTGATGAACTGTTAAAAGATCAGTCAGGTAGGATTTGAGCACAAACAGCAGGACTTTAAACTTAACCCTGAAACGCACCGGGAGCCAATGGAGAGACAGAAGAACAGGGGTGATATGGGCGTGTTTTAGAAAATTTGAAAGAAGGAGAACTTCATCTTCAATCTGAACTACAGCGGCTCGTCTGTTGAATCAGACCACACTGTCCTCAGTCTTCACTCCCCACATGTATCACCTGTTGCTGGGTCACCACTGTTCCTTCCTTGGACCACTTTTGATAGATACTGACCACTGCAGACCGGGAACACCCCACAAGAGCTGCCTGCAGTTTTGGTGACGCTCTGATCCAGCCTTAAATCCTTACCTTCCCCATTTTTCCTGCTTGTAACACATCAACTTTGAGGACAAAACGTTCCCTTGCTGCCTGACCCACTAACAGGTGCCACAATGGAGAGATAATCTGTGTTATTCACTTCACCTGTCAGTGGTCATAAAATGGGCAGGCTTCATAATATTATGCCTGATCGGTGTTTTCAAAATACAAAGATGATTCATAGTTTGTCTTGCAGAAATGATAGGGCCAGAGCCACAGGATAGTACCAAACTACATTACCCGCAATGCAATGCTGTTTACTTCACACAATCCTTACCATTCTTCCTTGATACAAGACACACTTTTCTTCTTTTTTTCCCTTCATCTTCTTATTATAACAACACAATATCTATTTATAACCTGCACACACAGAGAGAGTGAAAGAAGACTGCACTGGCCTCATTTCCACTGATGTGTGAAATTATGCTGATGCCTATACATTTGCTCACCTTTCTCTCCGCCTACTCCTCTTCCTCCTCCTCGCATCACCACTATGTTTATTTTTAAGCTTTCTTTTTGGGTTTGGTTACAGATCTGTGTCTCCTCCAAACCCTCCTCTCCACTTGTGAGTGAGTAGCTGAAGAGGCACGAGTGTTACAGTGGATTAAGAAAGAAATGTTTGGTGGAAGCCCATGAGTCACGAAGAGGATGCTCTTCTCTGCCCCCCCTTCCCCTGTCATCCTCTCCCGATGTCAAAGCCACCCACTCACACACCTTTCTGTCTCAGGATGTGAAATGGCAGGCTCCTAAAGACTTCCCCAGTTATCCACAAGCACTTTTCTTTATTTTGTGCCAGTGTCAAGCCTGGATAAATAGAGAGGCTTGTGTCCATACCAGCATAAAACAAATCAATATGCAAACCACTAGGAGGCAGATGTCAAAAAATAGTGCATATTAAGTAGTGTTGCATCCTTAATTCAAACATTTTTTTCCAAATTTATCAATCAGTGAGTGTTTTTGAATGCATGAATACTGGCTAACCCTCTCACATCTCTTTATATCTCCATAACGTCAGTGGCAGGGCGACTTAGGGGTCAGAGTTTTTGGTTTTAACACTGGGAGACCTCGGCTTGTCGTAGCACATCTCTGTCCCTGCCAGGGTCACACCGCTCTGATGTGACACCACCGCAACGTCACGCCGTCACCATGGCAACTGCTGCTCCGGCTCTGCATCCAAACGAGCTGCAGGCAGAAGCGAGAGGGTTAAGGCCAGGGAGTCTCTTATTGTGTGTGTGAGTGTGTGGCTAGGAGCAGAAAGCAATCCCTAATTGTACTCGGTGGACACGGGACATTACACTATTCCTGCATTGGTGCTGTGCAGAATAATACTTATAATGGTCGTGCATGTCTACTGTTAGGTCCATAAGTATTTGGACACTGACAAGTTTTGTTATATTGGCTGTCTACCAAAACATATTCAGAATACAGTTATATAATTTATATGACCTTTTACCTGCTCAGTTGATGATGGATTAATGACGGCCCATGCAGCCCATGAAATAGCTTTTGAGGCATTTGTCCAAGTACTTTTGAGCCCTTGAAAAAAAGGCAAAAAAAAAGCTACATATTAAAGATCAGAGCAAACTACAGCTGAAACTTTCCACTTTAAGCACATACACATTATATAACTGTATTTTAAATGTTTTGATAAAAAGCTAAAATAACAAAACTTGTGTCAGTGTCCAAATACTTACCTAACTGTACCTGTTATTTGTCTGATGCTTGAAACTGTCCTCCTCCTTCTGCAGTTCTCCCTGGGGTTTTGGGGTCGAAAGGTCATGGGGTATTGTCCTGTCCAGTCTATAAAACCCTTTGTAGGAAATTGTTGTCTTTTCCTTCTATATAATACCTCTACATGTAGGCAGTTTATTATTACCTATCCCTCACCTTTGGTCAACGTTGAAAAGTAACTACATACATACACAATTATATTAGTAATAATAGTAGGAGTACTTATCGTCAATCTTGTGGTTGTAGTACTTTTTGCAATTTTTTCCTCAAGTCATTTTATTGAGTACTTGAGTACACTGTATGTGTACACAGGGCTTGATATTTGCTTTTTTGCTCACTGGCTGCCCTTACTAGTCTTTTCAAAGGTTACGGGCCACAGTGTTTTTACTAGCCACAATTTAATTAGTTAGGTTTTTGTGTATATTTTATAGCAGTGGTTCGCAAAGTGGGGGCTGCAGGGAGGCCCCCAGAGGTTGTCTATATTAAGTATATAAAATTAGAGTTTGAAATGAATTTTATATCCTTGTTAAAAAATTAACAATTATAGCCAACATTCAGAGTTTTTGAAAGGTTTTTATAGAAATCTATGGAGAAAAACATGAAAAAGTCCTTTGACTAGGGTGAAGTTTTATGGTTGGTGGTCCGTGTTGGATTTTTGAAAATTTGAGGGGGCTGCAACAGTCCTGAGTTGAGAATGGCTGTTTTATGGTATACAATAAATGTAAAATGTTTTATGCATGGACATATTTATCTAATATTAAAATACAGACACAACACAAATGGTGCACACTTAAGCAGAGCACTGGTGGAAGTATTTGTGTCACTAGCCAAAATGAAAATCTACCTGTATTTGGTCGGCTAGTGTTAATGTCAAGCCCTGTGTGTGCAGTATGTTTACTTAAGTACACAGTATGAATACTTCTTTCACTTCTGCTTCTGGTGGAGCTCAGTTAAGTGCTTCATGAAGTTTGGAGAATAAAAGAAGCAGCAGAAAATGAATGACAAAACACACATCAGTTTACATTTTTATTAGGAAAATCATTTTGCAGATTTGATTATTATCATCTCTATATATATATATGTTATTTTCAGTTATTCAGAGGATGCATCAGCACAGTATATCTTAATAGGAAGACTATTGCTAGAATAAATATCTATACACCATAATTGGTCAAATAAAAAAAATCAAAAGAAGAAAAAAATAAAACATAAACAGAATTTACGTATATTTATATATTTTTACAAAAACAATAGGCAGCAAGAGTAAACAATTTGCAAGAAAACCAAAGCTGTAAATGCTGTTATAAGGGACTCATTTCAAAATACAAAGATGATTCACAGTTTGTGTCCTTGTTCTCATGCTGGCTGAACACCAATAGGGACCATGCAGGAATGGAGGGCCAGAGGCACAGGATAGTACCAATCTACATTACCCACAATGCAACTTGTTATCAGATGCTCCTGTCCTGCTGCAAAGATCTAAGGGGATATATATCTATACTTCTATTTCCTCAAAACTCAAACTTGCCCTCAACAGTGGAGAGTATTCAATGTACAGTAAAATGGATTGAAATGTCACTCACTGCACTTTTTACAATGTGAGAGTGTACTGTGCTGTGTTAGAGAAACACATGAGAACCAAGCAACCATTAAAGCAAGGCTGTGCAACTTTTATAATAAAATACAAAAGAAGAAGAAATTATTTTAATGTATAAGCCAGACTGGTCCTTGTTCGACTGAGCTGGATTTCATGTATGGGGAATAAATGAACACAGATTAAACTACCTCTGAATGCAATTAGATACAACCAATCAAAATTTAGGGGGTGATACCAACATATTTGATTCTGCTTTACGGCTAGTGCAAATAAAAAAAAATAAAAATAAAAAAAAAAACATGACTAATCAGAGAAATAAAGAACTGTAAATGATTAGTAAAGGATCCAGACCCACTTCACGGGACACTATGTAAGCATCAATGCAAGTAGAAAAGTTGCATAGTTTTGCTTTAACTATGCAAATCTGTGCTGTACCACTGCGTAGTCAAAATTTTTAAGGGTAATGTTAACCTGTAAAAGTGCCACAAGCCACCACAGAATTTGACACTGACCATAAAGAAAAACAAAACAAAACATGACATGGCACTTTTCCATCATCACATCCTCTCCTCAAGCTCTCATCTGATCGACATTTGAAGTTTTTTAAACAGTATTTACAATAATTTACAGTCAGATGTGAGCAGGGTTGGCCTTTAGACTTCAACTGTGGCTGGCCGGACAAAATAAATGGTAGTGAAGTAAATTTTAAAGGGGGCGGACAGCAAGATTTATGGAGATTTAGTGCTAGTTCAACAATAAAGCAAGGATTGAGTTACGCCGCAAGGCCGTGTGCAGCTTAGAAATACATTTGGTCTAGTTTGTCTTTTATTATTTTTTTATTCTTGTGTGTCTTATGTGTGACCAGAATGACTCATGCTCATTGTGCAGGCATTCTCTCAACAGGAAAAGGCTTCAAATATCCAATGATGACACACTGACATGCACAAACATACACAAACACGCGGTCATGCGAGCCCCAGCGTACAGTAGACCCGGACATACACGTGTGGCTTCATTATATTTGACGAGCAGTGGATACAGGCATGTTTGGGCTACACTGAGACTGCAGTGAATCTGAGGCAGAGGCTTGACTTTTGGTTGCCTGGGTTGCTTGTATCTGGATGCATTTAGATCTGTGCAGAGGTGTGAACAGGTAAACGCCCTGGTTTGCATTGAGAGACTGACGAGGTGTGTCCAGAAAGTCATGGCAGTGATAATGTTAAAATATTTCATAGTATGCACACTACCAAGTCAGTTCAACACATCATGGAACTTCCCCATCCAATCTACAGCCCTGACTTGGCTTCTTGCGATGTTTTTTTATTCCCAAAGATGAAGAATGCTCTGAAAGAAGTCAGTAAATTTACTCGAGTACTGTACTTAAGTATAGTTTTTGAGAATCTGCACTTTACTTGAGTTGTATTTTTACGGGAAACTTACTACTTTTACTCCACTACATCTAAAAGATAAATATAATACTTTTTACTCCACTACATTTGTAAAAAAAAGCAAAAGTAACTTCTGCGGAAAAATTGTCTTAAAATCAAAAGACAACTGACTTACAGCCTAACGATAATCATTTACTACATAATACTACTCATATTTGCTCTCAGGAACTAAAAAGAACCTCTGGACTCAATCTGGAAGTGATTTTGCTTTTGCTTTGAACATTATTTACACGATTCTATAATAAACCAATTTAAAATAATTGATTAGTATGATCATAAAACCCATCCTTATTTATAATACGTATGACTCGTTTTTGCTGTAGAACAATCTTATCTATTATGGTTTTATAAGTTGATCCCCACATTTCCTCATTAAAATAAGTCTGATGTCTCGCAGGATTAAGAATGTATGAAATGTATTTTATTTTTGGAGCTGCAAATTTGTGACTTGAATGTAGCAGAAATTTTGCCCAAAATTCTTAACTGCACTCATTTGAAATTACATTGTGAAAAAAATTGTAGTATATTTATACTGCAGTACTTTAAATGTGACTTAGGTACTTTTACTTGTATTGGAGTAATATTTGACCAGAAGGATTTATACTTTGACTCAAGTAGTGAAGTTGAGTACTTTGTTCACCACTGCCCATATTACTTGAAGACTTCCAGGGATGCTATGAGGAATAGAAAAATCATTGGGAGTATTGCACATGCTACCCAGGCGCATACTTCCAAGGAGACATATTTAACTGTAAACATTCTCAATAAATATTCACATCACTTTCTGGACACACCTCATTCACCTCTCTATGCAAGCAGCATGCTTCTTTTTAGCCATAGCACTGTAGGGATTACACATAAGCTCTTAATTACATTGATATTTATTCATAGAAGAGCATCAGTTAAACCGTGTTTGCATAAACCGTATGTGATTTCTAATAGAGATAGATACTTAGAGAAAAAAACCTTGCACATAACACAATATGCTTTATAAAAACAACTGCAAGACAGCGTTAAAGCAATAGGAAATGGAGGGACAAGGCCTTTTTAAAATGCATAATGCCACTCCTTGTCATCTGCTTACAAATTCACTGGCTTTATCAGCACAAAGGTCTAAGTAATGAATCACTGTTCTCTGTGTTTACTGGCGTTGGGACAACCCACTGTGTGCCACGAGTATCTGATCAACAAAGTACATCAGATAATCCAGCCACAGGGGGTCATCACAAGCCAGGCTACTCCCAATCATGGATAAACTGAGTGGGGATGGGTCAGGAAAGGGCATCTGGCGTAAAAACCTATACCAAATCAATAAGCGAATCACACGCTAGGAGGCAGACCCCAGAAAAAAGGCAAACCTGTATTGAGTATTGCAGTCTCAACATAGCCTTACAGCACTCCATATTCTCCCCGATGCTATTTTTAGAAACACAGCCTCCTCGCTCCATAGCACACTCTCTCTCAGTCTCTCTCTCTTTCACACTCATCGCTTTTTCCTCCCTATATCATCTCCATCATGTTCCACGTCTCCTTTATGGACGTCAGCACGACAACAACAACAACAGATTGCACCAACATGCGCGCGCCCAATCTGGCATCATCTCGAGCGCCGAGCAAACCAGACGTGTCAAACTCATATTTATGCAGCGAGCGTTCGGCCCGCTGCGGTAGATAAACGTCACAGCAAACCCACGCCTTGCAATCTTTTATCAACCCAGGTAGAATAACGCCAATTTAATAATATAAAAAAAATAGTTAGGCCACTGTGCAAAAGGTAAATAAAAACAATATCCAGTGGTTCGCAAATCTCATAAAACATGTTTTATTCACAGTAGAACATGAACAACATTTCAGGAGATATTTTACCAATTTATAAGAAAAAAATAGCAGTGTTTGTGGATTATGGGCACAAATGGATCAGATACAGTTGTGGTATGACTAACTGTGCTCAGAGACAGTGACTTCTTGAAGTGTTTCTGATCAATGCAGTCTGTTTTCATTCCAGTTCCATTTGAGGCCCCAACAACCAGGAGCAGCCAATATATCCAAAACTAATAATACAGAGGCTACCTTTCTAAAATGCTCCCTTCATACCCAAACATTTCACTGAAGCATTCCCAATTAACATAATTTGTTGCAAAATGCTGCTCTACTTTCTTTTCCACTCTTTGGTTGTGTCTGTCCCAGGCCCATTGATAGGGACGGTGGAGGGGTTGGGGGTGGGGGGTGGGGGGCAAAGGGGTCTTTTGTCCCTCAGGCTCAGAGGGGCCCAGAAAATGTCCCTTTTTTATTTTTGTCTATTATAATGGGCCCATGTGAAGGTATCCTGCCGCGGGCCCCAGCAAACCTGTCTGTCCTACCTTATTTGCAGGGGCCTAACATCAGGCAGTGCAGCCAGTGCATCTACTCTGGGGCCCAGAACATTTAGGGGCCAATGAGAGTGGCCCTTGTCCATGTCAAATCATGTGTGGATTTAAAATATTCATTGTAACTCCAATGGAATTTGTCAACTCATTACAAAATTTGACACGATTCATAATAATAATAATAATAATGCATTAGTCTTATATAGCAGGTTTCTAGATGCTCAAAGTCACTTTACATTTTGGTGCAATATTCATTCACTCCTCAGTCGCACTGTGGTGGAAGAGTGGCTGCCATTGTGCGCCTACAGCCTCTCCGACCACACTGCCACATTCATGCAGGCAAGGTGGGTGAAGTGTCTTGCCTAAGGACACAACAACAGTATGCAATGCCAGCAGCGGGGCTTGAACCACCAACTTTTGTGTTAGTGGGCAAGTGTCTCTACCAACTACTGCCACCCCATCATCATTTGTAAAATACATCAAATAAATAAAGCCCAAATTGAAAAATATTTAGGAAATGCTCATGCAATTTTCTTAAATAAACTTTCAAAACTAATAATCTATAGAATTTCTACATAATGATAACTTATCCTGACCCTTAGAAAAATGCTAAATGTGTTTCATAACTTTAGGGCCTGTTTTAAAAACCTGCACTGGGGCCCCTCAATTCCTAGTTACGCCACTGCTTACTTGAGAAGTGTTACTGCCATCAAAATGAAAATGAGCTGTTGCTTTTCATGAAAAATATCTCATTGTGTTGTTTATGTTTTATTCTGCACATGAGATTTGCAAACCATTGGATTTTGTTGTTATTTACATTTCACACCGTCCCAACTTTCTTTCTTTCTTTGAATTTGGACAAAAGTTGGAAAAACAGGACAGTATTCAAACCTGATGATAAAACCAGAATAGTACACAAAATAATGAGTATCCCTGGCATCTAGTATTAGGTAAAGGGTACTTTTACAATGCAGTTTTTGGAGTTTTAACAGGACCTCACAGTAGTGCAAAGTACGACACACTGAGAACATCATTCGGCTTTTTCAAAATAAAAGTGGATTGTTACATATTCACATTTTGCTAGTATTGTCTGAAGAGTGGATATATACGTATCATCAGTATATTACAGTTAATAGCAACATCAAAACCTCCTAGATTTGTTGTTAACAAATGACAGTGGTGATTTTCTTTTTTCTTTTTCATGGGGTAACATCTTACTTGAAGGTATAAACATTTGACTATACTATGTGTGTATTTACAATATAAGTACATGGGTGGAAAGAAAAAAAGGGACATTTTACATGGCGCTTATTAGCAGCACTGGTTTTATAAGTGAGGCATTGCTGAGTAATAAGTCTTCAAGTAAAATGCCACCCTAAAGTGCCCAGTTGTGGATTCTGCTGCACATGATTTAGACAGAGAAGGAGATGAGAAAAAGTCATTGCTGTGCTTTTTTTTTTTTTTTTTTTTTTTTTTTTTTTCTTTCCAGAGATAGACAGAGTTAAAAGGGGCATCATCTGTGTCTTTGGGCTTAACAGTACAGGACTGGATAATCCGCTTTGCAATTGTGGTTAAAAATGCCTGAGAGATGGTGAGGCAAATCATTAGAAACCTTTTTTTTTTTTTTTTCACTAAATAGACCCTTTCAGTGTAAACAAAAAAGCTGTGTGCACAGTTTGATGGCAAAGTTTGTTTTTTTTTTTTTCATTCAGAGGTATTAAAGGATTTATTTAGACTGCAGATATATCTGGTTGTTGTGTTTACTTACTTTACTAGGGGTTAATATCTGTGGTCTTTGATGCGCGTTCTTCTGCCATATTTGTAATCTGAAACTACTTGTCCAGTAAAACATAAGAATTTAGCGACTTTTAGCATGTAGCCTTTACCGTATATGTAGCGCTAATTGCTGCTACTGACAAACTACTGTGTTCTGATGTACTTTTGTAACTTCTTGTCCAGCATAAGTAACAGAGTAATAGAGTGACTGTTAGCATGTAGCTTTTAACCTATGCGGCGCTAATTGGATTTATGAATAAAACAGCTCAATATTGCGCCGCTTGCTAATGTTCTGTACCCAGGCACTAACATTAATTAGGTTTCAGTTGGTTGGCATAATCCAGCCAAAAAGGGTCCCAAACCAGTGTTACCATTTGTGTCCAGTCCCAAGCCTGGATAAATGGAGAGAATTGCATGAAAAGGGGGGGAAAAAAATCACTGGTTGTTGTGGATTTGTTTTTGTATGGCTTGTATGACTGTTAATAATAGCATAACAGATCTGGCAGTTCATTCGCTGAAATTAACTTATTACAGTAGGATTTGTGACTTTTTCCATGTAGCCTATGCAGTGCTAAATGCTCTTATAAATAAAACAGCTACATACGTACTGAGCCACTTGCTATATGTGTTATTGGTGTTTTTAATTAATTGAGTAATCAGCATTATGGCCATAATCAATTGAGAGAAATACTAACAATTAATGGTTAATGTACAGTAGAGTAAAAGTACAGTACCATTGGAGAGTTAGAGAAATTTAAACAAAAGCAACTATTTCCTAAAATCTACAAGCCTGTAAATTGTCTTTAGTTTAAAAAAGCCACTTTTTATTATGGTTCATGACTTTAATTTAATAAAGCTGTTTTATAAAACATAATGATGGATGATGTCAAGCCTGTGGTTAATTGATAATCGTTTGTTAAGACTACTAAATCATCAGTTAAAGAAAATTAATTATGTGCATTCCTGTAGTTGACATTAGCCAAAGTCGTCTTGTTTATGGAGAGTTTTTGATCTTTGGCGGCTTATGCTAATTTGTCCATTGAACGTCTTCTCCAGTCTGCTGCTTAACTTATGTAGCATTAATTGCTCCTATCACTTATATCGCTAAATATTGAATGCTAATGCTTTCTACCCAGGCACTGACATTGTATACAAGCTGGTAGGTTGCCATTTGCCATCTTGTTTATGCACAGTGCGGGATATTATGTGGATAATTTATTTACTGAACATATACTGACATCTGCCTAGCTTATGTCATCACAATGTGCATGCAGCCTACATTGTTTGCAAACACTAAAAGGGTCTACCTGTATAATCAGGGCTTGTAAGACGTTCCATTTACAATCATGCATTTCGCAAAACCACAGCTATCGGTCACAATACCCTGTTGTTCAGCAGAACCACAACTTCATTGTGCCATTTACCGACAAATAAACAGACATCGGACACTGTACATCTAGACCTATAATAATAGTAATCGTCCTGTGATTGGTTCCTCTCTGTGTTCGAGGATATAATGGTTAATGGTAGAAAAAACAAACCGAGCAGGAAGACACAAAAGCAAAGCAAACAAAAAACAGTAGATATGTCTGTAAAAGTATTGTGCTTTTGGCTGTCCTGTGTATACAATAGCTTCAAACAAACATGTGTAAGCACTTTGGATAAACGCTCCAGGTGGGTTCATTATTATCCTTAAGTGGAGAGCATTAAAACACAATCTATAGGCAAACGACATGGCAAGTTGCAATGATGTGTGTTTTGTGTTTGTAAAGTGCAATGTGAGGGCATTTTCGGCTGTGCGAGCCAGTTATGTTGTGAAGATTTTTGCATGAATTCTTGTGTGCATTTGTGTTATCAGTGTGTGACCTATTCCTGAAAATAAAACAGAAAACATATCACATAAAAACAAAAATGTATATATACCGTCCATGCTCTTTTACTGTGTGCTTCTCAGGATTTTTGTCTTTAAGTGTAGAGCGCCAAAAACTAAAAAAAGGCAAAAAGAAAAAAACCTTTCAAAGTGCCAACGACAGGACATTCTCGACATCATCCCAGGTTCTTGGCAATGATTATCCAAGGAGAGTACATTATCAAGGCAGGCGGAGCTCCCCCTTAAATCACTGTATATACACTAATCTAAGAGAGTCTTAAAAGGATTGTTGCGTCGTAACTGTGTGCACACCCTGCCGCTGGATGCTTCTCCACTGTTAGATGAGGTTTCTGTTTGAAGTGGAGATGACAGACGATGAAGCGATTTATGAGTCTATAGTTGGGGCGTACAGACTGGTGGGAGAGAGTAAAACCATCCTGTGTTAATGTGTGAAGAAGATATTTTTATATACACCGCCATTGAGTTAACTTTTAATGTCGGTCGCGCTCGGCAGTCTCAGAGCAATGAGTCCAAATGCGTTTCAGCGTGACCGACATTACAGTTTTTTTCTTATTTTATACCATTTATGGGTTGGATGAGCTGAATTTAGTATGTCAGCTCAGTCTACATTACTTTTTATTTATTAGCATAACGGAGTTGAAAAAGATGTTTTAGGAGACTGAATTTCTTCCAGTTTCTTCAGCCTTTAACCAGAGTGCACTTACATAATTATGTCAAATTAAAATGCTTCGTAATGCTTGAGTTATGTCGTCCCATTGTCGTCCACATGCTTCTGTAAATCCTCCTCTCCTCAGATTTACATGACGGTGCACTTGCCCTTCAGTCTCTCGGCGCGGGACTGCTTGCCCGAGCGCTTGCCGTCGATGTTGAGGCTCATGTTCCTCTTCTTGTCCAGGTTGAGCAGCTCCTGGAAGAGCTCCGTGACGTTGTGGTTGGTCTTGGCCGACGTCTCCATGAAGGCGCACTTCCACTGTTTGGACTGGGCCTCGCCGTCCTTCGTCTCCACCTCCCGCTGGGTCTCGTCGCTCTTGTTGCCCACCAGCATGATCGGGATGGACTCCACGTTGCCCTTTATGGCCAAAATCTGCAGGGAATTAGATTTTTTTTTAAATTTTAGTACTGTTTGTTACCCCAATATAATCAGAGACAAACATGTTAATTTTTTTTTTATATCATTTTCTTAAGAATTAGTTAGATCTCTGTCATTCTGAGCGCACATTCCAGGAGGCAGAATGAACCAACCCACATTAAACTAATTTAAATGCAACTGGAAAAGCGTTTCATCAATAATAATGGGGCAGTCCCAGAATGTGCAGAATAAACAGATGCTGCAAATTCAAAAATTTACAAGCACTGGTATAAAAGAAGACCTTGTATGACATAAAGAGAAGCTCTCCAGAAGTAGCTAACTAAAAGTATGAATTATTAAATTATGCAGAATACTCTAACAAGACCAGAATATATACCAGCAAATATATACTAAGAAAACCTTTTATGATAACTGTGGGGCTTCTAATGTACCTGTATAGAAGAGCTATTAGTATTACTGTTATAATAATATTGTAGTATTTAGTTACAGGATTTCTGCTGGGTCTTAAAAAAAGTCTAAAAAAAAGTCTTAAATTTAAAAATCTGAATTTAAGTAAAGAAATTTGCACAGATGCGAAGTACTAGGTCTTATATTATATAAATATTTAATGTAACTACTTGCACTCACAGCTTATTCTAAAATGCCCGCTTAAATTCTCAAAGTCGTATCACTGTCACTGATATGAGAGATCAGATTTTTTCTTACCAAGAACAAAATGCTTTATGGCACTCACTGTCAGTAGTCACAATTGAACGACGCAGCTACGTTCATGACTCAGCCTTTTGTGCACTGCAGGCTTATGAAATAGGTGTTAATTTTCTTCAACAATGGTCTTAAAAATGTCTAAAAAAGTCTTAAATTCAACTTGTTGAGCCCTGCAGAAACCCCGAGTTAACAAATTGCCAATCACTACTTTCTCTCCACACAAGTATCCCAAGTTAATCAGCATCACAGGTTCATGTCCTCCCAGCCACCAATGCTCAATTAGCTTTTCAGTATTTATTTAGCTCGAGGCGCTAATTACAAAAGTCTACAGTGGGCCGTACAAAGCGAATGGTTCAGCCGAGGACTAATGAACATGGCCTGATGACTATAATAGATATTACTACTAACTGGGGCAACTTAGCACTAAGGCTATACTAAGTAGAAATAAACTGAAAGGTCACTTGAAAACACCTGATGAAAAATTTCATGCACTGAAAACTGGAAAACATAAAAAATATATACTAGGCTATACTTTTACTCATGTTTTCTACTGTTTTGCAATTTTATAATATGCAGGTGAGGTATTGGGCAGTTTTTTTTCACTGGAGGCTGAATGTCTGTAGATATTAGACAACCAAAAAAGTTCCAGACAAATAAACAGACCTGTGCTTCTCTAAAGAGATTCAGCCTCCATGCATTTTCTAAATTTTTGCTAAATTTTTGTCTAATAATGAGAGACATGACCAAAAACAATCAGAAAGTAATTGGCGTTGAATAAGTAAGTGGTGTTAGCATGCTAGTTTATGATTCTCCAGAGTCAAAAGGTTGGCAATATTAATAATATTTGGAAAAAAATCAGAGAAACAGAAGTCTAGGTCAATGTTTCCCAAACAGAGGTATGGGGATCCCTAGGGGTACATGAGCATTTTGTAGGGGCTACTTGGACTTATTCCATAATTTAGTTTCTTTTTTTTAATAATTGTTTTTATTTTGCAGTGAACAGGTCTATAATGTAAAATACCAAAGAAAGGTGAAGAAATATATATTAATATACTCCAACATTATATATACATGCATTCCTATTCACCTAAACAGATACATTTAACCAAATAGACCTGTCATATACAGACATACAAAAAATAAAAAGACAATAATAGAAATAATTAATTGAAAAAGGATAAAGACAAACAAAGACTAAACAAAACAAAACAGACGAAAAAAATATTTCGAAGATGATAAGAAAATTATCTTTTTATATTGAACTTCCTTTTAATTTTATTTTTTAGGTAAATTTAGTCTATTTTAAAGATAAAATATATGTAAAATAAGTAAATGTAATAGGACTATATATTGTAATATTTCTATTTTATATTTCTATTTTAAAAGCAGATTATTATTTATTTTACCGATTAAATTGAATTTGAGTTTTTTTTTTTTTTTTATGCAGGAGAATTGGTATTTATAATAGGTAAGAAAGATTTAGATTTCTATTATATTGTACATTTCTTATTCTATATCTTTTTATTTCTTTGTCGGGTTGCATGTCTGTAACAAAAACGAATTTCCCCCTGGGGATAAAATACAGGAATTCTGATTCTGATTCTAATAAGCATGGGGAAAAAAAAGGAAAAAAAAAAGAAAAACCTTAATTGATCCCACAGCTGGGAAACTCATTGGTCTTTGATTTAATAAACACAGATGTTCTATAGGACTTTTAAAAAATCATAACTGTGGTACAACAAACAAAGGACACAGGACAACAAAGGTCTGGTGATGAAGTTAGTAATGATGTTGTGGTATCTAATACTAGTACTTTTAATACTTCTATACTAGGCCCAGTTCTTAGTAAAATCCGCCCTGACGAGGAAAGCAGCACAGACCTGTTGGTAGATGGGCTTCAGCTCCTCCAGAGACTGCCTGCTGGTGATGGAGTAGACCAGGATGAAGGCGTGCCCTTTGGAGATGGACAGGCGCTGCATGGCGGGGAACTGGTGGCTCCCGGTGGTGTCTGTGATCTGCAGGGTGCACACGCTCTTGTCACAGCTGATCACCTGGCGGTACGTGTCCTCCACCGTGGGGATGTACGTGTCCCTGAACGTCCCTTTGACGAAGCGCAGCACCAGGGAGCTCTTCCCCACTCCTCCCGCCCCGAACACCACCACGCGGTAGTCGTTGCTCTGCTCCGGCATTCTGCCCTGCTCAGGCTCTGGACTGTGTTACACCTGTGAGAGGAAGAGGAGGACGCGGTGAGGCAAAGAGTCATCTATGATCTACTCATCTATGTTGATTGTTGGTTTTCCTGCAACTTATTTCTTTCTTTTAACACAGTATTTGCATGACTTGGAACAGCGATATTAGAAATAATCCAGAGTAACTAGTTACACAATTACATCCTGTTCCTACAACTTCCTACAACACATGTTTGAAGGCTTATTAAGGCTTTTTGAAGCATGGAAATGACCTGTATAACTATATTTCTAGTGAAATTAGCAAACTTAAAAATGTTGTATTTCCTGCAGGGCTAGTGTAATTTGTGCAATTATAATCTGCAATTTTACCATTAGATGAAGCCAGAAACTACCACTTTTTAAGGGGAGACACTAAATACAGTTAGTCACTTGTGTCCATAGCTTTCTATTGAAAATAATAATTTCAAAGGCTGTTTTTTTCCCACTCTGAGTCAGAAATCTCCACTTCAGTAGCACTTACAAGCACCAAACCACCCAGTCTTGTACTTTAATATTTTGAAGGCTTTTACAGAGGGATTTGTTGATAAGTAATTCCTAGCCCTGATTTACTGGGGCTTTTACTCTTAAAAACAAAGTTTATGTTTTTGAGGCCATTGTTAGTATTTTCTAGTTTACTGAAAGACAAAATCAGATATCCATAATCCTCTCTGTAAAAGCCTTTTTATGTAATATGTCCTCAACAGGAATCAATAATTTTAAACCTGGCTGTTTCCAATATTTATATTTTTTAGTATGCAAATGTGTAATTTTTTCCCCCTATATTTATGTTAGTCATCTACAGGATAAGTTCACATTGATATCTGTTAGTGTTTCACCTATTGAACAGAGAAGCCGCAGGATTTAAAATCAAGACTGAGCTGGAAAATTCATCCATACCATTCTTAATCATGTTGAACTTTTGTCACTGTATCACTTCCTGAATTTAGCCTAAGACTGATGTTTGTAAATATTCCCAGTCATACAGATCATCGCTCTTTGACCCTTGATGATGAGGATGAAACAGTCTCCTCAAGAACTCCAAACGCCTTTCTTTCAAACCTTTTTAATCTAAATCTGTGTAATATTTTAGCTCATTAACATCTCCTCCAGCTCAGTGTGTGATACTTCCAGAGTCATACACTGACCCTTGCTCTCGACCAGTTCTCCATCCTTACAAGTTCTGCTTTCATCATGCGTTTCTCTACACTCTTCTCATCTGTGCTACTGTAGCCCGGCCTCTTGACTACAACACTCCCCTGCAGTAAAAGACTCTCTAGTTTTTGAGCCAGAATACAAATTAGAGGAGATGAGTTTGGTGAGGCTCCAAGGTTTCCACCTGACGCACACATTTTCTCTAATCAATAGCATTAAGCCACAGTTTACACAGCAAAGGTATTCCAAGCCATAAATAGAAAAAGGAGGATATTAAGGAGGATTAGATACAGGATACAGTTCACTCTGAAGAGACTCATTAGGACAGTTATCATTTAGGTCAGATGTACCTAAATATTACTCCACATGCATTTGTAGATACAAGAGATAGAAATAAAGAGATGAGATTAGACTAGATAATCTTTTGTTAGTCTCATGAGGGAATATTCCCAGTCTCATAGCCAGTGTTGCCATATTGGGCTGTTTTCCGCACAATTGGGCTTCTTTTGAACACCCTGGGCTGGAAAAAATGGCAATGGGCTGGTTTATAAAATTTGTCCTACTTTTTACAACATTTGGCAGGTTTTTTTTAAACTTTTCTGGAGGAAATACCAACAATACAGGTGTCCTTTTTATGTCAAACAAAGTAGAAATACACATTTCAACAAACTGCTGCATCCTCCCATTCACATTTCATTTTGGTATTGGTTAAGTTAAGGCTATTTGAATTGCACTCTTTGTGGGGAGCCCGTTTGTGTTCCTTTTTTCTTTAGTTTTTTTTAGTGCAGCTGTGAAGTTTTGTGTTCTTTCTTACATATACTATACGTATACTAGAAAATTGTGATTTGGGCTGGTTTTAAGTGTATTGGGTGGGTTTTAAGTTCTGTTTAGGCTGGAAACTGTCAGTCAGAGCTGTCAACCCTGCTCATTGCAACAAAGGGCAACATGCAGACTGAGGGGAAGAGTTATACGATCTAACTCTAAAGGGCATTTTTACAATAACATAAACATTATTTCAAGCATCATATTCTGCTTGTTCCTGTCACAGGGGGCTGGATCATTTATTAAAAGATGTTTACTAAATATTGTAGTAATAAGAGTAAAGTAAGGCACATGATAAATATGGAGCTGAAAGGACTAATGAAGCTGTGTGCGTGAATTCAACCAGGAGGACTGACTTTTTCCCGTCTACACCATAACACCTGCCTCCCATCCAATCACTTCTCCACCCATTCACACATAAATATACACATACATACGCATCAGTTACCCCACTGCACCGCAACCCTCCTCTGCCCCCAAATCCATTGCAGCAGCAGAACCTTCATCCTCCTCAGCCTCTCCTTCTCCTCCTCTTCACCACCACCAGTCTCTAGGCCCCTGGGGGATAAAATTCTCCTAACTAATCTACCAAATTCTCCCTTTATCGCATCGCTGACGACTCTACCAGCCCAAGTTTATTCCTTCAATAAATCATCCGTTGCATCCGTACCACACACAGTCTAAAAACATGAACGTGTGCTGTAGGTGAAACTGGTGACTCCAGGTTTCTCATCAGGGCAGGTTCAGGTTTTGTCAAGTGAAATTTAAGACCCTTTTAAGACTTTTTAGTGCCATTTAGAACATTGTCAACAACCAAACATAATTAAATGTAAAATATAGATTAAATAACTCCAGTGCTGCATAAAAAGACAGATCATAAAATTTACTGAATAATAAAATTTAATAATAATAACATTTCTCAGTCGGCTGACATGTGTCAAGCCTAGCTCGTATAGTGCTTGACAAACAAAACACGGGCATGTGAGTGCAAATTGTTAACTCATCTCACCCTACACTGCTGGGACTCCAGTTGCCTGCGATTGAACATGAATGTGCTATACTTAACACTGAAGACTTTGACTGACAAGTTTCCATTCCATTTTGGTAATATCCCATGTGAGGGTAATCATCTCCAAGATTTCCTCAAAATATATGCAGCAGCAGGAACACCCATGTTGTGCAATGCCGGTGGTGTGACCTGACTTTGTAGACCCTGATAACAAACAGCTGCGGTGCATAGTGCCAACCCTGCAGTCTCTCGCATCATCATTACCTGCTGCGTCTCATACATATGCATGCCCACAACATCACAACACAACATCTATCACTATCTTTCTAAGCACTTGTGTATCTACCAAAGGCCTGGACACAATTACTTGCTATAGTATCTTGAATTATTTATCCCTGGCGCTTCTAAACCTGCTACTTTAAGATCCCTCATAATAAGAAACTCCTTCAGTTGTGATCATCCTCTGCCTCTCTCCTCAAGCACAAACAGTAAATTGTCATCAATACTAGATGGAATAAGTGGATTTCTATCACGGTTGCACTGCACCAACCAACTATTGATGGCGTGGGCTGTTGTAATTGCATTGCCAGCTTCGAGATAATATCAGTCAAGGAGTTCTAAATAAATGGGGATTCAGGAAGTGCCTCTTGTGTTTTATGGCAGATCTATAGCAGTAAGTCTATGGGAGAGTGTTTTATTATCCATGCAATAGACACCGCCTCTTTTGATTTGCAGGTATGTGCATGCAGACCACGTTGTGTGCTGGCTTGGCAAAGCAGAAAATTCTCATTAGCGGTTCGCAGGTGCCTTTGTGTGATCATTACACAGTAAACCAGGCAACATAATTTTCTAATCAGATTGTTAGACACGGCAGCCAGTTGTTTGATGTATTTCTGTCTAAAAATAATGAGAGTGAAGAGGGTTTTTCCTATGATGAAAGTGAAAAGTCGCCCGACAGCAGCAGAGTCTCGTGGCTTTAGAGCTGGCGATGGATACATTTCAGCTGCACTCGGCTTCACATCAATACAGACCAAGAAAAGACATGATGATTTACTATACAAGCCATTCTCCATAGATTTTCTAAAAATACAGTAGCCAGGAGAGTACATTTAAAACAGTGATTTATGCATGGTGTGGCATTACATAAAGACAATTGATTAATTAAAACTAGTGTGGGCAAAATGCTTGGGTACGGCGCTGAACATTAACATACAGTAGGTCTGCATGTCCTCACTGTTACCCAGGGTTCTCTCTGGGTACTTAAACGTCCTCCCTTTGTCCAAACACATGCATGCAAGTAACTGGCCTCTGCTCACAGTGTACCCCGCCTAAGACTCATAGTTGCTGGGATAAGTTCAAGCTACATGTCCCCTAAATGGAGTTGAATGATTCTATTTGTCATACTGTATATAAAAATTGTATGTGCCAGCCATATTTCAATACCCATAGACCACTCATTGGTGTATGTTTGAGGATGTCTATTTTACTCTTGTTTCTCTACAACAATTGTGGATGCAGTCGACAAAAAACATACCACTTTAAATGGGTTATTAACAGATAAATTCTGTGTTTTTAATGTCAATATGCACTGGCGAGTTCTACTATCCCTTTGTCATTGAAAACTGGTTAAATCCACAAAAACGTATAGACCATTGTAGAGCTTGTAAACAGAACACCTGCTTTCTAAAAAAATGGAATTTAAAAAGACGATAATGCATTTTTAATGAAGAAATTAGTGTTAGCCAGCAAACAGCACAAATTATGAATAATCAAGACAATTTTGGCAACTGACAACCACTCGAACACATGTGAGTAATATCAGAGCCTGGTTTGAGTGTGCCAACATTTAGCTGTTTTATTTACTGTAGCAAATAGCGTCTATAATTAACATATAAGCTAAATGATACTAAATTTACATTTCTTTATTTTAATGTTAAGCAGGACTAGTAGTTACATAAATGTGTTGGACCACAATAGTTTGACATTGTTCACTCAGATTTATTTCATCAATCACCACTAATCCTACTTTAAGAAGTTAATTTTAGCAACTGGACCTGACTCAGATCTGGGTCATATCTATTCAGAGTCATTTTTAATAAACACAAAAACAACAACCATTCAATCCTGCTGCCCAGAAACGTCTAAATTAATATTTTCATTCTCTTGTAGAAATGAATGGGACAGAACGTTAATCCCAGGTCTTATGACAAACCATGACAAGAAAAACGTGTGGAGAGATGACAGTAAATCTTTAGAAACATTGTAAAACATATTTCAGTTCAGTTTTTATTATGTAATATTAACCCCTTTCATCATCATCACCACCTTCCCTTATATCTGCTGCTTTTTTTCTTCCCAGGAGCTCAGTCAATAACCTAAAGCCGCTCTGGTTGTGATCGACTGTCGATTGTCTGTCAGTCTGTCGTCCTGCTCCGTCCTCATCCTGACATGTTTTGATTTCATTTTAGCTCATCTGCTTCACTACCACACACCTCTTTCCCCCCCCTCCCCCCATCCGCTCCCATTGTTTCACCTGTACTAAAATTAGCTGACTCCCCGCTCTGTCAGCAGCTATAACCGTACACACCGGTCTCTCTCTCTTGTCTCCACAACATTTGTCCTTGACACAAAACCTCTGAGATTAATCATTCCACTCCCAAATGCAAGCTCTCTCCTCTATCTCCGCCCCTCCTTTTTTTTTTTTTTTTTTGTAATTTCACTCAAAACGCGACGACTTGCAGTTTCTTAATGAATTAATGCTACACTATAAATGCAGCAGCGGCCACAAAAGCCAAACTCCATTAGCCGATATAGCTTTGGCAAAGACACTGCCTTCCTCTCAGTCACAGAATAGATGCACTCATTTATTTCTACAAGCAGGCAAAAGCAAATGTCACCTTTAGCAAAAAATATGCACATAATTTCCCTCAAGAGAGCCACTTAGGCTGCGGCACAATGGAAGCACATTAGCCGACATCAAACACAATGCCTGTCCGACAGATCAAGAGGCTGATTAAATAGACACCCGTAAAGCCGTCCCGCGGTGGTATCTTGTGCGAAAAAAAGGGTTTTAATCAAGCTAGAGGAATGCCGAGGCTATTTGGCGGTGAGTGGTTTACAGGATCAACAGATTTGCAGGAATTTTGTGGAAAGTAATATCCACCTGGGTCTGCAGTCCTCTTGATGGTTTCTCTGTGAAGCAGCACACATGCCACACAGTCCTAAAACTATATTATTTAACCATAAGCTTACGCATTTATTCGACAGTTGCTAAAATCATCTCGATTATTCATGATTTGCAATATCTTGGGGGCTAATTCCTCCATTTCAAGCTGCACAATGTAACTTTTGCTGTCTCTCAATTCTAGCAGCCTAATTTAAGCAACCATATAAACAAACAGTGGTGTGTTATAGTTAGGGTGACCAGATGTTCCTATTTAATGGGGACAGTTCCAGTTTTAGGCTCCTTGTCCCATGTCCCAACAAATATCAGTAAAAACAGTATGTCCCAGTTTTCAACAAACCTTCCAACGATCCAAGCTGTCCCCATTTTAACCAACAGAAAAGCATAGGAACTTAAAACTAAAGGGTTTTGTCACTAAATGTATTCACCATGTCATTGTTTTTTATCAATAAATTGCAATCACACTCAAAACCTTAGCTCTGGCATCATGTGCTTTGAATTACATGAAAGTCATAGTCACCGTAGTCATTGTTTGTAGTTTTAGTTTTCAGAAATTAACTATAGTAATGACTAAAGTGACCAGATTCCTAGACCCAAAAAATTGGGACACAGATGTTTGTTTGTTTTTTTCATAAATTGTGGTGCATTTGAACTTACCAAGTGACAAAAAAGCTTCCATACAATTTCATGAAGCTAATGCCTAGGTTATTTTGAATTGACTGCAATTTATTGAAAAAAATTATGACATGGTGAATAAAAGTGGTGATAAAAGTTATTAGACAATGGTTCTTAAGTGTCCCATGCTTTTCTGTTGGTTAAAACTGGGAGGACATAGTTTGTTGAAAAATGGGACATGGTGTTTTTACAGATATTTGTTGGGACATGGGACAATCAGCCTAAAACTGGGATAAACCTCATCAAATAGGGACATATGGTCACCCTGGTAATGACAAAAGGAACAACTGTGTTTTGGTTAGTATTACTATTAACATTTTGATTTGACTCACTTTTAGCAGCTCATAGAGTGACCTACATAGTAATAGAGACAAGTGCTCAGGGGTTGGGGAGGGACAGTGTGTTTCTGTTAAGAGTTGATCTATCGCTAAAATAACTTTCAAAACATTATTTTAAGGTCCAAAGATATTGTGGTCTGCTTACGGCGCCATTCTTTTTAATGCAGCTGTTTCCAGACACTAAAGCCCACTAAAAGGGTCTAGGAGACACATATTTGAGCTCGGTTGGTGTTGTCGTTGAGATGCGGTGTGAATTTTAGCAGATGAGGCACAGTCACAGCAATTTTTAGAGCTGATATTATCACAGCAGACACCAGCGGTTGTTTTTTTTTTTTTAGTTTTATTTTTTATGCAGTCTGGCACGTTTAGTCACACGCTTTGAGTGTTGCCGGGTTCGCACCTGCTGATAACACATTCACAGGAGGATTGGGCTAAACAACAGTCTCATCCAAGGATCCTTGAAGCTTTTAATTTTAAAATATCAGTGTCAAAAATCCTTGTTTGTCGTTCCTGTTCATACTGCTTGAAATACACCCAGTTATAGTGTCAAAATAGTTATGTTCTTATTCTTCATTATATTCTTATTCATTCATTTGTTCATTTGACTTCTTCTGCTTATTCCCATTAGAAGTTGTAGTTGATGAGACTTACTGTACACTGACAGACAACCACTGACTCTCATTCATTCACTTTTGGCAGAGCAGGGGTGTCAGAGTAGAGAATAAAACCTAAATGTAGCTTTCAAGAACACACTATTAAGTTTTATTTCACGTCTCCAATGCTTTCATGTAGATGTTAGTAGTCTTTACAAGCTAATGCTGCACAAATCAGAGGGACAATAGCATGAATTCAAAGTAGGTACTAATTTTAATTTTATGCAACACTGAAGTTGCTAACATTTAAGAGTAGCTCATAACTATTAATTAAGAATAATTTAATGAAAAAACAGTTTATAGTAGCGTATTGTAGTCGAGACCCTAGACCAAGACAAGGCCCAGACTTTTAAAGACTGAGACCGAGTCAAGACTGAGGCCAAGGCAAAGCAAGACCAAACCCTGGGAACTAACACTAAATAAAGGGAAAAGTAAATGATTATTTTAATGATCTAAAATGTTCCTGGTTCTTCTAATGATGAAAACTAATTTCTCCAAAATGATAAAAAAAAATTAGTATTTTCTTATAATGTTTGAATGCCACATTGGAGACCCAGACAAGACCACACACACAAAAAAAAAAAAAGGCCTCATGACCAAGACCGGTCCAATGTTTATAACTCAATGGTTTATTAATGTTGAACTATTTACTGTTTGTTAACTAATCCTTAATCCTTAACTAATGTTTAATGTGTCTAACTCCTATTCAGGGTTGCATTTACTTCTCTCCAGCTGCGTCAGAAAATACATTATCTGCCCTCATTATTTTTTTCAACTGCAACAATTATAACCACCTGTCTATTTGTATCTGTAATTCATTTCTCTGAACACCTGCCTAGGTGCATGAATTGAGCTTTGAACATGCACTTGCCCTGACTAGACTACAAAAAACAAGTGTTTATAAGCAGTAACAATAAAGGTAAATAAAAATCTTGTTGAGGATAATAGTTTGCTTTGTGATTATTCAGAGATAACAATAGCTTATTTTGGAATTGTTTGCGATGGACTAATTTTAGTACAACCAAAATAATTGGTTTTCAAAGATGTTTCTGGCCTGGATAATAACGCGGTGCAGCCTATAATGTCATCTTTTGTGTCTCCTTTGTTCTCCAGTCCCAGCTGGTCCCATCAGATAGCCGTCCTCCTCCAGCCCAGGTTTGTTGTGTATTTTGACTGTTGCTAAGCGCTTGTCCAAGGTTTTGTCTTGGAGATAAAGTCAGAGAGGCCAGACTGAGATGGTTTGGACATGCACAGAGGTGGAGGCAGATGATTCGCTGCAGCAGCCCCTAAAGTGAACATCTTATAGGTTGTTCCTAAAAGCTAAACAATTATCCAAAGGGGGGAATGTTATGGCAAATGGCTACTCTGTTTTGTTAATTGTCAGTGCATCAATAGAAGTAAAATGTCTTTTTAAAGTCTCTAAATGAGTAGTGTCAGTATTAAACATATTTTGCAAAGTGGGTAGTATATATGCTTTCTAATCCAAAGGTCCTGTGTTCGACCCTGGTTTGAAGTAGCAGCTGTTGTAGAAAAAACCTAACAAACAAACCAAATAACTTAATGGTACTTTGCAATTAGACAGAATTTTTACACTTAATCAGGAGCGTAACATCAAACAGTGCAGCCAGTGCAGCTCTACTGGGGCCCCAGGACGAGAGGGGGGGCCCCACTGAGAGTCCGTAACTATAATCAGTAAAAGTGAGTTGTTTACAGTCTGGGATATAAATTACACAGCAGATGTGACTCCAGTTAAAAACAAGTTTTTATTGTGATTAAAAAAGGTTTAAAATGTTTGATATAATTTCTTCACCACATTTACTTAACGCTTACAAAGTTTAGTAATAAACAATATAAAAACATTTTTTATGGCCCTCGGAATGGGCCCTAAGCCTGTTTGTCCAGATATAATACTTTTAAGTTTTAAAATGTTCACTATACTTTCTTAAAGTCAACAAACCTCAGAATGGGCTTAGGGCCACTGTCACTGGGGCCCCTCATTACCACCTTACGCCACTACACTTAATACTTGTGTACTTACTGTATACTTTTGTACTTGAGTAATATCATTTTAAAGTAAGAGAGTAATTTCATTGAAGTGTAGATCTGAAGTACTGTCTGGATCCACGGTGGAGGTCTGTGAGTTAGATCTGCATCTAGTTAGATATAACCAGAGGTGGACAGTAACAAATTAAATTTACTTGAGTATTGTACTTAAGTACAGTTTTTGAGAATCTGTACTTTACTTAAGTAGTATTTTTAGGGGTAACATCTAAAAGTTAAATATAATACTTTTTACTCCACTACATTTCTAAAAAAGCAAAAGTAACTTCTGCAGAGAAATTGTCTTAAAACTGAAAGACAACTGACTTACTCCCTAAAGATAATTATTTACTACATAATACTACTACTATTTGCCCTCGGGAACTAAAAAGAACCTCTGGACACAATCTGGAAGAGATTTAGCTTTTGCTTTGAACATTATTTGCAAAATTCTATAATAAATCAATTTAAAAATGATGGATTAGTATGATCATAAAACCCAGCCTTATTTATAATACGTATGGTTTGTTTTTGCTGCAGAACAATCTTATCTACGCAAGTTTTTTTATAAGTTTCATAAGTACTTTGAATACTTAAGTCATTTTGAAAGCACATCCTCCAGTACTTTAACTCAAGTAAAAATTTGACTTACCAACTTTTACTTGTATTGGAGTAATATTTGACCTGGATGATCTATACTTTTACTCAAGTAATGAAGTTGACTTTGTCCATCACTGGATATAAAAGCTCTCTATGTTACCTCCTGCTTCACTGTGACCCTCACTAATCAAGTCCTAAGTCCCCGTAATGGCCGACAGATTCTCATCAGTGTAAATCTATACAGTGAGAGTGAACCGGCCACACATGTCCCGCGCGTGTTCCACTGTCCAGGAGATTGCGGCGCTGTGGTCTTGGCTTAGGAGCTAATCATCGGGCTTAACCTCCTCCATGCTGCTGCTGCTGCTGCTGCTGCTGCTGGCCCGGCTCTGCATTGACCCAATTCCCAAGACTTAGGTTTACAAGACTTCACACAGCTCCTCCTACAGTGCACGGACTCTTTGACTTTCTGCGCTGTACCCAAAGTGTTGGACAGGACGTAGACAGAGGCAGATGATGTTTATGAGGCAGCCAGATTTATTTCATGAGAGTAGACGCAGCAGTTTTTTGGAGCTGCTGTGTTGGATGTTTCATTGTCCTTCATGAATAACAGGAGGTCAAAACTGACTCGTACTTCCTGGATCTTTCAGACTCCGGGCTTGCAATTAAGAGATGGGGGTCAAAACATTTCTATCAGAGTACAAAACTGATGCTTAGTTGTCCAAATATTTTCTGTTAGGGGGTTCTGGGAGTCTGTGCCAGTAGCTTTGGGCATGAGGCGGATGATGATGATTAGCATTTCTAACGCAATTCTGTTGCTTTTATGCGAGCAACAGCTTATAGTAAACTCATTATAAGCAACATTTAGACAAAGAGCTCGTGTATAAAAATGCAAATGAATAAATCAGCTACTTTTTTGCTATGTTTATGAAGCAGATGACGTCAAGCTGAGAAGTCAGGCAGCAGGTTTTGACCATTATTTTTCCAACTTGTGCAGGTTATGAATACAGTACATGCAGTGCAAAGTAAAATCTTGCCTTTCCTCTGCTTTTTTGGCAACTTTAAACTCTTGCTGTATTTATAATTACGCAGTGTGTGGTTTCTGGCAATCATCACAACAATAGTAAATTGTGTTTTTATAGACTTGGCAAAGTGGAGCTCTTTCTTTGATTAGTTACATTTCAAGGGCTGTCAATTAGGCCAAAAAATAATTTCCTTTAGCCATGAGTACAATCATAGAATAAAGGGAATTCCTATTTTATCTCTGACGTGTTTTGTTTTGTTTTTTGCCAGTGTTGGTTTTCTTGTTGGTGAGTTTTTGTTTTGTGAGTGTTTTGTTTTTCTATAAACAGAGACATGAACAGATTTTTTTATAATAAAAGGCCACTAATGGGCTAAAGAAGAAATCATTGGTTTTTGGTGTGGATCCAGATCATTGCTTGGATCCAGGGTTTAAAAGGATTCTTTACCAATGCGAGATAGTGCCAGTTTTAAGTATAAGTATAAGTGCTTCTAGTTCATTCATTGTCTTACCTCAACCTTAAATAACTCCCAATGTTGTTAATCATTTTACTGTGTGTAGCCTTTAGGAATATCGACTCCTGCAAGGATCTAATTAATCTTTGTTCGTTTTGTTTTTTTCATTCAGTTTTTTTAGCGCACACGACTAAATGTAAGATAAATGTAATTAGTGTGTAAGTGTGTATTAGTAGCTGGCATTAGCGTGACCTGGGGATCCCTGGGTTGCACCGTCTGGTCTTTCAATAAAACCTGCTAATACTAAACCCTTACAATCTGGCTTTATGGGGATTTTAGGAACAGCAGAGATGCAGCATTCAACACTGTACAGTAAAGAAAGAAAGTATTAATGTAAAAAAATGAAAAAGAAAGAATACACAAAATGTGCTGCCGTATAGCTCAGTTGGTAGGGCAACTACAGCCTGCCTCAGTGTCATGGGTTTGAGTAAATGCTCTTTCCATTGAGCCACAAAACTAAATCTCACAATGGTAAAGAGTCTACTAATAATCTGTTCTTTTAGTGAATGTCATTCTTCTGTCCGCATCTTAAAATGTGACAGAATCCCTTAAAACACTCCCATCCTTTGCCCATGACTGACCTGAAAGGAAATATATATATATATATACAATTATCAAAGCACTTTTGAATAGTTAACAGATATTGTTTCACACCTCACTATCACTTTTGCACAGTACTTTTTATCAGCTGCCATGTGTTATTCTCAAGAGGACACAATGTACACAAATCCACAACAAAGCCTGTTTAGCATGGCGCGTGCATAGTGCGACTGAGGCAGTAATTAGTGTGGAGGTGGAGCTCTTTGGTGACAGATGGTGACAGGGAGAGAGCCAGTTTTGGATTGACTCGGCTGGTTTTTGCAGGCACATTCAAGCACACGCGGCTCTTTGTAATACCACTTTATCCAGGTCTGGTAACAACACAGATGGCTAAAAGTAACTGGGGAATCCCGCCGAGCGCTCGAGCTGCTCCCCTGACGCAACTGCATTTCACCTGCACTCTGCTGCCTATGCTTGTTTACATGCAGTTGGTTTCCATAACTCATAAATATTATTTTGGGTGGTGTTCTCTCTAAAAGGGCCTCGTCTTTAATGAGTGTGTACATGTCAAACTGTAACACCAAGCTTTTAGTTACATGTGGCTTGTAGTGTTGCTTAGGCTTTACATTTTTACTTTTTCATATAATACTGAGGAATTAACAGTATCTCTGTATCTGCTTAATCAAGACTGAAAAGCAAATGTTAAATGTCTAATAAAATTGTAATTACTCTACACTGTAAAAAAAAAAAAAAAGTTGCAAAAACTCAAGGCAACAGGATCCCTTAAGACTTTTTAGTTTTGGGGCCAACTCAAAATCTCAAGTGTTCAACAACTAATATTTTTTGTTCACCTAATTTAACGTTCATATGGCTAAAAACTTTTAATTTTAGGTTTTACTCACTATCATTATTTTTTTTTAATCTCATCTTACAGCCAACTGACTATCCATTGTTCAGAAAAAGTTGTAATAAAATTGAAAAAAATTGTTTTGTTAAATTCAGTATATTGAGTTTGTATTATCATCGATAATAATATTACTTTTTCTGAACAATGGATAGTAAGTTGGCTGTAAGATGAGTTTAAAAAATAATGTTAGTGAGTAAAACTTAAATTGGAAGTTTTTAGACATATGAACGTTAAATTGAAAAAAAAAAAAAAAAAAAGTTGAAACTTGACATTTTGAGTTGGCCCCCAAACTCAAAAACCTTATTATTATTATTATTATTATTATTATTATTATCATTATTATTATTATTATTATTATTATTATTATTTATTATTTTTTTTTAATTTTATTTACAGCATATAGTATTGGGATAATACCTTTAGAAAATGCAATGTTCAATGAGGAAACAGTAGTTGTAAAACAATGTGTATAATCTTATCTTTTGGGATTCTGTACATTGGCAATTCCCAAAGTCAAGAGTGTAGTGTTGCAGTTTCCTTAAATATCAGAAAATCCCTCAAAAATAAAACTTCACTCTATTCAAAATATTGTGTCATGTTTTTCTCAATAGATTTCTATAAAAACAATACAAAAACACAGACTGCTGACTAAAAATGCTTCAAAGTAATATTTATTTTTACAAGTATATAACTGTAATTCATTTCAAGCCAATTCTTTGTGGTCTTTTCAGGTCTTTGTGCCAGGTGCCCTTCCTGACACAGTATTTTCCATTTATCCAGGCTAATGTTGGGCACGTATTGTGAATGGAGTTTTTGTGTCATGTTAGGGAATCAAACCCCAGACCACCTGCACTAAAGGCTGGAGAACTAACCACTTCACTGAAGGGGAGACTAAATGCATGAACAGAAAAGCTGCAGGTCACTTCTCTTGCTTCCACTCACTAAAAGCACACACATGTAATCAGTCAGCAGCCATTCACCTTAAAAACACTGTTATAAGTAGATTGTTGTTGCTCATGCACTTTAACTTATTTCGAGGGTTGCTTGATATAACAACATTACACAAAGCTACTTAAAATGTACAAAAACACTCACCTAAAAAAACAAGTTATGAAATTTAGCCTGCAATCCAAACAGCTCGGACTGATTTCTGTGCAAACTGATTTGAATGAGAGGTTCAAGACCCACTTCACAGCTAAGTATGTGAATGGGTATAGCAGATATATGTCAAGAAAGAAAGAAAAAATACAGCAAAAATAAAAAAAAACATAAAAAAAAGGCATAAAGGCAACAAGATCCCTCAAGATTTTTTAAGTTTTGGGGCCAACTCAAAATCTAACGTTTTCAACAACTAATATTTTTCATTTATTTAATTTGTTCTTATGTCTAAAAACTTTAAATTTTATGTTTTACTCACTATCATCATTTTTTAATTCATCTTACAGCCAACTGACTATCCATTGTTCAGAAAAAGTTTTATTGTTTTGCTGAATTTTGTATGTTTTCTTTTTTTTATTATCAATAATACCTTTTCTGAACAATGGATAGTAAGTTGGCTGTAAGATGAGTTAAAAAAAATAACGATAGAGAGTAAAACTTAAAATTGAAAGTTTTTAGACATATGAACAAATTAGGTGAACAAAAAATATTAGTTAGAAAACTTGTGAGTTTGCTCCAAAACTCAAAAAATCTTGAGGGATCCTGTTGCCTTGAGTTTTTGAGTTTTCACAGCAATTTATTATTATTATTATTATTATTATTATTATTATTATTATTATTATTATTTACAGTGTATCAGCTAGACCCATTCATATTCTTAGCAGTGTAGTGGGTCCAGTTTCCACAGAAATCAATCCTACCTACAATTTTAAGTTTTTAGACATATGAACATCAAATTAGGTGAGTAAAACAAAAAAAACAAAAATTTATTGGTGAAAACCTTTTGAGTTAACCCCAAAACTCAAAAATCTTGAGGGATTCTGTTGCCTTGAGTTTTTGACATTTAGAGAATTACGCACCTCATCTATTTTGCAGCACTATATCACATAAACCTTCTCAGTAGATACTTGTGTGTTTGTCTTGTTTGTTTTGACACTGCAGGGGGCACAGTGTGCAGTTGAGCAGATGATCCGTGCTGCCCTATAATTAGTTGGGCACACACTGTATAACTCTGAGCTCACGCCTCGCAGAGAGAGGAGCCTGTGGACTCTTCAAATGAAGTGCCTGCATCAGATCAAGTAAAGCGCTTTAGCATTGATCACTGCTAATATTAAAGCAGATGTTGTGTGCCGTCTGCAGCTGATTAAGCTCTTCATACACACATTTACAAAACATGACTCTGATTCGGTGTTTCTAAGAATAACTAGGTCTCTGTGGCTTCCTTGATGCATTTTTAATCTCATGCACTCTCGTTCTGTTTCCACTATTTTCTGTAAAAACTTTGCACTGGTTAAGACAATAAACACGGGCAAATTATGTTGTATAATTAGCTCATTGTCTAAGTCTAAAGTTTACCTCTGGTTTGGACTTGGATTTAGATAAGGGTTAGTCTGGACGTTTTACTTATTGGTATTAGATAATATTGGCAGCAGTAAGTCTAAATGGTGTAATAAATAACAATATTCATTTGAGCTGACAGCTAGACCCCAGTTTTTCTTTGGTCATGTGCTGGTAAAGTTTGGCGTGTCCTGGTTTAGTCTTAGTTTTCTACATTTAGTCCCTGATGTGAGCCATGCCTACAGTGCATCTTTGGTTTGGACTTGTCTTAGTCCCAGATTAGATTTAGCTCAGGTTACTGTGTGTTGTGGTTGTCTAGTCTGGGCGTTGACCCAGCATTTTGCCCATTAAGTTAAGTCTCAGTTTGGTTTAGCTCTAGTTTAAGTCTGGTTTACTCTACACTTTAAGACTTTGATTGGATTTGAACACAATTTAGTCCCAGTGTAAGATATTGGTATTATTTTGGCGTTCCTCCGGCATTATGTCTCATTATAAATCCTTGTTAAGAATTAAACAATGGCTACACTGAATCCTAGTAATGATCTGGGTATGGATCAGGTTCACATTAGTTTGTGTTTAGCCTCAGTTTAGTTCTTGTTTAGTCTTGATTAGGGCTGGGTAGCGTTATAACATTACCTTTGTGGTATTGAAAGAAAAGTGACAAAAATAATTATTCAATGCCAAATTTCAATACTTAGTGGGACCTTTAATGTTCTTTTGCATGTATGAATCAAATAAATAACAGAATAAATCCTACGAACTACTGCTTTTAACTTACAGCTATGAATTTTGCTCTAAAAATTGGTCTTTTATTCAGTGTTATTGCATTTTATGGTTATAGAAGATCAATTAGCACAACATAATAGTGTGAACACCTCAAAAAGTATTGTAAGTGGGACAAGGTTTCACCCCAAAAACACACATTTTGCAAAGTAATGTCTTTATTAATTGGAATAAAAAAGTTGAAATAGAAAATAATCAAAGCTCTCAGTCTGCATTTTCTCAAAACTATCCAGCACCAAGCCAAGCGTACAGCCCTGTCCTGAAAAACATGAGGCAACAACACACCAACCATATACTCAACTTCATCAAGATGGGATGCCCACACATATTTAATCTACATTTTACACAAGGAATAGTGGCCATTCTTACCTTCTAGTTCTTAACTTGAATCCTCCTTCTAAGTTCCACTGAGCACCAATGAAAAAGAGGGACCATATCTTAATAAGTGGGACAGAGGGACAGATGCCTAAATGACTGTGCGGAACAACCAAAAGAGGGACAGGTGGTTACCTTACATCATAGGTATCAGAAAAAGTATCGCTACTGGTATCAAAAAACAGATATCAATTAAGTATGGGTACCAAAAAAATCTGAACAGTATCCAGCCCTAGTCTTGATTTAGTCTGGGATGATTCCAGTTTTGTAAATTTAGTTATAATTGGAGCCATGCTTTAAGACAACTCTACTGACAATAGCACAGTAAGGAGGGACACAGACTTTGCCGCCATAACAGTTGCTGTGTGCTTACATCTACACAGCCCGTGATATTATCCAACATCTGTCTGCGCTGACCTCGTTGCGCCTGTGATCCATCTCGCAGCTGAAGCCTTCCCACTGAGACTGTCTTACTTACATCTCCTCCATCAAAACCATCCGCATCCATTACTGTAAAAGCCCTCACCGTCACCAACGTCTCCACAGTAACCACCTATTTTTGCCTTTTGTTACCACGAGTTGAGTCATTTCTAGCTTTCGTCAAGTATCCTTACGCAACCATAGATGCTTTTTCTATACTGCCATCCAACACTTGGCGCTTTAATCGTGTACAGTGCGTCGGCCTGCTGTCACATATACACCCAGGAAGTTGAGTCACATACATATTCACACGTATAGACAAGGCCTACGTGAATCACACTCCTTTTCCTTTTTTTTTTTTTTTTTTTTTTTTTTTTTTTTCAAGCACATTAACAACAACAACACATGCAAAGGCAGAAATGTGGAGAAAGACATCCAGATGGAGGATTAGCCATGGCATTTGCCTCAGAAACGGGGCTTTATGCGTCACGCTGGCGTCATTCTTCAGTGTATAGCTGAATGTTGACGACATGATAATATAGTCAAGAGAGAGGGGAAAGGGATGCTGCAGATTGGTGCGCAACGCCATTACAGACCGAGCGAGCGACCACCCTCGAGTCTGTATGTGTCTCTGCTCCGGTTCATTCATAAATACCAGAGGATCGCCATCTCACAGCGCTGCCATCATTTCTCACAGTCCCCCCGAACCCCAGACGCCCCCTCCTCCTCCTCCTCCTCCTCCTCCTGTTCCTCTTCGGCTCCTTCGCCTGCGCTACTCTTCAAAGCCATACGATAATCCTCGCATCTCTGCCCTGTCCCTGCCTCTTCCCTTGCCAATATGGCTGTTCTTGTATAAAATCTCTATACATACAGTTTTAGGGTGAAAGCAGCCAGAACAACACGGATAAAACAAAAACGATGGCGCAATTTGAAGATTATTTATCACGAGAATGACAGAATACAAGGCGCCAGAGCGCACGGCAGCGTTTCGGCACAGATTGAGCAGCCGCGTTGTTAAGCATCCTCTCTTGTAAAAAAATAAAAAAAAATTAAAAAAAAAAGCAAAAGCGTACCTGGTTGAGGAGAAGAAGAAGAAGTCGAGCTCCGGCTTCAGACTCAGTCCTCAGTTCAGACGAATGACAAACACACGTTCAGCATTTTACTCTGATCATGTAGAGGGCTCATGTCCGATTTTTTTCCCAACAACACCAAGAAGAACCACAGCAGGCTTCGGCTCGGCAGACTCTCTCTCCTGCTTCCTCTCTCCGCGCAGATAGGACGTGGGAGGGAGGTGCTATGCCCTCTCCCTTTCTCCGTCCACACTTCTTCAGTTTAGACACTTCCTGATGGTTGGATGCCAGCAAAAAATAGACTATTTAATACTTTTATATCCACTATCGATCCACAATCCTCCTAAGGTGCCAAATATACTGTGATTTTACGCACAATACTCACTAAATGTGCGGCTAAAATTGAGTTATTTTTACCTTGTGTTGTGCAAGTTTATAAAAGCTTGGACTTTTTGGACATTGTTTGATTAAGCTGTGTATACAATTAGCATCATTAGTATGGTTTTATATTAATTACCTATACCGTCCTAACAAAAAGGCATCTGTTAAAAAAAAAAAAGTACAACATATCAATTAAATAAAGTCGTTGGTCTGAAGGAAAAACATATTTTAGTCGTAGTAGTAATAAAGTAGAAGAATAAAACTACAATGAGGGATTCTCCTTAAGTTCTTACCTGTTATCCCCAAAATGGCGACCCCTAGCAGCTCTCCTGTACTTTGGCTTCAA
The DNA here is from genome assembly GCA_020698575.1 of Bostrychus sinensis. NCBI lineage: Eukaryota > Metazoa > Chordata > Actinopteri > Gobiiformes > Eleotridae > Bostrychus > Bostrychus sinensis. Next base: position 10,350,976 of record CM036258.1, read on the forward strand.
ACTGGGATGGTTTCATGTGGAGCCCGGGCGATCACGTGGGCAATCACGTCTCCAATAGTCTGATTCAGCACCAAGGACAGCACCCGTATTGGATTTCAGCACTGAAGGAAATAAGGGCGAGCGTTCATACATATATCACTGACGCATTCATGTAAAGAAAACAGATAAATTACTATACAATGGGATTATTAAACAGTAACTGAGTGAATGTCGAGGTTGATAATCCGGGAAGTAGACGTGCGTGGTTCTGTGACGCCCGTTCACAGATACACACTTAATATAGTTGTTAGTTTTTTGTTTTTTTTTCCGCTACAGTGACGACTAACTGTGAATAAAATGTTCCCTGGTGCTCATAAATAATCATTGTTGGAGCCAGCCTTGTTTTGTGCTGTGGTTGTCTGTACGTGACGGTGTGTGTGTGTGTGCGTGTGTGTGTGCGTGTGTGTGTATGTGACTGTAAGTGACTCACCCTTTAGACGGCGTAGTGTTTGTCCCCCTCTGTTGGCGAAAAACACTGAACTGCAGGTTTGTGCGGCGACGGAGGGGCCACAGACAGAGCAGACGCGGTGTTTACAAGTAGCATCGATCGAGTCAGTGGCGGGGATTATGACTTAAAGATCAGAGGGGAAAGGGATAATGCTGGATTAGATTTCAAATAGTTTATTGTTTTAAATGTGGAATAGAGATTTAGGGCCTGTTTTTAATCAAAAGAAGAAGAAGAAGATTCAAGATTCTTTATTGTCAATTTCTCTATACAGACGCACAGCAGAATTAAAATGCCATTTATGCTCTCTATGCTTCCTACAGTGTTTTAACATGCAATAAGATAAAAATAGACAAAAAGTAAATAAAACTGATAAAAAACTGCAATTAAATACAAAATATGTGTCAGAAACAACATACACTAAACACAAACTAGACAAAACCTATGTGCAGAAAACAGTAACTATGATAACAGTGCAAAGACATCAGCATAGTGGTGCAAATACAGCAGCAGAAAACAAACAAGCTCAAATAATCACTAGATGCAACATGGGTTATGGTTTACACAGTTCTAAAAATACAGTGTCCATACTATAAAGTCGAATGTTTTAAGTCTTGTCTTTTCATTTTCTGTCTTTTAACTCGGTGTGAATTGTGTGATCCTGTGTCTTTTAAAGTGTATCTTTTATATTTTATACTTTTTTATTGTTATTTTATTGTATTGCTCTTACTTGGTTTTACTGATTCTTATTATTTTAATGGGGACTGGTGAAGCTAAATGGAGTAATTTATTGTCATTTATTGTTTTATGTGCAGCACTTTGGAAACGGTTTGTCTTGTTTGTAAAATGTGCTATACAAATGGGTTTGGATTTGGTATATTTGCAGGCAAAGACTTCAAAGACTAAAGTAAACCTAAATCAGGACAACCCCAGGACTATACAGAGGGATGGGACACTAAAGAAGGACAAAACAGGACTAAACCAGAACTCAATCAGGGAAAAAAATCAGGCCTAAAACCAGAAATAAACCAGGAATTAATCAGAACTAAAATAGGTCAAAACCAGGTCAAGCCAAGACTAAACCAGGATTAAACCAAGGCTAAAACCAGAACTAAACAAAGATCAAACCAGGACAAAGCTGGGTCTAAACCAGGATTAAACCAGGTCTAAAACCAGAACTCAACCAGGAACAAACCAGGTCTAAATCAGGACTAAACTCGGTCTAAACCAAGTCTAAACCAGTAAAAAAATCTGGCCTAAAACTAGGAATAAACCAGTAACTAATCAGAACTAAACCAGGTCAAACCAGAACTAAATCAGGTCCTGGGGATACACAAAACCAAAAAGGTTGGGAACCACTGGCCTAGAGTACTTGCTGCCTCTCCTGCTCCATACTGGTAAAAAAACATACAAACCCAGGTGCATGCTGGTCCTACCTGTGCCACCTGCTCTTGTGCACTGCTGCCCATGGCCTAACCCAAACTAACAGACATACTAGTAAAGAAAAAGAAATACAACAAAACAGATTCATTGCTAAATCCAAAACAATAAACTAAACAAATGAATTGCTATGGAAAAGTAAACAAAGATAAACAAAGCAAATACTAATCAGAAAATAATTAAACTAAGACAAATGACTCCTACAGAAATAATCAAATCATACATAAACTATTTTTTGGAGTTGGAGAAATGGAAATGGTGGCAATGTTTGGGAGTGGCATAAATGGTAGATGTTGGTTAGATGTTTTGGAGATGGTTTGGACAGGTACAGAGGAGAAATAGTCAGTATATTGGTAGAAGGATGCTGGGGTTAGAGGCCTTAGAGGAAGACCAAAGTGAAGATTTATGGATGTAATGAAAGAGGACTTGAAGTTAGTTAGAGTGAGAGAAGAGGATGGAGAGCAGATTATTGGATGTGGCCAATCCCTGCTTAGAAACAAGGTACTACTGTGTGCCTGGTATTTGTCAGCACACTCCCAATTTGGAAAAGCAAGACAGATGCAATTACACCAGCTTTGTGTAAATGAGCGGCTGCTTGTGGTGCTAGTAAACACTCAGAAATACACTTTAGAAACTGCTGTTGGTGCAAGAACCTGTGTGTGGCTGCTCTCTGAACCTCAAACAAACGGCAGCGTGAATATCTTCTATGAAACACTTGCATTGAGAAATATTAAGCATTCAAACTCACTTGTTATTGGCCGCTGCAGTGGCCTAAGTAGCAAAGAATACAAATATCAAAAGCAATACAAGTCTAAAAGCGAGTGTTTCATTTCTTTTTGACTTCATCTCTCTATTTATCAGTATTTTCAGCTGTGGTGATAAGCCATGACAAGCCAACGCTCAATACAAGAGCCTTGAACAAAACACTGCGCGGCACAATGCAGTTATTGGCTTGGTGCATGGAGTTTCTATTTGATCAATAACTTGTCGGGCAGCAGCTGCTCAGTCCACACATAACAAATCCAGCAGACGCTAAAATGCACAGCGGTCTTCCCTTCCCCTCGGCGTATAGTGTGGATCCCGGCGAAGGCGCTGTCCACCATTTCCCCGTGTATTATGTCCAGTGCACAGACACAAAGGGCCCTCCATTCAGGGGCCCTGAAGCGTGAACACTGAGCCACACACAGATTAAAGAGCGGGTGGTTAGACGGTCTGAATGCCCGTAAATGCACCACGGGACGGCGGGTCAAAAGATCAAGTGGATGGGATCTGTGTGGCAGGAGAGATGTGTGTTGCATCTGCAGCTGCCAAAGGGTCACTTTCACCAAAGATTAGCCAAATGTTAGAGGCTCAAAGATGCAAAACACTAAAGTAAACACTAAAATTTGACTGGACAATAGATTTCAGTAGTGTCTAATAGTAGTGTCACAAAATAACTGCAGTCTGTTTGGGGAAAAGTAAAAATCCATAGAAGCCTTAGACGCCATAGAAGACTTATTGGGAAATTTCTTGCCAAGAGTAGACAAACTGAGCACTACTGAAGGAGAAGCACATTCATGTTTCTTTTCAAGCACATATTCTTGCATTAAAGGAATTTATGCATCAACTTTTGTTTCATAAAATCATCATTTGACAATTTTCCATTAGTGATGTCCCTCCAGGGCTGCCGTAGATACTTAATTCTTGTGCACCACTGAGAACAAATGTCCTTTTAATTTTTTACCCCCCCCCCCCCCTTTTCTATGAATTTTGGCTCAGGTGTTTATTTTATCACAAATGTTCATATAAACACAAATCTAATATTACTTAATTTTTATACTCTCATTTTTTTATGTTGGTCCTGTTAAGTAACACAAGTGTCCATGTCACAAATCATAATAGAAATAGTCTACATTCATATTTTTTTACACTTTTTTACATAAATCTTTTAATAAACTTCTGCCCTGACCATAAAAAACAAATATTTAATTATTTTATTATGTGATTTTTTTGTAGTAGGAAAAAGTTGTTACTGTTAAGTGACACATTAATATCTTTTTCAAAAATCTTTTTGTCAACTTGTGCCCTGTTGTGCAAAAAAAGTACAAACACACATTAATGTATACAATTTTTATGATGTAACAACGTAATGTGAGACTTAACTAAATACAAAATATGATCTAGTGCAGTAAACATAAGAAATGTAGACGCTTATTACTAGGTTAGGTACAGTTTGTTAAAGTAAAGTACTGTTTGCAAGCAACAAATTAACTTTTATTTCTTTTCAGATGGAGCCACCTAACAAATGTTTTCTCTAAAAACAAAGAAGTGCATTGAAAGCTTGTAGTATGGTCACTAAACACAAAAAGTTATTAGTTTTCAAATAAAGAGATGATGAAAATAAGAGAAATGCATCACTGAATCTTAGTTATCATTGTCTAAGCCTACATCTGCAAACTGATAATTGGATGTGTTCACAGCTGTTCAATCAGACAGTTAAAGATGGTTTTTATGATGCGCGAAATGAATTATAAAGTTCCCCAAAGCACTGGAGGATAGATGTAGCAACAACTGTTCACCGCCGCATTTAAAAGGAAAAAGAGGAAAAAAAAGAAAAAGAGAACTAAATCTGCAGAGGTTAGGGATCTAAAAAAGCTATTTCCTCCTGTGTCTCCTGCCACAAAAAAACAATTAAAGGAATCTGACGCGTGAACGGTGTAATTCAGTGCAAATAAAATCCCATTTACCACATTGCGAAGACTGACACTGCTCGGACAGAAAGAGAAACAGAGCAAACAACACACAATTCTCCAGTTATTCATATTCCAGTTTTATTATTATTACTTTGTTAAGATGATAAATTAAGACATACAAAAGACAAAGACTGTCCAGTTACAGAGAAATCCTTCATAAAACTTCATTGGACCTTTAATGCTGCTTGGCACATGTCAGAAAAAGGCTCTTTCACAGCACAAAGTTTTAATTATTATACTATTACTGAATATGAAACATGACGTTTAAAACATGTTTAAGGCAACATCATATTTCAAGTGTTCTTTAAAGTTACAGGTCACTAATGGCTCAGCTCGTTGTAAACCTAAATAATTCACAATATTGAGTACCCGACCAGTGTTACCAAACTTGCAGGCTTTCAGTCCATTCATATTGACGACCAAAGACAATAAGGTCATTAAAAAAAAGAAAAAAAAAAGAAAAAAAAAAGTCATGTTTTTATTAATTGTCATTGCAAGTACCAACAGTGGTCAAGTGAAGGGGCTGAGCAACCAAAACTTTTATTTATTTCTTTTCAGGAGTGCAGCACTGGGGGGAGATCCTCATTCGTCACAAAAAGGAAAAGAAACAACAACCTCACACACCCCTCCGTCTTCTTCACTGGTTTTTCTCGTGGCTCAGAGCTCGGTTAACAGCTGAAGGAAAAAACAAAGATGAAATATAAACACTGCACTGTTATGAATGAGCACAAGGCATGTATGCAATCAGAATAATGTGAAATCTAGGGTGTTTCTCATTTGCCAGGATCCTTCCACCGGAGTCGGCCCCTCAGAAACAAAGCCGAGTTTCCTGCCAACGCCGCATCTGAGTGCTTTTGGAACATGCTCGGGAGTGTGTGTCACGTGATCAAATACTGCGTGTTAAAAACATGGAGCTATAATAAAAAAACAACATCTTTACAAGTGGAAAGGAGTCAGACAGCAGACTGTGAACATGTTTTTGTAGAGTGTCCTCATGTATCAGCATTTTGGTATGAGAAAAATAAAGATCTTACAAAAACACTTAGAAAATATGTCATATTAAACAAAATCATTACATATCATTAGCAGAATTTATTCCTATAACAAAATGTACATCCAAATAAGTTAAATTTAAATAATCAGAAACAGCAAAAACTATTAGACTATTTTAATAATGACTTTCCTTGATGCAGAGCCCTAAAATGTGCTTTTTAAAACACGTCTCTTCCTGCACTGTGGGGAACACCAGTATTATTTTCTCTTGTTTGGACTTATATTATATTTAAGTTTGTCTTAATTGTTAATCAAAAGTTGGTTGCAGTGCATTGTGGGCAATTTGCAGCGAGGCCACAGAGGAGCCACAGGTGCATCCTTCGTGCATCCTTCGTGCATTAGCAAAACGGAGACGAGCTCTGGAGGACGTGAGGGATTTAAGGATTTGGAACAGCACCCTGCGAGGCATCCTGGCAAATGAGAAACACCCCTAGTTTCCTTACCTTCCTTTGTGACAGTCTCAGTCATGCTCTTGGCCTTCGAGGTAAGATCGTTGACCATATTGTCCATGGCAGCCTGGTGTTTCAAGAAAAATGGCCGGATCATGCGCCTGTACAGGATCTCTGAGCCGTTCCAGGTCACGGGAGCCATGCACCAAATCAGGAACAGACACTGAGAGCAGATGAGAGCGGGGGTGTGTTAAAATACTTCTTAATCAGAGAAATGAACATGTATAAAATTAGACTGCCAGGCAGCCTACTGGTCAATCAATTGCTCAAATTGTCATTTAACAAGCACATTTGTCAGTAATGATTTTGCATCACTGGGAGCGCATTCAACACTAACAACATTTTTGCACACATTATTAAAAAAAAAATAAATCTATGTTTTGAAAATATTCATTCATCTTCTTCCAATTATTGTCGTTAGGTGTCACAGTAACTTTGGGCCTTAGGCAGGGTACGCCCTGGACAATCACAGGCCTGACACAGAGGCTTACACAGACATACAACCATTCACTCTCGGCAATTCTGGAGTCACCAATTAACCTAACAGGCTTTAAAAATGTTGCTTTTTTCTTTTTCCATTTAGCTCTCATAATTAAATGGGCAAATTTTAGTTTTATATGAGTTTTCTACATTTCCCAGTAATGAACACAACATGCCTGGTGGAATTATAATGAGGCAATTAGTCAGAGCAGCTTAATATTTTGTGCTAAAATGCAAACCTCCGCATGAGTCAGAGTGTGCCACTGAATAAAAACTTAGAAAAGGCTAAACCGGGGTTGATCTAAAGACAAAATCAATATTATCTCTCAAAACGAATATAAAGAGTAGTTAAGACATTAGGCAGAACAAAGCCACTCTTGTGACTTTGACTTGTGGCTCTTACTAACGCACCTTGCCAGCGTAGTAGAATGGGAACCAGGAGAGGAAGATGTCAGAGAAGGCCTCTGCGATGCTGAAAAGCCCATAGACGACCCAGTAGGTGAGCCACTGTGTGTCATCCTCCTTCACGTTGCTTTCAATGGCTTTGATGCTACAATGCAGAGACAGATTGTCACCTTAGCTCAGTAGTCAGCAGTAACTCAAAATGTCTGTTAGTCATCTTGTTGACAGTTCCACATTCATAATTATCACTTCAACGCTATAAACACAAGTGCAGTGTAATCTAGAGACCATTTCTTAACTCATACATTTGAAGAGGGAAGATTTTTAAGAACAGTAGTCCATTATACAGCACCAGGGCTGGGCACTGTTCAGATTTTTTTGATACCAGTACTTAAATAATACCTGGTTTTCGTTACCGATACCTGGGCGATACATTTTCTGATGCCTATGGTGAGCTAATTTATCTTCTACAAACATAAAAGACAACATTACTGAATAAAAGACAAATTTTTGGAGCAAAATTCTTAGCTCTAAGTTAAAATCAGTATATAGTTTGTGTAGTTTGTATGATTCATTCTATGTTATTTATTTGATTCAAACATGCAAAGGAACATTAAAAGTCCCACTAGGTATTGAAACTTTGTTATCGAATAATTATTATTTTTTTCGATAGCAATAGTATTGTAACATTTCTTTCGATATCACAAAGGTATTGTTTAACGGTACCCAGCCTTATACAGCACATAATTAGCCTCCTGTCTGTCTATCCTGCCTACCAGTTGAAGCTTATACACTGCTTGGCCAAAAAAAAAAAAAAAACCAAACAAACAAACAAAAAAAAAAAACAACAACAACAAAAAAAAAAAAACCAAAAAAACAGTCACACACTAATATTTAGTTGGACCGCCTTTAGCTTCATTCGCTGTGGCATCGCTACGATAAGATTCTGCAATGTCACAACATTTATTTCCGTCCAGCGTTGCATTCATTTTTCGACAAGATCTGGTATCGATGATGGGAGAGTCAAACCACTGCCCAAGTCTTCTCCAGCACATCCCAAAAATTCTCACTGGGGTTAAGGTTTGGACTCTTTGGCGGCCAGTCCATGAGTGAAATTGATGTCTCGTGCTCCCTGAACCACTCTGTCACATTTTGAGCCCAATGAATCCTGACATTGTCATTTTGGAATCTGTGCCATCAGGGAAGAAAAAAATCCATTGATGGAGTAACCTGGTCATTCAGTACATTCAGCTGACCTCATTTTTTGGCCACATAACACTGCTGAACCTAGACCCATGCAGGAATTATCCAATGGGAGGCTCTTACCTACGTATTTGCTTAGTTAAATCCAGGTGGTGACTTTTTTTTGGGCCAGGCAGTGTATTTTTACTAACTGACCAAAACTTTATAGATCAGAGCTTTGGTTACACAACACTTTCATGTTTGCAACCAACACGTACGAGAAATAAGCGGGATAGACGAAGCCAATGAGGTTGCAGAGCAGCGAGGCGCCATATCCGAAGAGAAGGTACAGTCCGACAAATCCCAGGATGCCTACAGAGAAAATAGAGGCAGAGAGATTAAACTGCATCCATTTACAACAGATGACAAATATTTTGAATGTGTAGGAGCAGGATGTCTGAACAGGGCAGTGCCGGGAAAGGAGGAGCATTAACCTAAGTCTTAACCAAACAATGGTTCAGTTTTTCCAGGAGATTCTAGAAGTATGAGCCTCACACAGCGCTGCAATAACTTAAACTTTAGCATGTCGGCTAAGTGAAAGATTCCTGGGATGTGTAACCGTACTAACCAACAAAGCAGTATACAGTATTTAGCAGTGTCTGTTTTCACATTACCGGGTCCTGCAGGGTTTCAATGGCATTTTGCAGCATTGCCTAATCCGTTGCAGCATTAAAACAGCTTGCTAGTAATAAAAGGCGAACTCGCAGATGCTGACTTCACAAAATGCTGCAGTTGGCCCAGCAGTTTTATTAGGCCATGTTATTACCATTCATTTCCATAGCTTAAACTTGCCAAGTCTATATCTAGGAAGTCATTATTTTTGAATGCCCCATATAGAGCTGTAGATAACACAGTGTAACATTCAAATGTTAAGCAAAATAACTGTATATATAAGTTGTGCAATAATAGAATGCAGCAATAAATTATGAGGTCAGTACATGGAAGCGTTAAAGACTGACACCAGCTCTTTACATCTCATTTGCTTGTCCCGGGGCATAAACAAATATCTGTGGTACCCTGAGTGTGAGGAGCCAGGGGAGAACTGCTTAACAAGGGACTTAAAAAAGTGGAGAAAATATAAAACTAATTCTGACAGTTGTAAGTGATCAGTGACAACTGACAAAATGAGTAAAATACTGTGGAGTATAATCCTACTGTTTGGGTGTATTTGTGTAATTAGATGCCAGTTACATTTGCCAACTTTAAAAGTATATCTTGTCTGGAAAATTGGCAAGTTACTCAAGTAATTAAATACAAGAGAGGGAAAAACCACTGATGTATCCCAGTAAAGTATAATTAACTTGGACTAAAAAGGTATGCGTCAACACAAAATAACAAAACCCATTATTATTATTATACTTTAACAGCTGCTCTCTTAAATCTCAAAGTTACAAAGTAGTCCGTCCTTATCTAAAAGGAAATTGTTGGCTGCAAGTTCATATTAACAAGTGCAGTACTTGAAACTCAAACTTGTTTTACTTCAAATACTGCCTCTTTACCAACAACAGTGAGACATTTTGCTTTGCTTTAGTCATGGGTTAATAACACTCTCCTTCCAAACAAGACTTTTGAAAAAACATGAAAAAAAAACATTGTGCTGAAATATCTGCATGATTCAAATATTATGTACTTGTATCTGTCCTGTGTATCAGTACCAAGTACCTACTAGTTCTTGGAAAAGTTGCTATCAGGTCAACACATTTTTAAGTTTGTTGTTCAGCTCTCATGAGCCCAACGCAAAGTTTAGCCAGAGTTTTAAACTCTTGTGGCAGGACATAAACCAGCTTTAATCAGCTCTTTGCTCTTCACACTTCCGCAGCGTGTCACAGACTTGGTGTGAACTCGAGATGTTTTCAGCAAAAAACACCGACAGCTGACAGCAACTTGACAAACAACATACAATAATACAATGAGCAAATATTTAAGAATGTCTTCACTGTGTAACCTATAATCTGGGTGGTTGTGACCAATGTGTCAAATGATTGGCCTTTAACTCACTGGACTATGTACTACTGCAGGTGGCTGTATAATTTGGCCACTGTGTTGTTTTACAAAGTGCTAAATGCCGAGTGCCGACAAGAGCAGCTGGTATTTACATAGTATTGTGGTATTTGCTTTACGGCCTATTTTGTGTTTGTCTGTGTCTGATGGAAACGTTGGAAGTACACTGGAAGAGCAGTGATCATGTGAGGGAGCTATGTGCAAGAGATCTGATGAAAGAGTGGGATTTTTACAAAACAATGAAGTTGGGACATATCAACTTGCATTAACTCATGATTTTAGTTGTAAACCTTCTCCCACTTTGTCTCCAATTGATGGATTCCTGAGTAAACTAGAGTTCACACCATTTTGTCATAAGTACAGCATGAACTCACTGAAATATAAAAGTAAGAACAGAACAACTTGGACAAGGCAGCCGCAAATAGCTTCTGGACAACAATAATCATTTAAAGTCACAATGTTTTGTAGCAGGAGAGCTTGTTTTTGAAAAATATATTCTAGTGTTGTAGTCCGAGTCCAGAGTGAACCGAGACCAAGACAAGGCCGAGACTTTCAGGGTTTAAGACCAAGTCAAAACCGAAACTTTTAAGGACCAAGACCAGGTCAAGACCAAACCGTGTAAACCAATACTAAATAAAGGGAACATGCACCAGACTCCAAAAACAGAGACCAGTCCTGTTCCTGTTTTTTCTGATGCAGAAAATGAATTGCTCCAAAATTATGAGGAACAGCATTTTCTCATAATGTTTGGTAAATAAAATCTGAGTAAATTGGATTCGAGACCATAACCGTAAAAAAAATGGTCTCAAGAGCAACAACAATATGTTTCCAAAAGTTCATTAAGCTGATTTAGCTCAAATTTGGGAGGGGGACAGTTACACTTTAGGACAGTGGCGTTATTAGGGTGCCCACCTCAAAAAGTACTAAAAGTGGGACAAGTTGTGCAATTTGGTGGGACAAGGAGGAATGAAGTTGAGAAATAAAAGCTTTGCTGTTCGACATTATCTAATTTACCAACATAATGAGTCTAAAGCTCATTTACATAAAAGATACAGCTGCTTAAAACACACATTTTGCAAAGTAACATCTTTACTGAGACTTTATTCATTGAAATAAAAAAGGCCCATGAAGAGACCGTTCCTGAAACACAGGCACAGCAACACACCAACCATATATTTCAACCCAGCAAGATATATAGTGCCCACAAATATTTATTCTATATTTTACACAAGGAATACTGCCCATACCTTGTTGTTCTTAAATCCAATCTCACTTTTAATAGGCTTAGATCTGTGGCTGTGCAGTACAACCAAAAGCGGGGCAGGTGGTCACTCTAGGTGTTGCTAATAAACACTATATAATATACACAAACACTATTCCCATCCCAATATTTAAGAGAAATGTAAACTATATTGTTTATTCTCTCTCAGGTATCAGGGAGCATTTGAGCAGTGGTAATTCTAAGCATTAGAGAAGAAAATTGAAGCAGTCTTAAAAAAGTGTGTGGCCCCCTTACTTAAAATGGTCCCTGCCCCATGATTGCTCTAATTTAGTTCCTTTCTTTCTGTGACATGTATTACTATTTGATTATTGTGGTTCAGAGTTTGTGAGGTGTAACAATTGTTGATATTGATCTGATAATGAAACATTTAAAATATAGTGCAGTCTTGCTTAGAGTGCATACTTCATTCCTATATTTGATAGAGTCTGTGACTGAAAATAGCATACCCCTGGGCTATTTGCAGAAGGGTGTTTGATCCTGACCTAACTAAGCTAAAACATGTCACATTTTCTCCAGCCTAAATATTAAACTGTGAATTTGCTGAACAAACATGAGATCAATTCTGACCCAAAACTGATTGGCTTAAAAGTAGGTCACTTTGGTTGCCATGTTTCCTGTGCTGTTGGCAGACAAAGTAGTATGTTATATCTCCAGCAGCATATTCTAGACTTTATTGACTGTGCGTAAACTCAGCTATGCCAAACACCTCAAAGCTAAACATGAACAGCTTCTAGTTGAACAACCAGTCATTCCAGAGTCCCCCTTTCCATTTTGTCTGGTACTGGATATTTGAGGACGTGACAAAAATACCCCCAGAGACAAGCTCGTACATGGGACGGCCTATGATACTATATAAAAAGGCAGTTCATTCAGCAGCAAAACACTGAAAAAAAAAAAAAAAGCCATGTGAGACAGATTATATACCAGCTCTAATCTGAAAAAGCAGAATAAAGGTCTGAGATGAATGAACTTTGGCATTCAGACTTGAGAAAGGTAATAAATGAGCAGACAGGATGTGAAAATGGATCAGAAAGGCAAATGTACCAATACTTTGCGTGGTAAAATATGAGCTAAGTCAATGTTTACTCAACTGTTTCTCTGGAAATGCAAACTTAGAAAATGCCAGTTTACTCTCATTCTAAAGTTTTCATTCAGACGTTTACTTCCTTTTTAAATCTGAATCAGCTATTGTAATTATTTTGTCTATAGTTCTGCTTGTAATAGTCGTTTGTTTCCTTTAGGTATAGTCTATTGTTTGCCACATCTCTCAAAATAACAGTGGAGCGGCATTTATCCTGCTGCTTTTTGACATAGGTGTGGTCCTTATGATTCAAGGTAAAAAAACCAAGTATCTAAGGCAGCATCAAGCAGCAATAGATTAATATTTTATTAGACTTTGAATGTTAAAAAAAATCTCAAGTGTCAGTCGGCTATAGCAACAGCACAATAGATTTACAAGTGACTGTTGTTGCATAATATTTTGTAATAGGCTCTATGAAAGACTGACTGGATTAATGTTACAGTTCAGATGTGCAAACTAATTAAATGAAATAAAGGGAACTGTAAAATATCAATGTACATTTCAGCTATTGTAGTTTTAAAGTTTCTTCAGCGTAACCAACTGGATCTTAACTCTTGATCTGAAGCTGATTGAAAACATAGGTGTCTGTAGTAAGTTATCTTCTTCTTCATCTATAAAAAGTGCTCCTGAAAATCCTTCTGGAACTTTGAAATACAAATGATACACTTTGGAAAAGTTTTGTTTAGCTTGGGCCAAAATAAACCAAAATAAACAAACATGGGCCCACATTTGGATCGCGACCCACTCTGTTTGGGGACCCACTGAGCTTAAGTTAACAAAAACAAAACGTGCAGGTTCAGAGATGTTGTTTTAGGATCTTCTTTTCAGTTTGTAGCATGCTGTGACCGTTTTAAATGTTGCAGTGTCCGGTTTCAGGGACGGTAACCTACCCGAGGCGATATACTCCCTCTTCACTCCCGTTTTTTGTTCCAGGACAGCCAGCTGATCTGTCACTAAGTTCTTCTCGTGGAGCAGTGCCACGAAGCGCTCTTTGTACTGACTCATTTTCGGGCTCTTGCAACCTGTGCGGTCAAAAACACAGAAAACAACCGTTAAACACGACTTTTGGAGGATTAATGAAGTGTTACAAGGTAGTTTTTACTGACCTCGGCTTTGTAATTAACCCCGCTGCTCTGCCGCTCGCTGGCCTCGCAGGCTCTGTGGCTGACTGTTACTGGAGTTGGTGGGCGGGGTTTGAAAATGGCAGTCGACCAATCAGAGCGCTCCGTTTGGATGACGTATTTGCAGCAGGTGATTAAAACCGTTGGAACTCCGCCGAAGAAAAGGAGTAGGCCAACAGATAACCGTTAGAGAGCGATAGGAGTTTTAAAGTGACAAAATATTAACTACACAAGCTTACTATGTTGAAAAAAGCGATGAGAGGAAATAGATTTGGATTTTATGATACACAAGAAAAGTATAGGCCATTTTATTTATCAGAGCTCAAGGAACACAGGATTTTTTCGGTTTTGTCCCTGCAGCACCGAACAAGAAGAAAAAGTCAGGGAGCCTTCAAAATGCAATATTTGTTTTCTACTCTTATTAAGTGATGTATTTTTAGTGTTTAATTTATATAATCTTATACTTATTTTGATTTTTTACTTTGTATTAGCTGCCCCTCTGAAGAGGCACAAAGTATGTTTTTGGTTTGATAAGGAATATTGCTGATAGTTTTGTGTCTGTCTTGTGTGTCGAGGTTTTTGTTCTCTTCAAATTACTGTTGATTAGGGTGATTGAATCTCATGCTTATGTAGTTGCTAATGTGAAAAGGAGTTTGTGTATTGTATTTGGTAATTAAGTATTTTTACACACGTTTTTTGTGTGTGTTTTCTCCAGCTCTTACGGTCGATTTAACGATTAAAGTGTCCTACAGTGTGTCACCACGAGGAGGCGCTACTCCATTGTTGTTTGGATCGTGTGACTGACAGACGTCCCAGTCTAACCCCGAACTAAAAAGCATTTAAAGTGACAACATATTAACTACACAAGCAATATGTTGAGAGAAACGATATGGAAATAGATTTTGACTTCATGATACACAAGTGGAATCCCAGTTTTAGGCTCCTTGTACCATGTTCCATAAGAAAACACAGTAACATGGTGAGATGCAGTATTTGGTTTCTATTCTTATTAGTTATGTATTTTTAGTGTTTAATTTAGGCTATATAATCTTATACTTATTTTTTTTATTTATTTTTTTACAAACAGCCCTAATTATTTTTTTCTAATATTTTGTTTAAAAGTAGCTAAATCAATAAATAAGACAAAAAGGGTGGGGGATCATGGCAAATAGGAACTAATCTCAATTTGGGAGGTGGTGGGGTAACATGCTCCTACATACACCAAAGAATGACCCCATACTTCGTAATAAAGTGTTACTTTAAAGATAATTCGCCGATGAGCCATTGTTCATGCAGTCTGTCACTAGAGGGAGCTATGCATCCATATACAGTAAGAATGCTACTATGAGAGCTACAGTACAAACTGAAACTTAATGCAAATGATTTCAGAAAACTGACATATTTATACCAAAGAATGAAGATGTGAACTTAGCCCCCAGGTCAACCCTCTCAGTTTCACAAAGGCAGGTGCATTCAAATGTGTTTTACAGTAAGCACTGCTCCCTCCCAGGTCTGTTAAGAATTTTCTTTTTTGTGTGTGTGTAAATTACTGTTCCTTCTTATTTATAAAATGCAGAAGTAAATATTACCACATTCTTTTTTCCTCACATACTGCTAATGAAGAAAAAAGTATGTGCAAAAATGTTTCCCAACTGCATGTTTTAAACTTTGATTGTAATAATATTTTAGTCGCCTTTTCCTTGAAGAAAAAAAAACAAAAAATTCAAGGCTCTACATAGTAGCGAGTTGAAAATCTGCAGATATCATTTCCATAGAGAGGAGGGTCACATGGTCAGCTGATCCTTCATTGAGTTTTATAGTGAGTTGAAGACTGCAGGACTCACATGTGTCAGTGAACGCACCATGGCTCTGGGCTGCACCATCCTCATCTGGACACTGGCCTGCTGCTGCTTCACAGGTTCCACTCTCAGTGACATTGAACACAACACACTGCCTTTTCTCTCTGTGTTTCTTCTGATAAATGTAGATTGTTTTTTTACAGGATGCAGTGGTCAGGTGACAGTCACTCAGCCTCCAGTCATGATGTTTACTCCAGGATCCACTGTCACTCTCACATGTAAAATGAACAGAGATGCTGCTCATTATAGCGGTAATCAGTGGTACATGTTCTGGTATCAGCAGAAACCTGGTCAGTCTCCAAAGCTCTGGATAAAATTAACTAATCAACATCTGTCAGAAACTCCATCTCGGTTCAGTGGCAGTGGGAGCAACAGTGACTTCTCTTTGACCATCAGTGGAGCTCAGGCTGAAGATGCAGCAGTTTATTACTTTCAGAGTTGGCATAGCGGCCCAGTGTTCACACAGTGATTTGTGCTCGTACAAAAACCTCCCTCAGTGAGCCCTTCAGAGTGAGACCAGAGCAGGAAACAACTGCAGTTGCTCAAGAGGAACACACACAGCCTCAATGTAGAGCTGTATTAGTGATGATATTTAAACATTTGCACAGTACATGAATGGTACTTATATCCTGCATTAACCAGCCACTAACGTATTGTATTTTTACCTTTTTCTGTCTCTGCTCTTTAATTCTTGAGTTAAATTCCCCAAACCCAGTGCTGAAGTTTCCATTCACCTACAGTATGTGTAGTTACACCAAGCACACATCTCTCTGCAATGGTTGGATTTCTCTTTATTCTTTAATCTTGTACTGCTTTGTCTCATTGGGCTTGTGGTGGATGAGGCCTATCATAGCTACTTAGGGCTTGAGGTGGAGTATAGCCTGAACTATGGTTAATAACAAGAACAGCTATTCACTCTCAGAAGGATTCACTATATGGGTTATTTTATCAGATCTAACCTATATATACAGGTCTTTGGACGAAAGAGTAACTAAGAACGGATAAGAGGAGAAATCATGACTTTCAAACAGTAGACAAAACAAGTTAATTTTAAAGTTACATGTTTCATGACACATTTAGGACCTGAACAGTGTCTGCCTGTGCTTTAGTTTGTGCACTATCCTGACTGACGTATTAAGTCATGACTTTACGATAAGTAAAAGCAGAAATGCAATGGGAGACATCAGGTTTCATATTTCACATGCTTCATAAAATAAAAAACAAAATGTTTAATGTCATGTATCAACACAAGCTTTATTAGCACAATCTCCATTGACCATAAGCAGCACACTACCATCTAAACATCAGCTGCACACATAGTTGTCTGTGGTATACGTCTTGTGGCTGGTGTCCCGGGCTCTAAGCCTCACACTGGCTCCTCTGCAGTGACTGGACCTGGCTGCGTCCATGGTGGAGCACCCTGCAGGAGTACAGCTGTCCCTCCAGCCAGCCGTCCTGACTCAGACTCAGGACGCTGCTGCTGCTGTAGCTGCCGCTCTTCTCCTGCTCCGCGCTGGTCAGGACCCCCTCTGTGACCACCTCACCGTCCACCTCCCAGCTCACCTCGGCGCCCTCCGGAGAGTGGGCGCTGAGCAGGCAGAGCAGCGAGACCCGGCCCCCAGAGAGCTGCTGCAGGGAGGGGGCGAGCAGAGAGACGGACGGGGCGCGTACCGGGCCGCCTGGACACAACACAGACAAGTAGAGATAGTCAACAGTGTTCAGTGGAGTTAGTTGTCTCCTGCCGTATCAATCTTTAATAAATCTAAATTATAAAGAGACACAAAGCAGCTCCATCTGAGCTTCTCTGTACTTCATCAGTATCCTCAAAGCAAACACTGCATCTGTAGCATTCTTTCTAATCAGGAAACCTTACTGCTGCTCATAAATGCTCACTTCGGCATTTAACCTAGCTTCCACTACACTTTGACAATGTTTTTCATTGTCATCAAATGGCCACTGTAGGTAAGAAAGCTTGGTGGTCTGTTTGCTAATGACTTACTGTAAATGCATTGATCCAACACAGAGAGCAATAGCGCCATATTGTTGTCTATTCATAAACATAAACAACACGTTAGATGCTGCCAAGATCTTTTACCATTTTATGAAAAAATAATAGCTCATTTTGAACTTAATAGCAGCAACACGAGGCTGGAAAGAATATTATTTAATGAATTAATGTAAACTGACCATCCCTGCTGGAGTTTTAATCGTTTAAATCAGTTTGTCAGACCACAAATAAGACGTCTGTTTCCATCATTGGTGATTCTGCTGCTGGAGAATAAACTGCTCCACTGTCCATTGTTCTTGCACTGGCACTTTTGACTTAAACTTGCACTTTAGATTTGGACTTGGCACTTGAACTTTCTATGTGGATTTTGCACTTGCACTGTGCTTTTGCATTTGTTCTTACACTTCACTCTGGCACTTTGCACTTGCATGTTAGAGTTTCACTTTAGACTTGCATTTGCATTTTAGACTTATATTTTAGATTTGTACTTGTACTTGCACTACACTCTGGCACAATACACGTGCACTTTAGACATGCATTGCGCACTTGCATTATGGACCAGTACTTTAACTTTAGACTTGCACTTTAGACCTATATTTTACACATGCACTGCATTTAGTCTTGCACTTGCACTGTAGACCTGTTCTTTGTATTTTCATATTAGACTTGGAGGTGAAACTCTAAAATGCACTCTTTGCACTTTGTGAATTCAAAACCATGGACCAGGACAATTCCTGCCTCTGCCTGTTGTGTATCTTCCTCGTCTCACACAGATACAACTGTTAAACAACCAGCCTACATCACTTACGTTAGACTTTTAGTGTGATTTTACTAGAGTAACAATGTCTTGTCATAAATGGCCACTAGTGTCTAAAGTTTACATTTAGGACTTGCTGTGAGTTATATGAGGCAACAGAGGGAGCTATACACTCAAAATGTTAAAGACTATACAAAGTCTGTTTGAAAATCCCCTTTAACTGCAAGTTCAAACTGTTTAATGCAAAACACTTTAGAAAACGGTCAAATTTGAAGACATCAGTGGGAGTTGAGTTACTTTCATCACACATCAACCACTCTGAGTTTCACAGAGACAGGTGCATGCAAATAATGTTTCTAATCTTAAATACACTCCCAGGTCTCTTAAGGTCACATGTTATAAAGGTCACATGGTCAGCTGGTCCTTCACTGAGTTTTATAGTGAGTTGAAGACTGCAGGACTCACATGTGTCAGTGAACGCACCATGGCTCTGGGCTGCACCATCCTCATCTGGACACTGGCCTGCTGCTGCTTCACAGGTTCCACTCTCAGTGACATTGAACACAACACACTGCCTTTTCTTCTGATAAATGTAGATTGTTTTTTTACAGGATGCAGTGGTCAGGTGACAGTCACTCAGCCTCCAGTTGTGATGTTTACTCCAGGATCCACTGTCACTCTCACATGTAAAACCAACAGAGATGTTTATTCTGGTAATTACATGTTCTGGTATCAGCAGAAACAAGGACAGATCCCAAAGCTCTTGATAAGACATGCTACAACTCGTCTGTCAGAAACTCCATCTCGGTTCAGTGGCAGTGGGAGCAACAGTGACTTCTCTTTGACCATCAGTGGAGCTCAGGCTGAAGATGCAGCAGTTTATCACTGTCAGAGTTATCATAGCGGTGCTGTGTTCACACAGTGATTTGTAGCTCGTACAAAAACCTCCCTCAGTGAGTCCTTCAGAGTGAGACCAGAGCAGGAAACAACTGCAGTTGCTCAAGAGGAACACACACATCTCTATAGTGTAGTGGTTGTAGTTTTAACAGCTCCTCAAAGTCAAAGTGATCAGAGATATGGGCAGTGGCTGTTTAGCAGTGTACTGATTAAACTAAAATCACAATTAAACAATATTTTTCATACATTAATAATAAAAGTAATGATAGATTATAATTGTATAGGACTTTTTACGTGCACAAAGCATTTCTTAAGGTTTTCTGTTTAACACTAAAATGGAAAAAATGCCAAATCTACACATTAAGGTGTTTATTTCATTACATTTTCTCAACATGTGTTTTGATTTACACCTGAATGATAAACTTAAATGGCCCTTTTCTCTCTCTCTGAGACAGATATCTCCACTTCAGTTGCACAAGCTCCATGTTTTCCAGTCTTACACTTAATGATGTTTTAAAGACTTTAAAAGATTTGTTGAAAAATCATTTCTAGCCTGATTTACGGGACATTTTACACAAAAAAATTTAGGAAAATATTTTTTTTTACCATTTGGTTCCTAGAGTTTGGTTCCTCCACCGAACGTGAGCCACAGTGATACAAAGTCATGAAGAGGCCGTACAAAAACCTCCTGCTCTGTTCACCACCACACACTGCTCTCACTTCACTCAGAGACACAAGACTTACTGCAGCTTTGGACTTACCTTTGATTTCTGTCATAACTTCATACATAAAATATCACAAATGTTAATCATTAATATTTTCTGATTTTCCAATTTGTGATAGCTTATATAAGTACATGAATTGCATTGTTTTCTAAAGGCAAAGCAGTATATACATAAAAAAAAAAATCTATTGTTTCCATCTTTGGTCCATATTAAAGTGTTAAATTCCATTAAATTGAGTGTATAATGAATAAGTCCAGGCAGATGTTGGTCCTAGAGTCACTGTTTGAGTTCAGTGTTGAGAGCAGAGACAGTATTTCCATAGAGAGGAGGGTCACATGGTCAGCTGATCCTTCACTGAGTTTTATAGTGAGTTGAAGACTGCAGGACTCACATGTGTCAGTGAACGCACCATGGCTCTGGGCTGCACCATCCTCATCTGGACACTGGCCTGCTGCTGCTTCACAGGTTCCACTCTCAGTGACATTGAACACAACACACTGCCTTTTCTCTCTGTGTTTCTTCTGATAAATGTAGATTGTTTTTTTACAGGATGCAGTGGTCAGGTGACAGTCACTCAGCCTCCAGTCGTCACAGTTCCTCCAGGATCCACTTTCACTCTCACATGTCAAACCAGCAGAGATGTTTATCAGGATAATGACAGTTGGGACATGCACTGGTATCAGCAGAAACCTGGTCAGTCTCCAAAGCTCTTAATAAAATATGGTAATCAACGTCTGTCAGAAACTCCATCTCGGTTCAGTGGCAGTGGGAGCAACAGAGACTTCTCTTTGACCATCAGTGGAGCTCAGGCTGAAGATACAGCGGTTTATTACTGTCAGAGTGAACACCTTAACATTAGAACTCCCAAGGCCGTCATGTTGATGGTTATGAAAGTTTGACATGTAATAACTCTGGTTTATTAAGCCTTTTGTGTGGCTGGCATCCTGACTTTTTCTAAACCTGCCTCTTGTTTATTCTTATGTTACTGTTTCAATAAAATAACAAAGTAAAAAATATATCTAAGTATTTCTACCTCTATCTACCGCAGCCACTAATTTGATGGCTCTATTAATTACAATGTATTTTTTCCCACCGACGAGGAGACGCGCCACCGTTGCCTAGCGGCCGGCATTATAACATTAGCTCAGGGAAGAACGCTATAGCTCCTCACAATGGCTTTTAGAAAAAGACTTACAGTAACGGAGGCACTGGAAATGCTTCGTAATATAGATGAGTGTGATTCTGGGGGCGAGGGAGATTTGGACGACTCTTGGTGTGTGGAAGGTTCCTCAGACAGTTCAGACAGCGAGCCAGAAGGTGAACTGCCCCGTAGTAAAAGAAGACGAGTCAGTCATTCAGCGGGAGGTAGCTTCTTTTCAAAGTATTGATGACAGACAATTATTTTTATTACGTTAAAAATTAGAAAACTAATAATCTATACACTTTATACAGCAGCCGTATCACAATCATCAGCGCAGGTTCAGGGAGAGTTTGGAGAGCAATATGGAGCTGTCCAGCTTTTGGTCGGCTGAATGGGGATTTCCATTTTTTAGAGAGACCATGTCAAGAAACCGCTTCCGAAACATAATGCGCTTCTTACGCTTTGACCACAAACACAGTAGGCCCACACGTCTCCAAACAACAAAATTTGCTCTGGCAAATGAGATGTGTGAGCGTTTTGTAAACAACAGTGTGTGTTGTTACAAACCTGCCCCTGACATCACTGTTGACGAGCAGCTTCTCCCGACAAAAGCAAGGTGTGTCTTTCTCCAGGACATGGCAAACAAACCAGACAAGTTTGGCATCAAGTTCTGGCTGGCAGCTGATGTCCAAACAAAGTACATGCTGAAGGGCGCTCCTTATCTGGGTAAGGACCAGACGCGCACTCCAGGCCAGCGTCTTGGAGACCGTGTTGTGCTGAAGCTGGTAGAGCCATTCATGGGGAAGGGTAGGAATATTACCACTGACAACTTTTTTACATCACTTGAATTAGCCAGGGCACTCCAAACAAAAAAGACCAGCCTCGTAGGTACAGTAAATAAAAGCCGACGAGAGCTCCCACCTTGTGTAAATGAGCAAAGGGCGCTGTTTTCCACGCGTGTTCTGAAAAACAACAATGCCACCCTGACAATCTACCAATGCAAATCAAAGAAAAATGTCTGTTTAACGAGCAGTGTACACACGTCAGCTGGCACACTTAGCGGTCCGAAGCCCGAGCCCGAGCCCGTGGCAGGGGCGGACTGGCCATCTGTGCATTCTGGAGGATCACAGGACGGCCGGTCGCTGAGACGGCCGATGGGCCGTTTTACATAGACTCCATAAACACAACACAACCAGACCAGAGAGGGCGCAGCCGCGCAGATGCGCAACAGCAGAGTAGAAGAAGAAAGCAGAACAGCTGCAGCCACTCAATGCAGTCAGGCACTCGAACAAGTCCGCAAGTCCGCCGACAGGCGGCCGTGAAGACGGCGGTGGCGCGTGAGCAGAGGCTGCCGTGCGTTTACGTAATGGATAAAAAACGGTTAATAAAACGAAAGGAGAAGGGCGGAGCAGAGAAAGTCAGGGAAAAGAAGTTTAAGTCGCTTGCATGTGAGGCGTTCAAGTGTAAAAATATAACAGAACTGTTTGACAGCAGCAGTGCTAAAGCCACATCCACCAGTACAGTACAACATGAGAATGAAGAGACTGAGAGTGCGGTGGTGGGGGCCCAGCACTGCTCAGGCTCAGGACCCACAGAACCAGATGAAGTTTTACCTCAGTTAGAGCCGTGTACAGAGCAAGTGGTGAGTATAGCTTACTGTATGAAACACAGGGCTTTCATAGCTATTTAGGCTATGACATATTTATTCCACTTCCTATACATAGCTCTAAAACACTATCATAACAGTAACAATATGAATAATAAGAATAATATTCTATCTAATATGGCTGTGAAGACTCATTCATCCAGGCTGATTCCATTGCAATCATAGGTTTAAAAGCTGTCATCTGGACTTGGTTTTAAAGAGAGCTCTCTTACCAGCCTCTTGGATAAAAGGTGAAATGTCTTCAACTTTAAAACCAAGTCCAGATGACAGTTTTTAAACCTACTATTGCAACTATATCTAATGTGAATTAAATCCAGGGATGTTCCCAAGCCCTCCAATAATAAGTCATAGTGTAATCCAGGACTAAACTATATCTAAAACATGACACAACCAGGTCTAACCAAGACTAAACTCTAACTAAAATAGGTATACGCTGTCCAAAACTATAGCTAAACCAGGTCTAAACTAGGTCTAAACAGGGACAAAACCAGATCTTAATCAGGTCTGTGCCAGGATCAAATCAGATTCAAATCCGGGACTAAACCTGTACAAAACCAGGTCTGGGCAGACTCCAGGGCTGTTTTTCAGTCCCAGTCCGCCCCTGGCCCGTGGTGTACTATAACCACACCAAAGTCGGTGTGGATGTGCTGGACCAGATGATAAAAAAATATTCCGTCAAAGCTCCAACCCGCAGGTGGCCAGTAGCAGTTTTCTATAATGTCCTCGACATGGCTGCAATCAATGCGTGTATCCTCTATAGAAAATGTCTCAATGACAATGTCCCACGGCGCAATTTCATCCTGCAGCTTGCCCACGAACTTCGTGCCAGTCACGTGCTCATTAAACAGCCGCTGCCTCGCGAACCCGCCCCTGTTGGAGAGCCACCTGTTCTGGACAGGCGAAGGCAGTGCCAAGTCCACACTAACTGTTCCAAAAACCGCTCAAAAGATGTTTGCCATCGGTGCAACAAAGTAGTGTGCGGGCAATGCGCAGGAGCTGTGACTGTCACATGTAAAAACTGTATATAAAATGAGTTAAGTTTTCTTATCTTTGGAAGCTGTATAAAGTATTTTTAATCGTTCTGTCGTTTTCTCTTTTTTATTTATTTATTGTACAGTTTGAATTTGATGATTGAAGCCACGTTTTTGTTCATTTATTGTAATGTATTTATTTTCAAAGTCAACAATTTACATTTTCAAATAATTTAATAATTCTGTATATAGTTATAAAATAATAACCTGTGACATTAAAGCTCTTTTTGTTCAAATACAGCTACGTTTGTTTCTCTTTGCAATTATATTACTTCATAATTATATTATGCATTATATAATATAATATTATATTATTTATAGAAAAACAAGATCCAGGCACTCACTTGGTTTGGAAAGTTGTAAAAGGCCTTTATTTCATGAGGGCTAGAGGCCTTAAAACACACCAACGCGTGTTGGCTTGTGCCTTCTTCAGGGTGAACACAAAGACAAAGGGAAACACTAATTTATTCTCACTGGCTGCAGGTGTGCAGCCAGTGAGAATAAGGACTGTAACTATCCTCCCTGACACAAGGGGCAGTAAACAGAGACTTTGAAACAGAGAAAGCATAGCCATCCCTCCACACACAGAAACCAGTAACTAAATATACATATTGATATTACAATTATAAAAACCATGAACGATCCAAGTCCTCATTTAACCCCGGATGCCTCATGGCCTTGAGAACATGAAAACAATAGGCTTCTCTTTGTTTAAGGCGTAGGATTTTGTCCCTGCCCTTGGCATCCACAGTGATAGCTTCAATGCCAGACACCTTTAAGGTAGAATCACTTCTGTGATGAGCCTCCATATAATGTTTGGCCATGGGATAGTTTAAATTACCAGTATGAATGGCATATCTATGCTCAGCCAACATAGAAACAGCCACAGGGGCATTCAAGACGATACACGACATGGGTGGTGTTACAATTTATAAAGCTATGAATCGAGTAGGTCATATTATTAGCTATATCCATGAAGGTGTTCGCCTTTACCATGTTCTCACAGTATCTAGTACATTGGCCACAGCGAAAGTGCTACCTCCCAGCCTCTAAATCTAACACATGGCTCTCTCGTCCAAATGGTAACTTTCACTGTTTGCATCGTATCTGGAGACACAGGTGGGAAACTTTACTTATTACTAAACAAATATACTGCTCATCACACTGCTCACAACCTGTTTTTGATTCTGCTCTGTTTCTGTAATAATTCTGGTTCAACTTGTATCAAAGTTGCTGTCATTGCCTGTTAATCCAGTGTGTTCATGTGCATGGGGATATTTGTATACTGTCAATAATATACTGTAACTGTAGGCTGGTTTACAGTCAGGTTGAATAGACGGAGAGTTTTTTGTCTGTTGGTGTGAATGTTCTGTATTGTGATTGTCGTCATGTATTGTATTTCTGTTTTCTGTATCATAAGGATATATTTATCAGCTCTGTAAACTTCATTTTACATTTTACATCTCATCACAGAGTTTGATTCAAATAAACAGTCGCCTTGTTCAAATTCATGGTTTCAACACATCAGGCAGTGGTCGTTATTTATTACAACAACTTATTTTGTCTTTTTATTCCAAGAAATAAACATTTTACACATTTCAAATCCCATTTTTTCCCAAAATTACCATTTGGATTTATTATATTATTTATATTATTTACAGGCTATAATTTGCTATTGCGCTAGAATCACATTATTTGACAATGATTACATCATCAGCATAGCTGCATTCCATTGACCAGAGCGCTAACGTCAAAATGACGGCCTTGGGAGTTCTAGTAGTTTTAGAATTCTGGGAGTTCTAGTGTTAATGATGATGGTAGCTGGGTGTTCACACAGTGATTTGTGCTCATACAAAAACCTCCCTCAGTGAGTCCTTCAGAGTGAGACCAGAGCAGGAAACAACTGCAGCTGCTCAAGAGGAACATACACATCTGAACACAGCTTCTACAAGAACCACATTCATATAGACCCATATAGGAACAATGAATAACCAACCACAACATCTTTATGTTTTACAAAAGCTTAATTATCTCCAGCTTTCCTCAAAACACACTAACCTCTCCAGTAGTTTGGACTCGGTCTAAGACAGGGACCAGGATGATTTTCAGATTTACAGGAGCTGAGCTACTCGTGGTTCACAAATATATACTGTCTTTGGTTTTTGATCACACGCTGTTCTTGGTCCTGACTAATTCTGTAAAATAATTGGTCAAGTTTTTAAGGATTTTCTCTTCATTTGTGTGGCACAGACAGTAACATTACTGTACTCTAAACATAAATCCCAGTGGCTCTCTTTTTAACATATGGAGTAAAAACTAGCTTCTAGTCTAATAATCTTTTCAACAAATAAATTACTAAATACACTATAAAACACTGTCGGGAACGTTTTTCATGTAGCTACATTAACATTTTAACTAGAGTTATGGTATTGTGTTAGTTTATGTTTTATTTAAAAATTACTTAATTATAATACAAACAATGAAAAACAGAATTACATGCATTGCTCTAAACAATTTATTTAAAGAAGCATTTGCAGAGTGACACTACACATACTGTACATTTATGAATGAATATACTGAACTCAGATTCTGCAACGGCCGAGTCAGTCACCAGATCTCTACTGGATCGAGCTGCATTTCACTTTTTTAAGACAAAACTTCAAGCAGAAAGATCCACAAACAAGCAACGACTGAGGGCAGCTGCAGTAAAAGCCTGACAAAGCATCGTCAAATAAGAAACCCAGTGTTTGGTGATGTCCCGGGACTCATGGGCTGTTTTCTTTGGTTCAGTTAGCTGCCATATTGAGGACTTGGAGGCAAAGGGGCGTAAGTGGCATTTTGGGCAAATGTGAGTATTAAATATCAAATGAAAGCTCTTAGTGAGATCTTTTCAATGGCAAAAGGACAGAATTTAAATGTTGACCCAAAAGAAGCAATTTAAGAAAAACTAAAAAGCACAACAGTGAAAGTGTGGTTTTGTTCAGTGGCAAAAAAGCATAAGTTTACAAATGCTCTTTGACACTGAACAAATCAATGGTAAAACCTTCTCACAGCACTGAGACATAACTCAAAATGACTCAGAGTTAACCACCGTCAAACTTTACAAATATTTATAGTAATATAATGTAATATTTATTCATTTATATTTGACTTTTATTTAAGTAGAAAAGTTTTATTTAGGATAAAAATCTGTCCTGGCCAAGAGCCACGCCCTAGTTTTATGTTAGTCACTGAAATCAGAAATGGAAGCATCTCACACTGTTTTTAGAGCAAAAAGTGTCACTTCCTAGGAATTTGGTATTTTGGTGCATACATAAAACAGTAATGTGTTATATATATATATAAATAGACTAATCTAAATTTACTAAATATACAGATATGACTGAAACTGTTCATGTGTAGTTACAAAACAGACAGTAAAGTATAAGGAGAATAAAAAACTATACTCTTTTTTTTTTTTATTAGATGATAAGGAGACTGCAGAATTAATTAGTTAATTAGTCATAGTTTAAACCAGGGGTGTCCAAACATTTTTAAAAGAGGGCCAGATTTGAGTAAGAAACGATGTCCGAGGGCCAGCAGTTGTATTACATTTTATAAAACACAATATACATTTTTGATATGAATCTTGCTTTCAATACTAGACAATATATATATATATATATATATATATATATATATATATATATATATATATATATATATATATATATATATATATATATATATATATATATGTTTTAATGGGGTTTTAAGATAAACTTATAAACCACATTCTTGGTAATTTTGTTTTAGGTTAGGTTAATTTTTTTAATAGTCATGATACAGCCTATACATTCAGTCATAAATTCAGATTGAAGTTGATTTCACCAATAAAATGTTCAGATCTGGCTTGAGAGTGATAGAGATGCACAAATGTATAGAAATACTGCTTAACTTAACCTACTGGCCTTAACAGAAACCTGGCTACAACAGGATGATTATGTGAGACTTAATGAAGCTACTCCCCCAAGTCATGTAAACTTTCAGACAGCGAGGAGCACAGGCGGAGGCGGGGAGTGGCAGTAATATCACAGTCTAGTTTACTTCTTAGCCCCAAACCTAATCACACAAATAATTCCTTTGAAAGCCTAATACTAACTATAAATTACCCTAACTGTAAGAAACAAAAACCAGTTATGTTTATAATCATCTATCGGCCTCCTGGTCCCTATTCCGAATTTTTAATTGCGTTCTCTGACTTTCTATCCAGTATAGTGTTAGACTCAGATAAGATTGTAATTGTAGGGGACTTTAATATTCATGTTGACGACAACAGCGACTGTTTAGGAAATGCATTTGCAGTCTTATTAGACAGCGTAGGTTTTACTCAAAACGTAAATGAACCCACTCATTGTCACAAGCACACCCTGGACCTTGTTTTAACCTATGGTATAGAGATTAGTGAGCTCACTGTCCTTCCTCATAACCCCATACTCTCAGATCACTTTCTAATTACCTTTCAGTTTATACTCAAAGACTTTACTGTCCCAATGAACAAAACCCAGATTAGAAGAACATTATCTGACCAATCTGTGTCAAAGTTTAAACACATAATAAAGCCAATATTTAGTACAATGTTGAGTGAGTATGTTGAGAACAGCTCCCATAGCTCGAGTCCCAGTAAAAGTGATCAGTTTGTTGACAGCGCCATGCAGTCTTTAAAGACAGCTCTAGACAATGTAGCTCCATTAAAACAAAAGGTTGTTAGGCCGAATCGAGTAGCACCATGGTTTAATGCTGAAACACGTTCCCTTAAACAAGCAACCCGTAAATTAGAAAGGCTATGGCTCTGTCACTGCAGCTCAAAGCAGTCTCTGAATGCCTGGAAATATAGTCTTTTAAATTATAAAAAATCTCTGCGTGAGGCCAAAACCAGATACTATTCAACTTTAATAGAAGAAAATAGGAACAACCCTAGGTTTCTGTTCAGCACTGTAGCCAGGCTGACCACCAGTCACAGCTCAGTAGAACCCTGTATCCCTGTTACTCTCAACTGTGAAAACTTTCTTCAATTCTTTAATGACAAAATCACAAGTATTAGAGACAAATTAAATAATACTCTCCCTACGATCAGCTCAGAGCAAGCCAAAGCTGTAAAAATGGATGCCACTTTAAAACCATCTGTAACGTTAGACTGTTTCATCGCTGTAGATCAAACTGAGATAACGTCAGTCATTATGTCCTCCAAAACTTCAACTTGTCTTCTAGACCCAATTCCTACCAAACTTTTTAAAGAAACTCTCCCCCTAATTAATGAACCTATACTCAACATAATAAACACCTCCCTAGAAACAGGCTATGTGCCACAGTCTTTTAAATATGCAGTTATTAAACCGCTTCTGAAAAAACCCAGTCTAGATCCTGACATTTTAGCCAACTACAGACCAATATCAAATCTCCCTTTTATTTCAAAAATCCTAGAAAGAGTTGTAGTTAAACAGTTATGTCGCCACCTACAGGACAATAGCTTATTTGAAGATTTTCAGTCAGGTTTTAGACCCCACCATAGCACAGAAACTGCATTAGTCAGAGTCACAAATGACTTGTTATTAAGTTCAGACAATGGACTGGTCTCAGTCCTGGTTCTGTTAGATCTCAGTGCAGCCTTTGACACCATTGACCACAGCATCTTACTCCAGAGATTAGACTGTGACATAGGAGTCAGAGGAACCGCCCTCTGCTGGTTTAAATCATACTTATCAGACAGGTACCAGTTTGTCAGTGTAAATGAACATTCCTCACAGTGCAGTAAAGTTAGCTATGGAGTGCCGCAAGGCTCAGTACTTGGACCCATTCTGTTCATGCTTTACATGCTGCCTTTAGGAAACATAATCAGAAAACATGGCATTAATTTTCACTGTTACGCAGACGATACACAGTTGTATTTATCAATTAAACCTGATCAGAATGACCGCGTTAAGAAACTTAGCGCCTGTGTGAGAGACATAAAGACCTGGATGACAATTAATTATCTCCTCCTAAACCCAGAAAAAACAGAGGTCATTATACTAGGCCCCAAAAAGCTGAGAGATGCTCTGTCTGACCAGATAGTCTCCCTGGAGACTGTCAGTGTAGCCTCAAGTTCTACTGTGAGAAACTTAGGAGTTTTATTTGATCAAGATTTATCATTTAAGGCTCATATAAACCAAGCCTGTAAAACAGCATACTTTCACTTACGTAACATAGCCAAAATCAGAAATATTTTATCTAAAAATGATGCTGAAAACCTTGTCCATGCGTTTGTTACATCTAGGTTAGATTACTGTAACTCTCTGCTGGCAGCGTGCCCTAAAAACTCATTAAAATGTTTTCAGCTTGTTCAAAACGCAGCAGCAAGATTATTAACAGGAACTAACAGGAGAGAACATATTACTCCTGTGCTAGCTTCACTTCATTGGCTTCCAGTTGAATTCAGAATTAGGTTTAAAATCCTTCTCCTGACTTACAAGGCCGTAAATGGTATGGCCCCATCCTACATTAATGATGTTATAGAGCCATACCAACCAAGCAGGGTACTGCGCTCACAAAATGCAGGGCTATTAGTGGTTCCCAGGGTTTCTAAAAGTACAGTTGGAGGTAGAGCCTTTAGTTACCAAGCTCCTGTTTTATGGAATCAGCTTCCAGCTCATGTTAGAGAGGCAGACACAGTCTCTACATTTAAGGTTAGGCTTAAAACGTTCCTCTTTGAGAAAGCTTATGGCCAGGCCAGCTAGGAACAGGGTTAATTCCACAGTTGAAGCTAGGCTGCTCCAGGAGCTAGAAGCTGGGGGAAGTATGGTGCACTGAGCCTCTGTCCTCTGGTTTCATCTGCTGCTCCTCTTCTATCACTGTGATTAATATAATGAAATACTCTATATCTCCAATCAGTTCATTGCTATTCACAAGTTGTCCCTCTCTCCCGCTCCCCTCTGGGGAGTGGGGACTGTTTCAGATGCCTGGCTGCTGGCAGATGTCCCAGTGATGATTGGATAGCTGACCCCATCTGTGCTCCTGTCCCGACCTGTGTGCCCTCAACCTCACCTCTAAGGATTTCCCGGATCTACCTCAACCCACTCACCTGTCTGGATGAGGCCCACCTGCTGCATCCTGGATTTCCCGGACCTATCTCTCTCCACTCACCTGTCTGGATGAGGTCCCTGCTGCAGCCCGGATTTCCCGGACCTATCTCGCCCACTTACCTGTCTGGATGAGGCCACCTGCTGCATCCTATGGACTTCCTCAACCTATCTCACCCACTCTCGTCTGGATGAATCCTTACAGAGCTGATCTATGATCCTATAGATGAACTAAGGGATTAGCAGTCCTAGATGCATTGCCTGTCCGTCCTGGGAGAGGATCTCTCCTTCAATATGGGCTCCATAAGGTTTCTTCTTTTTTCCCGTACCTGGGTTTTTTTAGGAGTTTTTCCTTACCGAGAAGGAGGGTCTAAGGACAGGAGTGTCCAGAGTGGGTCTATTTAGTTTAGTGTAGTTATTGTTTGTGCTGATTGTGTGTTAAGTCTGATTGTGTGTTTATGTTTGATCAACTGTTTGTGAAGCCCTTTGAGGCGACTTTTGTTGTGATATTGGGCTATACAAATAAATCTGAATTGAATTGAATTAATGGTGCTAGAGGGCCATAAACAATACATTTTATGATGGAAGCTGAGGGCCATATAAAATCTCACTCTGTGCCACAAATGGCCCTGGGGCCGCACTTTGGGCATGTCTGGTTTATACCTTTTAATGTTTAAAAAAAAAAAAAAATGACATTTACTTTTTCCCCCGGAATATAAAGAGTCTTGAGAAAGTTGCTGTGTGTATTCAAAGATGAAAATCTTCCTATTGTCTCTATTTGTTGACTTACGCCCAAGTTCTGTTTATTCCATACCTTCATTTGGAAAATGTTAGAGTCAAAAATTGTATCTCACTTTTTTGCCATTTTAAAAATAGTTTAAAAAATAATTTCCAACTAAAACTGTAGCACTTTTGTTTTCAAAGAGATTCTCAAATTTATAACACAAAAATATCAAATATTGTGTTTGATTTGAGGCAGCAGCATCTGATTCAGTTTTGATAAAAATGTATGTTGGCTCTCCTGTAAAATGTGTAAAATCTTTGAAATCTGTAAAATTGCACTTATGCCACTTTGCTTCTAAGCCCTTGATTTATAAAACCTGTGTTATTGCTCCTGACAGCTTTTCCAAACTGGTGTCATGGTAGTTTTTATTCAACCTCTTTTTACAAAACATTGATTTAAAGTAAACACAGAGACACAATAGAAAATAATTATTGAAGACTCAAAGACTCAGAGTAATGACAAGAGGTGTTTGTAGTTGTTTTGATTGTTTTTGGTTTTCTAGAGTGACTTTGCTTTTTCAATGTCATCAAACCCCACTGGGGAAAAAGTGAGTGACTTGAGTCAACAGAGGGAGCTATACACACATAAAGTTAAAGAAAACTAAACGGTCGTATTTGAAGACATCAGTGGGAGCTGAGTTACTTTCATCACACATCAACCACTCTGAGTTTCACAGAGACAGGTGCATGCAAATAATGTTTCTAATCTTAAATACACTCCCAGGTCTTTTAAGGTCACGTGTTATAAAGGTCACATGGTCAGCTGATCCTTCACTGAGTTTTATAGTGAGTTGAA
This sequence comes from Bostrychus sinensis, assembly GCA_020698575.1. Taxonomy (NCBI): domain Eukaryota; kingdom Metazoa; phylum Chordata; class Actinopteri; order Gobiiformes; family Eleotridae; genus Bostrychus; species Bostrychus sinensis. The sequence goes on from CM036258.1 coordinate 10,383,503, forward strand.
GACTGCAGGACTCACATGTGTCGGTGAACGCACCATGGCTCTGGGCTGCACCATCCTCATCTGGACACTGGCCTGCTGCTGCTTCACAGGTTCCACTCTCAGTGACATTGAACACAACACACTGCCTTTTCTCTCTGTGTTTCTTCTGATAAATGTAGATTGTTTTTTTACAGGATGCAGTGGTCAGGTGACAGTCACTCAGCCTCCAGTCGTCACAGTTACTCCAGGATCCACTGTCACTCTCACATGTAAAACTAACAGAGATGTTCATCAGGATGATGATGATGATTGGTGGATGCACTGGTATCAGCAGAAACCTGGTCAGTCTCCAAAGCTCTTGATAAGACGTGCTACAATTCGTCTGTCAGAAACTCCATCTCGGTTCAGTGGCAGTGGGAGCAACAGTGACTTCTCTTTGACCATCAGTGGAGCTCAGGCTGAAGATGCAGCAGTTTATCACTGTCAGAGTTATCATAGCGGTGGTGTGTTCACACAGTGATTTGTGCTCGTACAAAAACCTCCCTCAGTGAGTCCTTCAGAGTGAGACCAGAGCAGGAAACAACTGCAGCTGCTCAAGAGGAACACACACAGCCTCAATGTAGAGCTGTATTAGTGATGTTATCTCAGCTTAATAATGATACATAAATAGTAGTTTAATCTTTAATTAACCAGCAATAATCTATTATTTTTTCCCCTTTTCTCATGTCTGCCCTTCAATTTTTAGGTTAGTTTCCTCTAACCCAGTGCTGAAGTTTCCATTCACCTACATTATGTGTAGTTACACCAAGCACACATCTCTCTGCAATGATTTGATTTCTCTTTATTCTTTAATCTTGTACTGCTTTGTCCCATTGGGCTTGTGGTGGATGAGGCCTATCATAGCTACTTAGGGCTTGAAGTGGAGTATAGCCTGAACTATGGTTAATAACAAGAACAGCTATTCACTCTCAGAAGGATTCACTATATAGGTTATTTTATCAGATCTAACCTATATATACAGGTCTTTCGACCAAAGAGTAACTAAGAACGGATAAGAGGAGAAATCATGACTTTCGAACAGTAGACAAAACAAGTTAATTTTAAGTTAAATGTTTCATGACACATTTAGGACCTGAACAGTGTCTGCCTGTGCTTTAGTTTCTGCAATATCCTGAATGACATATTAAATCATGACTTTACGATAAGTAAAAGCAGAAATGCAATGGGAGACATCAGGTTTCATATTTCACATGCTTCATAAAATAAAAAACAAAATGTTTAATGTCATGTATCAACACAAGCTTTATTAGCACAATCTCCATTGACCATAAGCAGCACACTACCATCTAAACATCAGCTGCACACATAGTTGTCTGTGGTATACGTCTTGTGGCTGGTGTCCCGGGCCCTAAGCCTCACACTGGCTCCTCTGCAGTGACTGGACCTGGCTGCGTCCATGGTGGAGCACCCTGCAGGAGTACAGCTGTCCCTCCAACCAGCCGTCCTGACTCAGACTCAGGACGCTGCTGCTGCTGTAGCTGCCGCTCTTCTCCTGCTCCGCGCTGGTCAGGACCCCCTCTGTGACCACCTCACCGTCCACCTCCCAGCTCACCTCGGCGCCCTCCGGAGAGTAGGCGCTGAGCAGGCAGAGCAGCGAGACCCGGCCCCCAGAGAGCTGCTGCAGGGAGGGGGCGAGCAGAGAGACGGACGGGGCGCGTACCGGGCCGCCTGGACACAACACAGACAAGTAGAGATAGTCAACAGTGTTCAGTGGAGTTAGTTGTCTCCTGCCGTATCAATCTTTAATAAATCTAAATTATAAAGAGACACAAAGCAGCTCCATCTGAGCTTCTCTGTACTTCATCAGTATCCTCAAAGCAAACACTGCATCTGTAGCACTCTTTCTAATCAGGAAACCTTACTGCTGCTCATAAATGCTCACTTCGGCATTTAACCTAGCTTTCACTACACTTTGACAATGTTTTTCATTGTCATCAAATGGCCACTGTAGGTAAGAAAGCTTGGTGGTCTGTTTGCTGATGACTTGCTGTAAATGCATTGATCCAACACAGAGAGCAATAGCGCCATATTGTTGTCTATTCATAAACATAAACAACACGTTAGATGCTGCCAAGATCTTTTACCATTTTATGAAAAAATAATAGCTCATTTTGAACTTAATGGCAGCAACACGAGGCTGGAAAGAATATTATTTAATGAATTAATGTAAACTGACCATCCCTGCTGGAGTTTTAATCGTTTAAATCAGTTTGTCAGACCACAAATAAGACGTCTGTTTCCATCATTGGTGATTCTGCTGCTGGAGAATAAACTGCTCCACTGTCCATTGTTCTTGCACTGGCACTTTTGACTTAAACTTGCACTTTAGATTTGGACTTGGCACTTGAACTTTCTATGTGGATTTTGCACTTGCACTGTGCTTTTGCATTTGTTCTTACACTTCACTCTGGCACTTTGCACTTGCATGTTAGAGTTTCACTTTAGACTTGCATTTGCATTTTAGACTTATATTTTAGATTTGTACTTGTACTTGCATTGCGCACTTGCATTATGGACCAGTACTTTAACTTTAGACTTGCACTTTAGACCTATGTTTTACACATGCACTGCATTTAGTCTTGCACTTGCACTGTAGACCTGTTCTTTGTATTTTCATATTAGACTTGGAAGTGAAACTCTAAAATGCACTCTTTGCACTTTGTGAATTCAAAACCATGGACCAGGACAATTCCTGCCTCTGCCTGTTGTGTATCTTCCTCGTCTCACACAGATACAACTGTTAAACAACCAGCCTGCATCACTTACGTTAGACTTTTACTGTGGTTTTACTGGAGTAACAATGTCTTGTCATAAATGGCCACTAGTGTCTAAAGTTTACATTGAGGACTTGCTGTGAGTTATATGAGGCAACAGAGGGAGCTATACACTCAAAATGTTAAAGACTATACAAAGTCTGTTTGAAAATCCCCTTTAACTGCAAGTTTAAACTGTTTAATGCAAAACACTTTAGAAAACGGTCAAATTTGAAGACATCAGTGGGAGTTGAGTTACTTTCATCACACATCAACCACTCTGAGTTTCACAGAGACAGGTGCATGCAAATAATGTTTCTAATCTTAAATACACTCCCAGGTCTTTTAAGGTCACGTGTTATAAAGGTCACATGGTCAGCTGGTCCTTCACTGAGTTTTATAGAGAGTTGAAGACTGCAGGACTCACATGTGTCAGTGAACGCACCATGGCTCTGGGCTGCACCATCCTCATCTGGACACTGGCCTGCTGCTGCTTCACAGGTTCCACTCTCAGTGACATTGAACACAACACACTGCCTTTTCTCTCTGTGTTTCTTCTGATAAATGTAGATTGTTTTTTTACAGGATGCAGTGGTCAGGTGACAGTCACTCAGCCTCCAGTCGTCACAGTTACTCCAGGATCCACTGTCACTCTCACATGTAAAATCCACCCAGCTGTTAATGATTTTGGTGGTGGTGAATGGTACATGCATTGGTATAGACAGAAAACTGGAAAGATTCCACAGATTCTGATAGCTTATGCTACAACTCGTCTGTCAGAAACTCCATCTCGGTTCAGTGGCAGTGGGAGCAACAGTGACTTCTCTTTGATCATCAGTGGAGCTCAGGCTGAAGATGCAGCAGTTTATCACTGTCAGAGTTATCATAGCGGTGGTGTGTTCACACAGTGATTTGTGCTCGTAAAAAAACCTCCCTCAGTGAGTCCTTCAGAGTGAGACCAGAGCAGGAAACAACTGCAGCTGCTCAAGAGGAACACACACATCATTGATCTCTATGTAGTGACAATATTTTACAGCTCTATATAAGTGGAAATGAAGAGGAATTAACTCTTCACCAATTCTCAAAAGAGTCTTTATTTAGAAAAGTTTAACTGCAGACTACACGCGTTTTATATCCTGATTATAATTATACCAGGAATGGATTATTTTTACATGGCACTTGTTATTCACTTTAAGCATTTTTCAGCTGAGCGCATCATTTAACAATCATTTGCAATGTACAGGATCATTTGTCAACACAAGAAACCAAAAATTTTAAACCTGGCTCCAGCCAATATTTAGCATTATGTTTTATTTTTGAAAATTAGACAAATCTGTGCATTTAAGTAGATAATACCAAATTTCCACATAGGGACAATAAATTAAACAAAGACTTTAATATTTCTGTTACTGGCAATGATCTACTGGAGAAGTTTCACAAGGATATATAAATAGTAAATATTTTATTCTGTTCACATAAAGTGTCTCATATTACCATTACGTTCAGATATTATTAATGAGAATGGACAGATGTAACAATAGCAAATTAATTTTATATTACACACGGTTCATAAAATAAAAGATTAATACACATGTTGTCTTTTATCAGAACAAGCTTTATTAGCACTAAAATGTTTCACAGAACACATCTAAAGCTGCAGACATGACAAGTTTATTAATGAAACATTGATCAGATCAGTCAGATCCAGAGTGTGTTCCCAGAGTAGAGCAGGTGAAGTGAGTGTATCCTCATGTGGGACGTGTGTGGACTCTACTCTGAGCAGGACAGTGGCTCCAGGCTCTGAGTGACTGGACTCTGTCCACTTCGACTGGCCTCACAGCTCACTGATGTGTGGCCCCAGCGCTCTGGGGACAGCCTCAGGACGCTGACCCGGCCGTAGCGGCCGTCCCTCCCCGTGACCTCCGAGCTGTGGGACTCCTCTGTGGAGCCGCCGCCCCCCACTCTCCAGCCCAGCGTCCAGTCGGAGGGGAAGCCCCCGCTGGCCACACACAGCAGCGTGGCACTGCCCCTCTGCAGCTCCTCTCTGGACGGGGGCAGGACGGTCAGGGTGGGCCGCTGTACCCCCACTGCACCACAGACAGGGGGCAGCACAACTCATTATTGTGTTAGAGCAACAAGTACATCATAAAACAGTCACTGCACAAAATGATGAAGACTACAAACAGTTGAGACATTGTCATCTGTGTCTTTCACTTCCTGTTCACTACAAGTCCAACCAACGAACCATGGACACCACCACCAGCCGCTTTTACTGAGAACATGGTTTACAACTAAAATAACTTATTCAAATATTAAATTGTTTTAAATGAAAAAATCTTTATAGATATAAAATATTTATGTTATTGTTGCATTTTTATATTTTATTAGGTTTTACAATAAAATGTAAAAAAAAATTCTCCTTTTAATTTTGAATGAGGAATATTTTTACAGTATTTTATTATAAATAACACAAACAATAAAATGTCTTGATTTTAAATTTATTTTAAATTCAAATTATTTAGAGCAGTGTCTCTTCAGACTCTGACCTAAGCATCTGTATACTATAAGTGAAATAATAAACAGAAATAATCCATCAGTCTATAAACATGAATCAAATACTGCTAAAATACCAGATGTGAAGTACTCTTGTTAAAGTATGAAGTAAAAAGTGCAGTACTCACAGTCAACGATGAGTTTGGTTCCTCCACCGAACGTGTACCACAGTGATACAAAGTCATGAAGAGGCCGTACAAAAACCTCCTGCTCTGTTCACCACCACACACTGCTCTCACTTCACTCAGAGACACAAGACTTACTGCAGCTTTGGACTTACCTTTGATTTCTGTCATTATAACTTCATACATAACATAAAATATTTTCATTATTATTATTTATATTTTCTGATTTTCCAATTTGTGATAGCTTATATAAGTACATGAATTGCATTGTTTTCTAAAGGCAAAGCAGCTTACACATAAAAAAATCTTCCTGTTTCCATCTTTGGTCCATATTAAAGTGTTAAATTCCATTAAATTGAGTGTATAATGAATAAGTCCAGGCAGATGTTGGTCCTAGAGTCACTGTTTGAGTTCAGTGTTGAGAGCAGAGACAGTATTTCCATAGAGAGGAGGGTCACATGGTCAGCTGATCCTTCACTGAGTTTTATAGTGAGTTGAAGACTGCAGGACTCACATGTGTCAGTGAACGCACCATGGCTCTGGGCTGCACCATCCTCATCTGGACACTGGCCTGCTGCTGCTTCACAGGTTCCACTCTCAGTGACATTGAACACAACACACTGCCTTTTCTCTCTGTGTTTCTTCTGATAAATGTAGATTGTTTTTTTACAGGATGCAGTGGTCAGGTGACAGTCACTCAGCCTCCAGTCGTCACAGTTACTCCAGGATCCACTGTCATTCTCACATGTAAAACTAACAAAGATGTTGCTCATTATAGTGCTTCTGGTTATGGTTGGTACATGCACTGGTATCAGCAGAAACCTGGTCAGTCTCCAAAGCTCTGGATAAAATTTGCTAATCAACGTCTGTCAGAAACTCCATCTCGGTTCAGTGGCAGTGGGAGCAACAGTGACTTCTCTTTGACCATCAGTGGAGCTCAGGCTGAAGATGCAGCAGTTTATCACTGTCAGAGTTATCATAGCGGTGGTGTGTTCACACAGTGATTTGTGCTCGTACAAAAACCTCCCTCAGTGAGTCCTTCAGAGTGAGACCAGAGCAGGAAACAACTGCAGCTGCTCAAGAGGAACACACACATCTCTAATGCAGAGCTGTATTAGTGACGTTAACTTAACTTAATGATACATAAATAGTAGTTTATTCTTTAATTAACCAGCAATAATCTATTATTTTTTCCCCTTTTCTCATGTCTGCCCTTCAATTTTTAGGTTAGTTTCCTCTAACCCAGTGCTGAAGTTTCCATTCACCTACAGTATGTGTAGTTACACCAAGCACACATCTCTCTGCAATGGTTGGATTTCTCTTTATTCTTTAATCTTGTACTGCTTTGTCCCATTGGGCTTGTGGTGGATGAGGCCTATCATAGCTACTTAGGGCATGAGGTGGAGTATAACCTGAACTATGGTTAATAACAAGGACAGCTATTCACTCTCAAAAGGATTCACTATATAGGCTATTTTATCAAATCTAACCTATATAGGTCTTTGGATGAAAGAGTAAGGACGGATAAGAGGAGAAATCATGATTTTCGAACAGTACACAAAACACGTTAATTTTAAGTTAAATGTTTCATGACACATTTAGGACCTGAACAGTGTCTGCCTGTGCTTTAGTTTGTGCAGTTTTCTGACTGACATATTAAATCATGACTTTAAGTTTAGTAAAAGCAGAAATGCAATGGGGGACATCAGGTTTCATATTTCACATTCTTCATAAAATAAAAGACAAAATGTTTAATGTCATGTATCAACACAAGCTTTATTAGCACAATCTCCATTGACCATAAGCAGCACACTACCATCTAAACATCAGCTGCACACATAGTTGTCTGTGGTATACGTCTTGTGGCTGGTGTCCCGGGCCCTAAGCCTCACACTGGCTCCTCTGCAGTGACTGGACCTGGCTGCGTCCATGGTGGAGCACCCTGCAGGAGTACAGCTGTCCCTCCAGCCAGCCGTCCTGACTCAGACTCAGGACGCTGCTGCTGCTGTAGCTGCCGCTCTTCTCCTGCTCCGCGCTGGTCAGGACCCCCTCTGTGACCACCTCACCGTCCACCTCCCAGCTCACCTCGGCGCCCTCCGGAGAGTAGGCGCTGAGCAGGCAGAGCAGCGAGACCCGGCCCCCAGAGAGCTGCTGCAGGGAGGGGGCGAGCAGAGAGACGGACGGGGCGCGTACCGGGCCGCCTGGACACAACACAGACAAGTAGAGATAGTCAACAGTGTTCAGTGGAGTTAGAACAGTCCACACTAGGCTCTATACACAGAGATGTAGTAATGACTTATATTTACATTTACTGTGGTTTTATACAATCACAGGCTACATTTTACTTCTACATCACATTCTTGAGTATCTTTGTGGCTACCCTTAAATGTCTCTACATTTTTGTTTTCAAAGGTTTTCTGTTGTAAAAAAGTGAGACTATTTGGAATTTTTTGTTTCTTGTTCCATGAGGTGACAATATCACACCTTTGACTGTACGCAGTTCATTTTGTTAATGTTTAAGGAGACATTTTTAACATCACATGATTTAAAAACATAGGTCTATATGAGAGATCTGGTATGTAGCCTATAGAGTCTATATATGTTTGTAATACTGAGAAGATTGTAGTAATGAGGAAGGCTCACAACTAAATGTTGACAGTATCTTAATAAATAATTACTATAACAAAGTCATACATTTATTTTTGGAGACAGAATTTTTACTTTTGCATAAAAACAGTTAAAGAAAAAACATCTGTTTGTTTCACTTCCTTTTAACCTGATTAAAAAACGCTGCTTTAAAATATACTGCTTCTGTTTGTTTAAATAATTCTGGATGAGATTAATTAAATATATATGTATACATGACATTTTTTCGGAGATAAAAATAGGTCTATAAAGTTATTTGAATTTAAAACTAAGACAATTTAATGTAACTTTTTTGTAAATCCAAAACTGTTTTGTGAACATTGTCTTAAAAAATGTCAAAACAATTTGCAGAATAATATTAAAATTTGTCATATTTCTGTTGCAAAATAATAAAAAATCAAGTTTAAATAAGATTAGGACTTACTGTAAATGATGAGTTTGGTTCCTCCACCGAACGTGAGCCACAGTGATACAAAGTCATGAAGAGGCCGTACAAAAACCTCCTGCTCTGTTCACCACCACACACTGCTCTCACTTCACTCAGAGACACAAGACTTACTGCAGCTTTGGACTTAACTTTGATTTCAGTCATTATAATTTCATACATAAAATATCACAAATGTTAATTATTAATATTTTCTGATTTTCCAATTTGTGATAGCTTATATAAGTACACGAATTGCATTGTTTTCTAAAGACAAAGCAGTATATACATAAAAAAATCTATTGTTTCCATCTTTGGTCCATATTAAAGTGTTAAATTCCATTAAATTGAGTGTATAATGAATAAGTCCAGGCAGATGTTGGTCCTAGAGTCACTGTTTGAGTTCAGTGTTGAGAGCAGAGACAGTATTTCCATAGAGAGGAGGGTCACATGGTCAGCTGATCCTTCACTGAGTTTTATAGTGAGTTGAAGACTGCAGGACTCACATGTGTCAGTGAACGCACCATGGCTCTGGGCTGCACCATCCTCATCTGGACACTGGCCTGCTGCTGCTTCACAGGTTCCACTCTCAGTGACATTGAACACAACACACTGCCTTTTCTCTCTGTGTTTCTTCTGATAAATGTAGATTGTTTTTTTACAGGATGCAGTGGTCAGGTGACAGTCACTCAGCCTCCAGTCGTCACAGTTACTCCAGGATCCACTGTCACTCTCACATGTAAAACCAGCACAGATGTTTATTATGATGATGATGATGACAGTTGGGACATGCACTGGTATCAGCAGAAACCTGGTCAGTCTCCAAAGCTCTTAATAAAATATGGTAATCAACGTCTGTCAGAAACTCCATCTCGGTTCAGTGGCAGTGGGAGCAACAGTGACTTCTCTTTGACCATCAGTGGAGCTCAGGCTGAAGATGCAGCAGTTTATTACTGTCAGAGTTATCATAGCGGTGGTGTGTTCACACAGTGATTTGTGCTCGTACAAAAACCTCCCTCAGTGAGTCCTTCAGAGTGAGACCAGAGCAGGAAACAACTGCAGCTGCTCAAGAGGAACACACACAGCCTCAGTGTAGAGCTGTATTAGTGAGGATATCTAAACATAAACGAATATTACATAAGTAGTAGTTTAATCCTAAATTTAACAGCCACAAAGTTATTATATTTTAACATTTCCCCATCTCTGCTTTTTAATTCTTACCAAAAAAAAAAAAAAAAAAACTCTTGACAAAAAGACCTTGAGGGTCAATGGGCAAAAGGGGGCCGGTGCCTTTAGGCATGACTTCACAGACTTCCTATATCATAAGATGGTAGATTTATTTTTCACACTGTGACACCCAGCACTAATATCTCACATTAAGTTGATGATGTAGAAAATAAACTTTACCTGTGTGTCCGAAACTATAGCTGTATCTTTTCTGAAGGCTGAAGGTAATAAAAACCTATGATTTCTCTCAACATTTTGAGAACATACAACAGCTTCTCTCTTAGCATCCTGTCATACACTTTCTCTAAATTTAACATAAAATATATTTTTTTCCTCATGCTCTTAGATTATTTTATAGGTGACTTTTATGATATAATTTATAATGACTTTAGTGTTTTACTGATGTCATATCAATGCCATCTCAATCTTTAATAAATCTAAATTATAAAGAGACACAAAGCAGCTCCCTCTGAGCTTCTCTGTACTTCATCAGTATCCTCAAAGCAAACACTGCATCTGTAGCACTCTTTCTAATCAGGAAACCTTACTGCTGCTCATAAATGCTCACTTTGGTAATTATCCTAGCTTCCACTACACTTTGACAGTGTTTTTCATTGTCATCAAATGTCCACTGAAGGTAAGAAAGCTTGGTGGTCTGTTTGTTGATGAATTGCTGTAAATGCATTGATCCAACAGAGGGAGGTATACACTCAGATTTACCTGAGACCAAATGACCCTGGAAGCCTGGCTGCTGTGTTGGAGAGTTTCAGTGATGTGAACAGTTGGATGGTGCAGAACTTTCTTCATCTCAACTCCAACAAATCTGAAATACTTCTAATCAACCCCCCACAGTCAGAGGTTTTAGCCTCGCTACACTGGCTCCCTGTGCGTTTGAGAATTGATTTTAAGATTTTACTGATCACTTTTGAAGCTCGTTTAGGTCTTGGCCCGAGCTACATCACAGAGCTCTTGACTTCATATGAGCCTCCCTGCAGCCTTAGATCCTCGGGCAGGTCCCTGTTAGTTGTTCCTGGGTCGAGACTCAAAACTAAAGGTGACCGAGCTTTTTCAGTCCGAGCCCCTCGTCTCTGGTCTCTGGTCTGATCTTTTAAGTCACATCTTAAAACCCACTTTTATCTTCTTGCGTTTTTATATTGTTTATTTTTATTTTTATTTACTATTTACTTTATTATTATTATTATTATTATTATTATTATTATTATTATTATTATTATTATTATTACTATCATTATTATTATTATTATTACTCAAAAAGTTAAAGACAACACAAAGTCTGTATGAAAATCGCCTTCTACTGCAAGTTTAAACTGTTTAATGCAAAACACTTTAGAAAACGGTCAAATTTGAAGACATCAGTGGGAGTTGAGTTACTTTCATCACACATCAACCACTCTGAGTTTCACAGAGACAGGTGCATGCAAATAATGTTTCTAATCTTAAGTACACTCCCAGGTCTTTTAAGGTCACGTGTTATAAAGGTCACATGGTCAGCTGATCTTTCACTGAGTTTTATAGTGAGTTGAAGACTGCAGGACTCACATGTGTCAGTGAACGCACCATGGCTCTGGGCTGCACCATCCTCATCTGGACACTGGCCTGCTGCTGCTTCACAGGTTCCACTCTCAGTGACATTGAACACAACACACTGCCTTTTCTCTCTGTGTTTCTTCTGATAAATGTAGATTGTTTTTTTACAGGATGCAGTGGTCAGGTGACAGTCACTCAGCCTCCAGTCGTCACAGTTACTCCAGGATCCACTGTCACTCTCACATGTCAAACCAGCAGAGATGTTTATCAGGATGATGATGATGATTGGTGGATGCACTGGTATCAGCAGAAACCTGGCCAGTCTCCAAAGCTCTGGATAGCACTTACTACAATTCGTCTGTCAGAAACTCCATCTCGGTTCAGTGGCAGTGGGAGCAACAGTGACTTCTCTTTGACCATCAGTGGAGCTCAGGCTGAAGATGCAGCAGTTTATCACTGTCAGAGTTATCATAGCGGTGGTGTGTTCACACAGTGATTTGTGCTCGTACAAAAACCTCCCTCAGTGAGTCCTTCAGAGTGAGACCAGAGCAGGAAACAACTGCAGCTGCTCAAGAGGAACACACACATCTCTAATGCAGAGCTGTATTAGTGAGGTTAACTCAGCTTTTTAATAATACATAAATCATAGTTTCATCCTAAATTAACAAGTCACTAACCTATTATATTTTTACTTTTTCCCGTTTCTGCTCTTTAATTCTTGAGTTAAATTCTCCAAACCCAGTGCTGAAGTTTCCATTCACCTACAGTATGTGTAGTTACACCAAGCACACATCTCTCTGCAATGGTTGCATTTCTCTTTATTTTTTAATCTTGTACTGCTTTGTCCCATTGGGCTTGTGGTGGATGAGGCCTATCATAGCTACTTAGGGCTTGAGGTGGAGTATAACCTGAACTATGGTTAATAACAAGAACAGCTATTCACTCTCACAATTATTCACTGTAATGGCAAATTTCATCAATTCTAACTTGTACATGCAGGTCAGAGTAACTCAGAAAGAACGAGGGGGGAAGCTAAAATGTTGAATGTTAAATGTTTCATGACACATTTAGGACCTGAACAGTGTCTGCCTGTTCTTTAGTTTGTTAGTGCAATATCCTGACTGACATATTAAATCATGACTTTATGATTAGTAAAAGCAGAAATGCAATGGGAGACATCAGGTTTCATATTTCACATGCTTCATAAAATAAAAGACAAAATGTTTAATGTCATGTATCAACACAAGCTTTATTAGCACAAGCTCCATTGACCATAAGCAGCACACTACCATCTAAACATCAGCTGCACACATAGTTGTCTGTGGTATACGTCTTGTGGCTGGTGTCCTAGGCTCTAAGCCTCACACTGGCTCCTCTGCAGTGACTGGACCTGGCTGCGTCCATGGTGGAGCACCCTGCAGGAGTACAGCTGTCCCTGCAGCCAGCTGTTAATGAACAGTTTATTACTAATGTCCTGACTTGCCTATTGTTGCCTGTAAGGCTTTTAATTTTTGGTGGTAAAGGTTGCACCCCTTTAAAACAATGATGCATTTTCTGTCAGTTTATTTTGTAACCGTGCCTAGTAGTATGGCTTCTGCTTCTGTTTGCAGAAAGCATAGTAGATCCTGCTTTATGTTATGTACAAGATGTTGCACATGTTTTGACACTGATTAAAAATGTTTGCCTCTCCCAATGCAAAAGTCCAACTCTGACTGAAGGAGCTGGAACTTTCTCTCCTTGTTTGGCAGTACACATGGAAACACTCTTATCTAGACCTTTGGCTCATTAGACAAGAGCACTGAGAAAATAAAAACTGTCTCTGATCATTAAGAAAGAATGAGAGTTAATTTTGAACATCAAAATCAAATGTTTTGTCAAAATGTAGTAGAGATAGTAATTTTTTTTTTAGTAGTATTTTCCACAATTTCCTACAGTTTTTTCTACTTTTGTGCTGTGCTTTCCATTATTTAGGAATTTAACTCCAAATTTGGCCTGGTCACTGATGGGTTAACAGTGGACTTTTAACTAGTTTTCAGTAACTTGATGACTATTTTGTGGACTAAAATGCTATTAATCTATGCAATGCCATCTTGAAAACCTTATAAAATGTTTTTTGACTTGGGCAAAAAAAAAATAAATAAAATAAAATAAAATTCTCTTGACAGAGGCCATTATGTTATTTAAGTAAAATCACATGATCTTTTCAACTGAGGAGGGAGTCATTTTTACCAAAGGTGGCCAGACTCTCAAAGAGCTGATATAGACGAAAAACTCATTTTTGTCAATTTGCCATAATTTAAGAGGGTGACAATATCCAAATTACACAACACAATCTCTTTTTAAAGTCCCAGCATTTTCCCAATAAAAGAAACACCGTTACCCTTTTCTTTCTAATGTCGTAGAATATCTCCCAATAAGAGCAACACATAACGATTCACTCTCCAGACTATTTTTAATCCTGTTTTTAAACAGATATTAGACCTTTCTTATAATCTAATATATGTTTAAAAATGCTTAAACTCCTGAATTTAGCTCCAAAATAAAAAACAAATAATTACGTTCCTGGCCATTTAGTGAGCTTTTTACTTCAAATTTAATTAAACTCTAATTATTCCTGTTTGAGTTATTGTGCTGCAAACAGACCAACAAACAACAGGGGGGAAAAAGCCTGCTTTGGTGAAGGTAAAACATGTGTAAATACCTTGATTATAACATGCCTTTGCACCAGAACTTTGTTTTGATAATTTAGAAGTTTTTATCAAAAACCTTTATCCAGTCTCAGTCTTATCTTGGTTGTTAAAATGATGTGTTTTCTTTGGCTCAATTAGCATCCATAAATAAAACCTGTGTTACTGTTCCTGGTGCTATGGTGGTGTCTCTCAGACCTCATTTTTACAATACATTGATTTAAAGTAAATATGCATTAGAAAATAATTATTGTTAAAGTACACAACTGTATCCTCCCACTGAAAGTAATAATATGAGTTGTATGTAGTTGTTTTGATTGTTTTTGGTTTTCTAGAGTGACTTTGCTTTTTCAATGTCATCAAACGCCACTGAAGAAAAGATGAGTGACTTGAGTCAACAGAGGGAGCTATACACACATAATGTTAAAGAAAACTAAACGGTCATATTTGAAGACATCAGTGGGAGTTGAGTTACTTTCATCACACATCAACCACTCTGAGTTTCACAGAGACAGGTGCATGCAAATAATGTTTCTAATCTTAAATACACTCCCAGGTCTTTTAAGGTCACGTGTTATAAAGGTCACATGGTCAGCTGATCCTTCACTGAGTTTTATAGTGAGTTGAAGACTGCAGGACTCACATGTGTCAGTGAACGCACCATGGCTCTGGGCTGCACCATCCTCATCTGGACACTGGCCTGCTGCTGCTTCACAGGTTCCACTCTCAGTGACATTGAACACAACACACTGCCTTTTCTCTCTGTGTTTCTTCTGATAAATGTAGATTGTTTTTTTACAGGATGCAGTGGTCAGGTGACAGTCACTCAGCCTCCAGTCGTCACAGTTACTCCAGGATCCACTGTCACTCTCACATGTAAAACCAACAGAGATGTTTATCAGGATGATGATGATGATTGGTGGATGCACTGGTATCAGCAGAAACCTGGTCAGTCTCCAAAGCTCTTGATAAGACGTGCTACAATTCGTCTGTCAGAAACTCCATCTCGGTTCAGTGGCAGTGGGAGCAACAGTGACTTCTCTTTGACCATCAGTGGAGCTCAGGCTGAAGATGCAGCAGTTTATCACTGTCAGAGTTATCATAGCAGCCCAGTGTTCACACAGTGATTTGTGCTCGTACAAAAACCTCCCTCAGTGAGTCCTTCAGAGTGAGACCAGAGCAGGAAACAACTGCAGCTGCTCAAGAGGAACACACACAGCCTCAATGTAGAGCTGTATTAGTGATGTTATCTCAGCTTAATAATGATACATAAATAGTAGTTTAATCTTTAATTAACCAGCAATAATCTATTATTTTTTCCCCTTTTCTCATGTCTGCCCTTCAATTTTTAGGTTAGTTTCCTCTAACCCAGTGCTGAAGTTTCCATTCACCTACAGTATGTGTAGTTACACCAAGCACACATCTCTCTGCAATGATTTGATTTCTCTTTATTCTTTAATCTTGTACTGCTTTGTCCCATTGGGCTTGTGGTGGATGAGGCCTATCATAGCTACTTAGGGCTTGAAGTGGAGTATAGCCTGAACTATGGTTAATAACAAGAACAGCTATTCACTCTCAGAAGGATTCACTATATAGGTTATTTTATCAGATCTAACCTATATATACAGGTCTTTCGACCAAAGAGTAACTAAGAACGGATAAGAGGAGAAATCATGATTTTCGAACAGTAGACAAAACAAGTTAATTTTAAGTTAAATGTTTCATGACACATTTAGGACCTGAACAGTGTCTGCCTGTGCTTTAGTTTGTGCAATATCCTGAATGACATATTAAATCATGACTTTACGATAAGTAAAAGCAGAAATGCAATCGGACACATCAGGTTTCATATTTCACATGCTTCATAAAATAAAAAACAAAATGTTTAATGTCATGTATCAACACAAGCTTTATTAGCACAATCTCCATTGACCATAAGCAGCACACTACCATCTAAACATCAGCTGCACACATAGTTGTCTGTGGTATACGTCTTGTGGCTGGTGTCCCGGGCCCTAAGCCTCACACTGGCTCCTCTGCAGTGACTGGACCTGGCTGCGTCCATGGTGGAGCACCCTGCAGGAGTACAGCTGTCCCTCCAACCAGCCGTCCTGACTCAGACTCAGGACGCTGCTGCTGCTGTAGCTGCCGCTCTTCTCCTGCTCCGCGCTGGTCAGGACCCCCTCTGTGACCACCTCGCCGTCCACCTCCCAGCTCACCTCGGCGCCCTCCGGAGAGTAGGCGCTGAGCAGGCAGAGCAGCGAGACCCGGCCCCCAGAGAGCTGCTGCAGGGAGGGGGCGAGCAGAGAGACGGACGGGGCGCGTACCGGGCCGCCTGGACACAACACAGACAAGTAGAGATAGTCAACAGTGTTCAGTGGAGTTAGTTGTCTCCTGCCGTGTCAATCTTTAATAAATCTAAATTATAAAGAGACACAAAGCAGCTCCATCTGAGCTTCTCTGTACTTCATCAGTATCCTCAAAGCAAACACTGCATCTGTAGCATTCTTTCTAATCAGGAAACCTTACTGCTGCTCATAAATGCTCACTTCGGCATTTAACCTAGCTTCCACTACACTTTGACAATGTTTTTCATTGTCATCAAATGGCCACTGTAGGTAAGAAAGCTTGGTGGTCTGTTTGCTAATGACTTACTGTAAATGCATTGATCCAACACAGAGAGCAATAGCGCCATATTGTTGTCTATTCATAAACATAAACAACACGTTAGATGCTGCCAAGATCTTTTACCATTTTATGAAAAAATAATAGCTCATTTTGAACTTAATGGCAGCAACACGAGGCTGGAAAGAATATTATTTAATGAATTAATGTAAACTGACCATCCCTGCTGGAGTTTTAATAGTTTAAATCAGTTTGTCAGACCACAAATAAGATGTCTGTTTCCATCATTGGTGATTCTGCTGCTGGAGAATAAACTGCTCCACTGTCCATTGTTCTTGCACTGGCACTTTTGACTTAAACTTGCACTTTAGATTTGGACTTGGCACTTGAACTTTCTATGTGGATTTTGCACTTGCACTGTGCTTTTGCATTTGTTCTTACACTTCACTCTGGCACTTTGCACTTGCATGTTAGAGTTTCACTTTAGACTTGCATTTGCATTTTAGACTTATATTTTAGATTTGTACTTGTACTTGCACTACACTCTGGCACAATACACGTGCACTTTAGACATGCATTGCGCACTTGCATTATGGACCAGTACTTTAACTTTAGACTTGCACTTTAGACCTATGTTTTACACATGCACTGCATTTAGTCATGCACTTGCACTGTAGACCTGTTCTTTGTATTTTCATATTAGACTTGGAAGTGAAACTCTAAAATGCACTCTTTGCACTTTGTGAATTCAAAACCATGGACCAGGACAATTCCTGCCTCTGCCTGTTGTGTATCTTCCTCGTCTCACACAGATACAACTGCTAAACAACCAGCCTGCATCACTTACGTTAGACTTTTAGTGTGATTTTACTAGAGTAACAATGTCTTGTCATAAATGGCCACTAGTGTCTAAAGTTTACATTTAGGACTTGCTGTGAGTTATATGAGGCAACAGAGGGAGCTATACACTCAAAATGTTAAAGACTATACAAAGTCTGTTTGAAAATCCCCTTTAACTGCAAGTTCAAACTGTTTAATGCAAAACACTTTAGAAAACGATCAAATTTGAAGACATCAGTGGGAGTTGAGTTACTTTCATCACACATCAACCACTCTGAGTTTCACAGAGACAGGTGCATGCAAATAATGTTTCTAATCTTAAATACACTCCCAGGTCTTTTAAGGTCACATGTTATAAAGGTCACATGGTCAGCTGGTCCTTCACTGAGTTTTATAGTGAGTTGAAGACTGCAGGACTCACATGTGTCAGTGAACGCACCATGGCTCTGGGCTGCACCATCCTCATTTGGACACTGGCCTGCTGCTGCTTCACAGGTTCCACTCTCAGTGACATTGAACACAACACACTGCCTTTTCTTCTGATAAATGTAGATTGTTTTTTTACAGGATGCAGTGGTCAGGTGACAGTCACTCAGCCTCCAGTTGTGATGTTTACTCCAGGATCCACTGTCACTCTCACATGTAAAACCAACAGAGATGTTTATTCTGGTAATTACATGTTCTGGTATCAGCAGAAACAAGGACAGATCCCAAAGCTCTTGATAAGACATGCTACAACTCGTCTGTCAGAAACTCCATCTCGGTTCAGTGGCAGTGGGAGCAACAGTGACTTCTCTTTGACCATCAGTGGAGCTCAGGCTGAAGATGCAGCAGTTTATTACTGTCAGAGTGAACACCTTAACATTAGAACTCCCAAGGCCGTCATGTTGATGGTTATGAAAGTTTGACATGTAATAACTCTGGTTTATTAAGCCTTTTGTGTGGCTGGCATCCTGACTTTTTCTAAACCTGCCTCTTGTTTATTCTTATGTTACTGTTTCAATAAAATAACAAAGTAAAAAATATATCTAAGTATTTCTACCTCTATCTACCGCAGCCACTAATTTGATGGCTCTATTAATTACAATGTATTTTTTCCCGCCGACGAGGAGACGCGCCACCGTTGCCTAGCAGCCGGCATTATAACATTAGCTCAGGGAAGAACGCTATAGCTCCTCACAATGGCTTTTAGAAAAAGACTTACAGTAACGGAGGCACTGGAAATGCTTCGTAATATAGATGAGTGTGATTCTGGGGGCGAGGGAGATTTGGACGACTCTTGGTGTGTGGAAGGTTCCTCAGACAGTTCAGACAGCGAGCCAGAAGGTGAACTGCCCCGTAGTAAAAGATCGGTCGGAAGAAAAGATTTGGTCGGCTGAATGGGGATTTCCATTTTTTAGAGAGACCATGTCAAGAAACCGCTTCCGAAACATAATGCGCTTCTTACGCTTTGACCACAAACACAGTAGGCCCACACGTCTCCAAACAACAAAATTTGCTCTGGCAAATGAGATGTGTGAGCGTTTTGTAAACAACAGTGTGTGTGGTTACAAACCTGGCCCTGACATCACTGTTGACGAGCAGCTTCTCCCGACAAAAGCAAGGTGTGTCTTTCTCCAGGACATGGCAAACAAACCAGACAAGTTTGGCATCAAGTTCTGGCTGGCAGCTGATGTCCAAACAAAGTACATGCTGAAGGGCGCTCCTTATCTCGGTAAGGACCAGACGCGCACTCCAGGCCAGCGTCTTGGAGACCGTGTTGTGCTGAAGCTGGTAGAGCCATTCATGGGGAAGGGTAGGAATATTACCACTGACAACTTTTTTACATCACTTGAATTAGCCAGGGCACTCCAAACAAAAAAGACCAGCCTCGTAGGTACAGTAAATAAAAGCCGACGAGAGCTCCCACCTTGTGTAAATGAGCAAAGGGCGCTGTTTTCCACGCGTGTTCTGAAAAACAACAATGCCACCCTGACAATCTACCAATGCAAATCAAAGAAAAATGTCTGTTTAACGAGCAGTGTACACACGTCAGCTGGCACACTTAGCGGTCCGAAGCCCGAGCCCGAGCCCGTGGCAGGGGCGGACTGGCCATCTGTGCATTCTGGAGGATCACAGGACGGCCGGTCGCTGAGACGGCCGATGGGCCGTTTTACATAGACTCCATAAACACAACACAACCAGACCAGAGAGGGCGCAGCCGCGCAGATGCGCAACAGCAGAGTAGAAGAAGAAAGCAGAACAGCTGCAGCCACTCAATGCAGTCAGGCACTCGAACAAGTCCGCAAGTCCGCCGACAGGCGGCCGTGAAGACGGCGGTGGCGCGTGAGCAGAGGCTGCCGTGCGTTTACGTAATGGATAAAAAACGGTTAATAAAACGAAAGGAGAAGGGCGGAGCAGAGAAAGTCAGGGAAAAGAAGTTTAAGTCGCTTGCATGTGAGGCGTTCAAGTGTAAAAATATAACAGAACTGTTTGACAGCAGCAGTGCTAAAGCCACATCCACCAGTACAGCACAACATGAGGATGAAGAGGCTGAGAGTGCGGTGGTGGGGGCCCAGCACTGCTCAGGCTCAGGACCCACAGAACCAGATGAAGTTTTACCTCAGTTAGAGCCGTGTACAGAGCAAGTGGTGAGTATAGCTTACTGTATGAAACACAGGGCTTTCATAGCTATTTAGGCTATGACATATTTATTCCACTTCCTATACATAGCTCTAAAACACTATCATAACAGTAACAATATGAATAATAAGAATAATATTCTATCTAATATGGCTGTGAAGACTCATTCATCCAGGCTGATTCCATTGCAATCATAGGTTTAAAAGCTGTCATCTGGACTTGGTTTTAAAGAGAGCTCTCTTACCAGCCTCTTGGATAAAAGGTGAAATGTCTTCAACTTTAAAACCAAGTCCAGATGACAGTTTTTAAACCTACTATTGCAACTATATCTAATGTGAATTAAATCCAGGGATGTTCCCAAGCCCTCCAATAATAAGTCATAGTGTAATCCAGGACTAAACTATATCTAAAACATGACACAACCAGGTCTAACCAAGACTAAACTCTAACTAAAATAGGTATACGCTGTCCAAAACTATAGCTAAACCAGGTCTAAACCAGGTCTAAACTAGGTCTAAACAGGGACAAAACCAGATCTTAATCAGGTCTGTGCCAGGATCAAATCAGATTCAAATCCGGGACTAAACCTGTACAAAACCAGGTCTGGGCAGACTCCAGGGCTGTTTTTCAGTCCCAGTCCGCCCCTGGCCCGTGGTGTACTATAACCACACCAAAGTCGGTGTGGATGTGCTGGACCAGATGATAAAAAAATATTCCGTCAAAGCTCCAACCCGCAGGTGGCCAGTAGCAGTTTTCTATAATGTCCTCGACATGGCTGCAATCAATGCGTGGATCCTCTGTAGAAAATGTCTCAATGACAATGTCCCACGGCGCAATTTCATCCTGCAGCTTGCCCACGAACTTCGTGCCAGTCACGTGCTCACTAAACAGCCGCTGCCTCGCGAACCCGCCCCTGTTGGAGAGCCACCTGTTCTGGACAGGCGAAGGCAGTGCCAAGTCCACACTAACTGTTCCAAAAACCGCTCAAAAGATGTTTGCCATCGGTGCAACAAAGTAGTGTGCGGGCAATGCGCAGGAGCTGTGACTGTCACATGTAAAAACTGTATATAAAATGAGTTAAGTTTTCTTATCTTTGGAAGCTGTATAAAGTATTTTTAATCGTTCTGTCGTTTTCTCTTTTTTATTTATTTATTGTACAGTTTGAATTTGATGATTGAAGCCACGTTTTTGTTCATTTATTGTAATGTATTTATTTTCAAAGTCAACAATTTACATTTTCAAATAATTTAATAATTCTGTATATAGTTTTAAATAATAACCTGTGACATTAAAGCTCTTTTTGTTCAAATACAGCTACGTTTGTTTCTCTTTGCAATTATATTACTTTATAATTATATTATGCATTATATAATATAATATTATATTATTTATAGAAAAACAAGATCCAGGCACTCACTTGGTTTGGAAAGTTGTAAAAGGCCTTTATTTCATGAGGGCTGGAGACCTTAAAACACACCAACGCGTGTTGGCTTGTGCCTTCTTCAGGGTGAACACAAAGACAAAGGGAAACACTAATTTATTCTCACTGGCTGCAGGTGTGCAGCCAGTGAGAATAAGGACTGTAACTATCCTCCCTGACACAAGGGGCAGTAAACAGAGACTTTGAAACAGAGAAAGCATAGCCATCCCTCCACACACAGAAACCAGTAACTAAATATACATATTGATATTACAATTATAAAAACCATGAACGATCCAAGTCCTCATTTAACCCCGGATGCCTCATGGCCTTGAGAACATGAAAACAATAGGCTTCTCTTTGTTTAAGGCGTAGGATTTTGTCCCTGCCCTTGGCATCCACAGTGATAGCTTCAATGCCAGACACCTTTAAGGTAGAATCACTTCTGTGATGAGCCTCCATATAATGTTTGGCCATGGGATAGTTTAAATTACCAGTATGAATGGCATATCTATGCTCAGCCAACATAGAAACAGCCACAGGGGCATTCAAGACGATACACGACATGGGTGGTGTTACAATTTATAAAGCTATGAATCGAGTAGGTCATATTATTAGCTATATCCATGAAGGTGTTCGCCTTTACCATGTTCTCACAGTATCTAGTACATTGGCCACAGCGAAAGTGCTACCTCCCAGCCTCTAAATCTAACACATGGCTCTCTCGTCCAAATGGTAACTTTCACTGTTTGCATCGTATCTGGAGACACAGGTGGGAAACTTTACTTATTACTAAACAAATATACTGCTCATCACACTGCTCACAACCTGTTTTTGATTCTGCTCTGTTTCTGTAATAATTCTGGTTCAACTTGTATCAAAGTTGCTGTCATTGCCTGTTAATCCAGTGTGTTCATGTGCATGGGGATATTTGTATACTGTCATTAATATACTGTAACTGTAGGCTGGTTTACAGTCAGGTTGAATAGACGGAGAGTTTTTTGTCTGTCGGTGTGAATGTTCTGTATTGTGATTGTCGTCATGTATTGTATTTCTGTTTTCTGTATCATAAGGATATATTTATCAGCTCTGTAAACTTCATTTTACATTTTACATCTCATCACAGAGTTTGATTCAAATAAACAGTCGCCTTGTTCAAATTCATGGTTTCAACACATCAGGCAGTGGTCATTATTTATTACAACAACTTATTTTGTCTTTTTATTCCAAGAAATAAACATTTTACACAATTCAAATCCCATTTTTTCCCAAAATTACCATTTGGATTTATTATATTATTTATATTATTTACAGGCTATAATTTGCTATTGCGCTAGAATCACATTATTTGACAATGATTACATCATCAGCGTAGCTGCATTCCATTGACCAGAGCGCTAACGTCAAAATGACGGCCTTGGGAGTTCTAGTAGTTTTAGAATTCTGGGAGTTCTAGTGTTAATGATGATGGTAGCTGGGTGTTCACACAGTGATTTGTGCTCATACAAAAACCTCCCTCAGTGAGTCCTTCAGAGTGAGACCAGAGCAGGAAACAACTGCAGCTGCTCAAGAGGAACATACACATCTGAACACAGCTTCTACAAGAACCACATTCATATAGACCCATATAGGAACAATGAATAACCAAAAAGTATTGATTTGATATTAGAAATCATTATTTTGAAAACCAGTCAGCAAAACAGGATCAGCACTAGTTAATGAACTGCCTGAGTCATAAAATGCAGGTTTTTAATTTTGTCTGGTAGCATTGCAGTTCCAAATGAGGCTTTAGGATGTTTGGACCACAACATCTTTATGTTTTACAAAAGCTTAATTATCTCCAGCTTTCCTCAAAACACACTAACCTCTCCAGTAGTTTGGACTCGGTCTAAGACAGGGACCAGGATGATTTTCAGATTTACAGGAGCTGAGCTACTCGTGGTTCACAAATATATACTGTCTTTGGTTTTTGATCACACGCTGTTCTTGGTCCTGACTAATTCTGTAAAATAATTGGTCAAGTTTTTAAGGATTTTCTCTTCATTTGTGTGGCACAGACAGTAACATTACTGTACTCTAAACATAAATCCCAGTGGCTCTCTTTTTAACATATGGAGTAAAAACTAGCTTCTAGTCTCATAGTCTTTTCAACAAATAAATTACTAAATACACTATAAAACACTGTCGGGAACGTTTTTCATGTAGCTACATTAACATTTTAACTAGAGTTATGGTATTGTGTTAGTTTATGTTTTATTTAAAAATTACTTAATTATAATACAAACAATGAAAAACAGAATTACATGCATTGCTCTAAACAATTTATTTAAAGAAGCATTTGCAGAGTGACACTACACATACTGTACATTTATGAATGAATATACTGAACTCAGATTCTGCAACGGCCGAGTCAGTCACCAGATCTCTACTGGATCGAGCTGCATTTCACTTTTTTAAGACAAAACTTCAAGCAGAAAGATCCACAAACAAGCAACGACTGAGGGCAGCTGCAGTAAAAGCCTGACAAAGCATCGTCAAATAAGAAACCCAGTGTTTGGTGATGTCCCGGGACTCATGGGCTGTTTTCTTTGGTTCAGTTAGCTGCCATATTGAGGACTTGGAGGCAAAGGGGCGTAAGTGGCATTTTGGGCAAATGTGAGTATTAAATATCAAATGAAAGCTCTTAGTGAGATCTTTTCAATGGCAAAAGGACAGAATTTAAATGTTGACTCAAAAGAAGCAATTTAAGAAAAACTAAAAAGCACAACAGTGAAAGTGTGGTTTTGTTCAGTGGCAAAAAAGCATAAGTTTACAAATGCTCTTTGACACTGAACAAATCAATGGTAAAACCTTCTCACAGCACTGAGACATAACTCAAAATGACTCAGAGTTAACCACCGTCAAACTTTACAAATATTTATAGTAATATAATGTAATATTTATTCATTTATATTTGACTTTTATTTAAGTAGAAAAGTTTTATTTAGGATAAAAATCTGTCCTGGCCAAGAGCCACGCCCTAGTTTTATGTTAGTCACTGAAATCAGAAATGGAAGCATCTCACACTGTTTTAAGAGCAAAAAGTGTCACTTCCTAGGAATTTGGTATTTTGGTGCATACATAAAACAGTAATGTGTTATATATATATATAAATAGACTAATCTAAATTTACTAAATATACAGATATGACTGAAACTGTTCATGTGTAGTTACAAAACAGACAGTAAAGTATAAGGAGAATAAAAAACTATACTCTTTTATTTTTATTTTTATTAGATGATAAGGAGACTGCAGAATTAATTAGTTAATTAGTCATAGTTTAAACCAGGGGTGTCCAAACATTTTTAAAAGAGGGCCAGATTTGAGTAAGAAACGATGTCCGAGGGCCGGCAGTTGTATTACATTTTATAAAACACAATATACATTTTTGATATGAATCTTGCTTTCAATACTAGACAATATATATATATATATATTGATATATATATATATATTTATATATATATATATATATATATATATATATATATATATATATATATATATATATATATATATATATATATATATATATATATCAATGCCACACACATGGATCATGGAATGCTTGGAGATGTATAACATCAACAGGACTCTAAGAGCCTTCATTGCAAACTCGATGAGGCAGTGGAAGACCACCCTTGAGGCCAACTGCAAGCCAATTGCACAAGTGTCCATCAAATGTGGGATATACCAAGGAGATGCTCTGTCCCCGCTGCTGTTCTGCATAGGTCTGAACCCCCTCAGCCAGATAATCACCAAGACTGGCTATGGGTACCGACTCAGGAACGGGGCCACCATCAGTCACCTCCTCTACATGGATGATATCAAGCTGTACGCCAAGAGCGAGAGAGGCCAAGATCTACCACACAAGACAAGACCCCAGGTGCAGACTGTGCAAAGAGGCCCCTGAGACAATCCAACACATAACTGCAGGCTGTAAGATGCTGGCAGGGAAAGCATACATGGAGCGTCATAACCAAGTGGCTGGTATAGTGTACAGGAACATCTGTGCAGAGTACAGTCTGGAAGTCCCGAGGTCAAGATGGGAAACACCTCCAAAGGTGATAGAGAATGACCGAGCTAAGATCCTGTGGGACTTCCAGATCCAGACAGACAAAATGGTAGTGGCAAACCAACCGGACATTGTGGTGATGGACAAACAGCAGAGGAAAGCCGTTGTGGTTGACATCGCAATACCAAGCGATTGTAACATCAGGAAAAAGGAACACGAGAAACTGGAGAAGTACCAAGGCCTCAAAGAAGAACTTGAGAAGGCCTGGAAAGTGAAGGCAACAGTGGTGCCCGTGGTCATCGGAGCACTCGGGGCAGTAACCCCCAAACTGGAAGAGTGGCTACAGCAGATCCCAGGAAAAACATCAGACATCTCAGTCCAGAAGAGCACAGTCCTAGGAACAGCAAAGATACTGCGCAGAACCCTCAAGCTCCCAGGCCTCTGGTAGAGGACCCGAGCTTGGATGGATGAAACCGCCCGCGGAGGGCGAGAGGACAATTTTTTTTTTTATATATATTTTAATGGGGTTTTAAGATAAACTTATAAACCACATTCTTGGTAATTTTGTTTTAGGTTAGGTTAATTTTTTTAATAGTCATGATATAGTCTATACATTCAGTCATAAATTCAGATTGAAGTTGATTTCACCAATAAAATGTTCAGATCTGGCTTGAGAGTGATAGAGATGCACAAATGTATAGAAATACTGCTTAATGGTGCTAGAGGGCCATAAACAATACATTTTATGATGGAAGCTGAGGGCCATATAAAATCTCACTCTGTGCCACAAATGGCCCTGGGGCCACACTTTGGGCATGTCTGGTTTATACCTTTTAATGTTTAAAAAAAAAAAAAAATGACATTTACTTTTTCCCCCGGAATATAAAGAGTCTTGAGAAAGTTGCTGTGTGTATTCAAAGATGAAAATCTTCCTATTGTCTCTATTTGTTGACTTACTTACGCCCAAGTTCTGTTTATTCCATACCTTCATTTGGAAAATGTTAGAGTCAAAAATTGTATCTCACTTTTTTGCCATTTTAAAAATAGTTTAAAAAATAATTTCCAACTAAAACTGTAGCACTTTTGTTTTCAAAGAGATTCTCAAATTTCTAACACAAAAATATCAAATGTTGTGTTTGATTTGAGGCAGCAGCATCTGATTCAGTTTTGATAAAAATGTATGTTGGCTCTCCTGTAAAATGTGTAAAATCTGTGAAATCTGTAAAATTGCACTTATGCCACTTTGCTTCCAAGCCCTCGATTTATAAAACCTGTGTTATTGCTCCTGAAAGCTTTTCCAAACCGGTGTCATGGTAGTTTTTATTCAACCTCTTTTTACAAGACATTGATTTAAAGTAAACACAGAGACACAATAGAAAAAAATTATTGCAGACTCAAAGACTCAGAGTAATGACAAGAGGTGTTTGTAGTTGTTTTGATTGTTTTTGGTTTTCTAGAGTGACTTTGCTTTTTCAATGTCATCAAACGCCACTGTAGAAAAAGATGAGTGACTTGAGTCAACAGAGGGAGCTATACACACATAATGTTAAAGAAAACTAAACGGTCGTATTTGAAGACATCAGTGGGAGCTGAGTTACTTTCATCACACATCAACCACTCTGAGTTTCACAGAGACAGGTGCATGCAAATAATGTTTCTAATCTTAAATACACTCCCAGGTCTTTTAAGGTCACGTGTTATAAAGGTCACATGGTCAGCTGATCCTTCACTGAGTTTTATAGAGAGTTGAAGACTGCAGGACTCACATGTGTCAGTGAACGCACCATGGCTCTGGGCTGCACCATCCTCATCTGGACACTGGCCTGCTGCTGCTTCACAGGTTCCACTCTCAGTGACATTGAACACAACACACTGCCTTTTCTTCTGATAAATGTATATTGTTTTTTTACAGGATGCAGTGGTCAGGTGACAGTCACTCAGCCTCCAGTTGTGATGTTTACTCCAGGATCCACTGTCACTCTCACATGTAAAACCAACAGAGATGTTTTTTCTGGTAATTACATGTTCTGGTATCAGCAGAAACCTGGTCAGTCTCCAAAGCTCTTGATAAGACATGCTACAACTCGTCTGTCAGAAACTCCATCTCGGTTCAGTGGCAGTGGGAGCAACAGTGACTTCTCTTTGACCATCAGTGGAGCTCAGGCTGAAGATGCAGCAGTTTATCACTGTCAGAGTTATCATAGCGGTGGTGTGTTCACACAGTGATTTGTGCTCGTACAAAAACCTCCCTCAGTGAGTCCTTCAGAGTGAGACCAGAGCAGGAAACAACTGCAGCTGCTCAAGAGGAACACACACATCTCTATAGTGTAGTGGTTGTATTTTAACAGCTCCTCAAAGTCAAAGTGATCAGAGACATGGGCAGTGGCTGTTTAGCAGTGTACTGATTAAACTAAAATCACAATTAAACAATATTTTTCATACATTAATAATAAAAGTAATGATAGATTATAATTGTATAGGACTTTTTACGTGCACAAAGCATTTCTTAAGGTTTTCTGTTTAACACTAAAATGGAAAAAATGCCAAATCTACACATTAAGGTGTTTATTTCATTACATTTCATTCAACATGTGTTTTTAATTTACACCTGAATGATCCATAATGACTCTCTAAATTACTGAATATCTGATAAATCAACAAAATGAATCAAGAATTTTAAACCCAGCTCCATACAGTTTTCAGTGTTTATAAAGGATAAAAATTTGTGCAAATTTAAATTGGTAAAACTTAAGTGTCATATTAAAATAATAAATTATACAAAACTTATATTGTGTTTTATGTTGATGCCAGTGATCAAAAGAGAAGTCTCACATTGATCTTTTTATTTGACCCTGTCCCATGTCTGCTTTGTCCTTTAGTTCAAACAAATAATCATGAGCATGGACAGATGAAGTAAACAAAAGAAAACAAATGTTATGTTTCAGATTCTAAATAAAATAAAAGATGAATACACATGTTGTCTTTTATCAGAACAAGCTTTATTAGCACTAAAATGTTTCACAGAACACATCTAAAGCTGCAGACATGACAAGTTTATTAATGAAACATTGATGAGATCAGTCAGATCCAGAGTGTGTTCCCAGAGTAGAGCAGGTGAAGTGAGTGTATCCTCATGTGGGACGTGTGTGGACTCTACTCTGAGCAGGACAGTGGCTCCAGGCTCTGAGTGACTGGACTCTGTCCACTTCGACTGGCCTCACAGCTCACTGATGTGTGGCCCCAGCGCTCTGGGGACAGCCTCAGGACGCTGACCCGGCCGTAGCGGCCGTCCCTCCCCGTGACCTCCGAGCTGTGGGACTCCTCTGTGGAGCCGCCGCCCCCCACTCTCCAGCCCAGCGTCCAGTCGGAGGGGAAGCCCCCGCTGGCCACACACAGCAGCGTGGCACTGCCCCTCTGCAGCTCCTCTCTGGACGGGGGCAGGACGGTCAGGGTGGGCCGCTGTACCCCCACTGCACCACAGACAGGGGGCAGCACAACTCATTATTGTGTTAGAGCAACAAGTACATCATAAAACAGTCACTGCACAAAATGATGAAGACTACAAACAGTTGAGACATTGTCATCTGTGTCTTTCACTTCCTGTTCACTACAAGTCCAACCAACGAACCATGGACACCACCAGCAGCCGCTTTTACTGAGAACATGGTTTACAACTAAAATAACTTATTCAAATATTAAATTGTTTTAAATGAATACGTCTTTTTAAATATAAAAATACATTTTTGATACATTATAATATTTTATCACATTTAAAATTAAAAAGTTTGAAAATATTCACTATTTAGTTTTGAGTGAAGAATAATTATTTTACAGTGTTTTATTATAAATAACACAAACAGTAAAATGCCTCTATTTCAAATTCATTTTAAATTTAAATTATTTAGAGCAGTGTCTCTTCTTACTCTGACCTAAGCATCTGTATACTATAAGTGAAATAATAAACAGAAATAATCCATCAGTCTATAAACATGAATCAAATACTGCTAAAATACCAGATGTGAAGTACTCTTGTTAAAGTATGAAGTAAAAAGTGCAGTACTCACAGTCAACGATGAGTTTGGTTCCTCCACCGAACGTGTACCACAGTGATACAAAGTCATGAAGAGGCCGTACAAAAACCTCCTGCTCTGTTCACCACCACACACTGCTCTCACTTCACTCAGAGACACAAGACTTACTGCAGCTTTGGACTTACCTTTGATTTCTGTCATTATAACTTTATAAATAAAATATTTTCATTATTATTATTTAGATTTTCTGATTTTCCAATTTGGGATAGCTTATATAAATACATTAATTGCATTATTTTCTAAAGGCAAAGCAGCTTACACATAAAAAAATCTCCCTGTTTCCATCTTTTGTCCATATTAAAGTGTTAAATTCCATTAAATTGAGTGTATAATGAATAAGTCCAGGCAGATGTTGGTCCTAGAGTCACTGTTTGAGTTCAGTGTTGAGAGCAGAGACAGTATTTCCATAGAGAGGAGGGTCACATGGTCAGCTGATCCTTCACTGAGTTTTATAGTGAGTTGAAGACTGCAGGACTCACATGTGTCAGTGAACGCATCATGGCTCGGGGCTGCACCATCCTCATCTGGACACTGGCCTGCTGCTGCTTCACAGGTTCCACTCTCAGTGACATTGAACACAACACACTGCCTTTTCTCTCTGTGTTTCTTCTGATAAATGTAGATTGTTTTTTTACAGGATGCAGTGGTCAGGTGACAGTCACTCAGCCTCCAGTCGTGATGTTTACTCCAGGATCCACTGTCACTCTCACATGTAAAACCAACAGAGATGTTTATTCTGGTATTTACATGTTCTGGTATCAACAAAAACCTGGTCAGTCTCCAAAGCTCTTGATAAGACGTGCTACAACTCGTCTGTCAGAAACTCCATCTCGGTTCAGTGGCAGTGGGAGCAACAGTGACTTCTCTTTGACCATCAGTGGAGCTCAGGCTGAAGATGCAGCAGTTTATTACTGTCAGAGTTATCATAGCAGCCCAGTGTTCACACAGTGATTTATGTTCGTACAAAAACCTCCCTCAGTGAGTCCTTCAGAGTGAGACCAGAGCAGGAAACAACTGCAGCTGCTCAAGAGGAACACACACATCTCTATAGTGTAGTGGTTGTATTTTAGCAGCCCCTCAAAGTCAAAGTGATCAGAGATATGGGCAGTGACTGTTTAGCAGTGTATTGATTAAACTAAAATCACAATTAAACAATATCTTTCATATATTAATAATAATAATGGCCATAATAGATTACATTTATATCACACTGTTTATGTGCACAAAACATTTCTTAAGCTTTTCTATGTGACACTAAAATGGAAGAAATGTCAAATCTACACATTAAGTTGTTTCTTTCATTACATTTCATTCAACATGTGTTTTTAATTTACACCTGAATGATCCATAATGACTCTCTAAATTACTGAATATCTGATAAATCAACAAAATGAATCAAGAATTTTAAACCCAGCTCCATACAGTTTTCAGTGTTTATAAAGGATAAAAATTTGTGCAAATTTAAATTGGTAAAACTTAAGTGTCATATTAAAATAATAAATTATACAAAACTTATATTGTGTTTTATGTTGATGCCAGTGATCAAAAGAGAAGTCTCACATTGATCTTTTTATTTGACCCTGTCCCATGTCTGCTTTGTCCTTTAGTTCAAACAAATAATCATGAGCATGGACAGATGAAGTAAACAAAAGCAAACAAATGTTATGTTTCAGATTCTAAATAAAATAAAAGATGAATACACATGTTGTCTTTTATCAGAACAAGCTTTATTAGCACTAAAATGTTTCACAGAACACATCTAAAGCTGCAGACATGACAAGTTTATTAATGAAACATTGATGAGATCAGTCAGATCCAGAGTGTGTTCCCAGAGTAGAGCAGGTGAAGTGAGTGTATCCTCATGTGGGACGTGTGTGGACTCTACTCTGAGCAGGACAGTGGCTCCAGGCTCTGAGTGACTGGACTCTGTCCACTTCGACTGGCCTCACAGCTCACTGATGTGTGGCCCCAGCGCTCTGGGGACAGCCTCAGGACGCTGACCCGGCCGTAGCGGCCGTCCCTCCCCGTGACCTCCGAGCTGTGGGACTCCTCTGTGGAGCCGCCGCCCCCCACTCTCCAGCCCAGCGTCCAGTCGGAGGGGAAGCCCCCGCTGGCCACACACAGCAGCGTGGCACTGCCCCTCTGCAGCTCCTCTCTGGACGGGGGCAGGACGGTCAGGGTGGGCCGCTGTACCCCCACTGCACCACAGACAGGGGGCAGCACAACTCATTATTGTGTTAGAGCAACAAGTACATCATAAAACAGTCACTGCACAAAATGATGAAGACTACAAACAGTTGAGACATTGTCATCTGTGTCTTTCACTTCCTGTTCACTACAAGTCCAACCAACGAACCATGGACACCACCAGCAGCCGCTTTTACTGAGAACATGGTTTACAACTAAAATAACTTATTCAAATATTAAATTGTTTTAAATGAATACGTCTTTTTAAATATAAAAATACATTTTTGATACATTATAATATTTTATCACATTTAAAATTAAAAAGTTTGAAAATATTCACTATTTAGTTTTGAGTGAAGAATAATTATTTTACAGTGTTTCATTATAAATAACACAAACAATAAAATGCCTTGATTTTAAATTTATTTTATGTTTAAATTATTTAGAGCAGTGTCTCTTCAGACTCTGACCTAAGCATCTGTATACTATAAGTGAAATAATAAACAGAAAGAATCCATCACTCTATAAACATGAATTAAATACTGCTAAAATACGAGATGTGAAGTACTCTTGTTAAAAAATTAAGTAAAAAGTGCAGTACTCACAGTCAACGATGAGTTTGGTTCCTCCACCGAACGTGTACCACAGTGATACAAAGTCATGAAGAGGCCGTACAAAAACCTCCTGCTCTGTTCACCACCACACACTGCTCTCACTTCACTCAGAGACACAAGACTTACTGCAGCTTTGGACTTACCTTTGATTTCTGTCATTATAACTTCATACATAAAATGTCACAATTAATATTATTTATTTTTTTATTTTTTTTCAATTTGTTATAGCTTTTATAAGTACATTTACTGCAATCTTTTTAAAAGGCATATCAAAAAAGACGTCAGATAATCTCTCTGTTTCCATCTTTGGTCCATATTAAAGTGTTAAATTCCATTAAATTGAGTGTATAATGAATAAGTCCAGGCAGATGTTGGTCCTAGAGTCACTGTTTGAGTTCAGTGTTGAGAGCAGAGACAGTATTTCCATAGAGAGGAGGGTCACATGGTCAGCTGATCCTTCACTGAGTTTTATAGTGAGTTGAAGACTGCAGGACTCACATGTGTCAGTGAACGCACCATGGCTCTGGGCTGCACTATCCTCATCTGGACACTGGCCTGCTGCTGCTTCACAGGTTCCACTCTCAGTGACATTGAACACAACACACTGCCTTTTCTCTCTGTGTTTCTTCTGATAAATGTAGATTGTTTTTTACAGGATGCAGTGGTCAGGTGACAGTCACTCAGCCTCCAGTCGTCACAGTTACTCCAGGATCCACTGTCACTCTCACATGTAAAACCAGCCAAAATGTTTATCATTATAGCGGTAATCAGTGGTACATGTTCTGGTATCAGCAGAAACCTGGACAGTCTCCAAAGCTCTGGATAAAATTAACTAATCAACGTCTGTCAGAAACTCCATCTCGGTTCAGTGGCAGTGGGAGCAACAGTGACTTCTCTTTGACCATCAGTGGAGCTCAGGCTGAAGATGCAGCAGTTTATCACTGTCAGAGTTATCATAGCGGCCCAGTGTTCACACAGTGATTTGTGCTCGTACAAAAACCTCCCTCAGTGAGTCCTTCAGAGTGAGACCAGAGCAGGAAACAACTGCAGTTGCTCAAGAGGAACATACACAGCCTCAATGTAGAGCTGTATTAGTGAGGATATCTAAACATAAACGAATATTACATAAGTAGTAGTTTAATCCTAAATTAACCAGCCACTAACTTATTATATTTTAACATTTTCCCATCTCTGCCTTTAAATTCTTAACAACAACAAAAAAAAAAAAAAAAAAAAAATCCTGACAAAAAGGCCTTCAGGGTCAATGGGCAAAAGGGGGCCAGTGATTTTAGGCATGACTTCACAGACTTCATTTATTATAATATGGTCAATTTATATTTCACACTGTCACACCCAGCACTAATATCTCACATTAAGTTGATGATGTAGAAAATAAACTTTACATGTGTGTCAGAAACTGTAGTGGTTTTGTTGCTGAAGGCTGAAGGTAATAAAAACCTACGATCTCTATCAAAATTTTGAGAACATAATTACACAGTACAACAGCTTCTCTCTTAGCATCCTGTCATACACTTTCTCTAAATCTAACATGAAATATCTTTTATTTCTCATGTTCTTAGATTGTTTTATAGGTGACTTTTATGATATCATTTATACTGACTTTAGTGTTTTACTGGTTTTCTTTCCCTATGTTTTAATTATTTATGATTTTGCAATTGATACATTTCAGGTTTCACACTGGACGTTGTCTCCTGCCGTGTCAATCTTTAATAAATAAAAAATATAAAGAGACACAAAGCAGCTCCCTCTGAGCTTCTCTGTACTTCATCAGTATCCTCAAAGCAAACACTGCATCTGTAGCATTCTTTCTAATCAGGAAACCTTACTGCTGCTCATAAATGCTCACTTTGGTAATTATCCTAGCTTCCACTACACTTTGACAGTGTTTTTCATTGTCATCAAATGTCCACTGAAGGTAAGAAAGCTTGGTGGTCTGTTTGTTGATGAATTGCTGTAAATGCATTGATCCAACAGAGGGAGGTATACACTCAGATTTACCTGAGACCAAATGACCCTGGAAGCCTGGCTGCTGTGTTGGAGAGTTTCAGTGATGTGAACAGTTGGATGGTGCAGAACTTTCTTCATCTCAACTCCAACAAATCTGAAATACTTCTAATCAACCGCCCACAGTCAGAGGTTTTAGCCTCGCTACACTGGCTCCCTGTGCGTTTTAGAATTGATTTTAAGATTTTACTGATCACTTTTGAAGCTCGTTTAGGTCTTGGCCTGAGCTACGTCACAGAGCTCTTGACTTCATATGAGCCTCCCTGCAGCCTTAGATCCTCGGGCAGGTCCCTGTTAGTTGTTCCTGGGTCGAGACTCAAAACTAAAGGTGACCGAGCTTTTTCAGTCCGAGCCCCTCGTCTCTGGTCTCTGGTCTGATCTTTTAAGTCACATCTTAAAACCCACTTTTATCTTCTTGCGTTTTTATAATATTGTTTATTTTTATGTTTATTTACTATTTACTTTAATATTATTATTATTATTATTATTATTATTATTATTATTATTATTATTATTATTATTATTGCTCAAAAAGTTAAAGACAACACAAAGTCTGTATGAAAATCCCCTTTAACTGCAAGTTCAAATTGTTTAATGCAAAACATTTTAGAAAACGGTCATATTTGAAGACATCAGTGGGAGTTGAGTTACTTTCATCACACATCAACCACTCTGAGTTTCACAGAGACAGGTGCATGCAAATAATGTTTCTAATCTTAAATACACTCCCAGGTCTTTTAAGGTCACGTGTTATAAAGGTCACATGGTCAGCTGATCCTTCACTGAGTTTTATAGAGAGTTGAAGACTGCAGGACTCACATGTGTCAGTGAACGCACCATGGCTCTGGGCTGCACCATCCTCATCTGGACACTGGCCTGCTGCTGCTTCACAGGTTCCACTCTCAGTGACATTGAACACAACACACTGCCTTTTCTTCTGATAAATGTAGATTGTTTTTTTACAGGATGCAGTGGTCAGGTGACAGTCACTCAGCCTCCAGTCATGATGTTTACTCCAGGATCCACTGTCACTCTCACATGTAAAACCAACACAGATGTATATCATACTAGTACTTATGGTTGGCGCATGCACTGGTATCAGCAGAAACCTGGTCAGTCTCCAAAGCTCTGGATAAAATTTGCTAATCAACGTCTGTCAGAAACTCCATCTCGGTTCAGTGGCAGTGGGAGCAACAGTGACTTCTCTTTGACCATCAGTGGAGCTCAGGCTGAAGATACAGCGGTTTATTACTGTAAGGGTGAACACTATGATGATAGCTGGGTGTTCACACAGTGATTTGTGCTCGTACAAAAACCTCCCTCAGTGAGTCCTTCAGAGTGAGACCAGAGCAGGAAACAACTGCAGCTGCTCAAGAGGAACACACACAGCCTCAATGTAGAGCTGTATTAGTGATGATATTTAAACATATTACATAAATTTGTAGTTTCATCTTAAATTAACAAGTCACTAACCAATTATATTTTTCATTTTTCCTATCTCTGCTCTTTAACTCTTAAGTTAGTTTTTCCAAACCCAGTGCTGAAGTTTCCATTCACCTACAGTATGTGTAGTTACACCAAGCACACATCTCTCTGCAATGGTTGGATTTCTTTTTTTTTTTTCCCTTAATCTTGTACTGTTTTGTCCCATTGGGCTTGTGGTGGATGAGGCCTATCATAGCTACTTAGGGCTTGAGGTGGAGTACAAACTGAACTATGGTTAATAACAAGAACAGCCATTCACTCTTTCATTTATTCACTGTATGGGCAAATTTCACCAATAATGCACACATAAAATAAAAGACAAAATGTTTAATGTCATGTATCAACACAAGCTTTATTAGCACAATCTCCATTGACCATAAGCAGCACACTACCATCTAAACATCAGCTGCACACATAGTTGTCTGTGGTATACGTCTTGTGGCTGGTGTCCCGGGCTCTAAGCCTCACACTGGCTCCTCTGCAGTGACTGGACCTGGCTGCGTCCATGGTGGAGCACCCTGCAGGAGTACAGCTGTCCCTGCAGCCAGCCGTCAATGAACAGTTTATTAATAAGGTCCTGACTTGCCTATTGTTGCCTGTAAGGCTTTTAATTTTTGGTGGTAAAGGTTGCACCCCTTTAAAACAATGATGCATTTTGTGTCAGTTTATTTTGTAACCGTGCCTAGTAGTATGGCTTCTGCTTCTGTTTGCAGAAAGCATAGTAGATCCTGCTTTATCTTATGTACAAGATGTCGTACATGTATTAACGCTGATTAAAAATGTTTGTCTCTCCCAACGCAAAAGTCCAATTATGACTGAAGGAGCTGGAACTTTCTCTCCTTGTTTGGCAGTACACATGGAAACACTCTTATCTAGACCTTTGGCTCATTAGACAAGAGCACTGAGAAAATAAAAACTGTCTCTGATCATTAAGAAAGAATGAGAGTAATTTTGAACATCAAAATCAAACGTTTTGTCAAAATGTAAAATAAAACAGAAATAGTATTTTTTTTTTTTTTTTTTTATTAGTATTTTCCACAATGTCCCACAGTTTTTTCTACTTTTGTGGTGTGCTTTCCATTATTTAGGAATATAACTCCAAATTTGGCCTGGTCACTGATGGGTTAACAGTGGACTTTTAACTAATTTTCAGTAACTTGATGACTATTTTGTGGACTAAACTGCTATTAATCTATGCAATGCCATCTTGAAAACCTTATAAAATGTTTTTTGACTTGGGCAAAAAAAAAAAAAAAAAAAAAAAAATTCTCTTGACAGAGGCCATTATGTTATTTAAGTAAAATCACATGATCTTTTCAACTGAGGAGGGAGTCATTTTTACCAAAGGTGGCCAGACTCTCAAAGAGCTGATATAGACAAAAAACTAATTTTTGTCAATTTGCCATAATTTAAGAGGGTGACAATATCCAAATTACACAACACAATCTCTTTTTAAAGTCCCAGCATTTTCCCAATAAAAGAAACACAGTTACTGTTTTCTTTCTAATGTCGTAGAATATCTCCCAATAAGAGCAACACATAACGATTCACTCTCCAGACTATTTTTAAGCCTGTTTTTAAACAGATATTAGACCTTTCTAATAATCTAATACCTGTTTAATAATGCTTAAACTCCTGAATTCAAATCCAAAAAAATAAAAAAATTACTTTCCTTTTTACTTCAAAATTTATTGAACTCTAATTATTCCTGTTTGAGTTATTGTTTACTGTGCTTCAAACAGACCAAAAAACAGCAGCAAAAACATAGCCTGCTTTAGTGAAGGTAAAATGTGTGTAAATACCTTGATTATAACATGCCTTCGCACCAGAATTTTGTTTTAATAATTTAGAAGTTTTACCTTTATCCAGTCTCAGTCTTATCTTGGTTGTTAAAATGATGTGTTTTCTTTGGCTCAATTAGCATCCATAAATAAAACCTGTGTTACTGTTCCTGGTGCTATGGCAGTATCTCTTAGACCTGCTTTTTACAATACATTGATTTAAAGTAAAAGTAAATATGCATTAGAAAATAATTATTGTTAAAGTACACAACTGTATCCTCCCACTGAAAGTAATGATATGAGTTGTATGTAGTTGTTTTGATTGTTTTTGGTTTTCTAGAGTGACTTTGCTTTTTCAATGTCATCAAACGCCACTGAAGACAAAATGAGTGACTTGAGTCAACAGAGGGAGCTATACACACATAATGTTAAAGAAAACTAAGCGGTCGTATTTGAAGACATCAGTGGGAGTTGAGTTACTTTCATCACACATCAACCACTCTGAGTTTCACAGAGACAGGTGCATGCAAATAATGTTTCTAATCTTAAATACACTCCCAGGTCTTTTAAGGTCACGTGTTATAAAGGTCACATGGTCAGCTGATCCTTCACTGAGTTTTATAGTGAGTTGAAGACTGCAGGACTCACATGTGTCAGTGAACGCACCATGGCTCTGGGCTGCACCATCCTCATCTGGACACTGGCCTGCTGCTGCTTCACAGGTTCCACTCTCAGTGACATTGAACACAACACACTGCCTTTTCTCTCTGTGTTTCTTCTGATAAATGTAGATTGTTTTTTTACAGGATGCAGTGGTCAGGTGACAGTCACTCAGCCTCCAGTCGTGATGTTTACTCCAGGATCCACTGTCACTCTCACATGTAAAACTAACAGAGACGTTTATAAAGCTGCTGATTGGTTCATGTTCTGGTATCAGCAGAAACCTGCTCAGTCACCAAAGCTCTTTATAAAATATGGTAATCAACGTCTGTCAGAAACTCCATCTCGGTTCAGTGGCAGTGGGAGCAACAGTGACTTCTCTTTGACCATCAGTGGAGCTCAGGCTGAAGATGCAGCAGTTTATTACTGTCAGAGTTATCATAGCGGTGGTGTGTTCACACAGTGATTTGTGCTCGTACAAAAACCTCCCTCAGTGAGTCCTTCAGAGTGAGACCAGAGCAGGAAACAACTGCAGCTGCTCAAGAGGAACACACATCATTGGCCCGTGCCTTCAAATGTGGTGTAGTGTAGTAAAACTACATTATAGTTCATTCGTGAATCATCAGTCATGGTTTTCTGTATTATCCACAGAGCTGTCTGATATTTTAATTCTCCATACAAGGCCTTTAGCTTGTATCTTAAGTAAGTAGATTTATAATTTGAATTAACATTTACAGAATATATTTTACTGTTGAGGAAGATAAATACATTACACGTGTGTCTCAACTGAGGAAGAGAAAGATTATATGTAACATCTAACATGTAGGAACAATGAACAATGAATATTTAACATTTAGAAAACAAATCTATCTGCTATCAAAATTTGGTTCAAAAAGTGATTATCTATTTAGAACAAATATTTGATAATGGAAATAATATAACTTATGAAAATCTTCTCAGAATTAAAACATTATTTTTTTACCTTTAAGAATTTAATTTGGTTTTCAAAGCTATACCCTAAGGTTTTCACCAATAATGAAATCTCCAAATTATTCCCAAGAAATTAGAAGTCTAGAAATATATATTGATGAAGTTTTACTGCACAGCTCTAAATGTAAATGTAGCAGATTGTCTCCTAGAAGAAAGGTTTTATGGAATTCAGTAATGGCAGATATTAATTAGAAAAATCTGTGGCTTCTACCTTATGTATTTTGTGTTAATAATATAATTAAAGAAGTGCATCATTAAATATTACATCATTTATATCTTATATCTACATATCCTTTATCAAAATATACAGATATAGATCTCAAATGTAACTTCTGTGAAAGAAAAAATTAAACTTTAATAATTTTTTTTTATGGTTGTACCTTTTCACTGAAAATGTGGATGGATTTAGAAGAATTATATATTTAAGTAAAAAACGTGCTAAAATTGAATGCAAAACAGTGATAGTTGTGTTGGATATTGAACATAATTTAATCAGTAAAGTTACAAATGTAATGATTTTAATAGGAAAATGTCACATTAACAAACCAAAAATTAAAAAAATCTAAACCCTGCTTTAAATCTTTAAAATTTTAACATTATTCCTACATTGACACTTTGCAATACTGCAATAGCCAAAAATCTGTCTGTGTTGAATATGCATGAAATGATGCTGTAAACTGTTTGAAATATTGTTGTTGAACTTAAATAGAGACATGAAATGTAATAATAAGTTGTTGCTAATATCTCTTATTAATGTTTTAATGTTTGTTGTTTAATTGTTATAATTGTTGCACACACAAAAAAACAGGAAAAAATGAAGATTATATGTATTTATAAAGCTATTTGTTTAAGACTGTTGCTAATACAAAACTATGACGAGTTAAGACTGCAGTACACAGGCCTGATGTGAAAAACTGATTATAAAGAGTTTTATTTACTTAAAGATTGAGAGTCAGTAGCTCAGGAGGGATACAACAGGTTGTCCAATAACCAGAAGTTTGGTGGTTCAATCCTTACTCTTCCACATCCTGATGTGTCTGTGAGCAAAACACTTCACCAGCTTAGATTGTGTCTCTGCACACTGGAGTGTGTGAATGAATGGGTAAAAGTTTCCGTTGTGTAAAGTGCTTAAATGCTGTCATTTATCAATTTATACACAGATATATTCTCTTAATGAACTCAGCAATGTAGGACACAATTTAGTTTAGTATTTTAGATCCTTTATGATATTGAAATGAAAAATATACAACAAATGTCTTGCATCACTACAAACTTTATTGGCACTAAAGAGTTTATATGAAGCACATCAAACACTGAGCTGCAGACATCACAAGTTTATTAATGAAACATTGATGAGATCAGTCAGATCCAGAGTGTGTTCCCAGAGTAGAGCAGGTGAAGTGAGTGTATCCTCATGTGGGACGTGTGTGGACTCTACTCTGAGCAGGACAGTGGCTCCAGGCTCTGAGTGACTGGACTCTGTCCACTTCGACTGGCCTCACAGCTCACTGATGTGTGGCCCCAGCGCTCTGGGGACAGCCTCAGGACGCTGACCCGGCCGTAGCGGCCGTCCCTCCCCGTGACCTCCGAGCTGTGGGACTCCTCTGTGGAGCCGCCGCCCCCCACTCTCCAGCCCAGCGTCCAGTCGGAGGGGAAGCCCCCGCTGGCCACACACAGCAGCGTGGCACTGCCCCTCTGCAGCTCCTCTCTGGACGGGGGCAGGACGGTCAGGGTGGGCCGCTGTACCCCCACTGCACCACAGACAGGGGGCAGCACAACTCATTATTGTGTTAGAGCAACAAGTACATCATAAAACAGTCACTGCACAAAATGATGAAGACTACAAACAGTTGAGACATTGTCATCTGTGTCTTTCACTTCCTGTTCACTACAAGTCCAACCAACGAACCATGGACACCACCAGCAGCCGCTTTTACTGAGAACATGGTTTACAACTAAAATAACTTATTCAAATATTAAATTGTTTTAAATGAAAAACTCTTTATAGATATAAAATATTTATGTTATTGTTGCATTTTTATATTTTATTAGGTTTTACAATAAAATGTAAAAGAAATTCCCCTTTTAATTTTAACTGAGGAATATTGTTGACAGTATTTTATTATAAACAACACAAACAATAAAATGCCTTGATTTTAAATTTATTTTAAATTTAAATTATTTAGAGCAGTGTCTCTTCAGACTCTGACCTAAGCATCTGTATACTATAAGTGAAATAATAAACACAAATAATCCATCAGTCTATAAACATGAATCAAATACTGCTAAAATACCAGATGTGAAGTACTCGTGTTAAAGTATGAAGTAAAAAGTGCAGTACTCACAGTCAACGATGAGTTTGGTTCCTCCACCGAACGTGTACCACAGTGATACAAAGTCATGAAGAGGCCGTACAAAAACCTCCTGCTCTGTTCACCACCACACACTGCTCTCACTTCACTCAGAGACACAAGACTTACTGCAGCTTTGGACTTACCTTTGATTTCTGTCATTATAACTTCATACATAAAATATCACAAATGTTAATTATTAATATTTTCTGATTTTCCAATTTCTGATAGCTTATATAAGTACATGAATTGCATTGTTTTCTAAAGGCAAAGCAGCTTACACATAAAAAATCTATTGTTCCCATCTTTGGTCCATATTAAAGTGTTAAATTCCATTAAATTGAGTGTATAATGAATAAGTCCAGGCAGATGTTGGTCCTAGAGTCACTGTTTGAGTTCAGTGTTGAGAGCAGAGACAGTATTTCCATAGAGAGGAGGGTCACATGGTCAGCTGATCCTTCACTGAGTTTTATAGTGAGTTGAAGACTGCAGGACTCACATGTGTCAGTGAACGCACCATGGCTCTGGGCTGCACCATCCTCATCTGGACACTGGCCTGCTGCTGCTTCACAGGTTCCACTCTCAGTGACATTGAACACAACACACTGCCTTTTCTCTCTGTGTTTCTTCTGATAAATGTAGATTGTTTTTTTACAGGATGCAGTGGTCAGGTGACAGTCACTCAGCCTCCAGTCGTCACAGTTACTCCAGGATTCACTGTCACTCTCACATGTAAAACCAACAGAAATGTTCATTATAATAGTGATTATGGTGGTTGGTACATGTTCTGGTATCAGCAGAAACCTGGGCAATCTCCAAAGCTTTTGATAAGACATGCTACAATTCTTCTGTCAGAAACTCCATGTCGGTTCAGTGGCAGTGGGAGCAACAGTGACTTCTCTTTGACCATCAGTGGAGCTCAGGCTGAAGATGCTGCTGTTTTTCACTGTAAGAGTTGGCACACTGACCCAGTGTTCACACAGTGATTTGTGCTCGTACAAAAACCTCCCTCAGTGAGTCCTTCAGAGTGAGACCAGAGCAGGAAACAACTGCAGCTGCTCACGAGGAACACACACATCTGAACACAGTTTCTACAAGAACCACATTTATAGCCCCCTATAGGAACAATGACCAAAAAGTGACCGATATTATTGGCCGATATCCACCGATATAAACAGTACTATTTTTACTGTGTGCTGGAGTGCTGGTTTAAGACCTGTTTACTTGCAAAAGATGTTCTCTGCTATTTGTGCAGCAGAGGGCGTGCTGGTGGTGCAGTTGGGCTTTTACTCAGCGGTTTATAGGAAACAGCCCAAATCGCCTTCTCATGGCCTGAAAAGCTCAAAAAGGCAATAAAAATATTTTGCTAATTTCTCTGCCATAAAACCTCATAGAACAGTTCAAAATGCATTTTGTAGTTCACCCCCTGCTCTACTTGCAGAGGAAGTTTAAATAAAATTCAAGTTAAACAAATTTAGTTAAATCTAAATAAAATAAATACGTATAATACATAAAAAAAAATTTGTAATACTCCGCACACCACTACCCACTACAATACATAACAATCAGCATAGAGAATCAATAAGCAGCTTTCTAAAACATTTTAAAAAGATGTTTAGTCTAATAAAGTGGCCTGGGGTGTACAAGCCATATTCATGTAAACAAGAGCAGAAAGAAAAATGCTTTAAAATACTTTTTCCTACTGTATAACTGTATCGGCCAATGTATATCAGTATTTTTTTTTTTTATTTTTTTATTTTTTTTTTTTTTTCCTAATTCAATATCGGTCGGACTCTACCAAAAAGTATTGACTTTATATTAGAAATTATTCTTTTGAAAACCAGTGAGCACAAACAGGATCAGCACAAGTTACTGAACTGCCTGAGTCATAAAATGCACATTGTTAATTTTTTCTGGGAGCTTTACAGTTCCAAATGAGGCTTTAGGATTTTTGGACCACAACATCTTTATTTTCTCTAAATCTCTGCTGACATTATCTCCAGCTTCCCTCAAAACACACTAACCTCTCCAGTAGTTTGGACTCGGTCTAAGACAGGGACCAGGATGATTTTCAGATTTACAGGAGCTGAGCTACTCGTGGTTCACAAATATATACTGTCTTTGGTTTTTGATCACACGCTGTTCTTGGTCCTGACTAATTCTGTAAAATAATTGGTCAAGTTTTTAAGGATTTTCTCTTCATTTGTGTGGCACAGACAGTAACATTACTGTACTCTAAACATAAATCCCAGTGGCTCTCTTTTAAACATATGGAGTAAAAACTAGCTTCTAGTCTAATAATCTTTTCAACAATTAACATTACTAAATACACTACAAAACACTGTCAGGAACGTTTTTCATGTAGCTACATTATCATTTTAACTAGAGTTATGGTATTGTGTTAGTTTATGTTTTATTTAAAAAATACTTAAATATAATACAAACAATGAGAAACAGAATCACATGCATTGCTCTGAACAATTTATTTAAAGAAGCATTTGCAGAGTGACACTACACATACTGTACATTTATGAATGAATACTGAACTCAGATTCTGCAACGGCCGAGTCAGTCACCAGATCTCTACTGGATCAAGCTGCATTTCACTTTTTTAAGAAAAAACTTCAGGCAGAAAGATCCACAAACAAGCAACGACTGAGGGCAGCTGCAGTAAAGGCCTGGCAAAGCATCGTCAAATAAGAAACCCAGTGTTTGGTGATGTCCCGGGACTCATGGGCTGTTTTCTTTGGTTCAGTTAGCTGCCATATTGAGGACTTGGAGGCAAAGGAGCATAGCATTTTGGGCAAATATGAGTATTAAATATCAAATCTACTTTACTTTTTCCCCTGGAATATAAAGAGTCTTGAGAAAGTTGCTGTGTGTATTCAAAGTTGAAAATCTTCCTATTGTCTCTATTTGTTGACTTACTTACGCCCAAGTTCTGTTTATTCCATACCTTCATTTGGAAAATGTTAGAGTCAAAAACTGTATCTCACTTTTTGGCGATTTTAAAAATAGTTTCATAAATAATTTCAAAGTAAAACTGTAGCACTTTCATTTTCAAAGAGATTCTCAAATTTATAACACAAAAATATCAAATATTGTGTTTGATTTGAGGCAGCAGCATCTGATTCAGTTTTGATAAAAATGTATGTTGGCTCTCCTGTAAAATGTGTAAAATCTGTGAAATCTGTAAAATAGCACTTATGCCAC
The DNA here is from genome assembly GCA_020698575.1 of Bostrychus sinensis. Taxonomy (NCBI): domain Eukaryota; kingdom Metazoa; phylum Chordata; class Actinopteri; order Gobiiformes; family Eleotridae; genus Bostrychus; species Bostrychus sinensis. The sequence goes on from CM036258.1 coordinate 10,428,463, forward strand.
TTTGCTTCCAAGCCCTCGATTTATAAAACCTGTGTTATTGCTCCTGAAAGCTTTTCCAAACCGGTGTCATGGTAGTTTTTATTCAACCTCTTTTTACAAAACATGGATTTAAAGTAAACACAGAGACACAATAGAAAATAATTATTGCTATAATTCCACAATTGTATCCTCAGACTCAAAGTAATGACAAGAGGTGTTTGTAGTTGTTTTGATTGTTTTTGGTTTTCTAGAATGACTTTGCTTTTTCAATGTCATCAAACGCCACTGGGGAAAAAGTGAGTGACTTGAGTCAACAGAGGGAGCTATACACACATAATGTTAAAGAAAACTAAACGGTCGTATTTGAAGACATCAGTGGGAATTGAGTTACTTTCATCACACATCAACCACTCTGAGTTTCACAGAGACAGGTGCATGCAAATAATGTTTCTAATCTTAAATACACTCCCAGGTCTTTTAAGGTCACATGTTATAAAGGTCACATGGTCAGCTGATCCTTCACTGAGTTTTATAGAGAGTTGAAGACTGCAGGACTCACATGTGTCAGTGAACGCACCATGGCTCTGGGCTGCACCATCCTCATCTGGACACTGGCCTGCTGCTGCTTCACAGGTTCCACTCTCAGTGACATTGAACACAACACACTGCCTTTTCTCTCTGTGTTTCTTCTGATAAATGTAGATTGTTTTTTTACAGGATGCAGTGGTCAGGTGACAGTCACTCAGCCTCCAGTCGTGATGTTTACTCCAGGATCCACTGTCACTCTCACATGTAAAACCAACAGAGATGTTTATTCTGGTAATTACATGTTCTGGTATCAGCAGAAACCTGGTCAGTCTCCAAAGCTCTTGATAAGACGTGCTACAACTCGTCTGTCAGAAACTCCATCTCGGTTCAGCGGCAGTGGGAGCAACAGTGACTTCTCTTTGACCATCAGTGGAGCTCAGGCTGAAGATGCAGCAGTTTATCACTGTCAGAGTTTACACAGTGGCCCAGTGTTCACACAGTGATTTGTGCTCGTACAAAAACCTCCCTCAGTGAGTCCTTCAGAGTGAGACCAGAGCAGGAAACAACTGCAGTTGCTCAAGAGGAACACACACATCTCTATAGTGTAGTGGTTGTAGTTTTAACAGCTCCTCAAAGTCAAAGTGATCAGAGATATGGGCAGTGGCTGTTTAGCAGTGTACTGATTAAACTAAAATCACAATTAAACAATATTTTTCATACATTAATAATAAAAGTAATGATAGATTATAATTGTATGACTTTTTACGTGCACAAAGCATTTAAGGTTTTCTGTTTAACACTAAAATGGAAAAAATGCCAAATCTACACATTAAAGTGTTTATTTCATTACATTTTCTCAACATTTTTTAAGCATTTTTGTTAATATTTTTTCATTTACTGAAAGACAAAATAAGATATCCATAATGACTCTAAATTGCTGAACATCTGATAAATCAACAAAATGAATACAAGTATACAAATGTGTCCATATTTAAGTTGGTAAGACCAAAGTTTCATATTAAAATATTAAATTACACAAAACCTATAATGTGTTTTATGTTGGTGCCAGTGATCAAAAGAGAAGTCTCACAATTATCTTTTTCTTTTACCCTGTCCCATGTCTGCTTTGACATTTAGTTCAAACAAATAATCATGAGCATGGACAGATGAAGTAAACAAAAGCAAACAAATGTTATGTTTCAGATTGTAAATAAAATAAAAGATGAATACACATGTTGTCTTTTATCAGAACAAGCTTTATTAGCACTAAAATGTTTCACAGAACACATCTAAAGCTGCAGACATGACAAGTTTATTAATGAAACATTGATGAGATCAGTCAGATCCAGAGTGTGTTCCCAGAGTAGAGCAGGTGAAGTGAGTGTATCCTCATGTGGGACGTGTGTGGACTCTACTCTGAGCAGGACAGTGGCTCCAGGCTCTGAGTGACTGGACTCTGTCCACTTCGACTGGCCTCACAGCTCACTGATGTGTGGCCCCAGCGCTCTGGGGACAGCCTCAGGACGCTGACCCGGCCGTAGCGGCCGTCCCTCCCCGTGACCTCCGAGCTGTGGGACTCCTCTGTGGAGCCGCCGCCCCCCACTCTCCAGCCCAGCGTCCAGTCGGAGGGGAAGCCCCCGCTGGCCACACACAGCAGCGTGGCACTGCCCCTCTGCAGCTCCTCTCTGGACGGGGGCAGGACGGTCAGGGTGGGCCGCTGTACCCCCACTGCACCACAGACAGGGGGCAGCACAACTCATTATTGTGTTAGAGCAACAAGTACATCATAAAACAGTCACTGCACAAAATGATGAAGACTACAAACAGTTGAGACATTGTCATCTGTGTCTTTCACTTCCTGTTCACTACAAGTCCAACCAACGAACCATGGACACCACCACCAGCCGCTTTTACTGAGAACATGGTTTACAACTAAAATAACTTATTCAAATATTAAATAGTTTTAAATGAAAAAATCTTTATAGATATAAAATCTTAATTTATTGTTACATTATCATATTTAATTACGATTTAGAATAAAATGTTTAAAAATATTCATTATTTAATTTAATTGAAGAATAATTATTTTAGAGAATTTTATTATAAATAACACAAACAGTAAAATGCCTCAATTTTAAATTCATTTTATATTTAAATTATTTAGCACATTGTCTTTTCAAACTCTGAAAATACATTTTTTTAAAGAAGTCCTGAGTAGGCAATATTATGCTTAGTTGATTTGTAATTACCAATTTGAGCATTAAAATCCTCATGATGCAGAGTTTTGGTTTCCAAACAGCAGGTCAAGACCTAAAAATGGGTCATGGGCATGTTTTTACCCGAATGCAGATTGACAGAAGACAACAATTTGGGAAAAATTTTGTTTAAGTTGTTACAATAAATTCTCAGATTACGCCAACGTAGGATTCAATGTACTTTTGTTGTAGCTTCTCTGTGTGCATTGCTGGAGAATTAAAGGTGATTGGATTCATTACAGGTGAAGTGGACAGACACCGCCGCAGGGACAAAAGCTAAAGTAGGATAAATGCTCTGTGACATCAGCAGACAAAGACACACTACAGACTTAACCAGGAACCAGAATTAGGCCATTTGTATTAGGGCCTTAATGATACACAAAGAGTGGGTTCCATTTCTCATGGATTGCCTCCTCAAACGCTCAACTTTCCAATTTCTCTTTTCAGTTTCCTACAGGCCTCTCCTCTCTGGGCAGGATTCACAGCCGAGGAACTGAGGGCTCATAAAGTACATCCAAGTTTCTCAAGAGCATTTTATGTCCAATTAAGCATGCAGAAGTGATATTTTTGCTTGTGATAATAAACCATTTTACCGCCTTGTAGTCTACAGCTAATTGAAGTAAATGAACAGACGTATTAATTAAAGAAAGTTGTTTATTATTGTTAGATGGCTTTCGAATTAAAAGTCAACAGTAGTTAAAACTCAGCAGTGTTAGAATAACTAACTAACCAAGATTCAGCTGTGCAGAAAACGCAGCCTTAAAAATAAAATTCAGCAGTGTTCAGACAATGTCCTTCAGAATTAAGGTCAGTGGTTTTGAGACACTTTTCATAATAAATAAAACTCAGAGGTGTTGAAGCAATGACCTATAAAACAAAACTAGCAGTGTTAAGATACTGCCTTCAAATAAAACTTATTTGTATTGAGCCAGTGGTCTTCAATTTAAGTCTGAAGTGTTGTAATTTCAGTCTGTGTCCATTAGAGGGCAGAGTTCCTCCAAAACACAAAGGCCTCAGTGCTTCACTTTTAACAATATCTTAATTTCAAATCAGAATAATCCAGAAAATCAAATGTAAGTTCAACAGACTGGTGTAAAGTATAAATAACAGTAAACAAGGGCAAAACAAGCTCTATTAGTAACTGTACATTTGGTTTAAAGTCGTCTGCTTAAACTGTAAAAAGCACACTTCATTAGCACTCTACATGTTTTTGATGTTCTAGTTTGTCTATTGTCTTGTATTGTAAACATATTCAGTATTTTGGCACTGAAATTGTTTGTGTTAAATGACAAACTAGACGTCTTTTGGAAAATATACATTCTTCTCTACAAATTTTAATATATAAAACAGTAATCTGTATTTCATTTATTATAGTAGTAGTTTATTTTTGGTAAAATTCTTTCTAAAGCGTACTTATTTACATTTCGTTTAGGGAAGTGGGCTGTTGGGAAGGGGATTGTGCTTTACATGTTTTTAAATTTTATTTTAAAAAAATTATACAATTCAATAAAATGTTAATGCAAAAAAAAATGTTTGTGTATAGCACTCAATAAAAAAAATAAAAAAAAGATAAAGTCTTTGTTTTTTTGGTCCAGTCAGAGAGGTCTTCACTGAGTTTGGTCAGTACTGTCAGCTGACGAGACAAGAAACATAAAATTTCACATTAGAGCACTCAATGTAACTTTGTGCCTAATTCAGATTATTTTATATATTTTAATCAGGAGTTTCTGGTTTGATCATTTTTATTTCTTAAGACTGTACTTACATATTACATACACTTTATCACTGGTGTAAAGTGACAATGTTTCTCATACCTTTGCTCTATGCCCTCATGTATATACTTTTATTATTTTTATTGTTATTATTTATTATTGCCTAAGGTTGGGTAGCAAGATAACTCAAAAAGTAATGGTCAGATTTTTATTACATTTTCAGGAAAGCTGAGTATTAAGCAATGAAATAGTTTTGGTTTGGATTGAGAGCACCATCTGAATTGAGTCATATTTTAATTTCTCTAACTTTACAAGATAGGGCTACAGATACTAACTCTAACCAAAAGAGGTCAGTAAAGGATCCATGTTGATGTGGTCCTGAAAGCAGGGTGAAAATAAAATGGCTTGCTTCTAGTTTTCTAGTGCTTTGTGTACAGATCTTTGGCCAGCAGCAAAGTGCTTTATAAATAAAGTTGGCATGGTATGACAAGACAGACAGTTAATGATGTCTTAAAGTTCATCTATCATCCTCAACTGTGAGCTGATTCTGTGAGTTTAGTAGGTTTCTCCAAAATATTATATGTTTTTCAAAATGTAACACAATGGGACTTTCTAACCTGAGAATCAGTCTCAATATCCCTGCAGGTGACGTCTTGCAACTCCTGGACCTCCTCTCACATCTGCAGCATGTAGGCCAGATCTAAACACTGGATCTCTGAGCTCCTCTGATCTGACCTCTGACCTCAAGAAGTCCTGGATCTTCTGATGGACTGTGCAGTCATTTAACTATGACAGACAGTGGAAGACAGTGATGCTTTGGTCTGGAGAGATTTTGCCAGTATTTGTCTTCTTCAGGTTGTCAGTCACTTTTTGTCGATCTGTGTTTTTGGACACAGCAAAGTTCCCAGAAGCCTCCGGTTGTAGTCCAGGGAGAGGCCATGAAGGAAGCGCACAAACAGGTCCAAGTGGCCACTTTGGAAGGATTTCTCCAGGGCTTTTTGCAGGAAGAGGAAGAGTGTTGAGTCATGGTCCCAATCTTCATGAAACCTTGTGAGCTCCTCTTCGTTCTTCTTGCTAAAACAGTAGTGTAGGTAAAGCGCTTCCAAAAACTCCTGGATGCTCAAACAAATAAAGTAGAAGATAGATATTTAGAAGATGGGGAACAAACTAAAGACAACTCAGCCAAGTCCAGACCAACCTACTGCAGGTCTTCTTGGTAACATTGCATTTCCTTTCAGCAGATGTTCAAAGGCCAGTCTCCCCAGCTTCAGAACTTTAGACCCGCCCCATGTGAGCTCTAGAGGTTTTGAATCATCATGACTGTGCCTCTTTTTGTGGGTCTGCACCAGTAGGAGATGTGCATACAGGTTGGTCAGGGTCTGAGGCAGTGGTTCTTTCTCCTCTGTCTCCAACATGTGGTCCAGGACTGTGGCTGTGATCCAGCAGAAAACTGGGCTGTGCATATGGTGTGGAGTCTCCGGGACGTCCTGATGTGGGATAGGACTATGTCATGCTGCTCTTCATCTGTGAACCTCTTCTGGAAGTGATGAAACCCCTGACCTCTGTGACCTTGTCCACACATCACGCAGGGATCTGATTGGCTGCAACTGGTCGGGCGGTGATCCATATAAAGCTCAGGACATAAGGGGAAGTAATAGTAGTGATGAAAATAGTAGTCTTGAAATTAGGCATAGCAGAAGTAGCAGTTGTAGTAGTATGAGTAATGAGTACTAGCAGTCAGTACTTTCTACTTACTACTTGTGTTTTCTGTGAATTAAGCTGATTTTACAATAGTAAGGAATCCACTGAAACAAATAATGTGCTCCTTTACTGACCCCTTGTGGCTGGAGTTAGTTAATCTTTGCCCCTATCTCACAATGGTGCAGAATCTAATCATTGGCAATTTATCTTCCTAACAGGCAACAACCAAAACGACCACTGCAGGTAACTGAATGTTTAAACAGTAAAATGCAAAGGCCTACTTCATGTCACTTCTCTTCTAAGTGTGAACTCATCCTGCACCTTCTCGCGTTAGTTTAAGCGTGTGCAGCGTCAGACATGTTCAAGGTGAGCTGAGGCCCTGGGTCCGAGGCCAAGCCCTTGACGTTGCAAAGGTTTGGCAGCGAGTGGCCTGACCCCGATCAAACAAGGCAATGAGATCACTGAGTGCACTGCAGGCCCAGGACACTGACGTCTAATGCTGCCATCTTACCTTTGGCCTATGCCCTCAATTATCTCTGTCCTGTTAAGACTGAGCTGCCCTTCAGACACTGGTAGATTCACAAGCCATACAGCCACAGCTACAGCTAGACCTTAAAGGGTCTGGCCAAGTGATTTTTAAATGCTTGACTGATGATTAGATGCAGCCATACCGCACCTATGGCCTCTCCAAATCACCACTCAAGTAAAACTATGGCTACTTCAACAAATTATTACTCAGTACTGAACAAACGTTTCTTCCATAAAAGTAAAAAAGTAGGTAGAAAGAACTTGCTCTGATGAAATGTATCTAGTTGCTTTTCATCTCCGTTTACTGTCTCTTATGTGTCTGTCAAACATAGACTCTTGTTTTTGCATGTGGAGTTGTTAATCCTATCTACATCCACATGCAGCCGCCGGTGGTCACCAGTAACTGTCTGTGCATGGGGCAAAAGGTCAAGCACTATTTTATGAATGGGAGGAGTTGGAGGTGTGTAGTAATAATGACCCAAGCTGACGAGCGCTGATGCTTTCTTAAGCCCCTGTTAGTGCCGCTCGATAGGCTTAATCCTTTAACAGGGAATCAATTACCCAACTCGTCCTCACGCTTCCTTTTCCCTGCTTCTCCTCAGACCGAACAAGCTCAATGTCAGGCCGGGCTCCTTTTTGAAAAGATTGGAAAACTTACAGATCCTCATATTTTTCTTCTGGAAATTTGTAAATATAAGTGGGGAAAGGGGGGCCCACTAGGATAGGCAGCCATGATGGACAGCTTGAGGAAATCCATAAAGAGCATAGTGCCTTTAAAAATGCGGGAGTATGTGAAGGACTACTGCCACAGGAATGGCCTTCTGACACTGTCTGTGTTCGCTGTAGTGACGGGATGTGTGCTGGGATTCCTGCTCCGGTCTCTCAACCTCTCCACACAGGTAAGAAACATGTGGCAATGCAACAGTGATGATTTAAATTGGTAGGTTATAAGTTGTTAAATTATACAAATGTGATTAAAAACATTATTAATCAGAGTTTGTTGGCAGAACTTGTTGAACTCTTGTGACTGGGATTACAGTCAAAGCCCGTTGTATAAGAGATGCCTTTATATGAATAGGTCTACAGAACAACACTGGTTCCCTCCAAATTTTATCAAAATACTATACTACAGTCCTACTTAGAAAAAAGTTAAATATCATGGAAAAGTCTCTTTTTTTATTTTAAAGTGAAGCACATATGACACTATTACTATATAGTAAGGGTGCTCCGATCAGGATTTTTGAGGCCGATAACCGATCAGCCTTTGCTGCGATCAGCTGATACCGATCGTGGCCGATACCGATCACATGGCATATATTTCCACTTGAAAAATACTGTAGTCTTTGTAAATGTAAAAGTACAACAAAATTCTACTTATTTTTGTTTTAGAAGAGGTTTTGTTGCATTATTGGCCTTTAATGTGTGCCCAGTGTCTGTGTGGCTTTGTTTGAATGCTCCACTGATGTAAAAATCAGCTGTTCTTAACTGGTGCCTTTAATGTGAGTTCGCGGGTGCAGCGCCTGCGTCCGCGTAACGCGCAGCCAAAGCAGGTTGAAACACAGTGGACTAAAGAGCAGACAGCTCCTGCAGCCAGTTTTGACAACGTCTGAATGAAAAAAAAACATGCAAAGAGAGCAGAGAAGACAACAATGAAAGGTGCTCTTCCCGGACACATGGGCTGCCTTTTTACTTTCTCTTTCCATTAGCAGCCATTTGGTGCAGTTTAAGCCACAAAACTTCTCAATTCGTGAATTGAGAAAGCCTCTTGGATAAGAGGTGAAACGTCTTCAACTTGAAAAATCCAATCCAGATGACTGCTTTTTTAACTTTTTGTTGCGATGCAATTACCCTGGATGAGTGAGAGTCTTCACAGACACACAGTTAAAATGAGTAATGGCTTGAAATATTTGTCTCTGTATACAGATATACTCCTCCACTGAGTTGAACTACTGAAGTTTATACTGAAGCTCTTCCAAATCGTTTATACAATACTGTAATCATCTTTTTTCATCATAATCTTAAAAAGAGGCTAAATCAATAGTGCCTATTATGTTAATGTAAACTTCACTGCAAAACAGGGATGTTTTTCACTGAGGGCCACTTACTGAAAGATATATGCGGAGGAGGGCTACTTACTAAAGGTGATGGATTTCACCTCACCATAATAGCGAGTCTCACTCAGCTGCTCTAGCTTTAAGAATCTCCACAGTGATTCATTCTTACATCTACTTTGACATAGGTTTTACTCTGGATGCCCTTCCACACCCCACATTGATCTGAACTTTTTGTTGCTTTAACAGCCACTGTTTTCCATTTTTTTGTCCTAAATGCCAGATTCATCTCATAGAAATAAGCTTTTTACCTGCACGTTAAACATTGGGATAAAAAGTATGCACGGGCCAATAAAAAATGCTCTGCGGGCCGCACATGGCCTCCAGGCCATAGTTTGGGCACCCTGTTGTAAAATGTAAGTAGGCTATGTGAAAGCTGTAGCAGCAAACCAGTAATGGCACCAATCATGCTAGCAGTTACAAGCTGGCATTTTGCACTGGAACATGTCTATGTTCCCACAGCCCTATGTTCCCACTTTTCCAAGATTATTTTTTGGCAAATGGTGACTGTTTAACCCTACTCCAAACCCTGTCCTAACTCTAAATCTTGGGGTTTACCTGATTGCACAGCCTCCTTATTAAATATTTGGCTTTGTCTACATCTTCTATGCCAAACTTTTCTACTGAATGTTATTACTCTATGCACAGTATTGTTATAGTAATAATATAATTATGTTTACCTCCCACAGGCCAAAATCTACTTCTCTTTCCCAGGAGAGCTGCTCATGAGGATGTTAAAGATGTTGATTCTGCCTCTGATCACCTCAAGGTTGGTAACACTTCCACTGTAGATAATTCAGCTATACAGTGTTTAGATGTCAACTTAGTACTTGTAATAGGTTAAAATAATTTTAAAAATATAGCCTATTAAATAATGTTTATAAAAATTTACCAGATGTAATGTAAAATTATAGGAAAATACTGTTGAACTTGGTTGCCTTATGTTGCCAGCTAGCATGCTATAGCTAAAAGGGTGGTATGCTCGCTGAGGCTTTCAAATTTAGTGGTTTTAACAATAACAACATCTATAAACATGCAAAATTGTAAATTTTGTTCATTTTAGCATTTTTAAAGCTTTTTGAACAAAAACTGAACTGATTCTGGCTAATGCTACTTGCATTTGTAACAAGCTTTGAAGACAGCAATAACATAACACATATGCAAAATTTAAATTATACTAATAACACTTAATTGATATCTGTATGTTGTCTCGTGCAGTCTTATGTCTGGCCTGTCAGCCATGGACACAAAGGCGAGTGGACGTCTGGGGGTGCTGACCATCACATACTACCTCTGGACCACCTTCATCGCTGTGATTGTGGGAATAGTCCTGGTGCTTATTATTCATCCCGGGACAGGATCTGAGAAGGAACACCACCACGCCCACACAGGCCCCGTCATGACCTCGGCCGATGCGCTGCTGGACCTCATCAGGTAAAAATAAAAACAAAGAGACAACAAGAAATAATGTTTAAAGAGTGTTCATGTTCAAGGACAGTATATGCTTACTGACGAACACTACATATGGTCAATGTACAGTACTGGGCAAATGTCAGGTTTTTAAGAAAGGCTGTGAGCAAAGCTGTATTAATGTTGTCAAGCCTGGCGTGTATAAGGCTCGACAAACAAGACACGAACAGGATGGATGCCAATTAAAAGATAATTTATAAGTAAAGTGGGCAGTTAGAGCCTGCTCTGGGGTTGTCACAATGTACAAAAATACACAACAATAAATACAAACTAGACTCAGAGACCGTAGACCTGTGTCAAAACACTGCCAATATCTCACAGTGGTAAAGATATAATGCCCAGACTTGGACTCAAGACTCCAAGATCTTCTACTTCAGGGGTAAAGTCCATTGCGCCACAAAACCATTATATCTTACAATGGTGAAGAATCTACTAAAACAAAATAATTTGTTCTTTCAATGAGTAAAGTTAGTATCTAACTTTGGTCTGTGTTTCAAAATGGTACAAAATGTTACTTTGACTTTGCAGAGAACACTTGGGTTATGTGCCAGGCGTCTCCTGCTGGCAACAGTCGGGACTGGACAGAGCATAAAATGGCTAATTAGTACAGCAATTAGCAACATGACATTAACAGATATATAAATGAGCTTACTATGGGAGCAATATGCGTGAATGAAAACAAAATACTCCTCTGAGTATGTTTTTGAGGTCCAAACAACATTATAACATGGTTAAAAGATCAAAAAGTTGAGTTAGCGTCGACAGTGATCTGAATGCACACCAAAATTAATAACTTTGTCTGTGTCAGTTTCCTGACTTCAGATTTCATAATAAAAATAAATTATGTGTTTATTAAAGCCCTCTAAATTATCAGTATTAAATAGCATTCCCCTCCAGCCCCCTATGATGCATGATGCATGGGAATAAGTAGAAGAAAATGGATGAATGTGTGCTTGTTGACCTAGAGGTGCTTTGGCCCTTGACCTTGATGGTTGGTAAGTCTTACTAAGGTCTGTCCACCAGCTTGAATGACACAAGACGCTTTATCTATTTCTAGGAAAACATTGTGTGTGGGATGCTCTCTTTATCTTATTAGTGTGTTTTTTTTCTTGGTGTGTGTGTGTTTTTTTACACCATGGGAGGGGTTTCATGTAAGACCCTTAATGTCCGCAAAAACCCTGTGCAGGCCTATGTCAAACCAGTAAAGAAAGTTCATGTCAGAGGATTTAAGCGATTGACTACAGGAAGCTTCTTATTTGCCAGCTGTTAAATAATAGGTATAAGCCTAGGAGTTGGCATAATAACTTTCAAAATAAAGCCAAGTAGAGACACAAAAAGACAAATTTGGCTCTATCGTATTCCTTTTGTTTTTTCTTTTCTGGCATTCCAATAGCAAATGATCTGCCTCCTAGTGTGCAGTAATTTGCATATTAATTTGGCATAACTTTTTACACTAGATACCCTTTCTGATGCACTCCTTTCCATTTATCTGGGCTTGGGACTGACATGAAGACTACACTGGCTTGTAAACCCCTTGTGGCTAAATTTAAAAATTATGAACATACAATAAATTATAATGTACAATACACTATGAGCTTAAATAACAATAATAATAGCAAAGGAAGGGGTTATAAAAGATTACAAATTTCATTGACTTATTTATTTCTTTGGAAAAAATCCCAAATTTGAACGGACGTCTGATACTTGCAGCGTCACTATTACAGCAGCGGGTCAGCTAATAATAGCACATTCTTGATCTTTTAATCCTGTACCCGAGTGCTTAGACGTGTGTTTGTGTGTATGTGTGTGTGTTGGCTTACCCCAGGTCCATTCATGTCAGAGATCCACCTATCCTGGGCTCCTAAACCAGATTATTTTGGAAACATACGCCAGCTACCAATACGAGTGTGTTCGCAGTGAGCCAAGACATGTACCTTTCTGCCCTCTTACCTGGATTATGTTGTGTGCTCTTGGCCATTTGACGCATGCTGTATACATAACACTGTGCTGTCCAACTAGATCCCTGTCTGTGGCAAAGTCTGGCCCTTGACGCCATTACATTGTTTACTACCACATACAAATGAGAATTCCTCTTCAAATTTTAAACACAGCTATTTTCCAAACATGCAGAAAATAGCCATCAATTTTCTCCCCCCTTTTTTTTAATACCAGTACTTAAACACCTGGTTTTCGATACCGGTACCTGAGCAATACTTTTTCTGATTCCTATGCTGTGCTAAGTCATCTTCTACAATCATAAAACACAATAATATTGAATAAAAGACCTATTTTTGGAGCAAAATTCATAGCTGTAAGTTAAAACCAGTAGTTTGTAGGATTTATTATGTGTTATTTATTTTATTCCTACATGCAAATGAACAATTAAGGTCCCACTAGGTATAGAAACTTGGTATTGAATAAAAAATGTTTTTTCGACACTAGTGGTATTGTAACTTTTCTTTTGATACCACAAAGGTATCGTTTAATGGGACCAAGCCCTACTCACAGACATGCATTTTTATATAAATATATGACATAAATCAGCTTTTAAATGGCTAGGCCTGCTGTATTGAGTCACATCTACCCAGGACAGTCTGGTTTATGTGGATTAAAGTTGCCTCTTGGCACAATGCACAATGCAAACAGAGAAACAAAGCATTGCACAAAGAACTTGGTCTGGCAGTATTTCTACTAAATGGCAATAGTTGTGGTAAGAGATTTTGGGCCAGTTTTACTGAGACAAGTGAATGAATGTGGTTGGCCTTGTTTTTGTACTTTGCATATTTTGTATTGTGTATTATTTCTTTTACTATACAGTATAACAGCCTTGTGTGAGAATAAGTAGATCTAAATATCCTTAAAATTGTTTTTACTTAAAAGTCCTGACTGCTAGATAAATGAGATCAGAAGACTAGTGTTGCCCTGAGATGTGATATACCACTTTGTACCACTAGATGGAGTCACGTGTTACAGCAGTGATCACATTTTCACTGGGCCAATTAGACTGTCATGCAATTGGTATGAAAGGACTGGAGTATCTCTTTATATACTTCCTGTAAACTATTGTAAACTAAGCAATGTTTAATGTTTTCTTTTAAAGGAATATGATTCCATCGAATTTAGTTGAAGCTACGTTTCAACAGGTAAGTCACAACATATATTTTTGTTACAACTGAATTTCTGGCAATTAATAAAAGCAAGACCAAAGCAGAAAAAGAAAGGCATAGAGATATTTAAAGCACCATTGTGGGTAAACAAAATTATATTTTTAGACCCTATATTATTTCTGATATATAATGTACCTGGAGCAGTGCAGTAAGGGGCAAGATACGATTTTAGCACAAAAATGTATACAATCATACTTATATTTTTGGTTTTGCATTGTAAGTAAACCATTCCCGTATTGCTTTTGTCTTCCCAGTACCGAACTGACCTTATACCAATGGTGCAAAGCGCTGACACTGAAAACTCTCAAGCCAATTTTGTATACGTCATGCCTGACTACCACAATCCTCACCTGGGACATCCCGTCTTTCTAGAGATCACTCCTGCCCCTGATGTCAGATACAAGATGGTCCCAAGCACCAGCAAAGGCATGAACGTACTGGGAATTGTCATCTTCTCTGCTACTATGGGTAAGACCAAGAAAATGTTATATAGAGCCTTTCAGTATTTGTAAACAATTAAAAATGCTGTTGAAAAAATGGTGCCTTAAGCTAAGTAGAACACAATACATTTTCTATGGCGGGATTAGCATTAGCTGACCAATGTTGCAAAAATGTGAATTGACCACATGGTTTTAGCAACTGAGATCAGCTACATGCATGTGATGTCAGAGCCTTGTGAGAAAACGTTAATAAGTGTATCAAGTTCTGGCTGTTTTTTTAAACATATTGCCATATATAATTACACTGGTCTACAAATTTTTGGACTCGATCTGCTTCCGAGATAAAAGTGGCTAAATCTCATTTATTTTGATAAGATGAACTGAAAATCAATTGATAACTGTGCTGGTTAGCTAATGTATTCAAGATATTTAATGATATTGTTTCACATCAAAATCACATCTGTTTACACAATAGATTTAGGCATTTTTGCTTAAAAATATTTATATTTTGAAAAGATTTAATTTCTCTACATGCATGCATTTGGTCCACTTCCAAGAGAGAGATTTCTGCAAATAAAAACAAAACATTTTATGTCAAAACTCTAGACATATTAAAATGAATGTATGTGAATGTGCAGACAGGCTTTCAGATAGAACTGGTTGCTTGTAGACACTGTACCTTCTGATAAACTACCGTTTTTGCCTTATTTTGCATAAATTTCCTATTTTGACCCAATACTGTTTCTTGGGAACTATAGCCAATCTGCACTTCTCACTTACTTTTTTTTTATTAGTGACCTATTCCAAGAAAAATGTCACTACTTTTGTTCCGGAAGCATTTTGTTTGTAGACCAGTGTTATAAGCATATAAGCTAAAGGCTAAGTAATACAGGTTTCTATTTGTGTATGTCTTGCTGGACAAGTAGTTATAAAAATGTGGCTCAATAGTTTGTCAGTATATGCTCAAATTTAACCTATCCATCACCACAAGCCTGCTTTAGTAACAAAAGCAAATGGAACTGACTAACCTAACCAAAAGCGGTCCCAAACCCTGATAAATGGAGGGGGTTATGTGAGGAAGAACATCTGGTGTAAAACTTATACCAAATCAATATGTGAATCAATACAAGCTGGGAGGCAGATAATTAGAGCAACGTCCATGTTTATGTCACTCGTGGAAGAGGGTAGACATTTTTTTCTAACTAACAATTTATCTATTTTTGTAGGTCTGCTGTTGGGTAAAATGGGAGAGCGTGGAGCGCCACTGGTCAATGTGTGCCAGTGCATTAATGAGTGCGTCATGAAGATTATTAACGCAGCCATGTGGTAAGAGATGTGCTTTAAATATACCTACACTGCTGTGCCACGCATAAGAGTCCACTGTTCCTAGAGCTCATGGGGATTAGGGCTAAAAATATGCACTCATCTCACGTCGAGAGTCACACAACACATAAAAGTCACAGAAAACCTTAAAATGCTTCTCACAAAATTGCTTTTTCACTTTCACCCTGGAAGCTGGATGCCTTACGGTCATATAAAAAATCTACAAACTCCAATGTAGTGAAGTGGAGCATTTTTTCTCTAAAGATTGTTATTGGCTAAAGTCATATTATTCTGATTTACCAACACAATTTTTGAAAATGTCAAAAGTAAAAGTAAAATCCTTTCATTCATTATCTCTCCCTTAGTCCTGTTAAGTCACTTGTAGTTCTGGCCTTTCCCTGCAGCTATGGGCCTGAATACAATTGCCAGTCAGTCGCAGGGCAAACATTTAGAGACATACCAACCAACCAATCACTAACCAGGGTAGCCTCAAGGTCTTAAAATGATTAAACAGGTATTAAACTTGATCTTGTCAAAATCAAGGCCTTAAAAGTATTAAATATTATGAGTAATATTACATTTTGCTCATCTAGGTCTTAAAATTTGTCAAAAAATTATGTTAATATTACAAAACAGTAGAGTCACAGCAATAACAAAATATATTTATTGAACAAATGATTATAATTTAAATGCATGATTCATTTATTTTATTGTTTTTTTAATGCAGCATTGGAGTTCTTTCATCTGTATTAGACTTAATACAAAAATAAAAATAAAACCCTTGCGTTTCAGAGAGTAGTACAGATAATTCCTTAGTGTATTTGTAATTCATACACATTATTGTTCTATTGTTGAAGATCCTGCTACCCTGCTAACAATCATTCACTCTGGGCAGTTTAGATTAACTAATTCATGCACGCCTTTCAACAGCCTTCTGTAGCTGTGTGCGCTGAAGAACTAGACTTTCTTTGTAAACATGCAGAAAGCAATTAGTTAATAGAACCCTCAACATTGCTTAAGAAGGTCATTGTGGTGAAAAAAAGCCATTTCTAAAGTGTTGAGATTTTCAAAAAATTCTGCATATTATTTGCTGTTTATTTGCCTGACCAGCTAGACCCACCCATCGTTTCTCTTTGTACTGTATGAATTAAAGGAGATATATTATGCTTTTATTCATATTTTTAAACCAATGCCTCTAGAATAGCACTGCACATTTTACAGCCTTCAAAAACATTATCTGACAAAAAGAAAATGCTATTAATAAGTACTCTACTATGAGACCAGCAGAGGGCAACAGAGTATTGCTGTTTTTTTTTTAACATACCATATAATCAAAGAAAAAGAGCACTTCACTTCCTTAAACTTTTCGTATGATGCCATTTTACTACAACATTAAAAACAGGATGTAAAGGGCTTATTGATTGGTCAGTACATCCTGGAGTGGACAGGGATTCATGCAACCATGCGTTTTGAGGCCTCAGAAAGGCCATGCCAGACAGCAGAGGATTATTTAAACAAGCGTGAATGAAGCAAAACACAACTCCAGGTGTGTTTTTTATGAAGGAACAACTTTATAAAATGGTAGCAATCTCAGCAAAGTAAATTTAGCCTAATACTGTCCTTTTAAGGTTTCATTAAGGTTTATCTATAATGGGATAGGCTTTTTGATACTTTTGATTTCCTAATAATAAGTAATTAGTTGTATTCTCTTCAAATTTGATTGGTCTGTATGCCAGTCTTGCCCCTTGTTTTCTGATTGGTTGTATGTCTATGCACTTAAATTCAGAGGAAGTTTTACAATTGTTAAAATCTAACCAGACTTTACAAAAAACAGACTAAGCCTAAATACGGTATACAATAGAAACAAAATAAGATGGCTTTCCAGGCTAGCAAAATATATTCATAATTTTCAATATTTAGTCTCAAATTAATCTAGCTCATACCTTTAAATAATCTGTCTATTTTATCAATAAGAAATGTGCTATCGAATTGATCCTATTAACAACAGTGTCTGAGGTGGAAAACGTCTGTAGCTGCCAAGATTTCTCTTCATTCAGTGACGTGGGACTTAGGAGGTCAGTGCTGATGTTGGCCTGGACTTCCTGGCTCTCACTCATCTCTTACTAATCCCAGGATTAAGACAAGAGCACTGGTTTTATTCAGTCGAACGCATTTAATTCATTCAGTGCTGTCTTGTCCATATCTCAATGTCAGGTTAAGGTTTGAGGGTTCGTTAACATGATTTTGGCTTGTCCTGTATGACTTAAATCTTTATTCTTTATTTCAAACACATGATTTTGGTCCATAACATCAAGTTAAACATAAAAAAAGATAAAAAGATATTTAGTCTATTAAGTGTCCATTAAGTGTGAATAAAGTCTCTTAACCCAGTGAATTTGACCAATGTGTTTTCAGAGTGGTGTTTTGTGTCTTGTTGTGAAAGAAGATATTTTGTAAGGCAGTTAGTGTTGTAGCCAAGACCGTACTAACTGAGACCAAGACCAGTCCGAGTCCAGTCAGGGTTTGAAACAGAGTCGAGGCCGAGACTTTTAAGAACCGAGACCGAGTCCAAACCCTGTGAACTAACACTGGATTAAAAAAATGCTCTAATGCCTCCACAAACAGAGAACATAACATTTTCTTGGTTCTTCCAATGTGGAAAATGAAATACTCCAAAATTATGAAGAGTAGCATTTTCTCATAATGTTTGGTAAATAAAATCTCAGAGACCGCCACATCCGAGACTGAGACAAGACCAAGAAAAATTGGATTCGAGACCAAGACCAAGACCAAGACCAAATAAAAGTGCACCTGAGACTGAGACCGGTCTCATGCGGTACAATATTACATTGCAGTTACACTATAGGAGTATTGTGAATTAAGATATTTTGTCACCTCACAGCAAGTAGGTCCCAAGGTCTATTCCCAGGCGAAACTTCAGCCATCCTTGTGCCAGTCCCAAGCCCTTATAAACGGAGTGGGTTGTCAGGATGAGCCACTGCCATAAAAATCATTTGCAAAAATTAGAAACAGAGACATTTGGATAAATTACTGTGGCAACCCCTGAAAAATAGGAGCAGTTGTAAGGAACGTTTAGCTACAGCTACATACAAACTTATACATACATACACATGAATTTACTGTTGCATAAGGGACAATAGTGAACTTTTTTTTTCTCAAAATTTGTGCAGGTATTTCCCGTTTGGCATTGTGTTCCTTGTTGCTGGAAAGATCCTGGACATGCACGACCCGGCTCATCTGGGAGAGAAGCTGGGGATGTACTTCATCACGGTCCTGTCCGGTCTGTTTGTGCATGGCCTCATCCTGCTGCCTCTTTTCTTCTTCTTTTTCACTCGCAAAAACCCGTTCTCGTACATCAGGGGGCTTCTGCAGGCTCTGGTCATCGCCTTAGCCACATCATCCAGGTGAAGACAGAAAACAGGTTTAATTGGTTTGAGGACAAAGTGCTAAAAGGTTAATCTTGAATATCTCCTCTGCTCGTCCTGTTTAGCTCAGCTACTTTGCCCATCACCATGAAGTGTCTTTTGGAAAACTGTGGCGTGAACCGGCAAATCGCTCGCTTTGTGTTACCAGTGGGGGCTACCATCAACATGGATGGGACAGCGCTGTACGAAGCAGTGGCGGCCATATTTATAGCTCAGGTCAACGAATACGACTTAGACTTTGGTCAGCTGGTTACAATTAGGTGAGTATACGTCACTCTAGACCAGTGACTCTCAAACTTTTTACACCAAGTAACACAAGTAAGAACCATCTACTGTATAATGGATTAAAATTTGGATTACTAAATAAGGATAAAACCGGGGCTAAACCAGGACTAAAACAGGTCTAAGCTGGGACACAATCAGGACAAGCGAATTAAACCGGGACATAAACCAGGACTAATCTAAGACTAAAACTGGACTAAACCTATACTACACCAAGACTATTCTAGATATAAAACTGAAATATAGACCAGACCAGATCTAAAGCAGATCTAAACCGGGACTAATGGCCTAAACCAGGATATAACCAGGATTAAACTATGCCTAAACCAAGACTAAGCAGTGGTCTAAACTTCAAATTTAATCCCAAACCAGAGCAGAACAGGGAATTAAACTGCCTAAAAACTAACCATTAACACTCCCTTTCTCCAGTAATTATCATTTTACTAATTACTGTGTGTCTGGTGTCTATTTATCACCAGTATAACAGCTACAGCAGCAAGTATCGGAGCTGCAGGGATCCCCCAAGCCGGACTGGTTACCATGGTGATCGTCCTGACCTCTGTGGGGTTACCACCGGCGGACATCTCTCTGATTGTGGCCATTGACTGGGTCCTGTAAGTCCTCTCTTACTAACCTTATCCCTTGTTGTTTGACATGTGGTATCTTTCCTGGCACCAAGGCCGTCCTGTGTACTGTCTATAAGCAAAAAGGAAGTGGTCAGATTTTGATATTTTTAGAAAAGTTCAGTAATGGGCCAAGGAAGGAATGATTCTGTACTACCACAAAGATACTAACTTCAGCCATTAATGGGCAGTAAACAAAAATATAATAACTTTACATTCTGTATCATTGTGAGATTTTATGATCTCTGGTTTGAGTCCATGTCTGGGCTCTATTTTACCATTGCAAGATAGAGCCAACGCCTCCTCTTTCCAATTGTTTGGTTTGTTTCTGGCAGTTTTAAATCTAATTCCTCATACTGTATGTGTTAAGGGAGCGTTTCCCAGCTGGTGGGTTTAGACCGAAAAGGGGTCGTGGGAGGTTGAATATAGTTTCATTGTTCAGTTTATTCGAAGCCTAAATATTGTTATAATTACATAAAATTTTGAAACTGATTTGAAACTTTAGTATGTGTGCCATAATGATAATTGTAAAATAATTTAGTGAAATAAGTTTGGTCACAGTTAATTGGATCCCAGTTCACAGTCCGGCCATCTGCTTTTGAGACTTTTGTAAAGCACATGTTGATGCGATCTACATAAATGTATTAATAATGTTTTTTAATATTATTTAAGTGACATAGATTTTCTCTCTCTTTTCCAGAGATCGTTTCCGGACAATGATCAATGTCCTCGGTGACGCTTTAGCCGCTGGGATCATGGCTCATATTTGCAGGAAGGACTTTGAGGGAGCGGCTGCTTCTGCCCCCGCGACAGCCACTGCTTCTCCTGTCAGTAACGGGGGAGGTCCCAAACGGGTACGAGTCACTCACTCAGCTTACCTTTAAACACATCGCCCTAGAGTTAAACGTATTAACTTTTTACAAGATAATAGTTATAATACAAATCTCATAATTCAACCAACATCAAGGTCTCTCCCTAGCTTCACAGTATCCTTACGATCGCTTATTACATTTTTTTCTTAAATTAGGACTATTCCATTAAATTATCCTATTTGATTTTGTTGAATAGTAAAATATTGTATTACTTTATAATTCTTCCCTCTGAGAATAGTATTGTGGCACATTACCTCTGGTCCTTGGGTCCATCTGTTGGCCATTGTGATTTTTTTTTTTTTTTATTCTTTGAGCAAGGTGTACATTTACCTGTCAGGGCTTTTCATTAACACTAGCACTTTTTTTCTACTATTTAGACCTTTTCTGATGCTATAAATCCCCATAATTTAAAATATAGAGTAAATCGTGAGTGGAGAGACCAAATTAAGCTCTTTAGAGGGTCTTATTTAAAACAAAGAAAAAACAACAACAAACAGGGATGTAACGATTCTTCGTAAATCGGCTACAAATCGATGCAAAAGAGAGAAATTTTGAATCGGTGCAGAAAAAAATGAATTGCGATGTCCCTTTAAAACTGCATGCATGCCACCAAAGTTTAATGGTGAGTAATCTGGCTCACATGTTTAGCGCTAGACATTATTACCTGGTCATTTTACTGAAGGAAAACATGAATTTATATCAAGTTTTAGTTTACAGGACTCTGTAAATAATTAGCCCGACGTGCTGGGAACGTGAAAAGCCTGTACAAGAGTTTCATTACTCGGAGCGGCTCACCTCTGTCCCACACAGAGGAGGCACACAGTCACAAGGGAACAACAACAAGACCAGGACAGACAGAGAGAGACACATCTGAAGGTTTTATTATGACTGCACATACCTGTTTGCTCCGTTTTCCATTGTTCAGAAGCTTGTTGTTAGCAGCGAGCTAAAGGAAAGCTAAGTGGCTAACAACAGCTAAAGTTTATCTGAGGTTTCAGTGGCCCCTCCCCTGGAGCGTTTCCATGGAGATCAGAGTCTGTGTCTTTTCTCTGTGATATTTGTACAAGACGTGACTTATATTAGGCCCATTATATATTACTGAGGCGTGGATTCATGATAAGCTGCTTCTCTATGCATTGCTTGCTACTAAAGTGTATTTGTTTTTGGAGGAGAGTAGAAAGATGTTAATAAAAAAAGTCATTAACAAATTATTTTATATATTTTTATTATTTTTTACCCTATATCATTGTTTAATATATATTGTTATAATATATACTTTTTTGTTCAATTTCTGTTAATAAGAAATGTACAAGGCTATGTAGAAAAAAATTATTTTGGTCATAATTATAACTAATAACTAAGTCTGTAAATAAAATCGTAAAAATTCATAATTGTGAATCAAATCGAATCGTGATTTGAGTGCATCGTTAACAAAAATACAGCAAAAATACAGCAAAAAACCTTTTTAGTTTCAGTGGTTATTTTTAAAATAATTATTGTTGTTTTTTTTTTTATTATGATGGTCTTATATACTACAGATGAATCAGCATTTTAACATATAAACTACGGCTAGCAAAAAACCTAACATGCTAACCAATACCAGCTAAAATGGCCAGTGAGCAAAAAAGTTAATGTCAATCCCTGTTACCTGTGTAAACCAAAGTAAATAGGGTTAATCTTTTACATACGATCATAAAAACATATCATAAAAGCTATTATAATAAGTTTTCCCTCTTACTTATGTATTTTATATTCCACAGAGAGACACGGTGATCTCCTTTGGTAACCAGAGCGTGGCGCTGTCCGACACTCCCCTCCTGGCTCATAAATGTGATTATGTTTACGACGTGGACGGAGACAGCGTGGTGGAGCGACCCGTGCCCTGTTACAACCTCTGCCAAGTCTGAGAACAGAGACTGGAGGATGCTGCCTTTGAGAGCACTTTCAACAAAATGTGGGGCGTCCCGACAGACCGCAAGACACTGACAGACAGACAGTGAAGATGGAAGTATGCTGGATTTGTTAAAGGTGGATTGTGCCATGTCTAAATGGAAATCTTTAATAATTACAAACGGCAAAAGAGGCTGTGTTGTTTTCTGGCATTGGTTGGTTTGTCTGTCTGCAAGATAACGCAAAAAGTTATGGCTGGATTACGGTGCAGGTTTGAGGAAAGGACAGTAATAGGCCAAGGAAGGCATTATGAGTTTTGAGTGGGGATCTGGATCTCTGTTTGGATTCAGGTAGGAAGTGTAATGCCTTGGCGGAGGTCTGTGCCCTTCGAGTGCTTGTAGTAATGTGCTTATAGTAATGCATCCTCGTATTTTACTAGAATAGTGACATTAATTTATTTGACATACACTGGGAATACTGGACACATTACCAGGTGTCACTAAAAATGCTTTGTATAATTATGGTAAAGTTAAGATACATAGAGCTGTGGATGACAAGTGGTGTGAGCCTCCACTTTACATTTAACTACAGCACACTTCAACCTGGGCAGCGGTACCATTGGAAAACATGTGTGTATGTTTTGTACTCTTGAGCAAAAGCATTTATAACCAAAATTCCGGTGAAAATAGGACAATTTTCTACCTTTACTTTGTTATGTAAGGTGTCTGTTGCTTCGCTCATCTGCTCTTTCTTGTGGATGCTGTTCTTAAAAGGATGTTTCAAACTCAAGGCTCAATAGATGATCATGGTGTAAATCCTGAGCAGTATGGACTCAGACTATGAGTGACGGACGAGATGAAGTACTGTATGGCTTTGTTGCTATGTAACTAGTTCTTGAGTTGCCTTATATGGATTCGACTGTTGGGAAAACTTGAAAGGACTTGTCTAAAAAAAAAAAAAAACTGAAATGTGTGTTTTAGGTTTTATTAGATTGTACTTTTTTATATTGTTTTTCTTTTTTTTTCTAATAAATGCCTCGGCAAGGAAACTATGGCCATTATGTGCTTTTTATCAAATTATAATCAATATCAAACATTCATGTTAGAGCAGTGTTTCCCAACCAGGGGCATGGGGACCCCTAGGGGTAGAGGGTGGTACTTAATATTATTTTATAAAGTTGATAAGAAAATATTGACCTTTATCATCTTAAGGGATTAAAACGGATGATAAAAGGGAGGTGAAACTGCTAAAGAATAAAATATGAACTTGTCATTTTGTTACATATTTTTGGGTTTAATAACTAGTTTTAAAAGATGAGTTGATCAAAGCATTTGCATTTTTTTTGTTGTAAAATTGAGTTTAAAATTATATAACTTTATTTTGAACCTAAAAAAAACTACTTAGGAGTTTATAATATTTTTATATTTATATTTTAAAGGCAGGCAGATTTTTTTTTTTTTTTATCCTGAATTTGAGGGGAAAAAATGCAGAATTTGTATAAAATGTATTTTATATTTATTCCTATTTTTTGTAAAGAACGTATGAGTGAGAGGGTACTCATGGTATAACAAAAAGTCCAGGGGGTACACCAGGGAACCACTGCATTAGAGCACCATTTTATTTTATTTTACAATACAACATTTAATTTAAAATGTAAATTGTACAAGTAGTGTCCCGTCACATCACTGGTGCTTTCCAGGCACAAAAATCCCTTCAATAAAAGGACAATAACAATATTAAAATGTACAGTTTAGATTTTAACTTGGTTTTGTCTTAAACAAATAAAACCAAAAATGATACTAACAAGAATGACTGTCACAAATAAATACCCTTTCTGATGTAAACAACAAACACTTAAAACCACTTATAAATTAAGGCAAAATGCACTGTTTTCTACAAATATCTTTAGCTGCACCTTTAAATAATCGAGAACTCCTCTCCAAAAGTACCTACCAGTGTGTACAGTGGACTAGTAAGAGGTTTCTCCAATACGAACTTTTACAAGACATCAAATATTGCACAAAAATTTACACAAATATTGACAGCTAAATGCACTCTTAGACTCTCGCCTTATTCTGGTAACGGGGATATACTCTGGGGTGTGAAAAAGTATCATGGCTACAGCTGTGGTTTGTGGCTGAATTATTGCTGAATAGTAACTGTGCTGTAACTCGAATTTTAAATAGTGGTTCCTGTTTTCTTTGCTAGTGCGTTAAAATGGGTACAATGTTACTGGTGAGACATAACCACTACTTTAGATACACAACAACACGCAGTGATATGCTAGAAATGTCATTCACAAAGTCAAACGATTAAAAGAAGAGTAGATACTAGTCGTAGAAAAAGCTTTACAGGCCTTTGTAAACATGCCAGGTGTCAAAGGTCAAACAGAGCTGCAGCTATAGACCTCTCTAGGCAGCTCACAGTTTGTCAAAATCTAAAAATATTTCAGCTTGTACACTGCTTAAGTTAGCTAATGTTGGTCCTCGATGACTTTTATATAGTTGTCCAAATATTCCTAGGTTTCCAGTCTTTTTAATAAATATTTTATCAACATTTTCCTCTCCTTTGCTTCATGTGTAGGCTGTCACTATGTACACTTACATTTATTTATTACAATTATTCCTAATTGCTTTAAAATGTAACTACAGCACCCTAAGAGGGTCAAAGAAAAGTCCCATTCAGCTTCTCTTTCCTCCAGGTCGCCACAGTGACTCATTCATTATTATGTCTTTGCACTGGATGCCATCAGACACAGATTGTAACTGGAGTTCTGTAAAATTCCCAAAAGGTTTTTACGGTAGGACAGACACATGATGTTGAATTTTCTGAAGCCAAATAAAATCTAAAATCTGACTATAATCAACTAATTAATTAAAAATAATATATTACTCAATTCCTGGACCAGGGACCTGCAAAAAGCCAATTTAATCTATGCTCTTATGCAAAAAAGAAACGAAAAAAGAAACAAACCAAACAAAAAGTGGATGAAAATGAAATAAAATTTAATGATTTATGTTGAAAATCAAACAACCAAAACAAAGAAAAGAAAACAAAACTAAATCGTTAACAAAAGGCAATTATTTCTTTAGAAGCACTCATTACCCACTAGAAACAGAAAAAAGAAAAATAATGAATCAAATAAATTCAGAAATAAATCAAAATAAAAAACTTCAAACTTAGTGATTTTAATTTCAGTCAGTTTTCAAACTAAAGTACCTCTTCAAAGACATCCTAAAACGCTGCTTCTAGTCTAGGCCTTTGATAATGTATGACTCCCTTTGGTCCTTCTAGACTCCCTACTCCGTACTGGGCCTTTTTCTCAATAACGCCTAAAATTAATCCACTTTTAGATATCAACATAAACCACATATTCATATTACACAAATTGATATTTGTAGTTAATGATAATATATTCAATAAAAGTGCTTTGCTCTTAGATTGACTCGAGACAGCAACTTGTACTGCGTCTTTAAGATGATAATTGAAGGCAACTATTTCTAAATAAGAAGGATCCAGAGCAGAGCTTTCACTTCACATCAGGGAGAAGCACTGCTGATTTGTAGCACAATCTTCCCTCTCCTTTAGACAATAAATTACCATTAAAATCCTTAAGAACAAATAACTTTTATACATGTCTTTTACATATACTTGAAATGTGTGCCCAATCTCTCACTTGCACTTGTATTTATTTTACTCTTGCTACTATTTTCGCTTCTTTTAGACCAACTTAGATGGGCATATGTTCAGATTGTTGCCCTGTTATCTACAAAATAGCTACACTGCTCTACAACTGAGGGATTTTTTTTTAAAGACATTTAGCCAAAATACTCTTAGATTTAGTACAAAGGTGCAGAATAGAGAAACTGATGCCCAGGCTGTACAAACCTTTCCAAATAAAAGCCTGTCGCATGTGGCTTCCTCACCATTTTAAACACTTGATTGTCTGACCCGTCCTACTTGTGACCCTTGCTGGTCTTGAAGGACACTTGCAGTACTTTGTCTCCAAGCCGGTAACCGTTCAGGCTGGCGATGGCCATGGCCGCCTCCTCGTAGTTAGTCATGGTGACAAAGCCAAAGCCCTTGCACTTGTTGGTGTTGAAGTCGCGGATCACTTTGACGTTGGTGACAGCGCCGAACGGGCCGAACATCTGCCACAGGACGCTCTCGTCCGCATCCTGGCCCAGGTTGTAGATGAAGATGCACCAGCCATTGTTGGTACTGCTAGGCACACCGACGCCTCCCATCCCGCTCATGTGGTCCACGCCCATCGGGGAGAACCTGGCAAATACAAACAGGCAGTAAGGTTAGTGACACTTGGGGTTAGTGACTTCAGACGATCTGTAAATGTCAACAGAGTTCCAGTCTGGAGAAGCAGAAAAAAACAATGTTATAGACTTTGGATGTTTTGGACAGAGACATTTAACAGACAGGAAAATGAGCAGAGAAATTGGGTAAAGGCACCAAATTCACCCGAGACGAGAACTGAACCTTGGTTTCTCTGATTTATTTAGTACGAGCCACAGACACGCCCCTGTGAAAAATCTTACACCAACTAACAATATTTACAGTATAAAACCACTTTTAGTGCAAGACTAAGACAGAAGGCATTCCTATGCATTTTTTTAATGTGGCTGTCTAAAGCTTAATTTAAGTAATTTCCCAGAAACATATTTTGAAATAATTTAAGGACCATCTAATCTCCATCATTCCTCATTACTAACTATACTACCTTTTTAGACTGGTACTGTTTCCCCCTTACTGGCAAATTATTTTGTCAATGCGTTAATGTTCAAAGAAGGGGTGTAAGAAAATACTGAAAAGTTATATATATATTTTTGTAGGATGTATACACATTTGTCCGACTTACAAATGTATATACATCCTACAAAAAAAAAATATATCGGTTGTAAGTCGGACTTGTTTCCGGTGCATGTTGGACTCCGGCAGGGCTGCCCTTTGTCACCGGTTCTGTTCATAATTTTTATGGACAGAATTTCTAGGTGTAGCCAGGGGCCGGAGGGTGTCAGGTTTGGGGACCACAGGATTTCATCTCTGCTTTTTGCGAATGATGTTGTCCTGTTGGCTTCATCAGGCCAGGACCTTCAGTGTGCACTGGGGCAGTTTGCAGCCGAATGTGAAGCGGCTGGGATGAGAATCAGCACCTCCAAGTCCGAGGCCATGGTTCTCGACCGGAAAAGGGTGGCTTGCCCTCTCCAGGTTGGAGGAGAGTTCCTGCCTCAAGTGGAGGAGTTTAAGTATCTCGGGGTCTTGTTCACGAGTGAGGGAAGGATGGAGCGTGAGATCGACAGACGGATCGGTGCAGCGTCTGCAGTAATGTGGTCGTTGTATCGGTCTGTTGTGGTGAAGAAAGAGCTGAGTCGAAAGGCGAAGCTCTCGATTTACCGGTCGATCTACGTTCCTACTCTCACCTATGGTCATGAGCTTTGGGTCATGACCGAAAAGACAAGATCCCGGATACAAGCGGCCGAAATGAGTTTCCTCTGCAGGGTGGCTGGGCGCTCCCTTAGAGATAGGGTGAGGAGCTCGGTTACCCGGAAGGAGCTCGGAGTAGAGCCGCTGCTCCTCCACATCGAGAGGAGTCAGCTGAGGCGGCTTGGGCATCTGTTCCGGATGCCTACCGGACGCCTCCCTGGGGAGGTGTTCCGGGCATGTCCCACCGGGAGGAGGCCCCGGGGAAGACCTAGGACACGCTGGAGGGACTATGTCTCTCGGCCTGGGAACGCCTTGGGGTTCCTCCTGAGGAGCTGGAGGAAGTGTCCGGGGAGAGGGATGTCTGGGTGTCCCTGCTTAGACTGCTGCCTCCGCGACCCGGCCCCGGATAAAGCGGAAGAAGATGGATGGATGGATGGTATATACATTTGTACTTGTATTAGTATACAAACAAGATTTTCCAAAATCAATCGCAGTATATCACCTTTGATGCAGTATATTGATATGTACTGTATCATGATGCTTTTTTGTATTGCATCACCAGATTCTTCCCAATACACAGCCCTAGTTCAAAGTAATACTGCAACTTTAATTTTCTCTCAACACTGATATTACAATTATTATAAATATTAACAGTGAGGGCAAGGTCAACAGTAGCAAGCCTGCTAAGGAAGTCCTACCTGAAGCGCTGTGCTTGATGGTGCAGGGGTCCTCCAAAACGTCTTGATGGGTTTGGGAAGATCTGTGGTGGGACGACCTGGGCGTTTTTCATCTGATTGGGATTCGCAGCAAATTTGACAATAATCGGCTCTGTGGCTCCAGGAGGTTTTTGACCGTTGAGATTTTTGACAGCCTCCTCAGCCTCCGCCCGCTTGTCATATCGGATAAAAGCAACTCCACGTGAGGAACCTAGACGCAGAAATAACTGTGATGATTTGCTCAAAAACACTCTCACAAAAAATATGCAAGTTTCTTACGTGAGTAGGAAAAAAAGCAAGGAAGTCATTCACCTTTCGTACCTGTACCCTGATCTACAAGTAGACGAGAGTTTATGATGTGCCCGTAACGTGAAAACATGTCTTCCACGTCCTTTTGTGTCATACCCCTGGGGAGGCCGCTGATGTACAGGTTGGCATCCTTTATAGTGTCAGAGCTGGGCCGTGCATAAGAAACCTAGCAACAAGAGGCAACAGAAGCATGACTTAGGTTTACAAGATTAACAAACAGAGCTTTTATTTTTTATTTACATAGGGAATCATTTAAGTATTCCTACACTGTACAATAACAGCAGCTTTGTCTATGTCATACAAAAATCATATTATTTTGAATCTGCAAGAACTGGACAGTAACCCTAAATAGAGATTTTAAATATTTAATTTGATGAGTGGAGGCAGAAGCATAAGAAACATTACAGCAACAAAAACAATATTTGGGCAGGGAATAGGGTGAAAATAAATGAAAGTAGGGCTGTGCGATATGACCAACAACTTATATGAGCGTATTTTTTATTATTATTATGACTGTGTCGTTGTTATTATGGTTTTTGATAATATGTTGGGACATTTTGTTTCTAGCATTGTATTTCTTATTTTCAGTGTGTTCAGTGGTAGCTCCTTTATTCAGATTCAAAGGGTTATGGATTTATCATTTCATTCATCGTCTTTCTCTTGGCTGGAGCCAACCCAGCAGCAAAGGGACTAAGGCAAGGGAATCCCCTGGACAATGGCCAGTTAGTCGCACGGCTAATACAGAGACAGACATAAATAAGATGACTGTTCACTCTCACATTCACTCATTAGGGTCAATTTTAGCATCACAAAATCACACATGCATGTCTTTGGAAAATAGGAGGAAGCCAGAGTACCCAGAGAGAACCCAGGATAACATGGAAAGGACATGCGGACTCTCCGCAAGATCGTTGGCGGCGGGCCCGAGGCAAGAGCACTAAACGCTCTGCCACTGTGCATGTTTTATTTATATCATACAAGGGGAAAAACACGGCATTTGCTACAAAACGGTATATCGCCCGGCCCTACATGGATGTACATAGAAACCAACAGAATATGTCAAAATAAGTCAAATTAAAAGCCAAACTGAACAGACATGTCAGATAGGGCAGTAAGTGAGCTGGAGAAGCAGTGTCACTTCCTCGGCTGACATGTACTAAAGCTAGTTAGCGACAGCACAAGAGCCACAGGAGATAGTTATATGACATGACATCTTTGCTTTTGAGAATTGTAGAACACCTGTTTGCACGTTACCTTGATAGTTTTGGACTGTAGCCTTAGTCCATTCAGTGTACTGATAGCTCTGTCTGCATCACTAGGGTTTACATAGTTAACAAATCCGTACCCTAAACTGTGGCCTAGAGGAAAAAAAAGGAAAACAACAAAATAAAACAAAAAAATGTTCAAAAAAATCTGTAAACAAACAAATCATTAAAAGCAAAAACAAATTTAAACATTGCATACTATTTGTATCAAACAAATTGAAAAGCTGTTTACTAAGAAATAGAGTTAAGAAATAAATAAAACAGGTCTATTGGTGTAAAATAATTTGGAAAACATACCCAAATTAAGGAAAAAACTGAAGTGAGATATATTTAAAATTGATTGTCATTAAGACAAACTCCAGAAAACAACTGCTATGAGTCAATAAAGGTAAAGTTACTACACTAACCAAATTTAACAAGCCAAAAATTGGACCCCGTTTATTCCCAAGGGCCCTCATCATCTTGTCTTTTGCATAGCTCGCTTTTTTTAATGGGGTGCCACAGCCCCAACCCACCAAAGCGCTCCCTACCTTGGACTTTGTCCCGGATGAGTTTGGCTGAGTCCACCTCTCCGATGCTGCTGAAGAGGCTCCTCAGCTCCTCCTGCGTCATGCTCTGGGGCAGGTAGTTTATGATCAGGTTGGTCTTGGAGTCCTTATCCCCCTCCCCACCCATGTGGTCTTCATAACCGTTTGACATGTCAAACACCTCCTACAAAAAAAACAAAGAAGAAAATTAGGTGCCTCAGTATAGCTCAGTCAGTAGAGCATGCAGCCCATTTACAAAGTGACTACAGATTCTGAGGCAAGCTGTCTCTGTTGTTAGTTTGAGTCCAGAAACTCGATTTATCAAATGACTCTCCATGCCCACTGCCCATGATTTCCTGTCACTTCTCCATTGTTCTGTTTTTTGGGTTTCATGACAATTTGTAGTGTAAACAACAAGATTATCACTCAGAATTTATTAAAATCGTTTAAATTAAGATTAAAATTCAGCCTTAAGTACTTCTATTTTATTTTTTGTACTTCTATGTATTTTTTTATTCATTTATACTTGGAGGTGTCTGGAAAGCTTCTATAAATGTGAAGATTTTAGCTATTTCACAGTATTCTGATATGCTTAACTGTTTGTATCGCTATGGTCAATTACAGATAAATAATCGTAGAAAAGCAAGAGTTATAATGAAAGCATATTGTGGCTTGCACTATCAATAAATATAATCTATATTTAAAAATTGTACTGTGTGACTAGGGACCCCCTTGCATGCTAGTTTATCTTCTTGTTAGTACACCAATTTCCTGAATATGAAAGAGGCAATTTCATGTAGTTTATAGTAGCCTTTGCTGTTAAGCAGATAGTGACAAATGTCCATTCAGGAGCTGTAATTGTGTACTCTGGGGGCTTCAGATACATCCGGACCAGCAATGAATGAAAGGTCTGTACTAGACCAGTGAGCACTGACCAGGGTTTGTGAGAGCCACTGTGTAAGCTCTGCCTCTTTGTAACATCTTTCTGGAAACATACTGATACCAATAAAGTATTTCGCTTTTTATAGCCATTTTATAGTTGAGAGTCCTTTGCAGAAAAATTAGACTGTAAATAGTTGTAGTGTTATAAAAGCTTTTCCTGTGTGTAACAGTTAGACTTAAGTCTGCAATGTTTCTCGGCTTGACACCTCATCTTAAAAGTGCAAAGATGAACTAGGATACTCACTTGTAAGTACTTTGAGTGTCCTCGCACTGCCATGAAGACACCTCACTGCTCCAAAAGCTGAGATGACAAAAACAGTTTTAATAAAGGGAGTAACTGCAAAAAAGAACAATAATAAATGTCCAAAATGAAAACCCTACAAACTCTAACTGACTGCATAACGCTGTCTGTAAGAGAAGATTATTTTAGGTAAAAGAATATGCACTGCTAAGTTGGTTACATGTTGTTCCATATTATGCACAACAGTTACATAACAAAAAACTGTGCAAGTTGTAGAAATAGAATTGACTTTCTGCAAATCTGAAACACAACATGCAACAAGTTTGAATCTATTATGCGCTATAAATAATGACTTGACTGAATGACTACGTGAACGATGTAGCTTATTAGAAACCATGCTTGAAATGCATACTGTACTTACAGTAGCACACATATAACGTTATAGACATTATGGTAGCACACCCATTCGTCAAGCCAACAACAACCAGTGTTAATGCGCAAAAAACATTAAAGCACACAACCTCCTTCTTCTAAGCGTGAATTCTCCAGCTAAAAGTGTCTTATGATTGACCCAGTACCTTCACAGTTAACACGGATCTGTCAATTTTAAAATGTTTTAAAAACATGAGAGTTCAGGCCTATTACCTAGTTAACGTAGCAGCTAAGCTAATGCTACGTCTTTTCTCCTTAGGCGCAGATGAATGAGTACAGCCTGTGTATGAACCACAAACAGCTGCATTGTATGTAAAAAAGAAGGTAGTCGCTCCAGTGACAGACTGCGCAGTGTTATCTTTACATTGAGCACAGTAGCTCAGTTTTGGTGCGAACATAGTTCTGTCCACGCGCGAAACCATAGCAGCCTAAAGCTAGGCTAACGTTAGCAACTAATGCTAATACCATGCTAACACCAGGCCGCGTGAACAAAAAGGACTAGGCTGAAAAGCATTAAATCGCAGAACGCTCTCTGTTAGCAACAAGGCAAATCTGTACTTTCTTACCAGTCTTGTGTAGGAATTTGTGTGTATCTCGCCTCGTTTTAGTCTAGTTTTTGATCAACGACGAAGGCTAACAGGATCTGAGGTTAGCTCATTCTCGAGGGGAAACACAGAGGCGACGTGACCAGCGCTGCCCCGCCCACAGCGAGCCTCTGCCACGCCTCTGCGCACACACACGGCGGGACACTGATGCCAAACCAAACTTCAACTTACAGTGATACAGGACAAGAAAAACACCAAATAATAGCCATTATTGAGTGGCTGATAGTATAAGGGTGGGGTTGTAGCTAGAGTGACCACCTCAAGTACTAAAAGTGGAACAAGTTGCGTGATTTGGTGGGACAAGGTGTGACAGACTGAGAAACTAATTTTTTGAAATACAAATCTAACTTACCAACATACTCAGTTGCTTTAGGACCTATACAACATTTAATGTGCTGTTCTTATCCCAAAAACACCAATTTTGCAAAGTAATGTCTTTATTGAGACTTCATTGGAATAAAAAAGCTCTCATTCTGCATTTTCTCAAAACAATCCAGCACCAACATCAGCTCACAGCACCAGGAGAGGCCTGTCCTGAAACACAGAGGCAGCAACACAACAAACAGGGGCGTAACATCAGGCAGTGCAGGCAGGGCAACTGCACTGGGGCCCAGGAGGTTTAGGGGCCCATAAGCAACATCTCTTGTCATGTCTGGGTTTAAAATATTCATAATAAACACAAGCAGCCCATGACTGTTTTACAGAATAAAGTTTTTACCATAAATGTATGAATCTAATACAAAATGTAAGACCTGATTATATATCTTATGTTTAAATGAGTCTTTTAAAATGATTAAAAACAAAATATAAAAAAAGTTGTAAAATTGTCCCTAAATAAATATGAATTTTATTTAAATGGTAAATAAATAAATGGTCACATTTATATAGTGCTTTTCTACCTTCATGGGTACTCAAAGCACTTTACATCAAGGAACCATTCATACACACATTCATACACCAGTGTGCACAGACACTGGGGGCAAGGTGGGTTAAGTGTCTTGCCCAAGGACACAATGACAGTATGCAACAGTGGGAATGGGGTTTGAACTGCTAACCTTCTGCTTAGTGGACAAGCGGCTCTACCAACTGAGCTACTGCCACCCCTTTAAATCAAACTATGCCGCCTGTAGAACCTGTTTTCGATAAACTGCAATGAAAACAGCTGATAGCTCTGATATTAAAGATTAGATGTCTAGCCCATGAGCTTAATTTACTTAATCTGTAATTTAGGGCCCATTTTTTAAAACATGCACTGGCGCCCCTCATTACCAATTTATGCCACTGACAACAAACATATATAATATCCGTATATCCAACCCAGCAAGATAGAAAGCCCACAAATATTTATTCTACATTCTGCCCCAGGAACACTGATCTTACCTTGTTGTTCTTAACTTGAATGTTTCTTTTTATAAGATCCACTGAGCATCAATGAAAAAGAGGGACATTATCTGAATAAGTGGGACGGTGGGACAGATGCCTAAATGGCTGTGCACTACAACCAAAAGTAGGACAGGTGGACACTCTAGTTGTAGCTATATTTTATTAACTAATAAGACATTCTATTTCTTATTTTTTATTTAAATTCCCATTAATGCCCATTTGTTTTCAAAAGCCAAATAATTATTTATTTTACATGACAACAAAATCTAAAACAGATTAAAAGAAAATAACATATTTGACATAGAGGATGTTTCTCGATGGTAATATGTTAAGCTTAGAAAACACAAGGCAGGGATTAGTAGATAAGGTGCACAAATGTTCAGATAAAGCTACAGACACACTGCATGAAAGTGCTTATGGGCCATAAGTAATACATTTTGTAACGGAGGCTGAGGGCCATATGCAACCTTGACCTCTGCCACAAATGGTCCCCGGGCTGCACTTTGGATATGTCTTGCCTAATAAAATATTTATGCATGTTCACAATTACACTGTTGTCTTTCATTTGGATGGATAATTCTTATTATTCCATTAGATTCAGTTTTATTTAAAGAATGTAATGTTTAATTGTGTACAGCTGGGTTTTGTACAGTAGTGTTGCAAAAAATGGGTTTCTTTCTCATACTAAACGAGAAGCTGTGAAATGCTCTGGTTGTTGTAATACAATATGAGAAAGTCCACAGTCACAGGATTCAGCTTTTGTCCAATGATTCATAATGACGAAATGGTGGTGGTTCATTCATCAGCAGCCCGACTGTCACAAGCAAAATAACCTGAGTGGGAGAAACCGAAAATATTATTGGAGCTTCGACTTAAAAATAAGCCCTGTACACTTGGCTATTATTTATTAGCTTTGGAATTATGGGAGTAACAAAGTTGGATGAGATAACGAATGAATACATCAGAGGTACAGCTCGGGTTAGGAAATAAAGTCATAGAGGCCAGATTAAAAAGTACACAGGGGTAGTGAATACAGTGGTAGAGAGGAAGCTGAGGTTAGAGTCGCCTAGAGGAAGACCGCAGAGGAGTATTGTGAGTGTAGTGAAAGAGGACATGGAGTTAGTTGGCGTGAGAAAAGAGTGAAGAAGTGAGAAGACTGTGTTGTTGACCTACCAGCATTAGAAAAACCACGGCAAACATCCATGTAATTATACTCAGCAGAAACCGAAAGACGATTTGGAGCTTGTCCTGGCAGCCCTAAAACAAAGTCCAGTTAGAAATGCATTCAGACTGAAGTAGTATTCATAATCAGAGGCACAAAGTGACTACATACTTCAGTCATTTACTAAAGTTCATTTTTAAGAAAGTATACATAGGTTTTCTAAAACATGCTTTTAGTTTTAAAGTTTACATTTATTATTTTTACTCAAATAATAATGTTCTTGACTACTTTTTACCTGAGTAATATTGTTTTTGAATAGGAGTACTTTTACATGAGTACAGATTTTGGGTACTTCTTCCACCTCTGCTACTAATTTAATACGTACCAATTGGTAAAACTCCTCTGGCAGAGAAATGGTGCCATTGCATGAGGTGAACGTCCTGTTGCAGCAGCTGTGGGGGAGCATGTGACCCCCAGTATGATTAAACCAGGAAGTGTCCCACCAGTCTCTGTAGTTATAAATACCACAGCACTGCATCTAAATGACAATATACCCAATAACAATGAATATAAACTCTGGGATATATGTAATATTTGTAGGCATTTATATGGTGACGTGCTGTTATGAACTATACCGATTCTTGTAAGGCGTCCACAGCTCGTGAATGGCGATCTTGGCTACTGCCTGTGTAATTCTTAAACACTCCACTTAGAGGATATAACTCTGAATCAAGCTGAGTTGAACAGACAGAACACAAAGTTAGTATATCCAAAAATAGTGCACTTTTAAACGCAAATATTATATGATTATGCTGGATAGTGTACCTTGACCGAGTGGTGATAGGCCAATGCAGAGGCTGTAGTCCCCAGGCAGAAGACCATAACAAGGGAGTAGACAAACTGGAAAAGGGGGCATCTGTCATTCAACATCACTTCTACATCGATCAGGCTTAACATTATGACCACCTGCCTAATATCAGCCTCATACGCAACAAACAGTGATGCCTTTTGTGTTGCATCTTTCGTTCAGCAGCAGCAGCATTAACTTCTTCCGCAGTTTGAGCTACAATGACTCATCTGTCAGATCACACGGGCCAGTCTTCACTTACGTCAGGGGTGGCCAAACTATGGCCCTGGGGTCAAATGCAGGCCACAGACCATTTTTTATGGGCCCTCGGGATTCATTCTCAATTTTGCCTGATTTGCCACAGATAGAACTTTTTAGCTCAAGGTAAAATGTTCATATTTGTGTGAAGTGGACCTGGCATTAAGGGGGCCCTACATGCATCACCTGTTGCCGTTTCACCACTGTTCCTTTCTTGGACCACTTGTGATAGATACTGACCACTGCAGAGCGGGACCACCCCACAAGAGCTGCAGTTTTGGAGATGCTCTGATCCAGTCATCAAGCCATAACAGTTTAGCCTTTGTAAAACACACTCAAATCCATAAACATGTCCATGTTTCCTGCTTCTAACACATCAACTTTGAGGACAAAATGCTGACTTTCTTAACAGCTGCCCTGATTTAGAGATATGTGTTATTTACTTCACCTTTCACTGGTCATAATGTTCTGCTACTATTGCTACTACAGCATCATATAGCTTATAGAAAGACTCTTACCAGTCCTTGCAGACATACTGAATCCCTGGTGCTCACCCATGAACCCAGGAATCCACTGGCCAATAGGAACGCAGCAGTGGCAAACGTGAACAGGACCGGCAGTGTCATGTAGGACGAGTGGGAGAAGAACAAGCTGCTTTGTCTATACTTTATCAGCAGGTAGATCCCACTCAGGCCAACCATCATGCCCACCAGCTGCTCACAAAGACAGACAGTGGTCAGTCATGAGGCAATTTGATATTTACAATATATTTCCAAAAGTATTAGCTCAGAGCTAATATAGTGTATAAAGACTTGAGGCATAATTGCTTTACGGTATTTTGCAGGTGACAGAACAAGTTAAACATGTTTTACATTCTTTCTCTCTGTAAAAGTCTGTGTGTGCCATGATGTGCTTTCTTTGAGGACATCATTAATAAATTACTCAATATACGATGTATATCATGAATTATAAAAAATGCACTCATAGCATAACTAGGCTAACCAGATTTTTAGACCCCAAAACAAAAAAGCTTCCAAAATCTATACAGTTTTCTGTAATTCAAAGTACATGACACTAAGGTTAAAGTTTTGAATTTGAATAGCCATTTATTAATAAAAAATAATGACATCATAAATAATTTTAGAGACAAAATACTTTAGACAAATGTGTTTTATGTTCCTATGCTTTTCTATTGGTTAAAATTGGGACAACTGGGACACGGTTTGTTGAAAACTGGGACATATGAGTGTTTTTACAAATATGTCTTGGACGTTTCTGGGACAAAGACCACTCACCCTAAACATAACACAAAGAATTAAAACTAAGTGCAAGTTGTTACAAATGCAGTGGGACAGCAAATACAAGTTCATTTCAATAACTAATAACTTAGAATACTGTGGAAATTGTTTCAGTAGTTCAATTTAACACTAAAATGCATACTTTATAAAGATTCAGTACACACAGACTGAAATATTTCAAGTGTTTATATTATTTGTGAAGACTATGATGATTATGGAATACTCTAATTTTAACCCTTGTGCCCAAAAATTTCTTTTTTTGGTAATTTTGAAGTGGTTCTTGCATTTTCTATTAAATTTGGCTCAGGTGTGTTATATTAGGACTAGTTATATTACAATGTAAGGATGTGACTGACTAATGCACAGAAGAAAAGGTTTTTTATGGAGCCTGGATGAATGATGAGACCAGAGACAGAAATTATGTTAAATTTAACCAAAAATATTTTGAATATATGGGGAAATGGGAAGTGGAACAAAATTAATATAAAGCACAAATTTAAGACACAGAAGTTGTTATGCTGATTAGGTTTTTCAGTCTTTTAACAGGTTTGTAATCCTTATGTTAGAAAGTTTTTGTTTTGTTTTTTTATCCTTTCAGAGTTCCTTTTAAGTTCAGTTTTTAGGGGGAAGAAAATAAGCTCCATATTTTATCTCTAATGTTCATATTCTAAAAACAATTCTAATACTACTTTTTTACACTCTCTAACTAAATTTGTAACATTGAGAAAAGTGTCCCCGTCTCAAAACATCATAAAAATTGTATGTTATCATTTTTTTTCAACTTTTAAAAAAAAATGAAATCTTTTAATCAACGTGTGCCCTGACTGTTATGCAAAAAATGTATGTATACTATTTTTATGTTGTTTATTGACAGGGACACTTACATCACTTAACTGTAAAAATGTAGCTTTTTAAAATGAAAATTAAAAAAAAAAATGTTAAGAGATACTGAGTATAAGGATGAATTTGTAAAAAAGATAGACATTAAAAATAAGCCTGAAGTGTGACCTTAAGTGGATCATCTGACCTGACTTATGGGTACAATAAAGGAGTGCCATAGCATAGTTAAACAAGATTTCACAACAGGTTAAGAATAAAAGTTGACAAAACACAAAAGCCTCACTCACCCATTGAAATTGGCACATTAACTGAAGCACTGTTTTCAAAGATTTTCTTCTCTGGTCGTTCATTGTGTGTCCCTTCAGGAGTCCACGTCCACGGTGAAAATGGCCAACTCATAAACGAGCCAGTGGAGTTCTGCAATAAAAAGAATAAAACACAACCTGTTTAACCAAACAATTGCTAAAGCTAAAGGCAGGTGACGTTTTAACAGTAAAAGCCAAATAGGAACTTCCTTAAAGAATGAGGAAACACTTTACAGTATGAGTGTGTTGTAGCACTGAGATCAAAAAGAACAATGGAAAAACACAAGGTTCTATGGTGGCTCTAAGTTGCCAAGAGAAAGTGATTATGAATGGCAATCATGTCTGTCTCTAAATGGTAGCCATGCAAAAATGGGTGCGCACATATCCAGGGCATCTGGGAGAGGCAACACCAGAAGGAACAAATTATAACCTGGTGCATCAAGGTGAGTTATGTTTTTGCCAGTGTTGGTTTGTTAGTGTGCGTGTTTGTCTGTGAGCAACATAACTCAAAAACTAATGGTGGCTATTTGATGACATTATTAGCAAAGGTCAGGCATGGGTTTCAGGAAGGATTTCATGCTGCCAGGAAGTCTGGGGACAAATCTTAATACTTCTGCTAGAAAGTTATATTTTTACTGGTGCGTGTTAGTTTGTTTGTCTGCTAACAAAACTAAAAATATAATGTTGGGATGTTTAATGGCATTTTTAGGAACAAGGTCACCAATGGGTCAGAGTGATTCATTCAAAACATTATTTTAACGAGGACTAGTGGAGCTAAAGAGAGTAATTTATTGTTATTTATTGTTTATGTGCAGCATTGTAAAATGTGCTGTACAAATAAAGCGTTCTCCTTCCACAAACACAATTATTATTTGTTTAATTATTTTGTTGCAGATACAATGTAGAGACAGCTGGTCTAGGGTTTACTCAGCTGATGCTTTGTGTTGCTGTTTTTAGGAAAAGCAGTGCATTTGACAAATATCCACATACATCACACTCAGGGTCAAGGGTCATAATTAATCACATTTGTATTAACATTATATTTACTTACATGTCAGTGCTTCTCTGTAGCAGCTGCATCAGATGGCTGTGGTTGACTTCATGTGTTGTCCTGTAGTTCTGTGCAGTGGTCTGTTCATCTGTGAACAAGTTGTGTGCAGGAGGTTTTTGTACGGCGCTTTTTCACTGTGTGATCACTCGGCTACCATATACCACCCGAGACAAAAATACTCTCCCACATCTTCAGCCTTAAATCCACTGATGGTCAAAGAGTAGTTAGGCTCAGAACCACTGCTGCTGTAATGACTCGGAGTATCAGAAGCACGGCTGCTTATTCTGTAAAATAACATTTTGGGAGGCTGTCCAGGTTTCTGCAGGTACCAGCTGAGGTCACGACCAACTCCTCTCTCTGTTGTACAGGACAAAGAAACTGTCTCTCCCAGACGAGCAGACAGAGCGCGTGGAGACTGGGTCACAGACTTACTGTAAACCGTTTCTGGAAAATACATTTAAAAAGTACACATTTAATTTTTAAAAGTAAGGTAAATATATAAGTATGTTTTAACAGCCAATACACTTTGATATAATAGTTAAAAGACAAAAAATTAAAAACATCTGACCTTGAAATATCATGACAAGTGCAGCAAACAGTAAAGTCCTCACAGTCTTCATCATGATGAGCTCAGAGTGAATGAACGACAGTGCACAGACTTGTCTCAGTGTTTACATCTTTAACAGGGCTGAAGGCAGTGATGCAAAGCAAACACACAGATGACCAGCCTCAAACAAATGTGAGAGAACCTGAAACTCCACAATAACATCACACATTACCACAATGAGACACTCACTGCCCTCTAGTGTCCAACTGTATCTACTGCTACTAATTATTACAAAAAATAAAGACAGAGTGGACTGAAAAAAGTTTTACTTTATTAATATTCACACAAGTTGCTGTTCATATTCAGTATTGACATGTAGAATAACTGGAATGCATGTTGTGTGAAAGACACAGAGCTGCTGTCCATAGGATCTCAAGCCTAAGTTTGTGTCGACCTGTGGATGTTTTTATTTCCAATGATTTGTCTAAAATATTTATGAAATGAGGTAAATTATTGAAATCCTTGTAAAAAAGCAGTAAATCTCAACTGGTCTAATTGTAGGACCCAGTTTTAATCGTGTTATTGTGCCCTACTTTTTACAGATTCAAAAAATATTTAGATCAACAGTAAAACTATACTCAACCTTCTCACAACCCACTTTTGGGGTCTGACCCACCAGTTGAGAATCACTGTATTAAACAAACTTTGACTTGAAGATACTTTATTTGAGCGTCTCAGTTTTTGGTTTAACAATTGCACTGAACTTCAACAAAAGAAGATGCAAAAATGTTGAAAAGAGAGACATTGTGCTAGTTACTAATATAAAATAATGATATACATACAAACATAAAATCTGTTTAAAATACAGGAAGTCACCATTACATAATATACAAAAGACACAACGTTTTATTCAAATAACACACAGAGTTGTACTCACACCAACGCAATAAAAGGACTATCTTAGTGACAGTGATGGCATTTTTATTAAAAGTAAAAATTTATATGAACTTGCATAGTTTGCGAGAGCCTGTAGGGGGCAGTACTGGTCCAGAGTAACATCACCCCATTATAAAATTATCATTATGTATTGATTGCGCTGATCGTTCCAGTTTTATCAGATTAAACTTAAAGCAGAATAGTCTGTTTTGCAAACATCCAGTGGTCCCTTTTGTGCCACAAGAGAGATAATCTGTGTTATTTCGCCTGTCAGTGGTCATAATGTTATGCCTGATTGGTGAATGATCCTTTTATAAAACCTGCTCCAAAAGTATTTCAATAGTAATGCCAAGTCTTTATCTTATGAGTAACCTAAGAGTATAACAGCACCTTTGTAGAAGAACAACTTAGAAACTTTCAGGATTAATTGCAAGGACTTGTGGTGAATATTGACTATAAAAAAGTGTCTGGATTTGAAAACACATCCAGACTATCTATGAATGAAAAGGCTCTTGTAAAAATGAATGTTGTATGTGCATTAGTCACTAGTCTCAGAGATGCAATAATAAAATAACATCAGATGGTGGAGTAAAATGGGGACATGTGGAAAGTACTGCAGGAGTTTGAAACACTGTAAAAGTCTTTAGGGTTCCTGGTTTTTAGCGGTTGCTCCTCATGGCCTCCTTGGCGGCCAGGATGAGTGGAGTGAGACTGGACAGAGGTTTGGCCAGCTTCAGGAATGGATGCTGCAGACAAGATAATAGACAAAAGGCCAAATTAATAATTACACAAGTGAAAATAAACAGATCTATACAGTGAAGCTGCACAATTTATCAATATAGAAATGTTTGTTTGTTATCGTAATATCAGCACAGGCAATATTGCAAGAAACTAAATATATGCTTTATAAAAGAATACAGAATACAGAGTCTGAAAAAACATAATTTGCAGTTCCTACCTGCAGTAGCTCTCGCCTGGACCCTCGTTTGTCCACGTCCATCTCCAGACAGCGGGACAGGAACGATCTGAAGACAGGCGCCAGCTTCTCTGGACTTTGTAGCTCTGGGGTCCCATTGGTGGCGATTAAATACAAAGCCTA
The DNA here is from genome assembly GCA_020698575.1 of Bostrychus sinensis. Taxonomy (NCBI): domain Eukaryota; kingdom Metazoa; phylum Chordata; class Actinopteri; order Gobiiformes; family Eleotridae; genus Bostrychus; species Bostrychus sinensis. Next base: position 10,470,989 of record CM036258.1, read on the forward strand.
AGAATAGAGTGAGTGTAAATACAGTACATAGAAAGCAGTCTGTACTTGTTTTTATAAAAGATATCCAAAAATTAAAGGGGCATTAACTTAATAATGTAAAGTTAAAATAGATACCACACTTTCACCTTTTCAATAATAAACAATGGCACTGCACTTGAACACACATCCCTACACAAACACTTTCTATGAACCAAATAGTTTTTTCTGTAATGGTATTTGATCTAGACATGACCCTGCAGGGCTACTGTAGGTTCTGACAGGTTTTACAGTATAGCACAGTGGTTTTCAAACTGTGGCACTGGTACCACTGGTGGTACATGGACTTCCTCTAGTGTGGGACTCACAGTTCAAGTCCTTATTGAGTTGTATGTCTCTTTTAGTCCTGTTTTAGTTGTGGCTAGTCCTGGTTTAGTCCTGGTTTTAGAGAATGTGTGTGAGTGACATGAAATTACAATCTTCAACATCATTCCCAGCAACATAACAACATAATGTTACAGCTGGATTTTCTTTAAACTGTCAAGAAAAATCATGAATAGGAAGCAAATGATTAGTTTTTGGTGTGGATCCCGATCACTGTCTGGATCCAGGGTGGAGCTGTAATGCCTTGGCAGAGGTCTGCATTCTCCTTCCACAAACAAAATTATCATTTGCTTAATGTTTTAGTTGCAGATACAATGTAGAGAGAGCTGGTCTAGGGTTTACTCAGCTGATGCTTTGTGTTGCTGTTTTTAGGAAAAGCAGTGCATTTGACAAATATCCACATACATCACACTCAGGCTCAAGGGTCATAATTAATCACATTTGTATTAACATTATATTTACTTACATGTCAGTGCTTCTCTGTAGCAGCTGCATCAGATGGCTGTTGTTGACTTCATGTGTTGTCCTGTAGTTCTGTGCAGTGGTCTGTTCATCTGTGAACAAGTTGTGTGCAGGAGGTTTTTGTACGACGCTTTTTCACTGTGTGATCACTGGGCCACTATACCACCCGAGACAAAAATACTCTCCCACATCTTCAGCCTTAAATCCACTGATGGTCAAAGAGTAGTTAGGCTCAGAACCACTGCTGCTGTAATGACTCGGAGTACCAGAGGCACGGCTGCTTATTTTATAAAATAACAGTTTGGGAGGCTGTCCAGGTTTCTGCAGGTACCAGCTGAGGTCACGACCAACTCCTCTCTCTGTTGTACAGGACAAAGAAACTGTCTCTCCCAGACGAGCAGACAGAGCGCGTGGAGACTGGGTCACAGACTTACTGTAAACCGTTTCTGGAAAATACATTTAAAAAGTACACATTTCATTTTTAGAAGTAAGGTAAATATATAAGTATGTTTTAACAGCCAATAATACACTTTGATATAATAGTTAAATAATAATAGTTAAAAAATTAAAAGCATCTGACCTTGAAATATCATGACCAGTGCAGCAAACAGTAAAGTCCTCACAGTCTTCATCATGATGAGCTCAGAGTGAATGAACGACAGTGCACAGACTTGTCTCAGTGTTTACATCTTTAACAGGGCTGAAGGCAGTGATGCAAAGCAAACACACAGATGACCAGCCTCAAACAAATGTGAGAGAACCTGAAACTCCACAATAACATCACACATTACCACAATGAGACACTCACTGCCCTCTAGTGTCCAACTGTATCTACTGCTACTAATTATTACAAACATTGATGATGTGGTTGAATGTAACGAAAAAAGTACTGACTTCATACTTAATTTGAGTAAATTTTACAAGGGCTTGCTTTAACTTCACTACATTTTAGAGCAAGTATCTGTACTTTTTACTCTACTACATTTTCTGAGTTGGTTTGAAGTAAAAAGTTTTTTGAGCTTTCGTTTAAAATAATTTGTTTTTGTCATGCCTTCACTGTAGACTTAACTATAAATGATTCAGAAAAGTAGAAACATCAAAATAATAAAGACAGAAGACCTCACCTGACAGATTCAGTCTCTTCTACCGCACCAGTTTGTAATTTTATTAGTAATCAGCACAATTTTTCAGCAAAATCCCTCACATTTAACACACTAATAAGTTGTCGAGTCTGTGCAAAATACTTTTACTTTTTTACTTGCAAGTACATTTAAAAGTGAGTACTTTTACACTTTTACTTAAGTAGAAATTTAAAGGTGATACTTTTACTTTTACTTCAGTAAATTTTTGCTCCTTTATCTTAAGTAAAGAAATTGAGCACTTCTTCCACCTCTGGAAATGATACTCAGCCACCCCACTGCCCACTTTGGGGGCCTGAACCACCAGTTGAGAATCTCTGTATTAAAGAAACTACCATACACTGCTAATTTTCAATATCTACATTAGACAAAATTACTTGAATTCAGATTATTAATCTTGATTTGAGCAAAATTCAGATAATCAATCTTGGTTTGAGCAATTTTTACTAGATTAGATTTATTTATTTATAGGTAACTTATTGCCTTGTTTCAAAGTATTTTTTCCCTGTTTCCAAGCTATTTTTACTTATTTCAAGCAACATTTTTCTGTCCATGGACATATAATCTTGCTTGAAATAATTAAAAAAAGAAGAAGCTTGAAACAGGGAAAAAATACTTTGAAATAAGGCAAATAATCTTGTAATAAGTTAACTAATAACTAAATAAATCTAACCTAGTTATTTTTTGCTCAAATCACGATTGATAATCTGAATTCAAGTAATTTTAATGTAGATATTGATTTTTTGCAGTGTAGTGTCTTTGATTCCTAATACAGTTTGTGGTGGGAGGAAAAAAGCACTGAACTTGATGTACAAATGTTCAAAGGAAGTTGTTTGTGCTCCTTCCACAATTATCAGTGGCTTCATTTTTTAGAGTCAGATACAATGTAAAGACTGCTTTGATTTACTCTGCTGTTGCCATTTTTTATGCAGAGCAGTGCATCTGAAATGATTCATAATGTCAGTGGTTTACATGTAACATCAAACATATATGCTCATGTTTAAACCCCAGAGTTAACACATGCTTAATCACATAGATGTATAATGTATTCACAGTATATACACATATTGTTCAGTGTGTGCAAATATCAAGCAGCTGCCTCAGACGGCTACTGTTCACTTCATGTTCCTTCTGATAGTAAAAATAAAAATATGATTGGACTGATTTTGAGTGAAGTGAATGAAGAGAAAGAAAATCCTGTGACAGACAAGATTAGATTAGATTAGAGATACTTTATTCATCCAGAAAGAAATTCAGGTTCCAGCAGCAGCATCACAAAGTAACAAAGAACAAAGACACCCAGCTGCAGTATGAGTAAGGTGCAATACAAAGAATATAAAATACTGTAATGAGTAGTGTCTGTAGATCTGATTAATGGGACAGTGTTACAATAATAACAGTGGCAGTGTATAACAGCAGTGAGGATACAGCAACAATTACAATTCTTGTAAAAAAGCAGTAAATCTCAACTGGTCTAATTGTAGGACCCAGTTTTAATCATGTAATTGTGACCCACTTTTTACAGATTCAAACAATATTTATACTCAACCTTCTCACAACCCACTTTTGGGGCCCGACCCACCAGTTGAGAATCACTGTATTAAACAAACTTTGACTTGAAGATACTTTATTTGAGCGTCTCAGTTTTTGGTTTAACAATTGCACTGAACTTCAACACAAGAAGATGCAAAAATGTTGAAAAGAGAGACATTGTGCTAGTTACTAATATAAAATAATGATATACATACAAACATAAAATCTGTTTAAAATACAGGAAATCACCATTACATAATATACAAAAGACACAACGTTTTATTCAAATACCACAATAACAAATAACAACAATTATCATTTGCTTAATCATTTTATTCCAGATACAATGTAGAGACAGCTGGTCTGGCGTTTACTCAGCTGATGCTTTGTGTTGCTGTTTTTAGGAAAAGCAGTGCATTTGACAAATATCCACATACATCACACTCAGGGTCAAGGGTTATAATTAATCACATTTGTATTAACATTATATTTACTTACATGTCAGTGCTTCTCTGTAGCAGCTGCATCAGATGGCTGTTGTTGACTTCATGTGTTGTCCTGTAGTTCTGTGCAGTGGTCTGTTCATCTGTGAACAAGTTGTGTGCAGGAGGTTTTTGTACGGCGCTTTTTCACTGTGTGAATCACTGGGCCAGCATACACTCCGAGACAAAAATACTCTCCCACATCTTCAGCCTTAAATCCACTGATGGTCAAAGAGTAGTTAGGCTCAGAACCACTGCTGCTGTAATGACTCGGAGTACCAGAGGCACGGCTGCTTATGTAATAAAATAACAGTTTGGGAGGCTGTCCAGGTTTCTGCAGGTACCAGCTGAGGTCACGACCAACTCCACTCTCTGTTGTACAGGACAAAGAAACTGTCTCTCCCAGACGAGCAGACAGAGCGCGTGGAGACTGGGTCACAGACTTACTGTAAACCGTTTCTGGAAAATACATTTAAAAAGTACACATTTCATTTTTAGAAGTAAGGTAAATATATAAGTATGTTTTAACAGCCAATACACTTTGATATAATAGTTAAAAGACAAAAAATTAAAAGCATCTGACCTTGAAATATCATGACAAGTGCAGCAAACAGTAAAGTCCTCACAGTCTTCATCATGATGAGCTCAGAGTGAATGAACGACAGTGCACAGACTTGTCTCAGTGTTTACATCTTTAACAGGGCTGAAGGCAGTGATGCAAAGCAAACACACAGATGACCAGCCTCAAACAAATGTGAGAGAACCTGAAACTCCACAATAACATCACACATTACCACAATGAGACACTCACTGCCCTCTAGTGTCCAACTGTATCTACTGCTACTAATTATTACAAACATTGAAGACAGAGGACTGACAATAAGATTTATTTTATTAATAATCACACAAGTTGCTGTTCATATTCAGTATTGACATGTAGAATAACTGGAATGCATGTTGTGTGAAAGACACAGAGCTGCTGTCCATAGGATCTCAAGCCTAAGTTTGTGTCGACCTGTGGATGTTTTTATTTCCAATGATTTGTCTAAAATATTTATGAAATGAGGTAAATTATTGAAATCCTTGTAAAAAAGCAGTAAATCTCAACTGGTCTAATTGTAGGACCCAGTTTTAATCGTGTTATTGTGCCCTACTTTTTACAGATTCAAAAAATATTTAGATCAACAGTAAAACTATACTCAACCTTCTCACAACCCACTTTTGGGGTCTGACCCACCAGTTGAGAATCACTGTATTAAACAAACATTGACTTGAAGATACTTTATTTGAGCGTCTCAGTTTTTGGTTTAACAATTGCACTGAACTTCAACAAAAGAAGATGCAAAAATGTTGAAAAGAGAGACATTGTGCTAGTTACTAATATAAAATAATGATATACATACAAACATAAAATCTGTTTAAAATTCAGGAAATCACCATTACATAATATACAAAAGACACAACGTTTTATTCAAATAACACTCAGAGTTGTACTCACACCAATACAATAAAAGGACTCTTAGTGACAGTGATGGGATTTTTATTAAAAGTAATAATTTATATGAACTTGCATAGTTTGAGAGAGCCTGTAGGGGGCAGTACTGGTCCAGAGTAATATCAACCCATTATAAAATTATCATTCGTCCAGTTTTTCCAAATTAAACTTAGAGCAGAATAGTCTGTTTTGCAAACATCCAGTGGTCCCTTTTGTGCCACAAGAGAGATAATCTGTGTTATTTCGCCTGTCAGTGGTCATAATGTTATGCCTGATTGGTGCATGATCCTTTTATAAAACCTGCTCCAAAAGTATTTCAATAGTAATGCCAAGTCTTTATCTTATGAGTAACCTAAGAGTATAACAGCACCTTTGTAGAAGAACAACTTAGAAACTTTCAGGATTAATTGCAAGGACTTGTGGTGAATATTGATTATAAAAAAGTGTCTGGATTTGAAAACACATCCAGACTATCTATGAATGAAAAGGCTCTTGTAAAAATGAATGTTGTATGTGCATTAGTCACTAGTCTCAGAGATGCAATAATAAAATAACATCAGATGGTGGAGTAAAATGGGGACATGTGGAAAGTACTGCAGGAGTTTGAAACACTGTAAAAGTCTTTAGGGTTCCTGGTTTTTAGCGGTTGCTCCTCATGGCCTCCTTGGCGGCCAGGATGAGTGGAGTGAGACTGGACAGAGGTTTGGCCAGCTTCAGGAATGGATGCTGCAGACAAGATAATAGACAAAAGGCCAAATTAATAATAACCCAAGTGAAAATGAACAGATCTATACAGTGAAGCTGCACAATTTATCAATATAAAAATGTTTGTTATCGTAATATCAGCACAGGCAATATTGCAAGAAACTAAATATATGCTTTATAAAAGAATACAGAATACAGAGTCTGAAAAAACATAATTTGCAGTTCCTACCTGCAGTAGCTCTCGCCTGGACCCTCGTTTGTCCACGTCCATCTCCAGACAGCGGGACAGGAACGATCTGAAGACAGGCGACAGCTTCTCTGGACTTTGTAGCTCTGGGGTCCCATTGGTGGCGATTAAATACAAAGCCTAAGAACAGAGTGAGTGTAAATACAGTACATAGAAAGCAGTCTGTACTTGTTTTTATAAAAGATATCCAAAAATTAAAGGGGCATTAACTTGGTAATGTAAAGTTAAAATAGATGCCACACATCACTCAATGTGTTTTCAATAATAAACAATGGCACTGCACTTGAACACACTTCCCTACACAAACACTTTCTATGAACCAAATAGTTTTTTCTGTAATGGTATTTGATCTAGACAAGACATGACCCTGCAGGGCTACTGTAGGTTCTGACAGGTTTTACAGTATAGCACAGTGGTTCTCAAACTGCGGCACCGGTACCACTGGTGGTACATGGACTTCCTCTAGTGTGGGACTCAGGCATCTTTTGCAGTTCAAGTCCATACTTAGTTGTATTCCGGTTTTGGTCTTGCTTTAGTTGGGGCTAGTTCTGGTTTAGATCTGGTTTTGTCCAGATTTATCTTAATCTTAGTTTAGACTTGGTTTAGTCCTGGTTTTAGAGAATGTGTGTGAGTGATGTGAAATTGCAGTCTTCAACGTCACCACCAGCAACATAACAACATAATGTTACAGCCAGATTTTTATTAAACTGTCAAGAAAAATCATGAATAAGAAGGAAATGATTAGTTTTTGGTGTGGATTCCAATCACTGTCTAGATCCAAGGTGGAGCTCTAATGCCTTGGCCGAGGTCTGCACTCTCCTTCCACAAACACAATTATCATTTGCTTAATTATTTTATTCCAGATACAATGTAGAGACAGCTGGTCTGGCGTTTACTCAGCTGATGCTTTGTGTTGCTGTTTTTAGGAAAAGCAGTGCATTTGACAAATATCCACATACATCACACTCAGGCTCAAGGGTCATAATTAATGACATTTGTATTAACATTATATTTACTTACATGTCAGTGCTTCTCTGTAGCAGCTGCATCAGATGGCTGTTGTTGACTTCATGTGTTGTCCTGTAGTTCTGTGCAGTGGTCTGTTCATCTGTGAACAAGTTGTGTGCAGGAGGTTTTTGTACGGCGCTTTTTCACTGTGTGATCACTGGGCCACTATAATACCCGAGACAAAAATACTCTCCCACATCTTCAGCCTTAAATCCACTGATGGTCAAAGAGTAGTTAGGCTCAGAACCACTGCTGCTGTAATGACTCGGAGTATCAGAAGCACGGCTGCTTATTCTGTAAAATAACAGTTTGGGAGGTTGTCCAGGTTTCTGCAGGTACCAGCTGAGGTCACGACCAACTCCACTCTCTGTTGTACAGGACAAAGAAACTGTCTCTCCCAGACGAGCAGACAGAGCGCGTGGAGACTGGGTCACAGACTTACTGTAAACCGTTTCTGGAAAATACATTTAAAAAGTACACATTTCATTTTTAGAAGTAAGGTAAATATATAAGTATGTTTTAACAGCCAATACACTTTGATATAATAGTTAAAAGACAAAAAATTAAAAACATCTGACCTTGAAATATCATGACCAGTGCAGCAAACAGTAAAGTCCTCACAGTCTTCATCATGATGAGCTCAGAGTGAATGAACGACAGTGCACAGACTTGTCTCAGTGTTTACATCTTTAACAGGGCTGAAGGCAGTGATGCAAAGCAAACACACAGATGACCAGCCTCAAACAAATGTGAGAGAACCTGAAACTCCACAATAACATCACACATTACCACAATGAGACACTCACTGCCCTCTAGTGTCCAACTGTATCTACTGCTACTAATTATTACAAAAATTGAAGACAGAGGACTGACAAAAAGTTTTACTTTATTAATAATCGCACAAGTTGCTGTTCATATTCAGTATTGACATGTAGAATAACTGGAATGCATGTTGTGTGAAAGACACAGAGCTGCTGTCCATAGGATCTCAAGCCTAAGTTTGTGTCGACCTGTGGATGTTTTTATTTCCAATGATTTGTCTAAAATATTTATGAAATGAGGTAAATTATTGAAATCCTTGTAAAAAAGCAGTAAATCTCAACTGGTCTAATTGTAGGACCCAGTTTTAATCGTGTTATTGTGCCCTACTTTTTACAGATTCAAAAAATATTTAGATCAACAGTAAAACTATACTCAACCTTCTCACAACCCACTTTTGGGGTCTGACCCACCAGTTGAAAATCACTGTATTAAACAAACTTTGACTTGAAGATACTTTATTTGAGCGTCTCAGTTTTTGGTTTAACAATTGCACTGAACTTCAACAAAAGAAGATGCAAAAATGTTGAAAAGAGAGACATTGTGCTAGTTACTAATATAAAATAATGATATACATACAAACATAAAATCTGTTTAAAATACAGGAAATCACCATTACATAATATACAAAAGACACAACGTTTTATTCAAATAACACACAGAGTTGTACTCACACCAATGCAATAAAAGGACTATCTTAGTGACAGTGATGGCATTTTTATTAAAAGTAAAAATGTAGATAAACTTGCATAGTTTGAGAGAGCCTGTAGGGGGCAGTACTGGTCCAGAGTAACATCACCCCATTATAAAATTATCATTATGTATTGATTGCGCTGATCGTTCCAGTTTTTTCAGATTAAACTTAAAGCAGAATAGTCTGTTTTGCAAACATCCAGTGGTCCCTTTTGTGCCACAAGAGAGATAATCTGTGTTATTTCGCCTGTCAGTGGTCATAATGTTATGCCTGATTGGTGAATGATCCTTTTATAAAACCTGCTCCAAAAGTATTTCAATAGTAATGCCAAGTCTTTATCTTATGAGTAACCTAAGAGTATAACAGCACCTTTGTAGAAGAACAACTTAGAAACTTTCAGGATTAATTGCAAGGACTTGTGGTGAATATTGACTATAAAAAAGTGTCTGGATTTGAAAACACATCCAGACTATCTATGAATGAAAAGGCTCTTGTAAAAATGAATGTTGTATGTGCATTAGTCACTAGTCTCAGAGATGCAATAATAAAATAACATCAGATGGTGGAGTAAAATGGGGACATGTGGAAAGTACTGCAGGAGTTTGAAACACTGTAAAAGTCTTTAGGGTTCCTGGTTTTTAGCGGTTGCTCCTCATGGCCTCCTTGGCGGCCAGGATGAGTGGAGTGAGACTGGACAGAGGTTTGGCCAGCTTCAGGAATGGATGCTGCAGACAAGATAATAGACAAAAGGCCAAATTAATAATAACCCAAGTGAAAATGAACAGATCTATACAGTGAAGCTGCACAATTTATCAATATAAAAATGTTTGTTTGTTATCGTAATATCAGCACAGGCAATATTGCAAGAAACTAAATATATGCTTTATAAAAGAATACAGAATACAGAGTCTGAAAAAACATAATTTGCAGTTCCTACCTGCAGTAGCTCTCGCCTGGACCCTCGTTTGTCCACGTCCATCTCCAGACAGCGGGACAGGAACGATCTGAAGACAGGCGACAGCTTCTCTGGACTTTGTAGCTCTGGGGTCCCATTGGTGGCGATTAAATACAAAGCCTAAGAACAGAGTGAGTGTAAATACAGTACATAGAAAGCAGTCTGTACTTGTATTTATAAAAGATATCCAAAAATTAAAGGGGCATTAACTTAGTAATGTAAAGTTAAAATAGATACCACACATCACTCAGTGTGTTTTCAATAATAAACAATGGCACTGCACTTGAACACACTTCCCTACACAAACACTTTCTATGAACCAAATAGTTTTTTCTGTAATGGTATTTGATCTAGACAAGACATGACCCTGCAGGGATACTGTAGATTCTGACAGGTTTTACAGTATAACACAGTGGTTCTCAAACTGTGGCACTGGTACCACTGGTGGTACATGGACTTCCTCTAGTGTGGGACTCAGGCATCTTTTGCAGTTCAAGTCCATACTTAGTTGTATTCCGGTTTTGGTCTTGCTTTAGTTGGGGCTAGTTCTGGTTTAGATCTGGTTTTGTCCAGATTTATCTTAATCTTAGTTTAGACTTGGTTTAGTCCTGGTTTTAGAGAATGTGTGTGAGTGATGTGAAATTGCAGTCTTCAACGTCACCACCAGCAACATAACAACATAATGTTACAGCCAGATTTTTATTAAACTGTCAAGAAAAATCATGAATAAGAAGGAAATGATTAGTTTTTGGTGTGGATCCCAATCACTGTCTAGATCCAAGGTGGAGCTCTAATGCCTTGGCCGAGGTCTGCATTCTCCTTCCACAAACAAAATTATCATTTGCTTAATGTTTTAGTTGCAGATACAATGTAGAGACAGCTGGTCTGGCGTTTACTCAGCTGATGCTTTGTGTTGCTGTTTTTAGGAAAAGCAGTGCATTTGACAAATATCCACATACATCACACTCAGGCTCAAGGGTCATAATTAATGACATTTGTATTAACATTATATTTACTTACATGTCAGTGCTTCTCTGTAGCAGCTGCATCAGATGGCTGTTGTTGACTTCATGTGTTGTCCTGTAGTTCTGTGCAGTGGTCTGTTCATCTGTGAACAAGTTGTGTGCAGGAGGTTTTTGTACGGCGCTTTTTCACTGTGTGAACACTGGGCCACCATAATACCCGAGACAAAAATACTCTCCCACATCTTCAGCCTTAAATCCACTGATGGTCAAAGAGTAGTTAGGCTCAGAACCACTGCTGCTGTAATGACTCGGAGTACCAGAGGCACGGCTGCTTATTTATAAAATAACAGTTTGGGAGGCTGTCCAGGTTTCTGCAGGTACCAGCTGAGGTCACTGCCAACTCCTCTCTCTGTTGTACAGGACAAAGAAACTGTCTCTCCCAGACGAGCAGACAGAGCGCGTGGAGACTGGGTCACAGACTTACTGTAAACCGTTTCTGGAAAATACATTTAAAAAGTACACATTTCATTTTTAGAAGTAAGGTAAATATATAAGTATGTTTTAACAGCCAATACACTTTGATATAATAGTTAAAAGACAAAAAATTAAAAACATCTGACCTTGAAATATCATGACCAGTGCAGCAAACAGTAAAGTCCTCACAGTCTTCATCATGATGAGCTCAGAGTGAATGAACGACAGTGCACAGACTTGTCTCAGTGTTTACATCTTTAACAGGGCTGAAGGCAGTGATGCAAAGCAAACACACAGATGACCAGCCTCAAACAAATGTGAGAGAACCTGAAACTCCACAATAACATCACACATTACCACAATGAGACACTCACTGCCCTCTAGTGTCCAACTGTATCTACTGCTACTAATTATTACAAAAATAAAGACAGAGTGGACTGAAAAAAGTTTTACTTTATTAATAATCGCACAAGTTGCTGTTCATATTCAGTATTGACATGTAGAATAACTGGAATGCATGTTGTGTGAAAGACACAGAGCTGCTGTCCATAGGATCTCAAGCCTAAGTTTGTGTCGACCTGTGGATGTTTTTATTTCCAATGATTTGTCTAAAATATTTATGAAATGAGGTAAATTATTGAAATCCTTGTAAAAAAGCAGTAAATCTCAACTGGTCTAATTGTAGGACCCAGTTTTAATCGTGTTATTGTGCCCTACTTTTTACAGATTCAAAAAATATTTAGATCAACAGTAAAACTATACTCAACCTTCTCACAACCCACTTTTGGGGTCTGACCCACCAGTTGAGAATCACTGTATTAAACAAACTTTTACTTGAAGATACTTTATTTGAGCGTCTCAGTTTTTGGTTTAACAATTGCACTGAACTTCAACAAAAGAAGATGCAAAAATGTTGAAAAGGGAGACATTGTGCTAGTTACTAATATAAAATAATGATATACATACAAACATAAAATCTGTTTAAAATACAGGAAATCACCATTACATAATATACAAAAGACACAACGTTTTATTCAAATAACACTCAGAGTTGTACTCACACCAATGCAATAAAAGGACTATCTTAGTGACAGTGATGGCATTTTTATTAAAAGTAAAAATGTAGATAAACTTGCATAGTTTGAGAGAGCCTGTAGGGGGCAGTACTGGTCCAGAGTAATATCAACCCATTATAAAATTATCATTCGTCCAGTTTTTCCAAATTAAACTTAGAGCAGAATAGTCTGTTTTGCAAACATCCAGTGGTCCCTTTTGTGCCACAAGAGAGATAATCTGTGTTATTTCGCCTGTCAGTGGTCATAATGTTATGCCTGATTGGTGCATGATCCTTTTATAAAACCTGCTCCAAAAGTATTTCAATAGTAATGCCAAGTCTTTATCTTATGAGTAACCTAAGAGTATAACAGCACCTTTGTAGAAGAACAACTTAGAAACTTTCAGGATTAATTGCAAGGACTTGTGGTGAATATTGACTATAAAAAAGTGTCTGGATTTGAAAACACATCCAGACTATCTATGAATGAAAAGGCTCTTGTAAAAATGAATGTTGTATGTGCATTAGTCACTAGTCTCAGAGATGCAATAATAAAATAACATCAGATGGTGGAGTAAAATGGGGACATGTGGAAAGTACTGCAGGAGTTTGAAACACTGTAAAAGTCTTTAGGGTTCCTGGTTTTTAGCGGTTGCTCCTCATGGCCTCCTTGGCGGCCAGGATGAGTGGAGTGAGACTGGACAGAGGTTTGGCCAGCTTCAGGAATGGATGCTGCAGACAAGATAATAGACAAAAGGCCAAATTAATAATTACACAAGTGAAAATGAACAGATCTATACAGTAGAGCTGCACAATTTATCAATATAGAAATATAGAAATGTATAGTAATCGTAATATCAGCACACGCAATATTGCAAGAAACTAAATATATGCTTTATAAAAGAATACAGAATACAGAGTCTGAAAAAACATAGTTTGCAGTTCCTACCTGCAGTAGCTCTCGCCCGGACCCTCGTTTGTCCACGTCCATCTCCAGACAACGGGACAGGAACGATCTGAAGACAGGCGACAGCTTCTCTGGACTTTGTAGCTCTGGGGTCCCATTGGTGGCGATTAAATACAAAGCCTAAGAACAGAGTGAGTGTAAATACAGTACATAGAAAGCAGTCTGTACTTGTATTTATAAAAGATATCCAAAAATTAAAAGGGCATTAACTTAATAATGTAAGGTTAAAATAGATGCCATACGTCACTCAAAATGTTTTCAATAATAAACAGCGGCACTGCACTTGAACACACATCCCCACACAAAAACTTTATTATTATTATTTATTATTTGTGAAGTAAATTGTTTTTTCTCTAATGGTATTTGATCTCGACAAAACATGACCCTGCAGATTGTACAGCAGGGGTAGGCAACCCCTGGCCCATGGGCCAAACTTGGCCCTCGGCCAGATAATTTGGTCCTCGTCAACTTTTTAGCTGATATCCACTTTTATTTTATTGCTATTTTTATTAATTACTATTGCTTGATAGCATTTAACCCCATGGAGCTGACAGTGAATGAGGAGACCCTATGTGCAGACATACAGCTCAGTCATGGTTTTATGGTTTTAGTTGCCTCCAACCAATAAATAGCGAGTATTCTGTCATGGTTACCTTTGCCTCTATCCAATAAGTATCCAATGTTTATCTAATTTGCTGCATAAAAATGTAGCAAAATAGGGGGAGGTGGGGTGAAGATTTTTATTTTTTTTATTTTTAAGGTATTTGTTTATTGAGCTATATATTTTGTGTACATAACTGAACATGCTAATATATGTTCAATTAAATCTAAAAAGGAACTATGACAGAGAACTGTATGTCCATTCATGTGGCCCACCACCTGGTGGTTCAAAAATTATTTGGCCCAACTTCAATCAAACTTGCCTACCCCTGTTGTACAGTATAGCGCAGAGGTTCTCAAACTGTGCTACATAAGCTTCTTCTAGTGTGGGACTCAAGTCCTTATTTAGTTGTATTCCTGTTTTAGTCCTGCTTTAGTTGTGGCTAATCCTGGTTTTGGTTCTTAGACAGTGTTTAGTTGTTTTGTCTTAGTTTAGTCTTGGTGTAGTCCTCGTTTAGTCAAGATATAGGCTCATTTTAGACCATTAACAACTGTACTCAGAAAGTCAAATACTTTCTGAGGTGGTACTTGGTTTGGAAGTAGTTTGTTATGGAATTGCAGTCTTCAACGCCACCACCAGATGTTGGCAAAGAACTAAAGTGAACACTTACTCTGAGAGGGTTTTCATTGAGATATGGAGGCTCTCCTTCCACCATTTCAATTGCCATGATCCCCAGAGACCAGATGTCCACTTTGGGACCGTAGGCTTTCCTGGTCACCACTTCAGGGGCCATCCAGTACGGCGTCCCCACCATGGTGCTCCGCTTGCTCTGCTCGGGAGTGATCTGGGCGCAGAAGCCGAAATCAGCTGCAAAAAGAGGAAACATAGACATTTATTAACAAAAAGATACCTACAGATTGTATTTATGGCTCTGCTTAAATCAGATTTTATTCTCTTACTTAGTTTGACTGAACCGTCCATTCCCAGCAGTACATTGTCGCTCTTGATGTCTCTGTGGATGACTTGGTTTGCATGAAGAAACTCTAGAGCTTGGAGGACCTAAATGAAGCAAACATTAAAATGCTTTTAAACACTTAGAAAATATGAATGATCTTCAAATTAGAGCTGAACAATATTAGAAAAACATGTGACACTGATATGAAATAGCTGTGTAAAATATCACATTAATGATATGATTGGCAATATTTAGATTCCTTTTAGTATGGTTAAGGCTTTTCTAACCATAGTTAGTAAATTTACATTACATTTTTATATTTTATGAAGAGCGATGGACTCATAGGTCTCAATCAGAACTTAAAATCTAAACCAGAAATGTAAGGGTTAGGAAGAAATCATAAACATTGAATTAACAGTTTTAATCTGTTCAAAACATAATTGGAAGTGAGGCTCCAGGCATCTTTGACAGTGTAAATTTCAGATGGAAAACCATAACATTATATACAGTTTTTTAAGTTTTCAGGTACAGGTTTTTCTTTTGCTGATATTGCAATAACAATAAATTTGTCATTTATTTTGCAACCCTACTTTAAAGGTACTGTAAGCAGCATGCTCTCGTACTGGTACTGCAGTCTAAATCAAAACAATGGTCTGTAGGTTGCCAGTTCTGATTGAATGATCAGAAATGCAGGGTTTTAGAACCAATTTTTTTTAAACTTGTGAATAAATCAACTGTACCATTTTTATCAGTAAAACTAATATTTGATTTGAACATGTTTGCATCATATCTGGGGACATGTGGGTAATTTTTATGAACTATTAAAAAATATATAGCTCATAGTAGCATAGTTACTTAAAAAAAATGGTTTTGTAAAAAGTGAGTCGTAATAAAATGATTATAAAATTCAGTGTCATAATCAGAACAGTTGGGAATTAATTTGAGGAAACACTGAGCTAAATCTCAACTTTTTCCTGTGTATGTTGATTATGATCCTGATGCTTTTTAAGTCTTTATTTTAAGCATATCCCAAGATTTAATAGCATCTTTGTAAAATGACAACTTAGCAACTTTAAGTATTAATTACAAGGACTTGTTGTGAAAATTGATTAAAAAAAATACTAAAATTAATCCAATCTGGACTCTGACCTCTCGACAGACGGCTGCTATCTGCGCTTCGTCCATACATGTCTCGGTTACAACATCAGTTAGTGATCCGCCGGCCAAATACTCCATCACCACAAAGAGCTCATCACCTACAAGGAAACTAAACACAGACGATAGGCAGGTTTTTCTCTTGTTGTGTTAATATTTTGTATTTGTTTTGAGCTGTGTGTGTTACCTGTCTAAGAAGTTGACAATATTGGGGTTCTTCATCTCCTTCATCACTAAAATCTCATTGATAATTAACTCTTTCTTTGGTTGCTTCTGTAAGTTGATCTGTTTGATGGCCACCTGTGGACCACAACATTGTGTAAATTCAAGAACCACGAAGATATTAAGCTAAAATACAATAATTCATTTTAGCCTTACTTCTTGTCCGGTAGCAACATCTATAGCTGTGTAAACTGTGCCAGACGCCCTGTAAGGAAAAAACACAATTAAACTCTGCCACAGCAAATCATCTGCCTCCTATAACACCCTCTTCAGTTATCCAGGCTTGGGACCAGCGCAAGAAATACATACTGAAGCCTTGTGACTGGATTTGCCATTTTAATGATTGTAATTTTAAGTAGCAGCCCGTGTTGTGACTTACCCCTGACCGATCTTGTCATATCGAGTGTATTTCTTCTTAGGATCTCCAATACTAACAATAGTTCCTAAAAACACAATATTATTGAGCTTGCATCTGTCTCAAGAGTATAGTTTTATGTAAATACTCTTTGTGAGTCTGACATACGTAGTTTCTCCATGATCTCCTCGTCCGTCAACTTCCCTCTTTGAGTCTTCTTTCTGTCGGTCGCTTTTGCGTCCCCGTCTGGAGCTGGGATGGGGTCTATCACTGACCTTGTGTACATCTGCAAAATACAGAATCAAATAGTAGTCGTCAGTTTGAATTGATAGGAAGTTGAAAGGCAAAAGAACAGACAACGTAGAGCTGGATAGTACTGCAAAAACATAAGATAACTATTTTGACTATTGCCATAACAATATGACTGCAATATCTGAATGCCTACCTTGATATAGAACATTTTTATTCACTAGGACTAAACCAAGGACTAAATGTAGGTCTAAACCAAGTCTAAACACGGACTATTTCATTTGGAAGTATCATTTTATTTCAAATTTCCTTAGGTACTGTTTACTGTTTATTAAAATAGAAGAGTAAAGAGTAAATGTCTGTCAATATAAATAACAATATTTTTGCAGAAAACTGTATAGCCATATTACAAAACAATATATACACAAAGAGAAACCAACAGGGTGCTTCTTGTATCCCCTGGAGAAATAAAAAAATGTAATCATATAATAATTTCTGTATTATAATGCATTTTAATGTGACTTACAGATTTTGTGTGTTCAGGCCGCGGAGCCACGACTGGAGGAGGAGTGTCATCATCGTCATCGTCATCGCCATCTTTGCCACTTGTCTTTGCTGTCCCTTGTTTTCCAGGCTGCAATATTGGACATAAAACAATCACACTTACCCTTTTAATTTATGATACTGTATCAATGTTTATATGAAAAAACATAATTTACTGACATTAACATTTTAAAACATTATCATTATTATAATAAGTAGCTTAGGTCTCCTCAAATCCCTTTTTCCACATCAGGGCTACATCAGGGCTCTAGCAGGGATCAGTGAGTCTGATTTATTGCTTTTTAAGTCCATTTTTAATGCTTTTTATTTTTTTTAACATTTTTAATACTGCAAACATACAATCGCGGCAGCTTAAATTGTCAAAATGTATTTGCAGGTATTGTAAAATACAGTTAAAGACAGCTATGAAAACGGTAAATTATTATTTATATATACATATTTATAGTCACAAATAAAACAAATAAAGTCAGTGATTTTACTTCAAAATTATTTGCAATTTTTGATGCCTGTTGGAATCAAATTTAAAGCTTTTTAATGCCCCGCGGGAACCCTGTACATATTGATACCTAATATTTAGACACACATCTCCATTTAGATTAATTCAAATAACATATTTTTACAAAGGGGACAATTTATGGTTTGACTATTGTTAATAGATTGCTTTAGTCTTAAATTAATTTACTAAAGTATGTCCAAATATAGAAAGAACCCTCACATTGTACTTGTATGGCTGATGAGGTCAAATCAACAATAATGAATGGATATGATAATGAATGCAAAAGGCTTCAGAATTGGCATCCACCAAGTATGCAAACAAACCCTGATTGTTACGTATCACATAAAAAACATATAAGGCAGTCTGTGAATATGAAATTAAACTGCCTATACTTACCGACTGTGAATCCTTATCTGAAAGAGACCAAAAAACTTGTCAGGACAAAGGAATGAAGGTGCATTTTTGACTAAGTGTGAGTTTGATTTATTTATTTGAACTGACCAGAGGCAGAGAAACTGAGGTATTTCTGTTTTCCACTCGTCGAGTCGTAGAACTTGAGAATGTCGAGCACAGCCTGAGGATTTTGTTTCTGCTCTGATTTGCTGATGTTGGAGGTTTGAAGGAGCCGGGCCCACTGCTCTGGCATGCCCTACACAAACACACACAGACAGAGAGGCAGGCATATTGAAAACTGAAGTAGATACACAGATCTCCAAAAGCTGAACAGGCCACAATGAGAGCCACGGTTAATCCAGCCAGTGGCCACAACTTAAGTGAATGCAGCTTGCTTCAGTCTTTGGTCAAATTCTTGGTGTCCATCCAGACATACAGCGACCACCACGGCACACACTGTACATTTATTATCAGCTTTAGTGAGCCAGTGTGAAAGAGTTCACTTTATTCATTCTTTAAAGGTCCCCTATCCTGCTAAATTAACTTTTTTGAGCTTTTAACAGTGTTATTATGTTGTTTCCACCACAAAAACATATCTGGAGTGGTATTTAGTTTCATTTATGCATGTTTGAGTAATGCTGTATGCTGAGCCATTTCTAACGTCCATACACCATCAATGGACTTGCCATCATTACAAAACAGTCAGCTCATTTATCTATCTGTTAGTGTCATGTTGCTAATAGCTGTGCTAAACAGCTATTTTATGCTCTGACCATTCCCCTGCGTTGCCAGGAGGAGGCAACAGACACCTAATCCAAGCATTCTCTGCAAAGTCAAATGAACAGCTCCCCAAAAGAAGACATTTCCATACATATACATTATTTTAAGTTATGAAAGGTGAAATACTAATGCAAAGGTGTATAAAACTATTTCAAAAAGCCTGAAAAAATATGGGACATTTAAAGGCCTACTGCTTGAGTTTTTAAGGATGTGTTAAAAAAATTCAAAACACAAAGTTAAAAAAAAATATTTTCTCCTCTCTCTTATTTATTTGCCTTTTGCTTCATTTCATCTCAGATTTGCATTTTGCTTCCCTTATTCCTATCTCTGTGTTTATTTACTTTTTTCTGCTGTTTTCTGGTGTAAACAGTTGGAGCCAGCGCTGGAATTGGTCTCATTCCAGTGGGACTTGCCACTGCCATTACTCCAGTATTTAAAAACATGCACGAGCTTGGACTCAAACAACTAAAGTGCCCCTCATCCGATTGGGACCATCCCTCTTTGTTCTGAGCATGTGATGGGTCATAAAAATTCCCTACTCTAGTTCCCCCTCTATCAAAAACCCTTAACACTTAAAAAGTAGCATCTATTACATACCTTCTCCAGACAAAAGAGATGTAGTAGATGTACATTCTTCTACTAAGGCTGCTCACTAAAGACACATCTTATTACATCAAAAGTAATATGACTGCAACTTGCCAATAGATGGCACATGTCCAAGGAAGTTGCAAAATGTTAATAGCTTCCTGATAAAGCGTGAGTTTGTACAATGGTTAATGACAATAAGCTACTCTTTCCCTGTGTGTAGGGTGATACGCAGGTACCGTCTTCCCTGGTCCACTAGTATCACTAAAAACTCCTACGGTTTGATATAAAGTTTATTTTGAACACAGAAAATAATTAAATGTACTTTTGTGGAGCATGTTCTTACCGTGAATTCTCCGGTGACGGCATCAAAGCCCACATGGATTGTGTGCTCAAAGTCTGAGGGTGACGAGATCTCGGGTCTGTCCTTGTCCCGGTCCTTCTTCTTCGCTCCTTCGGGCCAATACAAATACATCAAACATGATATAATTGTTTTGTTAAGTATGTTTTCAAACTGAATGAACACAATATTCCTCTCATCTCCCACCTTTTTCATATACAAACATAGAGATGATCTTGTTCCTAGACTTCCTCTCCTCCGGTACAGACGGCAGCGGGCGAGAGTTGTGATTGGCTGACTGGGGGTCCTTGGCACCTCCTTGGCTGCTCATCCTGACAGGGGGGGCGGGGGGCTTGTCCTCACACACTCCACTGTCACACATCTACACACACGTGGCCCTGCACCAAAACAAACATGTCACTGATAAGTTGGTATTTTTTACTGTAGGACATGTAAACATTACTTGGAAATCAAATTATCACCTTTTCCAAATAAACCCGTGTTTACAATGCATGTAAATGTATTAATTCAGTTACAACCACAGCTGAATTAAGATGATTAAGTATTTTTCATAACTGTTTCATTGGGACCCACCTTTTACAGAGCCAAAGTTATTCTTCTTTACTTCACAGCAAAGTCTCTTTCACTATTTCATTTAATTAAAACAAAATTTAAGCTTCAAATTAGCTGAACATGTAAACACATTTGTGGATCTGTTTGGGAACCAGTTGTTTAGAGAGTCCAGTCACACATGGCGTCCCAGTCTCTCTGTTATCCTTCATACTACTGACTACTATTTTTTTGCTATCTGATCCACATTTCATCCAAATCAAAAGAGGAACTCAGCACATATTGCTGTCTTTGCAATGATATAGGGTTCTAACAATGGCTGACACTATGAAAAGATGATAGTAAGCAAGTTGTATTTTTTTTTCTC
Source organism: Bostrychus sinensis (assembly GCA_020698575.1). Taxonomy (NCBI): domain Eukaryota; kingdom Metazoa; phylum Chordata; class Actinopteri; order Gobiiformes; family Eleotridae; genus Bostrychus; species Bostrychus sinensis. The sequence goes on from CM036258.1 coordinate 10,491,980, forward strand.
TACAATTAACGCAGTAGGTTAGGTTTAAGAATACGTAAATGAACTCCCCATTACTTCTTGAGTCACTCTTAAAATGCAATGCAAATGGCAAAAACTTGAGATGGTGACAGACTTACTTCTCCTTTATAACATAGTCAGCATAACTCAGTGAAGGCTAGTAGTACAACTATGCAGCAAATAAATTACAAAGCAACAAAAGAGCAGTGCTACGAACCCATCCACGCCACGAGTTGTCGATGAGCAACAGTGTTGGAAAAACATAGGAACAGATTTTGTGAACAGGAAGCAATGCTGAATGGGAGAAGTGACGTGTCGAGTCTCGTTCACGGTTACAAATGAATGAGGAAGGAAAGGAGGTAGAGAGGAGAAGTGCTTTAGTAGTGAGTGAGCGTTGGGAGGCAAGAAAAACAACTTAATGCAGGATTTTCCATTAATTCAGAAGACTATGGCTGCCTCACATAATCTTATTTTTTCCTTATAGTCTAAAACTGAACTTTAACCCACCTTTTTTATTATAAATGCAAAATATATGAAAATAATAAGGTTCCCATTTAAAAACAGAAAGCCTTTTTTTTATATTATGCCTTTATTTGTATTTCTAAACCAACTATGGTCACCTCTAGAACAGCACTGCATGTTTTACAACCTTTAAAAACATTATCTGATTAAGGAAAACATTTTTAATAACGACTCTACTGGTGCCATAAAGAAACAGGTGGAGAGACCAGCAGAGGGCAGGAGAGGCCAGACTGTTGCCATCTTTTGAACATAATTTAAAGAATAAAGGGAACTTCACTTCCCTAAACCTTTTGTATGATGCCATTTTACTACAAAATGAAAAATCGCTGTAAGGAATCAGTGTAAACAGAGCTGATTTTTGGATAAATGAAAAAGAGCAGACTGGATGTAGAGGGCTTGTTGATTGGTCAGTGCTTCCTGGAGTGGGCAGGGGTTCGTGGGAGGGGCGGAGGTTCGTGCAACTGAGGACTCAGGTGCGGCTGTGCTAGATTACTTAAACAAGTGGGAAAGAAACAAAACACAACTCCAGGTATGTTTTTGATGAAAGAAGGAACAACATTACAACTAGGTAGAGAGCTCAGAAAAGTTGATTTTGCACATTATATCTCCTTTAATAGCAGTATGGTTTTACGCAAAATGGCTTTCCTGACACAAGCCAGCCTCTCCATTTTTCCAGGCTTGGGACTGGCACAGAGAGTACACTGGCTTGTGACCGCTTGTGGCTGGATTTTCCACATCACAAAATAAGATGAGCTTCTGGAAACAAAATTTTGACCCCAAACAGTAAAAAATGCCTTATAGTATTTTAAAATAATACAAAAACCACTGAAACCTTGCTAATCAGTTCACACTCAAAATGAGAGTACAGTAGACCCACAGACTCGAGCTACAGTAGTGGTACAGACCAGAGTACGCAAAGTAGTACTGTACTCCAGGCACTTTGAGTCTGACTCTGACTGAGACCCTAATATGGTGAAAACTGAGATTGCAGACAGGCATAACGAGTCTAACCCCTAACCAAAACCACAAATACATGTCTGTGAGATGCAGAGCAAGCAGTTTAATCAAAGCCTGCATTTAGTGACATCACACACAGGAAAAAGGAAGCAAACAAGGGCTTCCTCACCTCTAGATGCTCAGATAGTGTCTATGATAATGTGTGTGTCAGCAGGCATGCCTTTGACCTCTGACATATACAGCTCAGTACAATAAGCAATGCTGGCCTTTGCTTCTAATGATATATGCATAGACAAAATACCCCTAAATTATTATTATTAAAGAAATAGTTAAGTACTTTGCAAAGCTACAAGGGGTCACGAGCCAGTGTCAAGCCCAGATAAATGGAGAGTAAATGTTCTATGTGATATTTTTTTTCCTATGATAGATAGTTGTCAGCATACTCCTAGTTTGAAAAAGCAGACAGGAGCAATGCACAGTAGTTTATGGAGAAAGGTTTAGTATATGCTGAAAAACTGGTCAAATTCAGGTCTTCTTGTACAAATAAATATGAAATTCAGTAGTTGTTAAGATGAGGAACAGATAGTCAGACAGGTTTAAAAATATATGCTGGGATCTTAGGTGTACCCCGCCTAAGATCCCAGCAACTATGGGTGTTAGGCGGGGTACGCCCTGGATAAGAGACAGAGACATACACTGACAGACAACTATTCACTGATACATTCATTTTAATATAGACAACCTTCTGTAGGCATTTATGTTATCTATCCCAAAGTATCACATTTACTCCCTTTTACAAAACAGGGTACTATTCCTTCAACATATTCATCACATACTGCAGTCTTAGCCTTAAGGTTAGAGTATTAAGCCATTTTGCAGGCAGCGATATGTCCAAGCCTTGAGGCCACAAACAGCAGACACGTCAGCAGCACAGACCTGAGTCACGGCTAAGTCATTGCTCTATAATTTACAAAATGTTTTAAATTTCACCTCCAATCATATTATTATCATGAAAAAAAAGGTTAGTTAGAGCACAGTGCTGAACATGAAGCAGAAATGGCCACGTGCACTGACCTCTAAACCTGATATTGCAACATAAGACATCACTTTTGCTATTTTAGTATAACAAAACCTCAACTCATCCTTGCTCAGACAGTACGTACCCCTTTCGATGCTTCTTCTGTACGCCTACAGAAGATCCAGCCAGCGATGCAACACTTCAAATGGCCACTCTTTGAGTCCACGTTGTTCCTTGGTTCTCATTTACCTGCTAAGCTGTGATTTTTGCCCCCTTTCCTCTCTCCTCCTCACCCGTTTTGGGGCAGGTCTTAGCAGGCTGCCTCATTCCTCACTACCCTCTGATGGAACAAGTGTGCTCATGCCCCGGCAAGATAAAATTAGACCCGCTCTGGCCCTTAATGTGTGTTTTCAAAGTCGCTGTGCGCAAATGTGTGTGTGTGGCACTCGATGGAGGGCGCAGGCTGGTCAGGCTTAGACAAGTTGACTCTGTGCAGGAATTCCATGGCTTCAGGGGCTGCTGGCGTTTGGGCGTTTACTCCTGTTCGCATACACACATGAAAAGCCCCTCCTCAGTAAGGTCTGGTACACTCCCTGCCCTCAGACACCACTCCCATTTGCCAACAGGAGTGTCATTGTAAACACACTTTTACATGGCTCCCAGCTACACCTAACTGAGGAAAGAAGTCCAGGCGGACAGGTGCAGAAATCAGCAAGTATCCAGACTGGATACGGACACGGACAGGTACATGAGAGAAAATTACAAAGCACCTTACTAACTGGCAGAGGTGTAAAAAGAAATATATATTGATTCTGGAAAATGTTGCAATATTTTATTGAGCTATACCAGCGGTTCCCAAACTATGGTACGCGGTCTTCTTCTGGTGGTACTCTGGAGTTTTTTCTGTTCAAGTCCTGCTCTAGTTTAATATAGAGCCAGTTTTATTCCTTACTTAAAATTGAAAAGAAGACCATTGCTTGGTCCTGGTTAAGACATGGTTTTGACCTAGTTAAGTCGTGGTTTAATTCTGGTATAATCCTGGTTTGATTACGGTTTAGGGCTGGTTTAGGCATGATTAACTCCTAGTATAGACCGGGTTTTGTCCAGGTTTAGTCCCATTTAGTCCTAGTTTAGTTCTGGTTTAGACATGGTTTAGTCCTGGTTTAGTTCTAGTGTTGACTTGGTTTAATCCTGGTTTAGTCCTGGTGTAGACCTGGTTTAGACCTGGTTCATTCCTAGTATAGATCTGGTTTAGTCCTGGTTTAGTCCTGGATTAGTCCTGGTTTTGTCCATGGTTTAGACCTTGTTTAGTGATAGCTCAGTTGGTGGACCATGCAACTACAGCTCACTTCAGCACCAGCACCATGGATTTTGAAAAACAGCCATATATTTTTTTCTTATTATTGACAGAGAGAAATTTTTTGCTTTGCTATTTTCTTAAAGAATATTTTGTAATAAAAACCACGATCAAACGCTGTCTACACTATATTTTATATTTTAGCAAAAAATCTTGCATGCACTTATGTTATTAGGAAAAATGCAACTTGTTTGTGAAATAAAGTTGCAGTACTCACTGTTCTGATAATTCAGTTGAAATGGTTTTCTCAAGGTTTTGTGCATGTAGTGGAATACAAGAGGTGGGGTTTATAGAAATCATATTGTTAAAAAAATATGAATTGTCTTTGTTACAGGATTGTTATTCAAATAAGCCGAACTTTGGAACTAGTCAATGTGCTTTGGGCCTTTGAGAATCACACTTCCATGTCAATTTTTGTTCTCTAATTTATGAGAATAAGATTATAATATATAGCATACATACATACATACATAATTATACAGCATAAAGTAACTGAACAATAGCCAACTCCAAGACTGACATATAGACCTTTTCAGCTGCTCCCTTTCTTTTGGGGTCGTCACAGAGAATCCAAGACTATTATCAGCCCAAACAAGTCTCAGTAAATACCTCATATCTACTTAAGCTGCAATGTTTTCAGTGAAGTAACTGTGTAAACGTACAGTATTACCCAGTCAGCCAGAAATCATAAAAATACAAAATTTGAGGGATATCTATGTTAATGATTATCAGCCTCCCTATTGTTTTGCTTTAATATTTATAGAAGTGGCCCAATAAGTATAAATGATTAACTTTTATCTTGTTGTTTACCAGACACCACTCCTCTCTTCCCATTTCTAAGAAAGCCAGCGAATTTTTCTCATTCTATTTTCTATTCCCCATTTTTAGTCTGCGCCAATGAAGCACTTTCTTCTCCCAGTGGCTGTTTGTTGGTCGTCAAGGGAAGCCCACACTTCCTCATCCTGGAACTCCCCTGAGCCCCAAAGGGTCAAGACGCGGTTTTCGGCCAATAACAGCGCAGAAAACAGAGCCGCCGCTGTTTACAGGAAGCGGACAACAAGCCTTTTGTACTCGGCTTCTATAAAAGGAAATTCTGAAGAGGACTTCCTGAAAGAGTGATGATGTAGAAGAGACTTACTTACTCACTTAATCTCCCTACCTCCTCCGCCCCTTCATTGAGAGAAACATACAGACTCACACAAGAAAACAAACACACATATGCAGTAGGTGTATATACACAAAGGGCCACAGTCAGTCCGGTGATTACACGTTTGGCAGGGATGACAGAATAAACACACTGCCCAGCTGCACGCCCACACGCCTAAAACACCTTATCCTGTTATTCATACAGACGCCTCACCTCTAAAAAAGTCAACATTTTTAAACAAATCAAACCTGGCAACCCGACTGCATAGGCCGACACAACAAAATTTATGTAGCTTCATGGTATAAGACGTGAATACGAGTTCAGTAAACCTGCAAGATTTTCAGTCTGGACCACATCCTTTTGCAGGCTAAGTAAAATCACTGCCAGTCACTGCAAAAGTTGCATTTTTTTTTTTTTTTACTGAGTGTGCCTGTAAAAGTAGTATGATTTAATTATTAAGCATGTTAATAAGAAAGTGAAGGCTTGTATTTGCAATGTGAAAAGTATTTTGTATCATGTTATTTTATGAGAAACTTGTGTTCAGTACAGGGCTTGACATTAGCTTTCATTAGCAAGTCCTTTTCAAAAGTTACTAGCCAAATACTGTTTTCACTAGCCAACAAAATATTAGTTTGAATGTTTTTGTATTTCCTTAGCATACAGAGGGGTGTACTAAATAATTAGGTGCCCACTCAAACACAATAACAGGCATTGAGGACCTCTAAAGTTAAGGTACATGCATAAAACCCAACTGTCCAAAGTGGCTACTATTACCAGCCACAATGGAAATCTACGAGCATTTTTCCAGTTGGCGAGTGCTAAAGTTATTGCCCTGCCACTGAATAATTACTAAGTTCTACATTAAGGGTACATTTATAAGCACAGCAGCAGAAAGGCAGGTCTAAAAGTAGTTTAAAATGACGTCAATAGCCTAATCCATCAAGACAAAGTGGCAAAAATTGAAATCTACCTGCATTTGTCTGGTAGGCTGGCTTCAGTATCAGATTCTGAGTTGGCCTCCCAGCTATAAAACGTGTGTAACTGTATCTTGTGAATCCAATTGCAATATTTTCTAAAGTAGCACAAGTCAGGTTTTCTTGAATGATCAATGATATGTTGAGTATTTCCGCTAAGAGGGTTTAAAACAGTATTTCATTGTTGTTTTTACCAGACAATGACATAAAACCTATAAAGGCTCCCATTGACTATTGAACATTTGACAAGGTGTAATTACAACCATCTCCAAACCACAACTAAAGCAAGATACTGTACATATAAAACTTCAATTCATAAGATTACTGTAGAGATCTATAAACAGTGTCTAATCTGTTAAACTAGTAGTAAAGTATAATAGCCTTACCCTTTTCAAGTAACTTTTAGTCACATATGTTTTGTGTTTAGGTGACTTCATCATGACAGTGCTTTGTAGTCGTAAACTGTTATTACTCAGGCTTAAATTGAGAAGAGAGCAAGCCACAAAGGAGCCCACTAACACTAGGATGTAAAACTCCTGTCTGATCTTCTGATTTTTTGTCTTACCCACAGAGACATGACAAGAAAACTCCTGTTCAAAAGTTGTCAGAAGGCTACTGTGTCAAAGATGCTAAAAGTTAATTATTATATGGGTCACAATCACAACAGTGGCTCTATTAGAATAATTAATGAGAAAACTCACCGGTCTGTACTGTAGCAGCTGAGAAAATCCCGCAGCACTCCAAACTCCAGGAGCAGCAGGAAGTTTTTCTCGCACCAAGTTCAAATCAAGCAGAGATTTTGTAAAGGGAAAAAAAAAACTCCCGTAAAAAGTTAAAATCTCGCCAGTGTTTTAATCTCCCAGCACTTGGTCCGCTCGCACTGTCCCTAAAACACCACCTTGGCTCTGCCTCGACCCGGGGAGGAGGAGGAGGGACCTGTCCGGAGAGGAAGCGGAACGTCGTAGTGGCGAAGCAGAAAATCAAGAACTTGCGGCTTCCGTAGCGCTAAACACAAATCGCGGTAAAATGTAAAGCTAACTCTGCTACTTCTGCTTCTGGTGAGGGTCAAATAAACGAGTTTCTGACGGAAGAAAGGTTACATAAATTATCAGAGTAAATGTACTGTTTCAAACAAAATACTGTACGATTTTTTTTGCATAAGCGACATTAGGCACGAAATGTCTACTCTTTCACGATAAAGCGTGAAAAGATCCATTCAAGAAGTCACATTAATAAAATAAAATAAAAAATCGGGCATATCAAAAAGTTTATGTTTTACAGCCAGATTATAATCATGCAGAAGTAAATAAAATGTAGCACATATGTGATTGTAAGAGTTTCCCAACTATTTAACCTATGGTCTAATTATTTATTAAATTTCAGATCCAGATTTTAGATTGTTTTGTTTGTTTTTTCATTTTATACACTTTAGATATTTTTATTAAAATGTGTAGCCATTTTAAAGCTTTTTATTTATTTTATTAATAATATTGATGTAAAAAAAATCCAGTAAACACCACATTTTGCCACATTTTAGTGACTACAACTTAGATATTTATTTTATTTATATTAATAAATGTTCCATCAGTATGTCATTGTTGTTTGAGAAATATGCCTTCCTGCTATCCACTAAAGACTTGCTTTGATGTAAGAACTGACTACTGCTGGTATGCACAGTTCAATGTTATATTCCTTTCCCTATAAAGAAAGACTATTACTGGTACAGTGGGGAAAAGATATAGCAAGACGTACAAAATAGACAGCAGACAGTTCTATTTTGAAAAACCAAGCGGATGTTACTTTTGCACTTTAGCGAGATTTGTCACTTTTCCTGCGTGCTCTACTCCAGCAACACAACATCAACAGCATAAACTAAACTAAAGTACAACGATTTGCAAAGGGTATTATGAGAATTAAGCTATTTGCATGCATTTTTAACATTGCTATGTGCATTCAGATCCGAAAAAGTTGCAGAGGATAAGCACGTAAAGGTAGCTAACATTATTGCGCCACAAGTGAGATAAGTTCATTGACTTTGCCTCGGCGTGATTAGCTAAAAGGGATGCTATTTTGGTAGTGTCATTATTTTTTACATGATAGAAACTTAAATTTGTGTGTGCATGCTCCAGGTGTCATGTTTCGCAGGTGGGGCTGGGGCTACAACTGGGACAGGGACTTTGGTATTGACCTGTTCACGGATCGCAATGAAAGAAGTGAAGAAACCCTGTCCCAGGCCATCAGAGCTGCAGCCTCAGAGGAGCCGGACGCGGACGGCAGTGTGCTGTTTGGGCAGATGAAGGGCACTGTGGTGGGGCTCAGGTATTACACAGGAGTGGTAAGTCAAGCTCCATCTATGCGTCACTTTACTGTCCCAAATAGGCAGAGAATTAAACTTTTCAGCAACAGTTCAACAAAATGAGTGCAGAGTGTAATGATATGATATGAATGATAGTACATCAGAGGGACAGCAGCTCATGTTCAGAAGTCAGAGAGAGGATAGAGGAGGGATACTGAATATATCTGGAGAAGGATGCTGAGGTTAGAGCTCTCAGGCAGGAGTCAGCCCTCAAGGAAGATTTATGAATGTAGTGAGAGTAGAAGATGCAGAGGATTCGGTTTAGATAATAATAATAATAATAATAATAATAATAATAACTTTATTTATATAGCACTTTTCAAAACAGTCACAAAGTGCTTTGTGACTTAAATACAGCATTATCAAGGGCCAGATAAAACATGAATACAATAATTTAATGAATAAATAAATGCAATAAAAACAGGATTATAAAAATGCTTTTTTATAAAAATATGTCTTTAAAATGGATTTAAAAGATGCTACCGAGTTTGCCAGCCTGAGTTCCACAGCTGGGGAGCCCGAATAGAGAACACCGGGTCTCTCCTGGTGTTTCTGGAGTTAGGAGGTTTATACCTGATGACCTCAGGCTGCACACTGGTTCATAGGAGAACAGTAGTTCTGCTATGTACTCAGGGACTTGACCATAAAGGGCTTTAAAAGTAACAATTAAAATCTTAAAATCAATTCTAAAACCAATGCACAGCCTGTGGAGGCAGATGATTTGCGCTGGCTAAACTGGAAGGGAAATGTTGAAAGGAGAAGACAAGGTGCAGGAAATTTGTAATTTCAAGTGAAAGTTTATTGTTGTAGGCACAGAATAATTTTTATATTTACACAATTCTACCCAAAAATATTTTATTAAGTTAACATCTGATTAGGGCTGTGCATTTGATCAAATTTAAATTATTACACGCAACAATTATAAAAATTATATAATCGAGAAAAAAACAATTGATTCCACTAACTTTGAAGTGTGTTTTGAATGCGCACGCTTGCTCTGCCCCCTGCCCTCTCAAAGCTTGCGCTCTGATATCTATAACAGAACAGGAGAAACACTTGGTTAGCAGAAAAGGCAAGACAACTTCTGTTCTTCGGGAGCACTTTGGGTTTGAAGAGGAAGACCTCGAGCAAACAACCAAACAGTTTACGATGAAATTATAACAAATTTCATCAAGCTCCACCTCAGTTCCAAGCTCACATGCCTAATAGTATGTCTTGTACATAAAAACATGATGATCGTAGTGATATTAACAGCTATTAAAGTTTACCTTATCTTGCGTAGATGTAGTAGAAAACTGTGGATTTATAAGACAACTACAATGAGAGGAGTACATAAAAGAGAACATAAGCTGCAGTATTAACAATTATTCCTTTTTAGTTTGATTCACATTTTCCATCTAATTTCTCAGGTTAACCGAGGAGAAATGGTCGGCTTGGTGAGGCAGCCTCAGAATCCATACGATCGCAACGCTGTGATGGTCGCCAACGTTTATGGGCAGCAGGTGGGACACATAAAGAGAGAGCTGGCAGCTGCAATGGCCCACGTTATGGACAACAACCTGGCCAAAGTAGAAGGGTGAGATTCCCCCTTATTTATGTTTGTATGGTTTATTGGTGATGTGTTACTGTTTAAAGTAACTTGAAGGACACCTGTATATTGTAATAGGAATCATCCATGAAAAAAAAATAAGAATTTACAATGTCATATAGGCTTTATTATTAAGGATTTTTATCTGCTGGCACACTCCAATAAGGGACGCCGTGAGAAGTTGGAGAAAGTTTTAGAGCTAGATATGTCTTGCGACACAGAGAAACAGTGCTTAAAAAAAAAATTTGAAAAAAAGTGAAGCAGAAGCAAAAACGTTTACAATGCAAGACCTGATGTTTAACAAGTTGGAGATAATTGATTGTTTGCATCAATCTAAAGTTAAACTCAGAGCTAGAAGTTTAAGGTAAGCTCCAAATGTCGTTAAGACGTCATAAATTCATAATTTGAGGTGGCAAATTGATGGAGTTATTGAAATAAAAGCAGCTATGTTGTTGTTGGTGAGGGATGGGGTTGGAACACTATAGGTAGGTAACACATCTTGTCGTAACAGCACCTGCAATTGGTTCAGCTTTAAGTATGATTGCTCTCCTTTTGTTGTTTCAGGGTTGTGTACTCAGGAACAAACAATACATTCTCGATGCCTGTCATTTTGTCTTTTTGGGGAAAAGAAGAAAACAAAGATACTGTGACTAATGCTTTGGCACGACGCGGTTACAAACTGGACACCAGTCTGGGCACATCATCTGGTTCAACAGGTAGCAATTCTTCAGTATGATATGATATAATATTCAAAACTGTTTATTTCTGAGCTGTGTGTGTAATTGTGCTATATTTGTGTATATTTTTTGTGTATATTTTTAAGGGGCTTATCAACAAAACTACGCAAAAGGAGGAAGACTGCCCAAAAAAGGCGTAACCGTCCCACTGACTGCAGAAGAGGTACAGTTTTGATAACCTTTTTAAATATTTTTTGTTTTATATTTGTGCATAAAAATACTAAATACATATGAGAACAATTATGTGTCTCTTTTCTTTCAGCTGAAAAATGCATTTGACAATTTGTTCGAAGGGTTGATGGAAAGCAAAGATGGAGAGAAAGATGCTGCTGATGTGGGTATTTTTTCTATTATGCAATGAATGTTTAGGTTATTAATGTCCATTTGTGCAGTGGAGCCCAGATAATCTTCTTCATAAACCCTCTCCGCCGGGAGTGAGCTTCCTCTTTTGGTCAAAATGAAAACCACAACCCAAAACAACTGAACATATAACACATACCACAGTATAAACAGAACAGTCTCATTCAAAAATATTTGTTCGGAAAAGTATTTTTTCAGTTCAGAGTGAAACTATTGATTCAATACAGACATAGTGAAATATTTGAAGCATTTTTTTTATCTAATAATTGTAATAATTAAATTTTAATGAATCTAAGCAGTATATACATTTTATATTTCATAAAAATTACCCACTTGTGTCCCCAGATATGAGGCAAACATGTTAAAATTCCAGTATTAGTTTTACTGATAACAATGGTACAGCTGATTTAGTCACAATTTAAAAAAATGCCCAAGTTTATGTTGACATTTTTGGTTTTGGCTCTAAAACCCTGAATTGTTGATTGTCCAATCAGAAAAGCAGAGAGACTGGCAACCCACAGACAATGGTTTTGATTTAGACTGCAGTTCTGTTTTCAAACCAGTAGAGCGCATGCTGCTTACAGTACGTTTAAGGTTTACAGTTAACAAAACCCAAAATTCAGCATCTCATGAAATGTGACTGTATATACCATTACATATAGGAGCACCAGCAGTGCAGGAGGTTAAGTGGGTTGGCCACTAACCCTAGGGTTTGTGGTTTGTCTTTAAAAGTAATAATATTTTGATAATTTTGATCGTATAAATGATCAGTATCATATTGAATCATAAAAGTGTGGTATCGCCCATTACTAGTTTTGATCAACATAAACAAATATTAGCTTTTTTCATAATAATAATTTAATGAATTTCAAGTAGTGATTTTATTCATGCTTGTAAGAAATGTACAGCACTTACAGGTCAGCAGAGGTTATTTTGTGCAGTAGAAATAGATATTAACATTGATGTGTTTGTTTTTTTCTGCAGTCTGTGGCTACCCCCCTGCTGCCCCACCAGAAACAGGCTCTGTCCTGGATGTGTGCTCGAGAGAATAAGTCCAGTCTTCCTCCATTTTGGGAGAAACGAGGCGAGCTGTACTACAACAGCCTCACGTGCTTCTCCTCCAAAGAAATACCAGAGAGAGTGCGCGGAGGCATACTGGCAGATGATATGGGGCTGGTACGTCATCTACATGTAAATCTATGCTGCCATTTTATTTTATTTGCCATGCATGTGACTAGTCTTGTTTTATGTTCTGTAGGGGAAAACTCTGACAACCATTGCTCTAATTGTCACCAACTTCCACCAAGGAAAACCTCTGCCAGTGGAGAAGTGTGTAAGTTTGAGTGAAGATTTAAAATAGTTGCTGATAGCTGAGTATTTGAGATTAGGGCAAGTATTGTTTGAAAACCATGTATATGCTTCTTCTTTTGTGTTGACAGGAAAAGTCTTCACCCAACAAGACACTTACTGTACCACAGACAGCCTCCAACAGTGAAGGTAATTACATTAAACTCTAATTTGAAAGCTCTAAATTTCTTTCCACCATCATTAACACTTAGTTGGTTTGTTTTTTTGTTTTGTTTTGCAGAATTAAGCTCTGTTGCAGCAGCTGAACATCTATTGTCAGAGATGTAAGTACCTACACTTCACATTGATCATTGCTGCCATTTATTGCTGTACAAATGGGATATCTAAAAAATGTTTGTTTTCTCTATAATATCTGTCATTAGTTGAGAGATGTAACTCCTATTCAAAGACATAGAGCATGATAAATATAATTTGTTAATTCAAATGGGGCACTTTGGTGACTCATCTGAGTACTACTTTACACCAGTTTGTGTCTTTTTTCTTTTTTCATTTCTAGTCTGATCACTAAAATAAAAAAAATACAATTAGAGCTACAAGGGTTGTGACTAACCGTATCTTTTAACATACATGTATTGTCTATGTTTCCATGTTGTCTTGAATGTCATATTTTAACATTGGAAACATTTTTGTTCTCTTGTGCGTTAGACCCCAGTCGGTGGTGACGAGTGATACTCCTGATGTCATTGTAATTGAAGATGACTCAAACAAAAGTAAGAACGCGGCGTCTACATAACTAAGTTTACAACCTATCCATATTTTTGAAACATTTTATTCATTGCAGAAAGTGGAAAAGGAAAGAGAATAGCCACGAAGAGAAAACCCAGTAAAGGTAATGATCAGTATCATTTAAAAGTGTGAATGTCTGCAAAGTAACTAAAGCATGCTTAAACTGTTCTCAGATTGTCCAATACTGCTCGACGACTCAGACTTTGCTGCAGCTCTGAGTGGTTCAACCTCAAATACAGGACTAAAGAAGAAGAAAGCTGACAAAAGTGCCTCTGCTTCACAGAGTACGTTAACCAGTTTTTGAAATTGCTGCCAGTTTAGATTCACTCAGAAAGATGCCATTAATCTCTTGTGTGTTCAGTTGGAGATTTGTCCATCCCTGAAAGTCCAGAGGATTTATCAGCTACAGCCACACTCATCATCTGCCCTCTCTCTGTACTCAGCACCTGGCTGGTAATACACAAGTTCATACAAGCATGTATTACTAGTTTATCACTAGTTTAGCGAAGCAGGGAGATTGTTTTGTGGTATAGATTGCTGCAATAAAAGATAAATACATAGGTTTATTCAGTCACATGGCTGAGATATCTCTGAACATAACAACTGCAATCTTAATGTCTACATAAAAATATGGGCTACACATTGGCAAGATTCAATGCAAAAGCAGCCTTTATGTACCATAGTCAGTAGGTCATGTTGTTCCTTGTTTTAGGTATTTTGTGTTTATGTTTTACAAAAGCACATAATGTAATCTTTATGCCGTTGCTCCTGTCTACTTCTCCACACAGTTACCCAGATTACACACGAGTAACTAATAAACTCTCCTTTTACGAAGCAGTAAAAATATTTTTTTGTGGAGATTCTTGCATTAAACTTCATGTTTTATGTTACATGCAGGACCAGTTTGAGCAGCACATCAGCGCTAATGTTAAACTAAATGTGTATCTGTACTATGGCTCTGAGCGCAACAGGAGCCAGAAGTTTCTGTCATCCCAGGATGTGGTCATCACAACCTACAACGTGCTCTCTACTGACTTTGGGGTGAGTTGTTGCTGTTTAAAAAAAGATATTAGTGAACAAATAACTACTTTGGTTATCCTGTTAAAAGAGTCTGCTACTAACTCTATGTACTCATTTAAAATATCTATCATTTAAAACACTTCCTTCTGTCTGCCTTGGGTCTGTTTAGCTTCATCTTAGTTCACTATTTTCTGTCTTTTCTATCAATCACTTTTTAAATATGGATTTAAAAAAATATATAAAAAATCTATAAATTATAGGGGTGTAACAATACAGTAACTATATTGATTAATCCATTTTTTTTTTCCTACGATACAACTACTGTATATCGATGCACATTACCTTGTACAGAAACGTATAACTTTCTAGGAAATGTGTAACGATATTCTGTATTTTCCGGACTATACGTTGCTCCGGAGTATAAGTCACACTCGCCAAAAAATGCATAATGAAGAAGAAAAAAACGTGTCTAAGTCGCACTGGACTATAAGTCGCATTTTTTGGGGGAAATTTATTTTACAAAATCCAACACCAAGAACAGACATTTCATCTTGAAAGGCAAGTTATAGTAATAATAGAATAGAGAACAACAGGCTGAATAGGTGTCTCTTATGTTAACGTAATATATTAACAGTTATTCACATAACTATAGCATAAAGAACATAATATAACAAGTTCATCAAACTCAACATCTCACTCCTAATCACTAAATCCTTTAAATTCTTCATCCTCGGTGTCGCTTCTGAACAACTCCGCCATCTCTGGAGGTAGACGAAGCGCCGCTTCCTCCTCTGCGTGGCTGTCGTCAGACTCAGCATCAGTTCCATTTCCAATTATTCTGGCTCTTTCTCAGTTGTCTTTATAGCCTAAGTTGTTAGTGGTAATGTTTACATTTTAAATTGTCAGTGGTACAGGTGCAGCAGATGCTGGTACACAAGCCTAGAGCGCCCTCTAACCAACACCTGAAATATTTAAATATATAAGTTGCACCTGAGTATATGTCGCACCCCTAGCCAGACGATGAAAAAAAGTGCGACTTATAGTCCGGAAATTACGGTACATGGAATATTGATCAATAATATTGGAAATATTTATATTAGAAATTTGCATGTTAAAATAAAACCATATGCGACTTTTGAATGTAATTTTTGTGTTTTTAATAAAATAAAATGTTATATTCAACTTTTCTTTGTTTTCTGTGTGCTGGACATAATCGGCCATTGCCACAATGCTACATTTGAGAGTAAAGTTTTTGGCAAAAAGTTGCTGTATCGATTATTGATATGAAGGTGTTGAATCGATACATATCGTATTGTTGCAAAAACGTCTTGTTACATCCCTAATAAATTAATGAAAACTATAAATCCTGGAAATATCATCACACATTGCGTTGGTTGACACTTCACCATTTGATGATTTATCACTGCCCTCTGAACTTGAAAAGATAAACATCAGAGACACTGGAGGCAAGGTAGGTGGTGTCTTGCCCAAGGACACAACAGCAGTATGCAATGTTGGTAACGAGATTGATCTGCCAACCCTCCAGTTAGTGGGCCACAGTCTCTACTTCCTAAGCTACTGCCACTCAACACTGACCTGTGACTGACGGGCCACTGTCCAGGGTACCCCACCTCAGGCCCATAGTTGCTAACAGGAATAAGCTGGAAATTAATGAATGAGTAGAAAATGAGTGAAAAATAACCGGACATCATTTGTTTCTTTCAGAATAAAAGTCCACTTCACAAAATAAACTGGCTCAGAGTGGTGCTCGATGAGGGGCATTTCATACGTAACCCAAATGCACAAATGAGTAAAGCCGTACTGGAGCTGAAAGCATCACGACGCTGGATCCTTTCAGGTATCAAGTCATTTTTATCATAGATACTGTATATAGTTAGGCATACGCCATTGTAAACCAACAGCAGACTGACTGTAGTTTTATTTTTCAAATGCAGGTACTCCCATTCAGAACAGTGTGAAGGACCTGTGGATGCTGTTGGCCTTTCTGCGTCTGAAGCCCTTCGACGTTAAAGAGTGGTGGAACAGAGTGATCCAGAGACCTGTCACACAAGGAGACCGCCCTGGGCTGCAGTAAGTAATGTTTGTTTGTTTGTTTTTTTTTTAACTAGGTCTGTGGTTCCCAAACTCTGGGTCAGGACTCCTAAGTGGGTCTGTAGTGGGTATAGCTCAGTTGGTAGAGATACTGTCTCTCTGCTCTCCTCTGGGATTTTTCACAATTCTCACCTATCCTGTCTAACATAACAACATAAAACATAACAAAAAATACAAAAGCAAAAGACATTGCCCTAGAAAGGAAGAAGAACATTAAAAAATACAAAAATATATAAAACAGATCAGAGATTTGAGTCACAAATCTTTAGTTGCAACTTACTGAGTAATTAAAAAGGCTTGTTGGTGCTGTGTTTAGGAACCTTCAGGCCTTGGTTAAATGCATCACCCTGAGACGGACCAAGACCAGTGAAGTGAACGGACGCCCTCTAGTGGTGCTTCCCAAGAAGGCAGTGTTCGTGGAGCAGGTGGAACTCAGCCCAGAGGAAAGAGCGGAGTATGAGCTGGCAAACAAAGAGGGACAAAACACTATCAGAAGGTGTGTGTGCTGCATAAACCAGTCTTAAGTTTAAGCTGCACCATCTCTTAAGTTTATTATTCTGGTTTTATGTGTATTTATTTAGATATATGGCCTGAGGGGTCTGTCCTGAAGAATTATGCAGATGTTTTGGTGATCCTCATGAGGCTCAGACAACACTGTTGCCACCCGGACCTGCCCACAAAGACCACTTCAGATCAAGGTAAAACATCTCAGTAATCATTATGGAGATCACGGGAGTCGCTCAATGTCCCACCAGTTAGAGGTCAGAGGTCAGATCCTACGATAAGGAGCAGGCGAGGATTATGTGCCAGCTTAGGCCCTTTTGCTCACTGTCAGCCTGCACTAAACTAAGTTTTTTTTCTGATTTAACTTGGTTCAAAAGAGCAATACCACATCATAACATTAGGCTTAATTTTGTGACTTTCTGAAATATGTGGTTTATTAAACACAACTGAGGCTAATAATGTTATTTTTATTCCTTTGCATAATTTGACAACATCTACACTCTTGCAATAATTTCATACATCCATGCATTTGTGCTACTTCTGCACATTTTCTGTATTTTTTTAAGTTTTTGTCTCATTTTGTGTGTGTAACTAAACTAATTAGTACTTGGTCTGATTTCTCATGTCGTACTTTGCTAGAACTGTAAATAATACCTAGATGCTATAAATAACTGGAGGCACTTGGAGAGGGTAAACACTTCACTGAGGCATTGGCCCTATCTCACAATGATAGATATATAAGATATAGCACACAGACCTGAACAGTAACCAGGGATCTTTTAATTAAGGGGTAAATGCTCTATCCATTGAGCCACAAACCCTTGTATCTCAATGATCTACTGGAGTTAGTGTCTTTGACCTTATCTTACCATCCAGACTAATCTTGTTTCTCCTTTGCCCCATAACGGACCTTTTCTGAATATTTCAGCAAAATCCGACTGTTATTTTTTAATTACTTTGTTAACAGACCAACACATCAACACCAGTAAAAACAATTTCTTTATGAACTCATAACGTGTTTGTGTTTCTCCTTTCCACATTGTATTAGACGCCATGGAACCTGATCTATCTGTTATCTAACTCATGTGTTTGCAGGTGCAACTCCTGCAGAGCTGCGACAACGTCTTATTGAAAAACTTCGCCTTGTCTTGGCCAGTGGCTCTGACGAAGAGTGCTCCGTTTGTCTGGATTCGGTCCAGTTTCCTGTCATCACACACTGTGCCCACGTCTACTGCCGACCCTGCATCGCCAAAGTCATCAGCACTGAGGTATATGACACATCCTGTCAACACCTGCTCATTTAAACTTATTCGATATTTGCTGGTAAACCTAAACTTTTCATTGTGGACACAGGAGAGGGCACGCTGTCCTCTGTGTCGCAGTGAGATTAGGACCAATGAACTGGTGGAGGTCCCCGCCGAGGAAGAAGACAGAGACAGCAGTGGAAAGCAATGGAGGAAGAGCTCAAAGGTAGACTACAGTACTGCACAGTGGGGCTGCAAAACTAAAATAACAATTATAGTTCTCTCCAGAACTATTTCTACAGAAATTACAATATGATCTTCCTTGAACAGACATTTTTTAATTTTGCTTTTATTCAACTAGGAAGTCCCTTTGAGATTTTACAAAAGAGACATATTAACATTTACCAAATACAACAAAAGCTTAAAAAAAAAAAAAAATTGTGGTGTGTCCTGCATTTAGTCATATTTTTGACTTTTTTGTTATGGTTTAGCCCTGATTGCGTTTTACATTTTGTTCTGTTTTAGTGCTTGTTTCAGTCCTGGTTAAATCTTTGTTTAGTCCCGGTTTAGTCCTAATTGGGTCAATAATTGGGCAGTTTGGTGCCTGCTCCTGTTTTTGTTTAATATTGATTAAGTCCTAGCTTTCATGAGCAAGTTAGTCCAAATTTTCAGTATTTTTTATTATGTTTACAAAGGCTATTAAACATCTAGTCCATGAAACATTCAAACAAAAGTCATATTGTTCAAAATAGTTTTCCTAATATTGTGCAACCCCAGAACAAACGTCTGTTCAAAGAAATTAAATAGTGAAATATTGAATAGTAGAGTTTAAGTTTGACTGTGTTTCTAAATCATCTTGTGCAGGTGCAGGCGCTGATGGGAAACCTGCTCAGACTCAGGCGTAAGGACCGTAGCATCAAGTGTCTGGTTGTTTCTCAGTTTACTCGCTTCCTCACCATCCTGGAGACTCCACTGAGGTATTATCAACATTAGAAATACAATTTATCATTTATTCACTTATTTTTATACCCCTTGAATATGTTTGAACCTGCATTTTTTCCCCAGAGAGGAGGGCTTCTCTTTTGTTCGTCTGGACGGTACCATGACCCAGAAGAGACGAGCCCAGGTGATCCAGGAGTTTCAGAGCAGCGCGGCCGACAGTCCCTCCATAATGCTGCTGTCTCTCAAAGCAGGAGGAGTGGGGCTAAATCTGACTGCAGCCTCTCATGTCTTCCTCATGGACCCAGTGAGTAACACACAAGTCCTTTTGAATGATTTTTTTTTTTTTTATCTTTGGCAGTATTGTGTTTTCCTGCATCTAGACACAGTTTTAAAACAAAACTTCAAGTCGTTTACCCAAAGCCTGAGCACTAATCTTTCCATTTAGAGAAGTCCTTAAGCAAGTTTTAAGCATTCAGAGTAAACACACTATGATGCTATATCCTGGCTTCTTTCTTCTTTTTATTTTTTAATGAGTTAATAATTTAGTTAGATTAATAGGTTTATACTGCTGTTCATTTGCCTATGAACAGCAGTATTTTCCCACAGGACTGCAACCACTGCTCACAGGCTGTAGAAAGGATGCTATGAGGTGTTTAAACCTGAAATGCAAAAAAAATGCATAAAACAGTAGTCTAACACTAGCATCTGAAAAGATTAGACAGTCCTTTACAAGCTGTCTTTATTCATACAAGTGGGACTGCAACATATGAAAGTGAGACTAGATAAATATGAAGTATAGGCATATGTTTTATATTTTTCTTTGTGTGCTTTAGGCCTGGAACCCAGCAACTGAAGAGCAGTGCATCGACCGCTGCCACCGTTTGGGCCAAAAGAAGAAAGTCGTTGTCACCAAGGTCAGTCATGAATAAAACCTTTATTACCACAAGAGTACTATGTCCTGCACCAAAAGCCTAAAAGAAAAACCCTGCAAAATAACTACAGCAGTTACAGTGAAGTCTTTTACTCCAACAAATTAGTAACTAGATACTTTTACTCATACTTTTTCTCCCATTTTTGGGAGAAAAAATGCCTTGTAATTTGGCAGAAGCAGTATTTGTAGTAGTAGTAGTCATTTTTTTTCTGTGCTTGCAGAAAAATATACTATATACTTCAGCAAAGTTTACATTTTATACTTTTACTTTTACTCAAGCTTAGTTCTACCCCTGTCAGTAACTTTAATGCGTTTTTGTTTTCAGTTCATTGTGAAGGACTCTGTGGAGGAGAACATGGTGAAAATCCAAAAGAAGAAGCAGGATCTGGTGGAGAATGCTTTTGGAACCGCAAACACAGACAAGAAATCCTCCCGAATCGATGACGTCAAAACTCTGATGGAGATTACAGATCTGATATAAAGTTATCAAATCAGTGTTTTTGTTTTGCGCCACACCTTCTGCTTTCAGTATTACCTTTGTATTTCATCTCTGAGAAATGTTACGTTTTTGAAATGGATCCCAGTTCATTTTAAAATTTAAAAACAAAATACAAAACTAGAAGTACTCAGAAATAGGGGACTGGCCCCTCCTCACAACGCAGTAGACCAAGACCTGGGCCTAAACTTGAGCCAGAGATCATCTAGCTCTGGGGTGAATGCTCCATCAGCCACAAACTCTCACAATGGACTAAAACTGACTCCTTGTGGCTGGAGTTCTTCTTTCTCCTGGATCCACAATTTGTAACCATTTGTCACTCCTTTCCTGACAAGACTAACAAATCATCCAACGCTGGTGTAAACAACCTGATTGGTGGAGTTTAGAAGCTTTTGTGTAAAATTTCAGTAAAGAGATGCAAATGTGCTTCTCCAGGGAGCTTGGCAGCAGTTTGTCATCTATGAGCAGTTGTAGGAACAAGGGCTTCTTCCACTGGAATCTAAGCTAGGACCAAGCTTTTGCCATTTTGCTTTATGTTCAGTTGTGTCTAATTGTATACTATTTGCACAAAATGCACCTTTGCTTTGTTTCCCAGGAAGCTACTACTGAAACCAAATGTTCTGTATGAAGAAAAATAATAAATCACATTTCATTTTTCATCACATTTTCATCTTTATTAGTAGTTACACAGGGATTTTTCACAGCAGAATAGACCATTAATTTAATACCACTAGTTTTATAACTTTTCCACAGGCTTTAACTTAGCAATCACACATCAACTTTCTGTCGGACTGATTTGTGAACTAGGAGTGTTTTCGGTGAAGCACTAGGCGTTACTGTAAGGAGCTCTACATTAGATTACACCTGAAGGCTGAATAGTTGTGGTACTGACCAACAAAAGGGAAAAATTCGATTTTTGAGCCGCACTAAGTTGCTGCTTCTGTGAGGTTTTGTAAACAGTGGTCGGCAATAAGGCAGCCTTTTACACTACCGCTAGGAAGTAACTGTATGCTTGGGTCTGGCGTGGAGTAAACATGCAGAGTACAGAAGTCATGAAGAGGAACACGCTATTGATTAAATCTACATAAATACAAGTTTGACAAAAGATGTGCTCTCAGTCGTGCAAAGGCCAAGACAAAAAACAACAACAAAAAAAAACGTACTGGAAGTTACGATGAAACCAAGAAATGGTTTGACAAAGGAGTGCTTTTTATAATAGATGGCAATGAAGATTGTCTGGCATAAATAGAGAAAAGTGTAACAGCATAATGTTTTTGAAATGTTTGATTCATTCACATCAATAGTACAGCTAATTTTAGATCAATTAGGAAGACTATGGATTAATAGAGAATATAGGTTTCTGAGCATTTATATTGAAGTAGTTGCACAGTTGCTTTCTTCCTGATTGTTGGCAAATATTTTTTTCTACTGAAGCTATAGCCTATATCCCTGTTTTAATGTTTTATGCAGCACCATGACGCTAAATGTACTCGTGTAAGTGTCGCAGGAAGAAAGCTTCAAGGCATTAACTCCTTTTGGATTTCAAGATATTTGTCAAAAGGAAAATTATTTCGCGATAAGCGCAGATGTGGGTTTGTCGTTTATTGACATGGTGAAGAAGACAGGAGTTCCGACTTAATTTGTTTGGGACGGCAGCCTGTGACTGGCTGGAGGGGCGCGAGTTAAATCCCCCATGAACTCTGAGCTTGTTGAATACGAGCTCTCTTGGTCCATACGCAACTGCTGCCTGCTACTTTAAAAATGTGTCAAGTTTGCGCTTGATGTTGGCAAATGAATCGTCTCCCATGTAGTCGATCTGGCCTGCTTCCCAGCGCTTCTTCCTCTCCTCGGAGGAGACCTTTTCGGGAGGCGGGGCCGAAGGGGCTGCCTGGTGCGACACTTCCTCATGCTGCTTAGTCTGGAATAAAGACACAAAAGCAGCACAATGAATGAAAGCTCTAACTCAACAAGATGACGATTCTTCAAAAAGCAGTCCAAAAAATTTGTAAAATTAGTAAAGACATTTTATAATTTATTGCATTTATTTAACACAAATTTAAGATAAATCAACCAGCCTTTAAAATAAAAAGTTTAAATTCATATTACACTAATTTTATTATATGTTCAAAATAATCTTAAATTACAAAGAAAATTAAATTTAATTGTTTTTTAAAAATTTAACAAAATGTTACCTAATGTATTGTAATGTTCAATATTCTTTAGCATTTCCTTTTAATCAGTCAGTGAGACACTCGAGTTCATCTTTCTGAAGTTTTAATAGTTCAATATGAAAAGGCAATTAATTTATCATCTTGGAAATAAATTATTCTAAGTACCTCCTGCAAAGTGTTCGCGTACCCCTGGTTGGGAAACATTGCCGTTTAGATCCAGAAGTGTTTTAAGGCTGTACAATTTTGTGGAAGATACCAACTTTACTCACCAACTGAAACAAAATAGTTTTAGTAGATTCTTTACCAATGTGAGATATGGGTTTTCTGGGCTTAATGGAAAGAGCATTTACCCCTGAACTACAAGATGATCAAGTTCGAGTCCAGGTCTGGGCACTATACCGTTTCTTTACCATTGCGAGGCAGGACTAGTACCTTGGCAGAGGTCTACACTTCTCTTTTGTGTATTTTTGTACATGGATAGACTTTTGTTTCTTCACAGCCTTTCATAAAAACTAATCTAAGACTTGAGCGCAGCGCTGCAGCAGTGGAAACATACTTTATAAGGACCGGTTTTCTGAAGTTTGGCCTCATTGGTATTTCCTCACAATGGAATCTGTGCTTTTTTTAACCCCCGAGACGAGACACATCAGGACGTGTGGGAGCTTTGTAAGAGAAGACAAAGTGCACTTTTGCAACACTTTCAGCAGATAAGCATTAAGTGTACACACCTGTGGTAGAAATGGACTGAGGTAGACTTAACTTTATGTAAAGTGGTTCTAAAGCTTCAAAAACAGCAGGGTTTCTAAAAATGAAAATATGTATACAACTACATTTGGATGTTGGTAGTTGATGGTATCAGAGCCTCTTGTACTTATTTGACCACCTCGGGAACTACCATACAAGTACTGGACTAATGCACTTTGTACTACAGTGGTGTTTGTTCCCCCTTTACTGTTAAAATAAAATAAGTCGAACTGTAACAATACTTTGTGTCTAGGTGCACAGCAAATGGCTTAAAAATTACAAAATTAGGCAGAAATGACACGAAAAATTTGTCAGCATTTACTGCTACTAGCATCGCATACTGCCGTTGTGTCTTCACCCTCCTTGCCTGTATGAATGCGTCAGTGTGACTGTATTTGGTGGCAGCTGGAGGGGATGTAGGCTCAGACTGGCAGCTTTGGCTACAGAAGTAACTCACCACCACTGAGTGTGACTGAGGAGTGAATGAATAATGCACCAAATTGTAGAGCGTCCGAGTATCTAGAAAACCGCTATACAAGATTAATGCATTATTTTTATAAAAGTTATTTTGAGTAATATGAAATGATAATTTGATTATGAATTTTGTTTATTTAATTACTGTTTCAATTTTCATTTCATAATTTGATGATGAAATGTTTATTATGAAATCATGATTATAATTTGATTATGAAATCATTTGATGAAATACTTTGATCATAAAATTATTTGATTATGAAATAAAAAATACTTATAAAAAATTACATTTAAATAATTTAATATAATTTGTTATAAAATGATTAGTATAAATTTTGTAAATTATACATTTATTTTTTCATTAATTATTAAATGTATTATTAAATTAGAATTAAATTGTTTTTATTAAATTTACACTATTTGTTATGAAATCATTTAGATTATGAAATCGTAATTAATTTTATTTAATTAAATAATTCTATATTATAAAATAATTTTCATAAATTACATATTTTATGTATTACATAATTATATGATTATGAAATAATTTATGAAATAATTTTTATTATGAAATATTTTTATTATAAATTTAATAATTATTGATTATGATTTTTTTAAATAAATTCTTAAATAAATTAATTTATTTGTATTTAATTTATGATTAAATAAATTATCATTTTTAGTATTACATTTATGCATTATGATTATTAATAAAGCAGAGTGCTCTATCCATTGAGACACATCAAACCACTGAACTACATACTGATTTGTCTCCTTAGTGTCCCCTTGTGACTGTGGTTAGTATCTCTGTCCCCATTTCTTTCCTTGATAGGTTCTTGGTCTTGGCAGAAAGTTATTCATTACTCAAACAACAAAAAGATACTACTAGTTCTTCAACCATGCCTCTGAACGCAATTTCCTTTACATCAGAATTAAAAGTCTAGGTCGATGTACAGGAAATGAGGGAATAGAGGAGATGGACATGAAGCAAATGCCCTAAGCCAACACGATCAAATCCTACTGCATTACTGTGGTATGTGGCATCTTCCACTTTAGCCAGTGAAGCGCCTCCAAGTCTAAATCCTTAGTATAAAGTATGATTAACGCCACAAATGCCTACCACGTGATCTTGGCAAACCCCCAGATGTTTGGGCAGGTTTGGCACGGCTTGCATCAAAGCTGTCATCGTTAACTCTCGCCCCTTGTTACAAAAGACAGGATTGCAACTTCCTGCCAGTCTGTGTGAAGTGGCTCTCAGAAACATGGCGGCGCATTCGTTCTGCATGGTTCAAGCTATTCATAAAGACATCACTGAGGACTGGCATGTTAGCGTGGGGTTTTAAGTGGCAGCAAACATAGTACTGTCCAATACAAGGATGGTGCAGTGTTGTGTAAAAGAGGGTCTATGAAATATTTAACCAACTTTGAGCGCACAGGACACTCATCGTTTTAGAGAAGCAGACAGGAGCAACAACAAAGGCTAATTTAGGCACCACGACAGACATCAACGTGCACATTTAATTCTGTGTTTCAAGTGTCATATAGCAGTACTTAGGCGTGCTAACATATACCGTCAGGAAAACTTTAGAATTCAAAATTGCTTTGTGATTCTTTGTGGCTGGATTTATGCGAGTCATAATTATACAGTGTTTTCTTTGAGCAGTTTCCAAGCCCAGATAAATGGAGAGGGTTATGTCTGAAAGGGCATCCTGCATAAAACTATACAAGAACAATTTTTTAAAAAACACTACACACTAGAAGGCATTATTTTCTGTGGCGACCCCACAAGTAAAAGGCAAAATGAGAGAAGAATGTACAACTCCAGATCTTAGCACTGCTTATTACGAAGGGGATAATTTGGGACTTAACTCAGTAACACACACTGTGGAAATACACATTTAAATTGACACTGAAGTAGCTCTGTGTTTTAAAATGTTAAGTGTTAAAAATAGGGATGCACATTCAGTTCATTTTCTTTAATCAATAATTGTAGTCTTAAATAAATACATAAATATCGAATAACTGTTAACCACTGGCCTGACATCACTTATTACATTTTATAAAAAACAGCTCTTTAATTCAAAGTTGTATACCATAATAAAAGAGTCTTTAAAACTAGAGGCAAGGCATAGGTGTGTATATTTTAGGAAACAGTTGCTTAATTTTATGTTTATTTTTCCTTTACTCTGCAATGGTACTGTACCTTTATTCTACTGTACAGCATAACCATTAATTGTTCATATTTCTTTCAATAAATTAAAGCCATAATCCTGATTAACTACTAACACCCTAGTTAAAAATAATTTTTGCTGGTTTCATGTATAACAGTTTATATGGTTTAGTCTCTCTGGTAATTGCTCTGTCTGCTCCCCCAAAGTGTGAGTATGCATTTTCTACTGCTGTGTATTACAAAATACTGAAGCATCTCTTTGCAATTGCTTGTGATGACTGTGTGCAAGTGAAAGGAAAGGTTTACCAACAGAAATTTCCACACACACACACACAGGAGATGATTATTATGCAAGTGGTTAACATGCAGACACTAGAGACTTGCCTCAGGGGCCGACTAACCGTTACCACCCTTCCACACCGTTACAGGGACACATTGCTTGGCATCTACAGTGTCACTTGCCTCGACAAAGCCGGTGCTGAAGGGAGTGTCTCCGAACGACTTCTGTAGAAGAGGTGCCACCGATTTGGCGTACAGCTGCCACCACAGGAGCAGGTAGTCGGGATGCAGGTGACCCGGTTCCTGTGAAATGGAGTGTCCTTTGACCTCGCCTTTCTCGGTGTCGTAGGAGTAGTTCCACGGCTTCAACTGACCCAGGAAGTGCACTACTTTGGCATTATGGCCATATCTGCAAAACAAAAACTATAACTTAGACATTTTATTACATGTTGTTAAATATTTTAGTAGCTGCCTAATCATGCCACTATGTAAAATGTACCTTAAAACACACAAAACTCCAGTATATTAATGTATTTTCTATATTTAAGATGGAAAAATTAGTTTGTTGACATGAGAAACTCTTCCTATTCTATACAAAGAAGTTAGTCTGGTATCCTTTCACCTACATTTTGTTTATAAGCAGAACAATCACAGGCAGCGTAACCAATCAGAAACAAACATGGTGGGTTGCCGTTTTAAAACACCAAAATATGATGCATTATGAGCAGCTCTGTACTTATTTCTGAACAGGGACAGCGGCAGAAGCCAGCTGCACAAAGACTTGCAGCAAAAGTTGGTTTGTTTTAATGTGGTCGTTATGTCAGACGTCAACGGGACTTTACTGTTAAAATGGCTACAAGTCAGAGGACTGCAGCAGAACCAACAGGGGATGAAGGAACGCACTAAACACTGTTAATCAGGGGAGAAAGGTTTTGAATTTGCTCAGTAACCAGCGCTAGCTTTTGGATTTTATAAGACAGCTGTGATAGGCCAGTTCCAAATCGCCTGGAGAGAAACCAGACTGTCCTGCTTTCGAAAAGAAAACAGAAGAGGCTGGCAACGTACCACAACAGTGTTTTATAGTGGAGTCTCTCTTTTTACCGTTTGGAGTTTGGGAGTGGCAGGAGTCTAACCCAGCAACTGTGGGCCATCTGTAGTCATAGGGCTGACAGAGACACTGCCATCTACTCTCAACTTCATTCACTATGAGCGATTTAGAGTTACACATTTTCCAAACACATGCAGGTTTTTGACAGTGGGAGGAAGCCACCATAACGTGGGAAGAACATGCAGCCTCCATCCAGCTTCTACCACTTATCAGAGGCTGGGTCACAGTCAGATTGTGTGTGGACTTGTGCCAGTATACAATAGGAAGTGTGAATATCTAAAAGTTTTGGTATAATATTCCACATTTCTTATCCTTGTTTAAAGCCAGCCTTCATTTCGGTAGCCATTTTTCAAGTGTAATTTTGTTGATTAACACTTTTTAGTTTTGCATCATCTGAACTAATGCCAAATAGGTTGAATAAATCTATAAGCGCCTATGGATATTGTAAACCACTTGTACATGCATGCAACATTTCTTACATTTACAGGGTATTTCAAAAGCATCTATACACAACTAGACAAAATTATAGTCTAGTTATTTTGTTAAATACTAAGATGCTACTGCAGAACTCAAGTCTCCCTCATCTATTTGCTGGGGCTGCTACAACTTGAGTTAAAATGGCTCTGTTAATTATAGCAGCTGTATGTTTACATTGTCATTTTTATAATTGACCAATTTTGACTTGTTATGTTAATTACTGCCATTAGCCAACAGGATCTCTGCATGGGTTGCTGTTTGGAGTTCATAGTTTAGACATTCACTGAAACTTTAATAAAGTTGCTGTTAGTAAACCTTATGTAGTTGCAGCTTTTACTCACACAGGTCTTTAAATAGCAGTATATTTGCACATGAAAAGGGGCAGAAATTTGGATCAAACACTGATAAAGGAAACCCTTAATCCATTGTGTGAATTTGGGAATGTGCCAGTCTGCAAACTCACTGTTTAAATGCTGGCAAGTATGAATAGATGGCAATACTGCTGAGGTTATAGATGAACGGGAGGTGCTTGGAAATGTCTGCTGTCGCCCAAGTGTTGAAGAAACTGTTGAGGACACCCTGGTCACCACCTGCAAAGACAAAAATATAATAAAATCAAATACTTGTTTGGCTCAGATTAAGAGACTGTGGAGAAAAATGACCATTCTTACCATCAAAGCTGCCATTATCTGAGCAAAAGGTGAGCAGCTTGTCGTGAGTTTCGTTGGACGGTCTGAAGACAAACACCCCTGAGTTGAAACAGTCTGGCCAACCGGGATCCGGGGCCGCAGACAGCTCCTCCCTCTCGAAGAGCTCATCAATGTTTGACAGCACCTAAATGAGATATACAAGTTTATTTTAATTTAGCATCAATTAAAGTTGCATTTATGAAGTGGCAATACAATCTCTTTAATACAAGCATTTAAAAATAACCTGATTTTAACCCTCCTTTAAAAAATAAATAAATCACGGTCTTCCTCTTAAAGCCCTTTTAGGTCACTGGGTCACATTTCAAAATATAAAACATGAAAAAAAAAAAAAAAAACTGTCCTCAACGTACATAGCAAGAGTGAATCATTTTCATATTTTTAACCCCGTAAATTATTATTTAGCCTCTGCCTGACAGCGCTATAGTGGACATTTAACATTCCTGTATTGCAATGGCAGTAGAGTGAAAATAAGCAATTTTAATGCAAGTTAATGCGACTAAAGAGGGCTTTTAGAGGAAGAGTTTTTTGTCTAGACAGTAAACTTTTTTCAGTTGATGCTGAATTTCTAAAATTCATTTATTAATGAACATCTTTGTCAAATATCACCCTAGCATAAGAAATGCCAAAATTGGAGCAAAAAAATACCTTTGGGTTTCTTTACGTCTGAGAGACTTTTCTTAAAGCTCATGTTACTGAGCTGTTGCCAATTGACCTTAATACATAGCAAAATGCTCCTCCAGCTGTTTTTTTTAAGTCAATACCAATCAGTTTCAGCTTTTTATTGCCCCGTCCCAAGATTTTTATGAGTTGTGTTGCTCCCATCACATTCAAAATGAGCTATTCATTTTAAACAGGCCCATGTAACCTTGTGCCAGTGCCAAGCCCAGATAAATGGAGAGGATTGTGTCAGAAAGGGCATCTGACATAAAATTTATGCCAAATTCGTGAATCACTGCACACTTGCAAATGATTTACTGTGGCGACCCCAGAAGGGAAAAGCCGAAAGGAAATTTTTATTCAATGGTAAAATGTCATAGTTACAATGTGATCAGTCCCGTTTAGTGGCGTTTGTTTTACTCACCATTGTGTCTGCATCCATGAACACACACTTGCTGTATTGAGTGAGCGTCCAGCAGTGCAGTTTTGTAAACGTCACCCCCAGATCTGGACGCTTCATGAGGGCCAAATTAGCGGTGTCTCCGGAGTCCATCACAGTTCACCACACACACTTCATCAAAAATGGACTTCATAGCGTCTCTACAAAAAAAAAAAAAAAGCCAAATAACTGTTAGTTCATCTGGAGGATAAGAGAGATAACTATTCAAATGTGCACATCTTACATGCAGCACTCTGTAACATGAGGTCCTACGAGTGCCACGAGCTGCCGGGTCGTGCTGTGGTCTCGCAGTGACTGGCCGAGAACCATGGCTCCCTTGGCGTAGCTGTCACTTGTTGCCAACGTCACAAAAGCTTCGTCTGTACAAAGGAAAACAGCCACAACATTTAGCATGAGCAATAGATTTGGCTATGTACACATTTTATTGTAAACAAACACAAAACTGCTATAATGTTTTGGCATTTTGTTACGAGTTGGACCGACGTCTTGGGCCAATTTTTGGTCAGGTACATGTCCGGACAACCATGTGCCTGAAGGACCCCAGCTTCCCCAATCATCTTGTAGCAGTTTGGGCTCTTACACTGCAGTTTATAGGAAACATCCAAGATCACTTTATCTCAGCCTGAAAAGCTCAAGACGGCAAAACAAATATTATGCTTTTCTCTGGCATAAAACCTTAAAAAAAAAATTCAAAAAGCATTTTGTAGCTCTCCCCAAACTCCATCTGCAGAGTTTGGTTGAGATCGCGTTATTGGATTTCTCAAAAAAAAAAGGCTCATCTTTACCTGTTCTCACTGTCCAATTCTAACACATTTGTGTTTTAAAAAGCATTACTAAAACAAATGGCCATATTAAATTAATTTTTCATAGAATTATGAAAATCTGCCCTGCATTTTGGTCCAAAAAATCTGCAGTGTTTATCGGCCGCTCTGCATTTTTAAAAATTGTATCGATCATAGAAAAACCCATAATGGTTTATTTTTAATGATATGTCTTAGATGTCAAAATTATGGACCAATCAGAGCTTTAAATCACAATATAGTTTAAATAGGTGAAACAGCACAAGCTAAAGCAGTTTGACCTTGTGCAAGCCAAAGCCTAGAGTAGAGCCATGCATTTCTTTAATAAATTGAACTTTATCACAGTATTTACCATAGCTAAGAGAACACAGACCTCTATCAAGGCATTGGCCCCATCGAGCAATGGTAAAGCTATCGTGCCTAGATCTGGATGCAAACCCAGGATCTTCTAGTTCAGGCCAGGGTAAAGGCTTCCGTCTATCGAGTCTCAAAGCCCATTTACAGTATCTTACAATGGTAAAAAAAACACAACTAAAACTAATCATCGGTTCCTTTACTGACCCCTTGTGGCTGGAATCATCATCCTGAGTCATGGCTTGGTATAGAAACTTAAAATTCCTGGATCCAGACAGTGCCCCAGACCCACACCTAAAACTAATAATTTTTATACCGATTACTGGAGAGACTGACAAGTCCGACAGCCTATGGTTGTTTAGTCGATGAATCGGTTGGTGAGGTCTTGATCAACTAAAGCTGTATTAGTAGATTAGTGGCAGGAACTCTTTGCATCAATAAAGCTGGTCTCATTTATTACTTAAATTATTTTTCATTGTATTTAAGAGAGCATGAATGATTTTTAGATAATGTATTTTACAGCCATCTTTTACAAATGATTTATCATCTAATTAATGTAAAGTTACTTGTCTGTGTATGACTGGTACATGTCCTTTTATCAATTATTCGCTGCACTGAGCATAACTTCGGTCTACTTACCATCTCTTTGGTCAACTACAGCCCGACCTACAAAGCAATCAAGAAACCAACATCAGGGAAAATATAACCAGAGCCAGCCATCACTATTTGGTCCTTGTCAAACTCACTCAAATCCTTACTCTTGCCCATTTATTTTCTTTATAACACATCAACTTTGGAGGACACAATTTTCCCTTGCTGCCTAATATATCCCACCCACTAACAGGTGCCATGATGGAGACAATCTGCATTATTCACGTCACCTGTCAGTGGTCATAATGTTATGCCTGATTGGTGAATGCCAAAACTAAACAAAACTAAAGTGCCACCAAAAACATTACAGTTAGCAACGACGAGAGGCTCCATGGTACCACAGAGTCTGATGATGCTCGAGTGAGAACAGCTCGTCCCGTGCATCCAAATGAAAGAGTGTGTGTTACTACGGTTACCAGGAAACCCCTCCAGAGCGGCAGGGGCAGGGCTGTGGGCTGCAGCTGTACACTTTGTTCAGACAGAGACTACAAGGACCAGGACTGCTTTTGGTGGACTCAAGGTGTGCCAATTTACTGACAGCATTAAATTATAGGTAGAAAGCAGAGAACAAATTATATCGTGTACTTTAACCTCATCTACATGGGACAAGCTGTTTTTATGTAGAATGTCCATTAGGTTTAATATTGTTTATGTTTAGTTTACTTTTAATAACCTCAATAGCTTGTGTGCATTATTCAGAATATATGCGCTTTGTTTAATCACTGATCATAATGTGTTTACCTGATTTAATTGTAATTTTTTAATCACCAAGTGTCTGGATTAGATCTATTGTATTTTAGGTTATGCCTCTTGAGTTGGGTCCAGTTATGGTTACCCACTAGGGCTGTAGTCAACCAAAGACATTGTTAGTCGACCGAAGTTATGCCCAGTACAGCATTTATTGAACAAAATTGACCAAAGAATCTGTGGGGAACTCGCCAATCCAGAGTCTTACGCAAACAAGTCACTTTATAGGTGATAATATATTTAGGAAAGATGTAAAATATATTATCTAAAAATCATCTATGCGGTTTTAATTAAATAAAATGAATAAAATTATCAGTAAATTAGACCAGATGTAATTTATTTATTTAATTGACCTCACTGAATGATTAATGCACTCAGCGCTGGTACCCACATTATATAGGTACTGAGAACAGTCACATAAAACAGCACATCCTGTCTTAAGTTAACTACCGTTGTAAGTTTCTTTAAGTCAGACAGGAGTGAAAGTAATTAAACACTCCTGACTAAAAAAAAACTCAAGTCATCATGTCTGTGTCCTGTGCTACTGCATTTATTTCATATTTGTATTAAACCTACGCTTAAGGTTCGGTTTAGGCTCAACTTTAGGCTTCGTCCAAGTTCACACGTGGTTTAATGGGCTGAACAGTTAAACAGTATTGTGTAAGTTCAAGTCAAAGTTACTAAGCACTGTAAAAAATAACCTAAGATTATTTTTTGATTAGCCAATTTTAACTTATGATATTTGATTTTTTTTTCTTTCATCTGTATGTCTGATCTGTGCCTTTAGTCTACCAAACGTCTAACAGTCCCTGTGGTGATAAAGTATTGCAGTAGAAGACATACTAATTAACCCCAGTTCACCAAACAGCTGTGCAAACTACAAATCAATTAACAACCCCCACTTACAGCAAACAGGGTTCATTAGAAATAAACTTAATATGCATTATAAAACAAAGACAGTGTTTAACTCAGGCTCTAGCTAACCTAGTCAAATGTAAAAAAAAAAAAAAAATACAAATAAACACTATTATAAATTAGTACAATGGGAAGGCTATTTCTGGGACAGCACTAACAAAAAATCCTTATGTGTAAAGTTCTGAGTGTTATCTCTGGGGCAGATAAGTTGCATATGAGGTAACTTATGAGGTAACAGCAAGAAATAGAAAAGTAAGCTTCTGACAGCACTAGTCAGTTATTTTAAAATGTGTGTTATAATATAAATAGAAAAAAAAATCAAGGCAAGTATGGGGAAAATTTAGCCAAGCAACAGATGTGGGTAGGCCTATGATAAACTAAATAATCGCGTACAACCTGCAACTAGCTGCAACACGTTTTAAAAAGTCCCTATTGTTTTTTTTACGAGCCTTAATTTCTCCCCACAGAGTCATACAGACCGTGCAGCCTGTTTAGTTTATTCGCAGATGGAGAAAAAAACACTTGAAGGCCACACTCTGTGGCGCACGTCCGCACCGACAACAGCCACTGCGTCAAGTTCATTCAATTCAGCCGCGGCCACACAGGAAGTTATCACGACAAACACGGAAAATAAAAGCATATATGTTTGATAAAATAATGTTTAGGTTGATATTTTTGACAATTAAATGTGTTTTTATCTTCTTTTTTTAAGATACGTTTACGCAAAATGGCTCCATGCACCACGGGTGAGAAGTTGCCTAATAAATCAACGTGAGTAAGATTTTAAGTTTACTATGAGCTGTGGCTATAAAAAGCACTGGACCTGAAACCAACAACACGATTGTGTAATCTTTTAAAATTAAGCAACTAGATATAACTTTGGGACATGTGAGGTGAACTGTTGAGGTCACAACTCAGGTCAAAATCCAGAAACACGTGGGCATTGATTATTGATTAGCTAAATAACAGACTAATTAAGTGCTGTAAAGCTTATTGACAAAGCTTTGTCGCAAACTCCTTAGCTTAAACCACATGTTAATGATCTACCAAAACTTACATACCACGTGTTTAAATACAACTCCAATTGTTGCATACCTGCATTGCACTGGTTGTAATATTAGTGATTTTGTTGTATCCCAAAAGTAATAATTTAGGCGCCACAACCACAACTAAGCAATTAATGCTTGTTGTCTCCATTTAAGCCCAGTGTAACCTTTATTTTTACACTTTAATAAACTGAGCCAGCGTTTGCTTGTGTCAGGTCCAAAATGGCACACATGGCCATCAGAAACATGCTCAATTACCCAATTTAGGATAAATTAATAGGCTGCAAATCAACGCTGTTCTTAACTTGTTGTAAGACGTGTTTGTAAAGAGTATTAGCGTCTGTAAACTTTTAATCAACACGTTTACGGCCATTTAACTTTGAAAATCTTTAAGGGAAAGCCTTTTGTTGAATGGGTCTAAATTTATTTCGGTCCAAACCGCTGTAGTGTCCGTCATCACAGTGAATTTATTACTTTAAACGCGTCCACGGTCTGTAGTGTCCCAACTCCACGCCGCGCTTCTTTGCCCTGAACACATCCACGCGTTTTCCCCCCACTGCGTCACTCTCCACCTTTGCGTAAATATGGAAGAGGCCATCTCGCCAGTGCCGCGGCCTACGCAGTCTCCGTGCAGCGCACGACCCCGGGCGGACTTTTACCTACCAGACATGGTGCTGCAGCGGCGGGGGGCGTCCAGCCGGGCCTTGGGGGTCCTGGTCCTGATGATGCGAGGAGGCTTGCACTGCGAAGGGCACAAGCTCAGCAGCTGCGAGCAATTCAACACAGGAATTAAGCCCCACATTTTCCGGGTCATGTGACCAACAAAGCTCTCGGACACGCCCCCTCTCATTTTATATTTGGGCTTGATATAAAAAAAGAGTAGACGCTCTGCGGTGGAGTTTATTTAAAGGGATATGTGCGCTGATATTGTGAAACTACTAATCATTTGAACTGGTGGATTATTAGCGCATCTCTGTCTGTCTGCAGTGAGTTTATTGGTTACTTCAGAGATTAGATTAATGAGGATTAATTTGAGCTTAGTACGAGATCAGCAACAACAACAAGCGCGTCTTTATTGTGCACTGACAAACTTTGACTTCAGAGTAAATGTGAAAGCCATAGCTTGAATAAAACTAACTTGTATGTTACTTTTACACAGAGTAAGTCCACAGACAATGTAGGATATGTCATCTTCAAACCTGAGTCCTACTTTCTACCTAAAATTGTGGACATTTTCCAGTGGGAGATTTTAACAAAGTCAAAGTATTTAGTTACCTTACTTAAGTAGATTTTACAAGGGATACTTTTACTTTTACAAGTATCTGTACTTTTACTCCGCTAGAGATTTGGTTTGAAATATTATTTATCTTTATCTGCCATCATTGTAGACATGACAGATGCAGTAAAATAGTATTCCCTAACCCTAACCCCTAACCCTTCTACTGCAGTGTTTCCCATCCAGGGGTACTGGGACCTCTAGGGGTACGCGAGTCCTTCTTTGTAGGGGATACTTGGATTTATTTTATAATCTATTTTCACAATGATAAGAAATTATATGCCCTCTTTTCAAATTGGTCTATTAAAACCTATGAAAGTGTCTCACCGCTAAAGAATATTAGTTGAATATTATGCTGGATTTTGTTACATATTTAGTTTTTCGTAGGTTACAGAAGAGTCATTCAAATGGTTTTCTTTGTAGTACATTTTTATTTTTTAAAGTTTATTCTAAACATAGCCTAGTAAATTCAGTACAAGTAACTGCAACAGGAATTTATAATGTTATTGCTATTTTTTCTACTAATTATTTATTTCTACTAATAACAGATGTTTTATATAAGTACTTTTTGATGAATATAGGGGTACTCATGGTATGGCAAAAAACACAGAGGGTACACGCAACCAAAAAGTTTGGGAACCCTCTTGCACAGTTTGTTCATGTTAT
Source organism: Bostrychus sinensis (assembly GCA_020698575.1). NCBI lineage: Eukaryota > Metazoa > Chordata > Actinopteri > Gobiiformes > Eleotridae > Bostrychus > Bostrychus sinensis. The sequence goes on from CM036258.1 coordinate 10,528,041, forward strand.
CTGTTATCAGCACAGTTCTTCATCATTCTTCACCTCACATTTAACATATTCATCAGTTTTTGAATCAGTGTCAAATATATTTACTTTTTTACTTGCAAGTACATTTGAAAGTTACTTTACTACTTTTACTTAAGTACTTCCTCCACCACTGGTTTAAGCACAGCCAGATTATCTCTTATGGCCTACTTTTAACATCTCAATTTACAATATAATATTTCCAAACATTATACAAGGCCAAAAGTGGCACAAACTCTCTGGGTGGAGGTCAGACAAGTTCAGCTGGCTGTGGTCCTGTGATCGCTGATATCTGAGTAGCTCTAGTGTAGTTGGCAGTGGTATGTACAGTAGCTGATATAGAAAGGAGATAGCTGGTCCTATTGTAAAAAAGCTTATGAACAAGTTAGGCCTACATACTAAGACAATGCTAACAAGAAACAAAGACCACCAGATTGATAGAGAAAGAGACAACAGCAAAAAAATAAAATAAAAAATGTAAGTAGACTTGTGTAGGTCTGCACTTCTGAGTATGCGTTATGTTTATTGGGATAAAATTAGCCACTGCTTGCAAATGTGTGTGTAGTTTCTGATGCAGCAGTGCCTCTGAGTGGTCATATCTTCCTATTGCAACTGTACGGTGCATTAAACATAGTTGCTTCCAAACCAAAAGTAATGATCACTTTTAATATGTTTTACTTACATTAGAAGTGGGTGATTTTTCAGGTACATCGATTAGGCCTAAAACTCTGCATTTTTATTTATTTTTTAATTGCATTTGCATCAGTAATAATGCATTGCGTTAGTGGGCAAACATCTCTAATCGAGTTACTGTGGCGATTATCCCAGAGGTGGAAGAAGTACTCCAAATCTGTACTTAAAAAAGGAGGCTATTGTGATAGTACTTTTGAAATAACATTGAATTAACTTTGCACAAGTATAAGTAAAAGTACTCATTACTTCAGTAAACATAGAAAAACACAGTATGTAGTAACACTTCTGCTACCACTGCTGCTACTACCATACTTTACTATTACTTTTATTAGTACTACGACATTTCTGCCTTCTTTTATTACTCATTCTATTCTCACTTTACCACCAGGAAATACTTTTAAAAACAACTTCAAAATACCTCAAATTACTTTTACTCATTTGGAAATTAGATAAAATATTTGAGTAAAAGTCAAATTTCTGGATTTATATATGGCTACAACTTGGATTTGTGCAGACTGTGTTCAGAGAGAGTGACTTCTGGAAGCGTTCAACACCTGAAATGCTGTTTATGCTCTGAATGACATTTGGGTACATGACATTTGCAGATTATTGCATTTTGTTTTTATTTACATTTTACACTGTCCCAGCTTTTATTGAAATGGGGTTAAACTTGTGGCTGCTTTGCTTGTACCCAGTGCGCATGTGTTCTAAGAATCCAGTAAATTATTTAGGTGGCTATGAGAAAGTCTTTATACTTTTTGTACCACCACCACAGCTGATCCCGGGTCAGCCTTCAGTCCTCACCTACACCACAGCGGGAGGTCAGAGCCTTGTCCCAGACCGGGGCTTTTGAGGAGGCCGTAACCGGAGAGTACACAGTGAAATCAGACTGATCGGGTGACAACAGGAAGAAAAGAGTCTCTCCAGCCGGGACGATGAAAGATGGCAGGCGGGAGAAACCCCAGAAATGATCCAATAACAAGGTATGGCAAACTTTTGTTGTAGTTCGTGTACACCATGGGGATTGTCTTTTGAATAAATGCAAAGGTGATAGACTGAGGAGGTGCAGAGAGGTTCGTGGTAAAGGAGAGCAGTGGAGAATTATGCACAAAGGAGCTCAGACAAACCCCAAACAAGCTGATTTTATACTTTCCACTTGTCCTTTTGACACTTTGGACCATAAGCCCTTCAGCACTCAAGGGCCCACATGTAAGCTCCCTTTGTTTTTACATTTGCAGTTCATTTTACTTCTTATGAAACGTGAAAGAAATACTGAAATACTGTATGTACTAAAGTAAAAATGCTGTTGTTACTTCAAATTAATATTTCTCAAGTGGAGGTAAAATGTGGTCAACAAAGGGATTGTGAGTATAAAAAGTATTGATTGTAACATATGCTGTATGTACTGCTACTAATATCAATACTTCTGCCAATACTACAACTATTTCTATAGTACCTGTATATGTATATATGTATATATATGTATATGTATATATATATATATATATATATATATATATATATATATATATATATATATATATATATATTTCATTTTCAACTGCTACTGCCACTACTAATAATAATACTACTATGATCATTACTACTACTAAATCTTCTTCTGCTACTATCAGTACTACTGCTACTACTACTACTATTACTACTACTAAATCTTTTTCTGCTACTATCAATACTACTATTACAACTATTATTACTGCTACTGCTACTACTCCTAGTACATCTTCTTTTGCTACAATTCATTACTGCTGCTACTAGTACAATTACTATGACTACTAGTAGTAGTAGTTGTAAGACAACAGTGTTAGTCTTTGAGCGAACATAGTAAAACATATTTGAAGAAAGATAACAGATATTCCTAAAATACTCAACTCAACAAGATTGTATCTTTTAGAAAATGTACTCATAAAGTACACTAACAAGGTACTATTTAATTTATTAGGAAAAAAAATATCTGCTATTAAATATCTAACAATATACTTTTTACTGCTCTGAACTCATAATGCATTTCTACTGGTCAAATCAGAAGCATATCTCAGGACAAGAAAAGCCTGATCAATTATTTTTACACAAACACAAAACAAACAAAAAACAAACAAACAAACAAAAAAAAAAAACAGATGTTGCACTATTGTAAAGTTTAATCTGCTGATGCTGTTGGCTCCTTGCTTCAGGTTACAGGGCATTGTGTGGCCATGGGGCAGGCTTCGCAGAGAACACACCCCTCATGTATTAAACATCAATGAAGGGCCGATAAAAACGTGCAAGTGACAGGATGAGTGGTATTTTTGCATTTCTTTTAAAGACAGACCCTTTTACAGTATAACCTGGTTTTAAACAAAAGACTTCCATTCTGTAAAGATAAAAGACATTACTTACTCGATGCACTTGGAGATTGGCTTTGGCACTATCTTGCAATTTTAGAGATAGTACCCAGGCCTGGATTAAAACTGGGGGTTTTCTAGTTCAGGGGTAAAAGCTTGACAATGACAAATAATCCACAAACCCCAATTATTTGTTCCTTTAGTGACCCCCTGTGGCTGGAGTTGGTATTTTTGGCCCTATCTCACAATTGTATGGCTAGTTAATATTTCAGGCCTTTTCATATCTTCTTCACTGTCGTTTATCACTTGGCTTTAACTCACTCCACTGCCAGGAACAAATCGACTGCGGTGCTGTAGACAGTAAACATGATGACACAGCTGAGTTGTTAAATGTTAACAGTGCGACTACACCTATCCCGGGCCAAAGGTCCAGCCTGCGCCTCTCCTGAGTGACTCCTCCTAAGAGAGATAACCAGCCCCATCCAGCCAGGGTTTGGGCACCAGCTTCCCCCCTTTCACCAGTCACTGTAGCACATCCACACACGGGACCTCTGCAGCTGGGACAGGGCCGGACAGAGGCTTCTTCACTGGGATATCAACAAACCAGGCTGCACACAAGGTACTTTTATTGCTTAGTCATTTGATCACTTGAAGCAATGAATCAAAGGGATACTTTTGCGTGAGAAGGAGGTTTGAAGTTTAGAAATGCCACAAACCACAAGTCACAAGGTGTCCTGGGACCTATTCCAGTGTAGAACAGGACACTTTCTTATTAAATGCATCCTAAACCACCCAGCACTAACTAGGTTGCACTTTAAAACGTACTTCATATAAGAGGTGGCAAGTAAATAGATACTTGTGGGTAGTCACATTGCAATCAGAAGGTCCCATATAAATTTATTCTATTGCATTTTGTGTTTTAGGCACAACCAGCTACGATGGAGAGCCACATAACCCAGATTTCCCGAGAGGACCTGGAGGACCTCCGAGATGCGTTCAATAAAATTGGTTAGTTTACTTACGCACACCTCACTGACACCCTGCATGCACTCTGACCACAGTTTTACAATGGGCCATAAACCACAGCTCTTATATAAGGCATTTGTACAGCTCAGAGTAATATTATGTTTATTCTGGATAAGGACATTTAAAGATTTAATCAAGCACTGCCAATCAGATTACTGTCATAAATTAATTATGAGGATTGTATAATGTAACTGTTTAACGAAGAACAGGTATACAGTAAGATTTGGGCCAATAAAATGCCTTCTTGCGTGATTCTCAACTGGTGGGACAGGACCAAACATGGATTGAGGGGAGGCTGAATATAGTTGTAATCTATAATCTATCTAGAAGTATAGTTTTATTAATGCACATAAAAGTTGTAGTAAAATAATTCACCATACGATGATTACAATTGGGCAGAGGTTAAGGAAGTACTCAAAATCTGTACTCAACTACTACTACTTCAAAAGCACTCAGCAAAAAAATACTTGAAAGTATTTACTGCTACTAACACCACTACTACTACCTCTGCTACTATTACTACTACAGTACTACTGCTTGTACTACAACTAATTTAAACTTCTACTACTACTGCTACTGCTACCACCACTGGTTGTAAGGTAACAGTGGTACTCTCCAAGTACATTTTCTTCACAAAAAGGTACACACAAAAGTAAATTGTTTGTGCTAAAATATCTAGTTCCACATCAGCTTCTACTTCTTCTGTACCATAATAGAAATTCTTATTGGACAGATTATTCAACAAAAATATTACTTGAGCAAAATAGTAAAATAGTGCTAAGTGTAAAGTTTACACAAGTATAAAGTATTTACAGATACTACCATGACTACTACTACTGTTACTGCTTCAAATGCCACTTCTGCTACAACTTCTACCACCACAACTACTACTACTACTACTATTATTACACTGGTCTCATTATTACTACTACTTCTACTACTGCTACTGCTGTTACTATTAATACTGTTACTACCAACTTTGCCTCTGCAAAAGTGCATATATTTTTGCAAAATGTACTTAATATCTAGTTACTTCTGTAGTTTAAACTCTGAAATTGCATCCCATAATCAGACCAGTTGAGAACCACTGATTTTGTTGCATAATTTGGATATTATGTGAACTATGTGTGCAGATATTGATAACAGCGGCTACGTCAGTGACTTTGAGCTGCAGGAGCTCTTCAGAGAGGCCAGTTTCTCGCTGCCCGGATACAAAGTCCGGGAGATCATGGAGACGTTCGTCGCTGGAGACACCAATAAGGACGAGAAGATCAGCTTTGAGGAGTTTGTGTCTGTGAGTTAAGTCACTGTGATAGGAACACATACACTCCCATACTGTATGTAGGTCAAAAGGTCACTGCCATTAACAAATAAGAAGTTACGACTATTTTTACATAGCTGATAATTATGAGGTACAGGCGGCCGATATCAGTACTAGTGCTGCACAAGATATCGCAAAATTATTGTTATCACAATATCAGCAAATGCAGTATCCGTATTGCAAGAATGTAAATATATCGCAGTAACGCTATGGTCTTCCATCTGACAGAGATTTACACTGAAGAATCATTTTCTTACCAGAGCCTTAAAAGAACATGTGTGGTGACTAAATAATTTTTTTTTAAAGTCCAGTTTTAGTAGTAATTACTTTAATTTAGTCACAATTTAGCCTTGTTTTTGATTTTGACACGGTTTTGACTTACATTTTTGTTTTAAGTGAATTTAACTTACTATGTCAGAAAAGTAGGCCCTATTCTAAAATACTGCAATTATATCGTTATCACAATTTTCAACATAGTTATCACGTGTTTTTTCCATATCGTGCAGTCCTAACCAGTACTATATTTGCTTTAATTTGAGTTAAAACTTACATACTTACTTAATTGCATTTTTCAGGCAAGTAAAATTGGTGACTCTAAATTGCCCCTAGTGGATGAATGTGAGAGTGAATGGTTGTCTGTCTGTGTGTGTGTCTGTGTTAGCCCTGCGACTAGCTGGTCATTGTCCAGTGTGTACCCCGCTTGAGGCCCAAAAGTTACTGGGATGGGCTCCAGTACCCGTGACTGCTACCGGAATAAGTGGAAGAAGATGAATGAATGAATGAACATTACAATATACTGTACACATGTGTTGATGAGTGTGGTCCTGCACAGTGGTAAGGTCAAAGCAAAATAATGTTGTAGTAACAGACGTTGTAGGAGTAGTAGCAGTAGTACTAGTAGTGGTATAAGCAGCAGTAGCAGTATTAGTAGCAGTACTTTTATACTTACTTATAGTAAACTTTACATTTTTTTCTTCTATGATATTTTAGTTGACAAATATAGCTTTTACTTTATTTTTTTACAGCACTTACAGTGCTTAACTTCTCTGCCAAACTTTGGGGCCACAAGTGCTCCAGATAAAACCAGAGAGCACTTCAAAATAATGAAAATATATTGCTATTTAAACTGAGACTAACATTAAGCAATTCCTGTTAAAATAAAAGCGATTTAATAGTAAGCTTCCTATAACAGTTTGTCTTCATTCTCAGATCTATCAAGAGCTGAAGAGCAAACAGATCAGTGAGACATTCAGGAAGACCATCTCCAGGAGAGACGGCATCCGCTCGTTTGGAGGACTGTCAGGAAACTCCTGCGAGGGAACGCAGCACTCCTATTCAGGTATGCAGCAATCAGGCAAAACATTATGACCACAAAGTTGTCATCATGTTATGTGTTTTTATGACCACCTACCAAATTGTGCATGCTACACACACTCCACCTGTCACTGGTTCATCACTGTTCCTTCCTTGGGCCAGTTTTGATAGATACTGACCACTGCAGACCAGGAACAAGCCCACAAGAGCTGCAGGTTTGGAGATGCTCAGACCCAGTTGTTCTAACTCAGTGTTTCCCAATCAGGTGTACGGGGACCCCTAGGGGTATGCGAGCACATTGCAGGGGCTACATGGAGTTATATGATCATTTGTAGTGCACTTATATATTTGCCTTTGAAAGACTAAAGTGAACCTAAATCAAGGGAATGCAATGCTAAACCAGGACTAAACCAGGTCTAAAATCAGATCTAAAACTAGAACTAAACCAGGAATAAACCAGGACAAAACTAGGAACAAACCCAGTCTAAACCAGGACTAAGCCATGTCCAATCCAGGACTTAACAAGGATTAAGCCAGGTCCAAACCAGGACTAAAGCAAGTCCTGGGAGTACACAAGCCCAAAAAGGTGGGGAATTACTGGTCTAACCATCACAAACTCACTAAAATCCTTACGCTTACCCATTTTTCCTGCTTCTAACACATCAACTTTAAGTACAAAATGCTCACTTGCTGCCTAATATATCCCACCCACTAACAGGTCCCACAATAAAGAGATAATCTCACCTGTCAGTGGTCATAATGCCATGCCTAATCTATTTAAGACGTTCACATAAGTTGTTGGATGTTACATATCGTCCATTGAGTATATATTGTACTCTGTGTGTTTCAGATGAAGAGAAGGTAGCCTTTGTGAACTGGATCAACAAAGCTCTGGCCAAAGACCCAGACTGTGACCACCTGCTGCCCATGAACCCCAACGACGAGAGTCTGTTCACCTCTGTCCGAGATGGGATACTTCTCTGGTAATTGCATATATGTATTATCATATTCACATTGTATGACTGTAAGGTTCTCTAAAGCAATAAGATTTGTACAAAGTATACATTCAACATATCTACTCAAATGTCTCACTGTCTTGCAGTAAAATGATCAACCTGTCCCAGCCTGACACCATCGACGAACGAGTCATCAACACCAAGAAACTCACAACTTTCAAGATGACAGTGAGTAATTCATAAAATCAGCTTATTAGGAATAGAAACGTACGAATCCAGTATATGCAGGGTTTCTGCTGGGTCTTAAAAAGTCTAAAGTGTTAAGATTAAAAGCCCTTAAAAAGTCTTAAATTTGCAGAGAGGCAGAGAAATAGGTCTTAAATATGTTTAAACAGGTCTTAAATATGTCACATACATTTAATGTAACTACCTGCGTTCACAGCTTATTCTAAAATGCCCACTTATATTCTCAAATTATCATCGCAGTTACGAGAGCTTATATTTTTCCTTATGAAGAACAAAATGCACTCATTGTCGTAAATAGTCACAATTAAACGGCACGGCCACGTTTATGACTCAGCCTTTTTTGCACTGCGGACTTATGAAATAGGTCTTAATTTTCTTCAACAATGGTCTTAAAATGTTCTAAAAAAGTCATAAATTCATTGTTGAGCCCTGCAGAAACCCTGAAACCATTAATAGTAGTACATATATTGTGGGCAGTCATTTAATTTTTTAACACCAAGTCTTTAGGGACAACAACAAGACAATAGTGATTATTGCTGTAAACCAAAGTCCTTGATGGGAAATTTTTACAGCTTATTTTTATATCACAACTCAGTGCTCAAAGAAAAAAAAGCATTTGGGCAGTGCTGACCTCCTCCAAGGCAGCAGTTGCGCCATAAGCAGGGGCAAGGTTAGGATGATTCCAAAGGTCTTTGACTGACAGGGGCCCAGGAAAATCTTACAATAATAACACAAGGTTAGCTCAGTTTGCAATGATAGGGCCCAATGTTATATCTTGTCAGGGGACCCAGAAAACCTGGTAGCCCCGCTGGTCCTGGGTTCATATCCTGGACTCTGTGGGGCTTTTCTGTTTAGAGTTTAAATGTTCTCTTCTTATCTGGGTTTCCTTTGGGTTCTCCGGTTTCTCCCATCAACCTAAACATGCACAATGGGCTAATCCTCCAGCTTGGTTCTCCTGACCAGGATCCTGGCTCCAGATCTGGGTAAGGATCCCCAGGCACTGCACCGTGGGTCAAATGCAGAGAACAAATTTCCCTACAAGGACAATAAAGTCTACCTTATACCTAAAACCAAAACCAAGACTGACAAACTGGGAATTTTGTAGTTTGCGGGTAAATGCTTTATCCATTGACCCTTATATCTCAAAATAATAAGCTACAAAAAGGAATAATTTGTTCCTTTACTGACCCTTTGTGGCTGGATGTAGTATTTTGGGACCAGTCTCGCAATAGTACCAAATATACAGTAAAAAAAAACAGTGTCCTTTATCCACACCAAACACTAAGAATTTCTTCTTTGACCTGTTACTGAAATTTTGTCAAAATGTTACTTTTTGGACTTGATAACAGACTAAAAAAAAAACACTATACATTTAAATATATCTTGATGCATTACAATGTGACTGTTTGAGGCTTGTGTAAATACTTTGTGGCACTGAAAAAGTGAAGTTATATTATACTGTACATAGTATAAATGGTGCTGATAATGCCCCAAACAACAGATTAGGCAATAGTGACTTCAACTTCAACTTGAATGCATTACAAGCACGATCATGGTCTGTAATCCCATATTTAGTTTAGTTCAGAGTTATTTAGGGTCACACGAATTGATTTTAGTCACACACACTCTAACAGCACATTATAGATGGTGTATTGACATAAACTACGACTGTGTTTGCAGGAGAATCTGGTCCTGGCGTTGAACTCAGCCTCTGCCATCGGCTGCACAGTGGTGAGCATCGATGCCCATGATCTTATGGCCGGGAAACCCCATTTGGTCCTGGGACTGCTTTGGCAAGTCATCAAGGTTGGACTTTTTGCTGATATCGAAATCAGCAGGAACGAAGGTCAGTGCACACACAGCCTACTATAATCCGGTCTATTAATAATGTGGTTTATTATTGGTTAGGTATGAGTTTAACACACAGAGGCTTATTTAATACAAGGAGAGGAAAACTGCAACTGAGCAAAGACAGACAGAGAAAGAGAGAACAGCTCCAAATGTTTAAATTATGAATAGGTTTCAAGCATTTCAGATATAAAATAAAATACTGGAAATAAAGGTTGGTGTACTGTATTGCCCGTCCCCACCTACACTCAGCCCTAATTTATATTTATGTACCATAGAAAAGTGTATAGCAATGAGTATGTATGTATATAATGTACTTGTATATGAATAATTAGAAAAAATGGTGTTTAAAGTAACACAACACAACATGAAACAAGAATTTACCCTCATTAAAATGCAAAGTACGCCATCTTGTGATAACACATAATTAGCCCGAAGTGGGATTTTGTAGGATATTAGATAGAGAAATGTTAAATTAAGTAATTATTGTTGTCAGATTAGTTTTTATTAACCTAAAATGTTTTTATTACTGTATTAAACCAGAAATTTTGTAAAAATGCTATAATTTCTAGGCAGATTTTACAGAGGATCATAGCTAACATAGGCATTAATCATTGCACAATTTAAAATGTTTTTTTTTTTTATTACTTTCCCCTTACCTTTTCAACAATCAGTATAGCCTATTTCTCATTATTAGAAATCTCAGTGACAGATAAAACAGGTCCATGAGTCTGCATAACTTTACAGTTTTAATTTTCACTTTGCTTTAATTTTATCATCCTCATCCCTGTGAAATATACCAACAACAATGATTATGAATGCAGATTTAGTCATATAATGGTGACACACACGTTTTTAGGCCTGATCTGCCTCCTGACGGATGGGGAGCAGCTGGACCACCTCATGTCCCTGTCCCCTGAGGATCTGCTGCTGCGCTGGGTCAACTATCATCTGCGCAACGCCGGGACAAAGACCATCAGCAACTTCAGTGAAGACATCAAGGTACTAACTATGCCCTGGCTCAGGTGGGACAGTGCACCATGTAAGCAAACAACCTATGTTTAAAGAGAAAGTACACTTTTTTTTTCTCTTGTATTTGTGGATTTGCTGGATACACTTGCTTGTGTCCTGTGACTGGATTAGCATGTTGTAACAGGACTGATTTGTATAACAAGAAAGAAAAAATCTTAAACATGTCAAGGATTTTAATAGATGACAATGTTAAGTGGATACTACAATTGGCTGTTCGTCTACACCACTTGTCAACAACATTAATTTACTGGTTGAAAATGACACAAAATTGTCCTTACACATCAAAACAGTGTAAAACATAAATAGATAAAGGAACTTTATATTGATAATTGTTGGATCATAGAGCTTAAAGTTTAATGTAAGCTCTAAACTTGCTTTACTGTAATTTATAGTGACAAATTGGTGCCCTTATTATTAAAAAATAAAAGCAGGAAAGCTGGCTCTATTGTTGTTGGAGGGTGTTTTGGCAGAAGAAACTTTTTTGCTTTAAATTTGGCTTGAGTTTTACCATTTGTCTCAGTAACAAGGTCATCAGCATCATGCTAAAAATCCCTTATCCCTTGTATTCACAGTGTTTAACTTGTCCTCTTGCACCTTTCTGTTGTAGGACTCAAGAGCTTATTTCTACCTGATGGACCAGATTTCACCAAAAGGAGATGGTGACTACCGAATGAGCATCAAGATTGACATGAGCGGCATTAATGTAAGTAAAAAAAGGACAGTTGTTTTTTTAGACTATGCAGCCAATCCATACTATTGCATATATTTGATTCGCTTGGTCAGTATCGTTACCATCACTTCCTTGTGTAAACATGTCAGGAGCGTGATTTGGACCGCAGAGCCGAGCTGATGCTGCAGCAGGCCGCCCGGTTGGACTGCAGGCAGTTCGTATCGCCTCAGGACGTCACCTCGGGAAACAGCAAACTCAACATGGCCTTCGTCGCCAACCTCTTCAACATGCACCCGGCTCTGCAGAGAGGAGACATGAACGGGCTGGAGTCTGCTCACATCGAGCGTGAGACACACACACAAGTGACCCGAAACCAAAGTTCAACCATAAACAGCTGATAGAGCGGTAAAACATGGTACAAGGCTATAGATAGATACTCGAACAATAATTGGTTCAATAGTGAAAGGTGATTGGAGACATTATTACATTATTGCAGCCATAAATGTGTATAGCATATAGCCTAGCCAAGGAAGGCTTATTATCATCATACTCACTCTTGGACTTCATCTGTTGCACTTAAGAAACTTTTTACTAATATTAGTCCTCCCATTCTTTCAGAGGGGCTCAGGTCATGAGGGTGCCCCACTAATACAAGATTTAGATACAAGAACTGGATATGTAAAAATTGTGAACTGATCATATTTGCACAAAAATCAAAATGTAATGTCCAAATGTTCAGTGAGAAAGTCAGGAAAAGGTTTGTAATGAACTTGGCGATAGCATTTAAACCTAGATTATTTCAAAGCCTGGGTGTATTCACGTAATTTAATTGAAATACTTTAATGTCAAATGTGCAATACCCTTTGCAAAAATGTAGGCTAGTTATTATTATTTAAAGATCTCATGTTTAATTGATACTAAAGAGTTGGACAGGTGTTTTGTCAGGAATCTTAAAGGGCAGTAAAATAATAAATTGTGCCCAGATTTTTTTACTACAACCCAGGCCAGCTAAATGTATTAAAACACCATCTAAAATCCACTAGAATTCTGGAAATTTTACAATGTTTTTTTACAAAATTTCTCATGTTTTAAGTTATTACTTTCCACTACAGACACACAAATAGGCCTGTAGTCACTAAGGCATGAGATGTTAAAAGTGGCAACCCTACCTGCCATCACCCATTCACAAACCTTCACACATTAATTAACTCAGTATTTTGCATAAGATCACTTTCTCTGTGATCGGGAAAACCTTCCAGTTATTTGCCAATCCACAGAATATGATTGTGACTATCTGAAAATATTGAGGTGAAATATCATGGTATGACTGCATTGTAACTTTTTATGTCTAGGTAAATGGGCCATAATCAGATATTTTGGTTTCTTTATAGTCAAATACAAACACAATTGTTCCAAATACATAAACAAAAGCAGTTGCAGTGTTTTTTTTCTATTGGTTGTATTCATTTGACCTATGGTTCTTTGAGAAAAATGACTTTGACCAAGACACTTATAAAATTATAAAATGTCTTACTGTGACATAGCTTGAAACGGGTAATCGTCATATATAGTTTCAAAAATACATTTCCTAACACACGCCCACTTTTCTTGTTTAAGTGAAGTTTTAATGTAGTTCATTCTTTTCTGTTATTACTTAATATGGCACTACACATAGACTACACTCTCTGAAACACAGGGCATGGCTGTTTAAGGATCAAATGGTGTTTATCACTTTTACGTCTTTTCAGCTGAAACTAGAGAAGAGAAAACCTTCCGTAACTGGATGAACTCTCTGGGCGTCTCTCCGTACGTCAACCACCTGTACTGGTAAGAGCAAGACAACATTCAGACTAAGGCTAAGTATAAAATCTACTCATTATTCTCTAGACAATCTAACACTGGGTGGTAGCTTTGTCAGTTCATCTTCTGTAACAACTTTGCATGTATGTGTGTCTTTTCCAGGGACCTATGTAATGGTTTGGTGATTCTGCAGCTGTTAGAGAAGGTTAATGTCGATGTAAACTGGAGGAGAGTCAACCAGCCGCCGTATCCATCTCTGGGAGGCAACATGAAGAGGGTGTGTTAACAGCACTTACAAAAAATCTAAATATGGCATCTTTTGTGGTGGCAATTATGTGATATATTCTTTTTTAAATATTGCAGCTTGAGAACTGTAACTACGCTGTGGACCTGGGCCGAGACGTTGCTCACTTCTCTTTGGTCGGCATCGGAGGACAAAACATTAACGAGGGAAGCCCCATGCACACACTGGCTATGCTCTGGCAGCTCATGAGAAGGTATGTAGAGTTGAAGCTAATAATAATAATAACTACAAAATATTTCATGCCATTACTACTCCCGTTAAATAATTAACTTTTTCCATCAGATACACAGTGCTGGTCTTGTCAGATCTTGGTGATGGAGAGAGGATTGGTGATTTAATCATCCTCAACTGGGTCAACACCACACTAAGCCAGAAACGCAAAGACTCACAGATCAGCAGCTTTAAGGTGAGCATAGGTGTGTCCTAAAGGTGTGAGCTTAGAAAAAATAATTGTAATTTCTCTTGCTTAAATTATACTTTTGCAATGTATTCTAACTCTAGGTTTAAGAAAGAATGTTATAGTAGTCTAGTAGCTTTTTTTTTTTTTTTTTTACTTTTCCTTTATTAAGCAAGGAGACTGTGGGTCTGATTCCCGGGTCGGCTGACTCTCAATCTCTCTGGGTGGAGTCTGCTTGTCCTCCCCGTGTTATTGTGGGTTCTCTCCGGGTTCTCCGGCTTCCTCCCACTGTCCAAAGATATGCATGTGTTAGGTAAATTGGTGACTCTAAACTGACCCTAGTGAATGAATGTGAGAGTGAATGGTTGTCTGTGTATGTCTCTGTGTCATCCCTGCAACAATGGTTGTACCCCGTCTAAGGCCTCAAAGTTACTGGAATAGGTTCCAGTACCCACGACCCCTAACAGGAATAAGCAGAAGATGTATGTATGAATGAAAGAGTTAGTTCACAGGGTTTGATCTCGATCTAGTCTCTGCTTGCCTTGGTCTTGGTCTCGACTCGTCTCGAATCCTGAAAGTCTTGGCCTTGTTTTGGTCTCGGTTCACTCTGGACTCGGACTGGTCTCGATTAGTATGGTCTTGACTACAACATTATGTTATGGAGGACATAGTGTTTTTAGGAAGTAGTATTGTGACAACATGCAATTTACAACTTAACTCTGTTAACCATAAAGAAGACAAGCTACAGGATGTTTATTGTCATTAATAAGTAACTAAAAGGCCAGTATATATTGTGTACAGGGGAAGAGTTTTTGAGCCTTTCAGCTTTTTTCTTAATTAACTTAGCATAAGCCATGTCTTGTAACTGCAATGTTAATTTCATTTATAGAATTAGCACTGGATTAAATAGCTTTAACATTCAACTGAATACCCTGAATACAGTTGGAACTGGAAGCTTCCTATCAGTATTTCAAAGTTTGCTGCTTAGTGTGTAGTAACATCACATTATAGTTTAATATTTCAAATAGCTGTGTTTTATATGTGGTTGTTTTGTTTTTGTTTTTTTGTTTTTTTTTGCAGGACAAAAAGATCAGCACCAGTCTGCCGGTCATTGACTTGATCGACGTCATTGCTCCTGGGACAGTCAAGTGGGACATGGTGAAGAGAAACGATAGAGGAACTTTGCCGAAAGATGATAAACTCAACAATGCCAAGTAAATGCACAGCTAATAACCATAACTTGTCCAACAGTATGTCACATCTGATATTTTTTACTCACGTTTCCTTGATTCCCAGGTACGCAGTGTCGCTGGCTCGTAAGATTGGAGCTCGAGTCTACGCTCTGCCTGATGATTTGGTGGAAGTGAATCCCAAGATGGTCCTGACAATGTTCGCTTGTCTCATGGGCCATGGTATGAAAAAGGTCAACCGCTGAAACCTACATGGATACAACAACTTAGATTATCAACAACCACAACAACAACAACAACTTTCTGTTCCCCTGCTTTGTGTCATGCCACTATCATTATTGTGAATTATTTAACTACTTTGAAATGTGCATCGAAATAATCAAGCTGCAAAGAAAACACAAAATCATATCATTCAAACAACTGCATCTGATTTTATATGGCAGATCCTATTTTTTTCTTATGTATTATAGTTCAATATGAAGTAAAAATAAAAAAATAAAATGGAAAAATACAGACATCACTTTTGGCAGTGCTTATGTAAACTGTTGTGCATATTGCTATTTAATTATTAAAAATCTTAAACCAAGCTGTGTTGAAAATGTGTGTTCTCAGGTATTTTAGTTTTTTATTGATTAAAATAAAATGTATTGTGTAAGCTTTGGTGTGGTGTAGCCTACATTTTCTCTGTTTAAAACTGATGTTTGAAGCCCTAGGTTAGAATTAATTCATATATCAAATAGAGTAGCCTATGCTGGAAGAAAAAGTATTTTTAAGTTATGGGGAAATTGTAATAAACGACTACAGTTAAGTTGCAACTAGGGTGACCACCTCAAAAAGTACAAAACGTTTTGGGAGGGACAGACTTGAGAAATAAATCTTTTGATATACAAATCTCACTTACCAACTTAAGGAGATAGTTGTTTCAGTTTAGGGTCTATAAAACATATGATGTGCTGTTTTCATTCCCAAAACAGGGATGGAACAGAAAAAAAAATAAAAAATCAAAGCTTTCAGTTTGCATTCTTAAAACAATCCAGCACCAGCTCACAGCTCCAAGACCTTTCCTGAAACACAGGGCAGCAACACACCAACCATATACGCAACCTATCAAGATAGGATGCCTATAAATATTTATTCTACATTTTATACAAGGAATACTGACCTTACCATGTTCTTCTTAACTTGAATCTCACTTTTTATAAGATCCACTGACCCCAATAAAAAAGACAGACATTATCTTTATAAGTGGGACAGAAGGATAGATGCCTAAATGTCTATGCAGTACAACCACAAGTGGGACAGGTAATCACCTGAGATGCAACACTTGGGAGAACTGTATGGACTTGGTTCGCTTGCTGTCAGTTTTGACCCTCGTGGCTTACCGTACCAAAACAAAGACGTCATTTTGGAGCGAAAGTTTTGACCGACAGCATGAACAGGACGTGCGGCTGTGTCCTCATGAAAACAACCACAATCCCCTTTCAAATTATGTTTTACACGGGGCAGTAGGATACCGATACCGCATTTTGGTGCAAGATGGAGGGTTTGGAGATGTCAGCGATGATACCGGCTCTTCAGGAGCTAGCGAGGTGAGGAAGGCTAAAGTTGTCTCGGCTAGCTTAACTTCTATGGCACTTAGTTGTGATAGTAATGAAAACTACGATAGTAAAAACTGTTTTTTTACCTTTAAAATCAGCATGTTTTTAGGATAGATAGGTGACTAAATAAATATTGTTGTTTTCAGCGCCAGTGCAGCGGGATACGAGCAGGCTGTGCAGAAACCTCGTCAAATTCTCTGCCAGTTCATTGACAGGATCCTGACCGATGTGGACGTGGGTGAGTCTGTGTCATATTGTAATTTAACTTCAGCCAAGAGCTCTAAAATCCTGTAATGTTTTAAATATGTAGTCAAAAATTGGTTGCTCTGTGCCAACACCTTTTTCATTATGTTTACTTGACACAATAGTAATAAAAAGAAATATTATTTATATCTAGAGCAAAACTATTTATTAGCAATTATGGCCCCAAAATTACCCTTTGGCCTTTGACATTTTTAACTACAAAAGTGTAGTTCTATTTGTAAATAAAAATATTTAGTGAGTGAGTACTTTTTTCATCTGTGGAGTGACCATTTTAGTATTTTTTAATATTGAAAATTTTACTAGTGCTGTAGTCAAGACCTTACAAATTGAGACCAAGACCAGTCCAAGTCCAGAATGAGCCGAGACTTTCAGGGTTTGAGACGAGATGAGATTGAGACCAGGTCAAGACCAAACCCTGTGAACTAACACTAAATAACGGGAAAAATTAAATAAACAGTGGTTCAGACTAATATATAAATTATTATTTGAATGATCCAATGCAACAGACTCAACAAACAAACAGACAGTTTTTTGTCTTGGTACTTCTCATACAGAAAACCAATTACTCCAGAATTATGAAGAATAGAATTTTCTGATAATATTTGGTAAATAACATCTCAGAGACTAAGACAGGGCCGAGTAAAATTGGATTTGAGACCAAGACCGAGTAAAACTGCAGCCATCAAGTTGTGCCATTGAAAGTACAATGTTATATACTGCATTGCTTCTTGTTCTTTTCAGTTGCTCTGGGACTTAGTAAAAAGTCCAGTTCAGAGCCAGCCTGTGTAATGCTGCTACATTTTGTTCAACATATCATCAAATCCTCATCTCTGATGTTTGCCAATCCTTCCTGCCAGCCCACTGACTACCCTGATGCCACACAAAGCTGTACTGGTAAGAGCTGCCTTTCTGTAACTTGCAAATACAGATAGTCATGCAGTATTTAACTTTTTGTCTTGTTGTTATTTCTTTACAGACTTCAGTAAGTGGGTTGTGGTGCGAATGCTACGTGTTGCTGCGTCCCCAGATTGTGAGGTCATCCATGAAAGGATCTGTGGTGTCCTGAGCCTATTACTGCACACTTTAAGAGTGAGGGCACCGTTCATCTATAGCCATCTTACAGGGGAACTCATTTCTTTGCTCCAGGACCTTAGCAACATCCTCTACAACCATATTGTGACTCTCGCAGGACAGGGTCATATTTTGGGTATGCACTCCCGAAGCGAGTGGCCTGTAACTCTTGAACGCCTGAGTATCTCTTCTCTCAGTGCCTCTTCCTACCTCACTCCTTCACCCCTTGTGCTGACCTCTCCGGCTGCTTTGGAGTCGCTCACTGCAGTCACAATTGACGTCATAACAGATGCATTAAGGGGAGTGGTTTCTCCTCGGGACCTAAGTGTAGCCTGGGAATCAGCATGCTCCTTTTTATCCAATGGGACTCTCCGACTTAGGAAGCTGTCAGTGATAATGTTAAGACAGCTGGTGGAGCTGGGAGACTTTCCTGAAATGCAAAGCCACAATTTCTTCATGGCTCTTCTCGATTTGTTGGAAACACACTCGGACCTGCTTACATCAGATGTAGAGATAGATAAGCCTTATGAAGGAGAACTGCTTAACCTGATGCACTGTGTGTTTCAGTCGCCAAGTATCACAAACTTTGAGCCCATTTACCTCTCACAGATGTTTGAGTGTGTCTGTACTCTTGGAGCTACAGACAGCAAGCTAGGGACAGAAGTTCAAGAAACACTTTGCCACCTTTTCAGTTTCTTGTTATCTGATGCACTGGTTTATGAAAATGCTGCATCTTTGAGGAGGCAAAGGGTCACTGAAGTCTGTAGAACATTGGCACAAACTGTTGGGACCAGGAATCAAGCAGAGGTATGTTTGTGTCTTTTGCTTATTTTCTTCTTTGTACAGTACACTGTCTAATGCTGGGTCTAATATGTGATGCCTTTGTTTTGCAGTGTGCAGAGGGGTTTCTTAAAGCTGCGCTAAAAGCCGAGACTGCTGTGGTGATGCAGCAGTCTAAAGATGGAGAGCCCGCTGCTAAGAAATCATGCAAAACTGCAACTAGCTCTGTAAAGGCAGCAAAAAAGTAAGTTAATTAATATTTCTTTTTAACCCCAAGTAAATACAGATATCATCCTTTATTTGACATAAAAAGGCATTTATAATTTGCATAAAATGTAATTATTGGTATTTGTTTTATACATACAGTATATTCTATTAGTGTGCCTATCCATTATATAAACTATTATTCATTATTATTATTTATATCCACAGTTGGTCATGTTGTGTTCATCCTTTTTATATTTTGCACTGCACTAGATGCTGGTCTGATCAGATACCAATCTGCATTTTGTTGTACTTATAAAAAAAAAGTTTCTCATGGCAGCATAATAATTCATTCTGTTTACCTTTATTTGTCTCTCTCAACAGTGAGATAGACATGCGTGTTCACAGTGAGGTTTGGGTTGTAATCAGCGGTCGTCTGGAGGAGCTGCTGAACTTTGTAAACTCAAACTCTCACTTATATGAAAATCCAGAAATACTCTCTGCCATAGAGGGTCTGGCTCTTATCTTCCATCTGGCAGCTCTTTGTTCCTCACCTACAAGGTATATATATATATATATATATATATATATATATATATATATATATATATATATATAAAATCTTTACTGCTACTTTCTTATTAACAGTTGTACAGTATAGTTAGATTAGCTTCTTTCCTTCAGCTGTTTTCACCTTTCTTTGACAGTGCATCTCCCCTCCTTTGGGTGTCCACTGAGACTCTTGGCAGAGCTCTAAATACTTGTAAATCAGTTTTGGATGGAGGGGGCAAACCTGTTGAAAACCAGAGCTACTATCAGTCTGTTCTTCAGTCAACTTTTGGGATCCTGGACTCTGTCATCTTCCTAACAAGTAAGTTAGATTGTTCTCTGTATAAGGCTGTAATCTACTGAATGTTGCATCTCTTTATGTACAGTGAACAGCCATAGTGAGGATGGTCTCCAGAGGCGAGTATGTGCTCTGTTAACTCTTCCTTGGGTCCTTGAGAACAAGTCTGCTTCAGCGTTCAGGACCTCAGCTTTCCCTTCTTGGCTTCCTGGTTTAACCGAAAGACTTAACTTCTGTTATAGTAAGTTATCCACATTTAACAAAATATCCAAACTTTTTTTTTTTCCTGATCAAATGTATAACTTATGTTTGGATATCTTTTTCAGCCTCCAAGGTTCAAACAGACTGCATTTCTTTGCTGGCCCTCCTGCCTCAGGGAATCTGTGAGACATGGCGAGCGTTAGTGTTTACAAAAGCACTGGAAAGTCAAGAAGAGTCGGTGAGAGCATCAGCTGTCAAGGCGTTTCCACTTTTACTCCATCACATGGGAAGCTCTCACTACAGCCTCATCAGTTCTACTCTGCTGTACGTTCATACTGTATTTACACCTAATCAGGCATAGTATTATGACCACCAGCATAATATGTAGCCCCATACAAAACAAACTGTGAGCCTTCGCTCCCCACATGCTTCACCTGCTCCTTTCTTGGACCACTTTTGATAAATACTAAACACTGCAGACCAGAAAGACCTACTTGCTTTTTGCAAGCAGGACAGTCTGGTTCCCCTGTCGGAGCGAAGCATTTCGCTCCGAGTACTTTTGTACTGGCATTATCACAGCCATTTATCTGCAGTGTGTCTTATGAATTCGGAAGAGTTAACCAAGGTAAGCTCTAGCTACCAAGCTAAGAATCCATGTTTGTTTGGGTCAGCGGTGCACTGCTTACGTCCCGCCTTTCGTTTTTCTGATTGGTTACTCCACTTGTGATTGTTCTGCCAAAGAAATGAAATGTTACCGTACTAGACTAACTTCTTTGTCTAGAATAGGAAAAGAGTTTGTCTGGCAGGCCAGGCTAGAAAGATGTTACAAGAGCTGCAGTTTTGGAGATGCTTTGACTCAGTGGTCTAACTATCACAATTTCTCCCTTGTCAAACTTGCCCATTTTTTCTACTTCTAACACATCAACTTTGAGGACAAAATGTTCCCTTGGTGCCTAATATATCACTCCCACTTACAGGTGCCACAATGATGAGATAATCTGTGTTATTCACTTCACCTGTCAGTGGTCATAATGTTATGCTTGATGTCTGCTGTATAGCTGTATCAGTCAGTCAGTTATTTCATCTGTATTTTGTTGTAGTCTCAGGTTGGAGGACAGTTCAGAACAAGTGAAACAGGAACTTGCCAGGGTCATTGGTCATCTAAGCTGTATCCAGTCAGAAGTCTCCGAGTTAAGTGACACAGATATAGAGAATAACTGTCCTTCTACAATCATCTGCCATCGACTTAACCTTGCAACAAAACATAAAAAAAACACACCTGCATTTTTTAAGGCCTCTTTTGTCAGACCCTTCCTGCTTCTCCTCAGACAACAAGCCCCAAGCAGTGTCAAACTAGGTACGGCTAATCTCTCTCCTCCCATCTGTCTTGCTCTGTGGCATAGGTTTAAATTATGGTTGTATTTTTTAACTGTTCCAGCCTTTTTGGAAGCTTTACCACATCTGTGTCAACATGTGAATCTGGCTAGTGGAGACAGTGACTCAAGAGCTGTTGCCTGTGCTCTGATCGGTCTGATCGAAGACTCAGATGCAGCTGTAAGAGCTCATTTTGGGCAATCAGTGTGCTTCCTGCTGATGGAAAATGGCAAGGCCTCTGAGCAGAGCTCTCTAAATGAAGTAAGTTAAATAATTAACACACAATGATTACCTCCACCTGCGTCTAAATGCAAGCTGATCAGCCAGTCACAAGGCAGAAGCCCAATGCTCAGTGCTATAGACTTTCTTCCAACAGAAGTGCTACTCACTGGAAATTTTCTCTTTTAGGGGCCATGCTCTGTAAACCCTAGAGATTGTTGTGTGTGAAAATGTAGGGCTGGGTACCATCAAACTATAGCCTTTGTGGTATCGAAAGAACATGTTCCTTTGCATGTATGAATCAAATAAATAACAGGATAAACCATACAAACTACTACATATTAATGTGTTTTATGATGTAGAAGATGAATTGGCTCACCACAGGTATCAGAAAAAGTATCGCTGGTATTTAAAAAACCTGAACATTACCCTGCCGTATTAAAATCCCAGTCGATGAGCAGTTTCGATAATACTCAAAAGGGTAGATGCCACTTTCAAAGTCAGTTAAACCCACTTTCTTCTCCAACCTGATGCTAGGTTTGAATCAGTTGAGTTACTACCTTGTGACTGGCTTATTAAATGTAGCATTTACAAGGATTAGAACAGGTGTGCCTAATAATGTGGCCAGCGAGTGTATATCTTAGACTTTGTCATTTTTTTTACAGCTCCTGGTTGCCCGTCTTAAGGAAGCTTTCAACAATGCCAAATTAAAACGAGATGATGATCTGCGCAATACACTCATCCTAACCACTGGAGAAATTGGCCGGTACAGTATAAAATGTTTTATGTTTTTATTATTACATTACATTACATTAATACTGAAGCCGATTACCTAATATGGCATGTTACACAAGCAATTGCCGTAGGTTTCCAAACCATTTGCTTTAAGTCATTGTCCTCTCTATCCTTGTGTTTTGTGTATCTATATTGTCATTAAAATACTTATTTGTTTTTCTTTATCAGAGCCTCCCAGGGTAGCTTGGTGTCTTTCTCACTGCTTCGGCTGCTTCATTGTTTACTGTCCAAGTCATCGCCCGTGTCTGTGGCAGCATACACTCAAATTAGAGCCCTGGCTACTGCAAAAGGCCTGAAATTACAAACGCTTTTCAGCCAGTACAAGAACCCTATATGCCAGGTGAGGCCTTAAGAGTTAGACAATTCATATTTTTCTTGTGTAGCCTGTGACTAGAACTATGTTTGATAATTTAATTCTTAAACATGTGCAACTAACCATTTTTATTGTTTTTTTAGTTTTTGGTTGAGTCACTGCACTCACGGCATGCCTCAGCTTTGCGGAGCACACCGGATCAAACCAGCGAATCAGCCAATCAGAGAGAGCTAGCCTTGGACATCCTGGCTCAAATTGCACATGCTTTTGACTTTCCCGACCTCCACCGTTTTCTTACCGTACGTACTGCATATGTGGTCTGTAATGCCTACACTAGAAGCATTTTATTTGTCTTTTTAACCATTTGAGTTTATATTTTTTATTGTAGAGAACACTTCAGGTGCTCCTGCCCTACCTGGCAGCCAAGGCAAGTTCAACAGGCTCCTCCCTCATCCGGACTCTGGCCAATGAGCTGAAGGCAAACAGGAGAGAGATCCTCATCAACAACTTCAAATATATCTTTAGTCATTTGGTCTGCTCATGCACCAAGGAGGAGCTGGAGCGGGCTTTTCATTATCTACAGGTATTTTTTAAATCTTGTTTCCTAAATGAATTATAATTTATATTGATTATTATGTCATGTTGTGCAAATGTTGTAGAGTGAAACAGAAATAGAACTGGGCTCCCTCCTACGACAAGATTTTCAGGGGCTTCACAATGAACTGCTGCTACGGCTGGGAGAGCACTATCAGCAGGTCTAAAAGCACCCCATTATGCACACTGGTAACAAAAAAAACCCATGAAAACGTGCTTATATTTGACATTTTTATACAGGTCTTTAATGGCTTGGCAATCTTGGCTTCATTTGCATCCAATGATGATCCGTACCAGGGTCCTCGGGACATCACAACACCAGAGCGTATGGTGGGTATATCATTATCTCAAATATTTTGCAGTGTATTAAGAGTAGTACCCATTCTCCCTAATGTTTATGTGTTATTAGGCTGACTACTTGCAACCAAAGCTGTTGGGGATTCTGGCCTTCTTCAACATGCAGCTGCTCAGCTCCAGTGCAGGAGAGAAAGATCGCAAAAAGTTGGTAAGTTCTACACCAGGTCATATTGATGAATTGGCTATAATGCTAATTGATTGCAGTTGATATAGTGTGCTAGTTCATTATGTTTGCTACTGTAATTCTGCCTAGTTTATTTTATTTTATTTATTAACCCACTGTATTTTGTATGCAGGCTTTGACCAGTGTGATGGCTCTAATGCGACTGATGGGCTCCAAACACATCAGCTCCGTCAGAGTCAAAATGATGACCACGCTTCGGACAGGACTGCGCTACCGGGAGGACTTCCCTCTGCTCTGCTGCCAGTCAGTAAACAGACAGTATTAGTCATCCAATAATAATCCTTATGGCAACACTAGTTTATTGTGCATATTTCCTCTGTTTGCAGGACCTGGGAGTGTTTTGTGAGGAGTGTGGAGTCTGCACATCTAGGTCCACTCCTGAGTCATGTGATTGTTGCCCTTCTGCCCTTAATTCCTATACAGCCCGAAGAAACTGCTGCTATTATTCGTTTTCTCATACTTGAAAACAGGTAACTCTTTTAAACAAAGTCAACCATATTTTACTTGCCCTTTTCCTGCCCTTAAGTGACTTAAATCATTTGATTTCCCACAGAGAGGAGGTCAAAGACTACTTACATGAGATTTACTTCCTTCCTGACCATCCTGAGCTGAAAGACATCCATACTGTGCTACAGAACTACAAAAAGGTTTGAACAGAGAGTGATGAATGGTGCTGGAGCATGCACTGGCCCTTTATACAGGGCAGCCCCAAGGTCTTAAAAGTATTAGAAATGTATTAAATTTGATGTTCTCCAAATCAAGGCCTTAAAAGTATTAAATCTTATGGGCAGGTAATAAATTTGTTCATCTGAGTCTTAAAAAGTCTTTTCAGCATTGAAGGTAATACTGTATAAAGATTTGTGAAAATATGTAAGCATGTGTTGGCATTTAGTAAATTATCAATATCAAATTAGTACAACCTGAAGCCTGTAAATAAAAAAAATAAAATATATATTTTAGAGTAATAGATAGTTACTAAAAATAGAGAAGTGGATGTGAATTTGTCATTGAATTATTAATTAATTAAAATGTTTTTAAAGGCTTAAAAAGTCCCCTCCTCCACTGTGCCTTTTGTGACCTGTTGTATGTATGGGCTGCATAACGTTGCAAACAACATCATCACAGTACACTTACTGAAGAACCTTTATCTCTGACATTTATATGATTCAGTTTGAAGATTTCTTTAACGCAGCTGTGGAGTACTTTATTTGTGTTATGCTTTTTAACCCTTTCATTACTGTAAAACTCAGACTATTGTTTCTTTTGCTGTCTATCCTGGCATTCAATTTCATTCTAAGTGGCAATAAAGTCTTAAAAGGTCTTATATTTATTAGTCAAAACCTTGTGCTACCCTGTTATAGCCTAAAATCAAATAAGAAACTGTCCTATATGCTTTTACGTGTTTCCACACAGTCCATAATTTTCCAGACAAAGTGAAAATGAACTAAAAGTACAGAACCCTAATAGCCCTCTTGGCTTTCACATGACTTAATATTGTGCAGCTCCGTTGGTCATGTAAACAAACAATTAGATAATTACATTATCTAAAATGACAATGAATTGTAATTTCTTTTTCCCAGCTAACAGCCAGCAGCAGTGACTTAGCTGCAGCGCTGCAGCTCTCTATGAGGGCTGTGCAACATGAAAATGTAGATGTCAGGATCCATGCACTGACCAGCCTCAGGGACATGATGCACAGTAAACAGGTCTGTATTTATATCTCCCCACCCATTTCATAAAATACAGTAATAACAATTAAAAACTCTAATAAAAACTCTGTGTGTTTTGTAGGAGTGGCTGTTGCCTCAGGTATGTGCGAGTGAGGCCGTAGAGCCGGTCATCTCCAGTCTGGTGGCGGTGCTGCTGAAGGGCTGCCAGGACTCCTCCCCAGAGGCCAGGCTCCTCTGTGGGGAGTGTTTGGGCGAGCTGGGGGCTGTGGACCCCGGACGTCTGGACCTGTCCCAAACACACAACAACGGGGACCGCAACACCTTTGTGGTACGTTTCTGAGTCAAAGAAAAGAGTAACACAACTAGCAACGATATATACACACTGCTTAATACGTAACTCCAAAGTAGATTTGTAATTGTAATGTGCATAAACTGAAATAAAGACTTAGTAGTGAACAAGTATCAGAAAAGGACAAATGTATTCATTTTAATTTCAACAACAGAGTGGTGTGGATGATCCTAACTTTGCCTACGACCTGCTAACTGAACTAATACGGACATTTTTGGCTTATGCTGATAACGTGAGAGCTCAGGACTCTGCTGCTTACGCCATTCAGGTACACACTCTGCTTGTATGTCAATCTATGTTTTCAATTGTATTTATCACATGCTTTAATCTCTATATATATGTATTATATGGCACGTGCACACAATAGGAGCTGTTGTCTATCTTTGAGTGTCGCGAGGGAAGGACTGACACCCAAGGTCGACGACTCTGGAGGAGGTTTCCAGAGCAGATGCAAGAAATACTTGAACCTCATCTTAGCAGCAGGTATTACTGTTGTAAATGTACACAAAAAAAAAGGTACAAGTCAACTCTTAATCGCCCCCTATACATTTTTGTGTTTACAGATATAAGAGCAGTCAGAAGGAGGTGAACTGGTCTAAACTCAAAAAGCCTATATACCTGAGCAACAGAGGCAGCAGATTTTCTGATTGGGCAGCCACTTGGGCAGGATATCTCATCAGCAAGGTTTGTTGCCTGCCATTTCCATTGTTTTTACATGTTTTTACAAGAATTACATTTTTATTATGTTTTAGGTGAGACATGAGTTGGCCAGCAAGGTGTTCACCTGCTGTAGTTTTATCGTCAAACATGACTACAAGGTTACAATTTATTTGCTGCCACATATTCTGCTCTATATGCTGCTGGGCTGCACACCTGAGGAGCAACAGGAGGTAGGAACATGTCTATAACTCTCACACAATTTAAAGTAAACAAAAAATAAAATACCAAACCCTTTCTTCTTCAGGTCACAGATGAGATGCTCGCTGTTTTAATGGAGGGTGATGGACGAGGAGAAGGACTAATTCAAGAAAATGCTTCAAGTCTGTCCCAGCTTAGCACTCAGACTGTCTTTAGCATGTTGTCCCATCTCACACAGTGGAGCCGCCACATCCTGTACTCCAAATCTAAACATAATGGTGAGTCTTTTTAAGAAAAACTGACTATATACAAATTTACTCTGAAAATAATATTGCCAATTGAAGCCTTGGCAATATTATAGACTGGGTAAATGGTGCCAAATGTAAAGGTACAGTCGGAGTAACCACTGTGGCACAATGTAAGATAATTAAAATAGGATAATTATGCCTGAATACAAACTACATATAATGTGTTTTTGCAGAGAACGGGGAGTACCAGCGTGTCGTAGCTTTCCTTAAGGCTATTCCTCAGGATGTTCTGGCTAAAGCATCGCTACGATCTAAAGCCTACACTCGGGCTGTCATGCACTTTGAAGCATACATTTTGGAAAACAAGGAAATTGTGCAAGACCACCTCTCATTTTTGCAGGTAAATACTATGCATTTAATTAATAATAATTGAATATATGTAGTTTTAAGTATGTTTTTTTTTTTGTCTTGGGTAGACCCTGTATGCTGCGATGCATGAACCGGATGGAGTGAGAGGAGTGAATGCTTTGAGGAGGGAGGAGCCGTCTTTACGGGAGCAGATACTGGAGCATGAGAGTATTGGTCTGCTCCGAGATGCAACAGCCTGCTACGACCGGGCCATACAACTGGAGTCAGATCAGATTGGTCACTATCATGGAGTGATGACTTCTATGCTTGGCCTTGGACAGCTTTCCACAGTCATCACTCAAGTTAATGGAGTAGTGGCCAATAGGTAAGGTGCACACAGACACTGACTCTTCATATGGTTCCTATTCTTGTCATTTCAGTCATGTACAGTAATATTGATTACCTTTTGCATCAGAAAGGGTATCTGGCATAAAATATATGCCAAATCATTATGCAAATCACTGCACACTAGGAGGCAGATGATTGGCTGTGGCGAACCCAGACAGAAAAAGTCAAAAGGAAAGGGAAAGATTTTTGATTATCTTAAATAATAACAGTTCATTAATTGGTCAAAACAGTATGGACATTCATTTTTCATTAAATTAATAAACATTGGGTGTGACAAGATCTCACATTCGTGTGATCTCGCAAGATCAAAATGTCAGAAGATTCTCATGAAGATAAAGATTGGTCTCATGATGTCAGGATCAGGCTCTGTTTGCACTTTTTACAGAGAACTTAGTCAGTTGAGTTTGTGGCAAAACATATGGCAGTATATAAGTTTTGCTGCTGCAAATAATCAAAATATTAGGAGTAAATACCATTCATTAGATTTTAAAAATGCACCTAAATAGTTTTGCATTTTATGATTTTCAGGTGAATAAATTACATTTTTATTTGTCTAAAATACATATTTCAATAGTGTAAAAATCTTGTCTCGTTCTTGTCACACCTCTAATAAACATTTCTACATTCAGACCCCAGTGGAAGTCAGAGCTTAACACTTACAGAGTGGAGGCTGCCTGGAAGCTTGGAAAGTGGGATCTGCTCGAAGACTATCTAGAGTCAGGTCTGTTGTACCATTATTATAGTATATTATAATTGATGTATAATTGTAATCAGTTGTTCTCGTACTCCACTAATCTTTGTTTTTAGACTCACCATCCAGCACATGGGGAGTGCGTCTGGGACAGTTGTTGCTAGCAGCTAACAAACAGGACAGTGAGACATTTTATGAGAAACTGAAGCTGGTGAGAAAGGAGCAAGTTGTCCCTCTGTCGGCAGCAAGTTACGAGTGTGGGACGTACCAGAGAGGATACGAGTACATCATAAGGTAGGTTGAAATTGTTTGTGCTGTATGAAAATATCTTTACCAATACGAGAAAGGGCCGGTCTCTTGACCAAAAGTCTATTGCCTCCAAGTGCTTGTCTAAGACTTTTGAACAGTATTGTATCTTGTTTCTTATTATTTAGGCTTCATATGCTCAGGGAGTTGGAGCACGCTTATACTGAGCTACAGAAACAGAAGCTGCAGTCTACACCTAAACTCAGCCAGCTGCCTCTCCATTGGTCCGAGAGACTTGAAATGACCCAGAACTCATTTAGGGCCAAAGAACCGATCCTCGCTCTCCGTCGGGCCCTGCTTAGTCTGGGATCAGAGTAAGTAATAATTATGAAAACACTGTTATCTCTTCCTTTAAACTGATTATGTAAATATAAAACGATAATTCATAAACCTCTGTGTTGGGGTTTACAGACCTGCGTGCAAGGAGCTGATTGGGGAGTGTTGGCTGCAAAGTGCTCGTGTTGCCAGGAAGGCAGGGCACCACCAGACGGCTTTTAATGCTCTACTAAATGCCGATAACACACATCTTGCAGAGCTGGTCACTGAGAAGGCTAAATGGCTTTGGTCCAAGGTACACAAGAACTGTTATTTCAGTTTATACAAGGTGTCCAAGTCTCTTTACAATTTAATAAAAAAATTACAAAAGCAATGAACAGACAAATATGTGGAAATTATTACAAAATGAGGAGTAGATATTGAAGTTTTTTGGCCTCATTTAGTACACCTCTATATGGGCACCATTAGTTGCACAAAGGCCATCAAAACGGTACACGTTTTCTTGCTATGTTTGCTGAAGCAGAGCCTCATCAATGGTGATCCCACAGCACACATTCACCGTTGGACTCTCTTGGTGAAGATCCCGAGTCACGTGGGGCTGTTCTGATCCCAGATTCCTACATTATGTTTGTTCAGTTTCCCTGAAATATGAAAGGTTGTCTCATCACTAAAACAAAGTCAGGTGAAGAATGTTTCATCATCAGAAATTTGTTCCAGTTAACTGCAAACTCTTTTCGTCTTGGTTCATCATTTGGCTCGAGTGCAGGCTGTAAGAGTTTCACTTTGTAAGTGTACAATTGCAAGTTCTTGTGTAGGACTTTGTGCACTGTTGAACGTGGAGCTGTAACTGTCTGGCAGCAGTATGTATATGATTAAAAACTTTGATAACCACTGAGTACATAGAACAAATCTGATTTAGATATCTCATCAATTGCCTTTGTAATATATATTTTTAAATTGTATAGAGACTTTATGGACACCTTGTATAATAATCTACTGTGATAAGGCATAACATTATGACCACCTGCCTATTAGTGCTGGTCTTTGCTTGCCCGTTTTCTCTGCTTTTAACATGTCAACTATGAGGACAAAATGTTCACTTGCTGCCTAATATATCCCATTCACTAACAGCTGCCATGATGAAGAGATAATCTGTGTTATTCACTTTACCTGTCTGTGGTCATAATGTTATGCCTGATCAATGTATCATTTACATATATTTTTGCCTGTTTCTCTAGTTTATAAGCTATGTTTTTCCTGTTTTCAGGGCGATGTGCACCAGGCGTTAATCGTCCTACAAAAAGGTGTAGAGCAGTGTTTTCCAGACGATCAAATCTTGACAGACCCACGCAGCTTACAGACCAAAGGGAAGGCCATGCTGCTGGTGGGACGCTTTATGGAGGAGACGGCCAACTTTGAATCAAATGCCATTATGAAGGTCTACAAGGTACAGACTGTGGTATTCAATAGCGTAATCTAACGGCCCCATCAATGGTTTACCTAACTGTTTGTGACTTTTAGGATGTAACCAATCTTCTTCCTGAATGGGAGGATGGCAACTTTTACCTTGCCAAGTACTATGACAAAGTGATGCCAATGGTGACTGATAACAAGATGGAGAAACAGGGCAACCTCATACGATACATTGTTTTATACTTCGGAAAGTAAGAAGAAGGTTTTTGTTTTATTATTATTATTTTTCAACCTTTTATATGTCTCATGGGAAGCAAAAAAATCATATTGCTTTTTTCAGAGCACTGCAGTATGGAAACCAGTACATTTATCAAGCAATGCCTCGAATGTTGTCCCTCTGGCTGGATTTTGGAGCCAAAGTTTGTGAACTTGAAAAAGGTAGGTATCCACAGCATAACTTCTTATGGAGATACATAAAGCATTTGTTTAACTTACCATTGTTATAATACAGCTGGACGAGCGGACAGGCAGATGCGACAGGAGCTGGCTAAAATTAACACAGTGATGAGCGAGCATTGCGACAACTTGGCACCGTACCAGTTCCTCTCCGCCTTCTCCCAGCTCATCTCCAGAGTCTGCCACTCCAGCGATGAAGTTTTCACAGTCCTCATGACAATTGTGGCTAAAGTCTTCCTGGCATACCCCCAACAGGCCATGTGGTTAATGACTGCTGTGTGCAAGGTGGGTTTTTACGTAATAAGCTATAAATTGCCAGCCTGGCCAGCCAGACTAACTCTTTTCCTACTTTATACAAAGAAGTTAGTCTGGTACCTCATGGTTTGAAATTAATTTGTATGGGCCGAACAATCACAGATGGAGTAAAGAATCAGAGAAACAAAGGGCAACACTGACCTGTAACCCAAACAAACATGGCGAACTGTTGCAGGTTTTGCCATAAAACACCAAAATATGCCACATTATGAGCAACTCTGTACTTATTTCTTAAGGGGGCAGCAGCAGACGCCAGTTATAAAAAGAGTTGCGGTAAAAGTGGATTTGTTTGAATGTGGTTGTTACATCGGACATCAACAGGACTTTACTGTTGTTAAAATGGTAACAAGACAAAGAAAAAATTTCACAGAGGACTGAACAACACAGACTTCAGCAGAATCAACAGGTGACAAAGGAAAGCACTATATGCTGTAAATGTAATCGGATGAGAGAAGTTCGCTCTGTATAGGAGATTATCTTCATTTTAAGACACACTACAGATGAATGACTGTGATAGGTCTAATCCAAATCCAGAAAGAAAGTTGGAGGGGCTGGCTGGCCAGGCTAATGAATTGCATAACTTTTCATTTAAATTTCAATATCATACCTGACCTGTTCTATATTGTGTTTTTCTAGTCTTCCTACCCCATGCGTATGAATCGTTGTAATCAGATCCTTAAAAAAGCTATCAGTCTTAAACAGTCCCTGGAGAAATTTGTTGGAGACGCCAATAGACTGACGGACAAACTGTTGGAGCTTTGCAATAAGCCGGTAAGTGCTGATAAATTTTAAAATAATGTTACTTGGGTACGTAAGCAAGCTACAAGTACAACAGTTATTACTAATACTGTAAAGCAATGTTTAGCACCACTGGAGGATATCAAGGCCACATTTGGGACCTTCTTACTATAAGCCAAAATTGCTTGACGCATTACTATCTTCTTGTGAAAGTGGATTAAGTAATTACCTTTATCAATAATATGTATGTAAATTTGTGTTTTTTAAGGTGGATGGTAACAGCACCACCCTCAGTATAAGCGTTCACTTCAAGCAGCTGAAACGTCTGGTGGAGGAGCCAACCTTTAGCCAGATCCTCATCCCACTGCAGTCTGTCCTCATTCCTACACTGCCCTCTACTGGTGGGGCAAACCCAAATCATGCCCCCTTCCCTGGACACTGGGCTTACCTGGACGGCTTTGAAGACTCGGTTGGGACAGATACTTGCATAGAAAATTCAAACAGATCAACATTATAGTTTGAAATCTCATATAAACACCCTTTGTGTTTTCAGGTGGAGATCTTGGCCTCTTTACAGAAGCCTAAGAAAATAAGTTTGAGGGGCTCAGATGGAAGGAGCTATACAATGATGTGTAAACCCAAGGATGATCTGAGAAAAGACTGCAGACTTATGGAGTTTAACTGTCTCATCAACAAGGTACGTAATCTTTCCCTAAATAAAATTGCTCTGTTGCTATTATTGTTTTGGATTTGGATTTAAACACACTATAAGATATATTATACGAGCACTATATAGTGTATGTAATCCAATAATATTTAATGAAATAGCTTATTATGTGCTATGTGCATTTAGTGTTTGCGTAAAGATGCTGAGTCAAGACGGAGAGAGCTACACATTCGAACTTATGCTGTGATTCCCCTCAATGAAGAGTGTGGCATCATCGAATGGGTAAACAACACCGCTGGACTACGGCATATCCTCACCAAACTGTACAAGGAGAGAGGTATGCTACACACATCAAACAAAAATCTACAGGGTCTCCTTAAAATGTGTGTAATAAAACCACTTTGTATTCTGTGGCTGTTTTCTAGGCATCTACCTGTCGGGGAAAGAGCTCAGGAAGCTTATTCTGCCCAAGACGGCTCCCTTTGAAGAGAAACTCAGAATACACAAAGAGGTGCTGTGTGCAAGGCATCCACCAGTGTTTCATGAGTGGTTTCTACGCACCTTCCCAGACCCAACATCATGGTACATATTTTAAATGTAAAATATTAGGACTTATGTGATTAATTGTACATTTTAAACTGTATAAATCAAAAATAGTGTTGGAAAGTTAAGACATACTTTGACAATTTTGCTTCTTCAGGTACAGTAGTCGCTCTGCATACTGTCGCTCCACTGCTGTGATGTCTATGGTGGGTTACATCTTGGGTTTGGGAGACCGTCACGGTGAAAACATCCTTTTTGACTCATTTACTGGAGAATGTGTTCATGTGGACTTCAACTGCCTGTTTAACAAGGTTTATAAACTATTCATTTTGAATATCATTTTTTATTTTCTATCTTTTTTATGGTTTTCCTTGTATATCCACTAGGGGGAGACATTTGATGTGCCAGAGGTGGTTCCTTTCCGCTTGACCCAAAACATGGTTCACGCGATGGGACCCATGGGCATCGAGGGGCTCTTCAGACAGGCCTGTGAAGTTACACTGAGGCTAATGAGGGACCAGAGGGAGCCACTTATGAGGTACACACAAAAAAGAAAATAACTAAAGGATTAAGATTAAATAGCTTTATTGTCCCCAAAGGGAAAAAAAAGTGAACTCAGTGCTGCAGTTAACAAACACCACAGAAACATTTCAAACAAACCACACAAACAGGAGATGTCTACTCTGAGTGCTTTGTCCACACACACAAGGAAATGTAGCATATTGACATAGCAGTATTAAACAGCTTTGGTACAACTTAGGTACAGCACCCAGACATAAGAATTTAAGTGGCTAAATGTTATTGCTCTTCATCAAATAGTAATGCAACAATAAAATGGCATTGAATAAAAATAAGGAATATTTAAGAGATTACTGCCTGCGAATTTGTCAACATACATTTTTTCTTGAATAGGATGAGCAGAAAGGAAAAAGTACTATATCTTGCCTTTTTAAATGCCAGTATTTACAAATATGTTTTTAAATGCAAGTAACTATTCATTGTGTATGTAAGTGTGCTGAAGACATTCCTTCATGACCCGTTGGTTGAATGGAGCAAACAAGCAAAAGGACTTTCCAAAACACAGGCCAATGAGACAGGCGAGATAGTGAATGAAAAGGTAAACATATTTTTCTTAGACCTCTTCTTCTGTAGAAAATGCAGTATACTTATGGCTGTGTTGTCTCCCGTTAACCGTCAGGCCAAAACCCACGTTTGTGACATTGAGCAGCGTCTGCAGGGAGTGATAAAGAGCAGGAATAAAGTGCTGGGTTTGCCGCTGTCCATCGAAGGCCATGTCCACTACCTCATACAGGAAGCCACAGATGATAAACTGCTGTGTCAGATGTACCTGGGCTGGGGACCTTATCTGTGACCGCACATTTGGTGAGAAGACAGGTGGATCCAAATGGCATCCTGTAAATGAATGCTAACTGAAAACACCACACCTAGAGATGGAAAATTATGTTAAAAATTGAAGAAAACAATTGCACTAATGCCTGTTTGGCAGAAAGGTTATTTGTAATCTGTTTTTATTTTATTATTTTTTTTTTTTCTGTTATATCTTTTCCTGTTTTCTGGAACCACATGTCTGGCATAGCCTTATGTTCACTTGCAATAAAAAAAAAAAGTTTCACAATTTTTATCTATTTTTTCTTAAGTGTATCTATTATTAGTACAACTTAGATTCAGCAGCAGTAGCAGCCGTCATGCTGTCAGATGGTTGCTTTAATCCTCCCTGTGTCTCTTCCTTCGCTTAAGAGCAGTGGGCCAATCCACTCACCTCATAAACACTGACACAGATTAGAGCCAAGTATCAGCCTGGGGAAGCAGCTCTAGACGCCATAGGCAGGATACCATGTAATATATCTTCAAAATAACTATGTAAAGCTAAGTTTTTATTATGCAGACATGAGTGTAGATACGCAGCAAATCACTGTCTTTATCATCATTACCCTCCTGCTTTTCATCAATGCTTGGTTGCTGCTACCACTTGCCTTTGGATAGGAGGTAGGCTGCCTTTTCAAATGTATTTAGCATGATGATTATTGCAATAGTGGCATGACATCAATGACTTTCTATTTTCTGTAATTAGCTTTATTTAAATGCTTTGAATTTGAAAGAAATGATCAATGACTCAGGGCTGTAATATCAAGTGTTAGTGTTAATTCAATACAGTTGACGAGACATCTTTGAAAATTAACATATGCGTCAATTGCTGTAAGTCAAATTCCAGTCTTTTAGCATAACATTGAACGACTACTAGCTTATCCTTGCAGCTAAAGTTTTGTAGCATATCGTTCGAATACACAACAATGTTTTATCATTGTAAAACCGCTGCGTGACCTTAACCAAAAGCTAAATATCAGCCAGAGAGAAGAAGCGCTAATGTTAGCAGGGCTAGAGTATAACAAACGAAAACAAAAACAAAAACAGCAGGTGCATTATCCACCAGCGCCGCTTTTGTCGCTAAAATCCACGGACAGTAAACAGACTTGACTGGTCCTCGAGGACGGAAGGAACAGGCACACGGGCCGTAACCTAGCAACGACCCTATAGAACGGTTAAGCTATGGCGATGCTAGCAGCTAGTTGACGTTAGCTTTAGGTTAAAACGAAAAACGGGAGGAGGGGAAAAGGGACAGTCCGCTGAGGAGAGGAGCACCACGGCCGCGGACAGAGCTCCTGACCTTGGGGACGCTGCCTGTCATGGACCTGACCCGGCTGGCTGTGGACGCTGGGCAGTTCATCAACCGAGCCGTCCAGGTAAACACTCAATAAATCAGAGCAAGCGATTCATTAACATTAGCCATAAATTATTAACGGAGGCGTTAATGGCAACCTGTCAGATAATAATATGATTTACAACTGGTGTTTGTTGTTATTGCTGCCATATTGTCATGTTACAGCAGTAAATCATTTATTACTACAACTAATAATGTTATGCTTGAACAGGGTAGCCCCAAAGTCTTAAAAGTATTAAAAAGGTATTACATTTGTTGTGGTCAAAATCAGTCTTATCGGCAGGTATTCAGTTCTGTTTATTGTGGTCTTAAATTTAAAAAAGGTCTTTTCAGTGTTGTTGGTAATGTGTAGATCAGTGAATATCGCTCGCAAACTTTATCAAATTAATCACACAAATCATATGATTTATGTTCAGCCCCAACTAGAAGCTTGTATTTGTAATATTTTAAAGTAATACATAATAACTTATATAGGCAAGTGCAGTGTCTTATTTGCAAGTTGGAATTGGGCATTAAATTCTATAATAAATGGTTTAAAAATGTTTTACTTTACCCATTCAAATGCGCCTTTAATATGTACATTTCCAAAAGCTTTCGCTAGAGGTCTACTGTTTATGGGCTGCAGGATATTGCAAACACATCATCACAGTACACCTACTGAATAATCTTTATCAGTGAAATGTATGATTCAATTTTAAGTTTTTTTTAATGCAGAACTGGCATTTCATCTGCTTTAAAATAAACCCCTTTAGTGTCAGAGTAGCATTAAATTTCATTCTAAGTGTCATTAAAAAGTCTTAAAAAGGGCTTAAATTCCACAAGACAAAACCTGGAGCTACCCTGTTGAATCTGGAGTAGCCAGAACCTAAAAGCATCTATGCCTGGGATGCACAATTTTGACATTCCCATAGGTCTTACCATGTGAATGTTTGTAAACAAAACTGACAATGTGCTCATTCCTATTTCAGTTTGTGTGTTAAAATCAACTCAAATTCAAGTTTAGTATGGCTTTTGAAAACACACTAAGAGGTTGTTGCTTTTATTTTCTTCTCCTGTGACATGAAGGGTTACTTATTGATAACCATAAAGGCTGCCTCCCATGTAAATAAAAAAAATTGTGATTGGTTTACTTTACATTCTTCCATCAAGTAACATGCATTTCTCTGTGCATAAAGATTCAGTTTGCTTAAATAATACTTCACCCACTTTGCATCCTACTTTTGCTATAAAAATCATGCAGGGCTGGACATTAACTTTTTTGTTATTGGCCATTTTGGCTAGTGTTCTGTAAAGGTTACTAGCCATTTAGGTTTTTTGTTAAAATGCTGATACACGTGTAAGACAATAGTCTGTTGTTTTTACGATTCTTTTGAAAATTACCACTGCAAAGGTAATTTTTAAAACAGTAATTTATCATCATAAAAAGAAAAAGTTTATTTAGACTCTGAATCTGTATATTTTTGCTTTTGCTCTTATTTTATTATTATTATTATTTATTTATTTATTTATATTTTACATGTTTTCAATTATTACCCTCTAATGAGCTTAATTTTGTCTCTCTGCTGATACTGTAGGTTTTAAATTATGGGGATTTAACAGAAAGTCAGGGCTAAAATAGTTCAAATAAATAAAATTAAATAATCCAACCAGACAAAGTGGCTAGTGAGAGTGAATATGTCACCAGCCAAAATGGAAATCTACTCGCATTTGGCCGGTTCGCTAGTGTACATGTCAAGCCCCGGATATAAGGTTTAGATATAGGTGTAAAAACCTCTGTGTCAAACAATGCATGTCATAAGCTACATGTAATTATGTATTCTCCTTCAGTACACGGGGGAAACCTTGGGCGCAGCAGAGAGGACTGAGTTGGAGCCAGATTTAGAGCAACTTCTGGCCAAGGCAGACGCCACCAAGACTCATACTGATCAAATAATCACCCAGACAGAGGCTCTGCTGCAGCCCAACCCTGGTGAGCTATCTACATTTTACATTTATCACTCTAAATTATCATGTATAAAATTAAAACATATTCTACAATATACAATATTTAATAAGTCCACCTTGATAAATACGCATAAACTTAACATATGCTTTTTCATAGGATGCATAAATTCACTCTGTGTTATAATGAGTGTTACCAAGACTAAATAATGACTTGAACTGTGGCACCTAATAGCTTAGCTGCGTTTCCCTCCTTCAATAAATGCATCTCTTGTGTGGTCCTCTCTGCTTTTGACATTAATTGGCCTGTAAAGATGAATAAGGCAGGTCATTTTTTTTTTGCCTGTTTTAATCCAGTTACCTCATTCAATTGAGTTATACATAGACGTGGTCTGCTATTTATCAAATAAGGAAACCCATGTAGCTGCCAGATATAATACGCTTTTTCGCTGTGATGCAGTCAGCTTCAGGATGAGTTTGCACTTCTTTCACAAGCAAGGGCAACTGGCTAAAATTTTAAACATGCAAGAGGTTAACTACCTTTAAGTGCTGTATTAATGACGTACTTCTCATTTGACACTTTCTTGTTTTACCTTCATGACGCTATGATCATATGTATGTTATGTCTAGCTGCACGTATAGAAGACCGGCTGTATGAGCATCTTGAATGGCGTGCCCCACCTCGACCCCGCAGTCTGGAAGTTCTGGGAGACCTCATGACAAACGCAGGGCTAGAACTGGGCTCCAACTCGCCCTATGGTGAGTTCATAGATATGTTCCTCCCACCGTCCAAAGAGATAACGCACAGGTGAATTTGTGACTCTAAATTGCCAACAGTGTATGTCTGTGTATGTATTAGTGTTGGCCGTGAGACTAAATGGCCATTGTTGGGAATTAGTAGAAGAAATTAATGAATGAATAGCTGTAGTAGTATTTAAATGTTTGTTATTTTTCCTACAGGTTCTGCTTTGGTTAAATTTGGAGAGACTCAAAAGCAGATGGGTGAAGCCGAAAGAAAGTTTGCACAAAGTACCAACATCCATTTTTTAACTCCTCTTCGAAGTTTCACTGAGGGTGAATACAAAGTTATACAGGTAACTCATGTCTTTGTAGTTTACCAGTCTTAATACAGTCATAGAATTCAGAACTCAGATGTCACTAGAAAATGAATGACATGCCTCTGTGATCTTTTTCGTGAAGACAAAAATTAGTATGCAACCTCAGAGGGGTGCCCAATCTTTTACATATGACTGTACTTGTCAGATCAGTCTAATTTTTTTCTAATTTGATTTAACAGGATGAACGCAGGACATTAATAAATAAGCGTCTGGATTTGGACATTGCAAAGACCAGGCTGAGGAAAGCCCATGAGGCCGACAGGGAGGCCAGAGTAAGTAAAGATATACAGCATATATAGCCTAGTATTAAATGTTGACCTCCATTACACATAATCTTTAAGTGATATGTTTATCATAACAAGACTTAGGCCCATATGAATGTAAACTCTACAAAGATCTGTATCGTATATCGTTATATTCACTGACTCAGCCTTTTTCTTTTTGGCCAGAATCTAAATGCGAACCCTATGGAAGAAGACTACTTGGCTCATGTTTCCTACATGTTCAGCTTCTTACGTGTTAAATGGCTGAAGGTCAGAGGTTCATTTATGATGTTTAAACATTACTGAACACAATGTGACTTTATTTTTTTATGCATAATTGTCTCCTCTCTGTCTCTCATTTAGATTTGGGCTCAGGAAATCTCCCAAGTAAGTGCATATTTACACAAAGCCTTTCACACAATCTCCAAAGCTATAGGATTTTTTCTTGTGTCAGCGGTTATAAAACATGCAGGAGATTCAATCTGTTGAGCAAGACAATAAACACAAAACTGTAGCTTATTGAGAAAAAAATATGAGGGACATTGTTTATGCTAATGAAAAGTTGGAAACTCTGCTGGTAATGTTACAACAGATTTGATAATAAATTGTGTGTGTGCGTGCGTGCGTGCGTGCGTGCGTGTGTGTGTGCGTGCGTGTGTGGTGTGTGTGTTGTGTGTGTGTGTGTGTGTAGGCAGAGATGGAGCTGAGGATCTGCCAGAGTCTGTTCGATCGGCAATCAGAGATAACAAAGCGGCTTCTGGAGGGACTTAGTGACACACATGTGAGTATTATACAACAACACAATATAGATATTATCATCTATTTTTTGTTTTTGTCTTTCCAATTATTGCAGTCCAACATACTATTGTTTTGAAAGCTCTTTACACACATCAGGCATAACATTATGACCACTGACAGATGAATAACAGAGATTATCCCTTCATCATGACCTGTAAGTGTGTGGGATATATCAGGCAGAAAGTGAGCATTTTGTCCTCAAAGTTGATGTGTGAGAAGCAGGAAAAATGGGAAAGTGTAAGGATTTGGACAGGTTTGACAAGGGCCAAACTGTGATGGCTAGACAACTCTTGTGGGGTGTTCCTGGTCTGCAGTGGTCAGTATCTATGAGAAGTGGTCTTGGAAAAGAACAGTGGTGAAATGGTGATGCAAATGGAGAATGAAGGCTTAGGTCCCTGTGGTCGGATCCAACAGACGAGCTTCTGTGGGTCAGACTGCTGAAGAAGTTAGTGCTGGTTCTGATAGAAAAAGGTGTCAAAATACACAGTGCATCGCAGTTTGTTGTATATAGGCCTGCATAATAGAAAGGTGGTCATTATACATCACATTGTAGCCATCAATGATCGTCAGATCATGACAGTGCTATGTCTGCTTGATGTATGTTTTATGTATTTTGTATGGCACATTGTATTTAATGAATATGTTGTTTTCAGATGAACCACATGCAAAGTCTAAATGAATTTGTGGAGACTCAAACTTGTTACTTTGATGAGTGTAACCAACTTGCTCAGGAGCTTCAGAAACAGTTGGAAAGGTATGTGCACTGTAATTGTAATGACTACCATATGTTACAAACCATATTAACTTCTAATGGAGCCATAAGATAAAGTTTAATTGCATTGTATGTCTAGCAAATGTATTTGTTTAGCTAGACATAATGTAACATGAAAAATGTTGTGGTTGACAAATTAAAGCTACAAGCCTCTACAAGCACAGCAGTTTATTTACCAAAGCAATCAAGACAGAGAAATTTAAACACATTTTCTCCTCATCACAGTATTCCCGCTGTACTGTGCTCCAATAACTGGCAATCGGCAATTACCAACGGAGTCAGTCAGATATCAACAGACACTCATGTTTTGGATGAGCCCAGCAGGTCTAACCGGGACAACCCTGTGGTCCTGCATCAAATCCCAGACTTCGACCAAGATTCATGGACTGTAAAATCTGAAACTGACAAGATGCCATGTAATGGGGCAGAGCAATCAAATATGAACAATAGCAATAACAACGCCTTTTCAACAGGAGACCAGGCTGCTGCCCACTGTTCAGTAGCCGACAGCCAATCTCCTGCCACACAAGCTGCTAACCACAACTGCAGCGCATCAAATTTGGAGCCAAAAAGACATTACTCGCCTCTACAAAGGACAGACACTACAACAATAAGCGACAATGCTAGCGACGACTCTGATTTGACAGAAACGGTAGCCAATGGTGAAGAAGATGGCATTGCATCTTCACAACTCAACAAACATATAGTTGAGACTGTGACTTCAAATGGTACTGAAGCTGATTCTGAAATAAACAACGGAGCAGAGGTCAAGCTACCTCCAACTGCGGAAGAAGACATCAAGGAGTCCTAATTAGTCTGTCAGATATAGAGACTATTAAGTGGGATCCAATGCCATACAGAAATCATGTCATATTTGTTAACTAAGATCAGCAGGGACTTGTTAGCTTGTTAGCATCACAGAGCAGAAAGTACAAGCTGTAGCAAAGAGGTCAGCATTTGCAGCCATTACTGTGCAGTTTAATTAGTCCCACAGGGAGTCCTAATGTGAAGTGAAAGTGTGAAATAGTGCCACAGTATTTCTGATCTTTTAGCCATATTTATATTTTATTCATGTTGTTTAAAATGTGCTCTGCCTCAGGCTGTGTTTAAAATGTAGCAGTGAATTAATTATAAGAGAAAATCAATTAATTGTGCCATTTATACTTGTGGCTGTGTAAACATATCTACAGATTCAAAATGATGTGAGTAGCAACTTGTCTGTGAAAGCTATCTATCATGGTATTACTCTATAGAGGTTAAGTAATCAGGACCTAGTTTGACCACTTAACATTATGTCCATCAGTAACTAGGAATAGGCCAATATTTTGTAAAAGGGGCATTATTGGGTACTGATAATGTAAAACAGGCTTTGTGTTATATATGGCTGCTAATGGGGCCAGTGTATAACCGTTATACAGCAGCTTAACTACATGCATTTATTTGACAGAACTTAATATTTATATCTTCTTCCTGCTGTTTTGTTGGGATGTCACCACAGAGTATGTGGTATCTGCCTCTATCTAACCACGTCCTCTGCATCCTCTTCTCTCACACAAACTAACTTCATGTCCTCTTTCACTGAATCCCTAAATCTCCTCTCTTTGGACTTCTTCAAGGCCTCCTGTCTGGCAGCTCTAACCTCAGCATCTTTCTGTTCACTATCAATCCTCTGTGCATGTCCAAACTATCTCAGTTTTGCCTAGGGCTGCTCAATTATGGAATAAATAATAATCTCAATTACTTTAGTCATAATTGAAATCATGATTATTCAACGGTTATTCATACAAAACAATGTAAAATATATTCACAAATAATAAAATGCAAAATGTAAAATAAACCAAGTTTGTTATAATCTCATAAACTGTTTGGGCGACGTCTTCCTCTTCAAACCAAAAATGTTCCCAAACAACAGAATTTGTCTTGCCTTTTTTACTAACCAAGCGTTTCTCCCGTTCTCTTTCGGACATGTTTTCGCTAACAACTCTTCACGTGGCTTATAGCTATCAGAGTGCAAGTTTTGAAAGGGGAGGACAGAGCGAGCATGCGCATTCAAAACACTTCAAAGTTACTGTAATTAACTGTTTTTTTCTCAATTATATAATTTTTTATAATACTTGGGTGTAATAATTCAAACTGTAATTTGATTAATTGCACAGTCCTAGTCTGGCCTCTCTGACTTTATCTTCAAAACATCAAACATGAGCTGTCCCTTTGCCAGTTTCAGCACAATATATTATTTCCATTTGAACCAGAAATTTGTTAGGTGTTTCATTAATTTATCACTGGCCCCACTGAAGGCATCCAAAGTCCTGCTTCTCTCAACTGGAAGTCTGTATAGGAATAAATTAGATTCCCAATTGCACGACTTTTACAAACTACTGAACAACATACTTTTAAATGTTGTATGTTTGTCTGCCCTTAAAGCAAACACATGTTTACAGTTTTACATGATGCTGTAACACCTTTTTAGAGGAGGCGTAGGTGAAGACGCCCCCTCCTGTTGCTCCGCTCTGAGGTCATTCTGTCCCTATGTCAAACACAGTGCCACCTGTGTGTAGGCCGAGGCGAAGGACAAGGTGACAGCTAACGGTGCAATAACATGTACAGGAAACATCTATGTAAGTAGCCTGGGTGGGGCTCTCAACACATCAAAATTTCCCTTTTACCTCTTTCTACCCCCCTCAAGCCTTCCTCTGGTGAAATGGGTAGAAGTTTCCGTGTCCAGATGTTGTTAATTTTGTGATTGAGGGCAGCCATAATGCTTCTTTACTGATGTCGTCACCCAATAGCTCTTGTGCGCTTGTCTCAGTTTGTGTGCGTTGACAGTCTTCACATGTTGTGCACACATGTCTCAGTTACAAGTCGAAGCTGATGCCAGTGTGATGTTGTGTTTCACATTTGGACATATGGAAATAAATATGCTAAGACTGATGTT
Organism: Bostrychus sinensis; assembly: GCA_020698575.1. Lineage (NCBI taxonomy): Eukaryota > Metazoa > Chordata > Actinopteri > Gobiiformes > Eleotridae > Bostrychus > Bostrychus sinensis. The sequence continues at coordinate 10,571,849 of CM036258.1, forward strand.
ATTACAAAACTGCCTCTGTTCCTTTGAGCTCATTCATGCGGTCTTCATTCAAATGTATGACTCAAAATACTATCAAATACTAGACAGGTGTATGTATATATATTACTACTAAAAGCAAAGCATTAGTTACATAGGAAATTATCTTGCTTAAAAAATCAAGCAGCATTCCCATTGGCCATGTGATGTATTTTCATATACATACATTACATACATACACTTGCTGCTCTCTTCCCCTTTACATTATAATTATTTTACAGCATGAGAAGAATCGCAACAGAATGTTGTCTGTAGGTGAAGTTTTAGCAGTTTGCAAATACTTTGTATATGCAAAGGAATTAACATTATGTACCTGTATATCAAATATGTAAACAACAACGACAGGAGTTGAAATGCCGTAATTTAAAAAGACTACTATCTCCAGAATACACTTTTTTTTTACACTTTAAAGGTCCCATATTATGCTTTTTGCAGGCTTGTTGAAATAGTTTTAGACACCTTTGCATTAGTATTTCACGTTTTATAACTTAAAATAATGTATATGTATGGAGAATGTCTTCTTTTGGGGATCTGTTTGCCTTTGCAGAGAATGCCTGGATTAGGAGTCTGTCTGGAATGGATAGAGCATAAAATGGCTGTTTAGCACAGCCATTAGCAACATCAAAAAATGAGCTGACTGTTTCGTAGTGACGGTAATTTCAGGGCTGAAATTATCAGAATGAAACCACTGACAATGTATGAGCTTTAAAAAAACACTTCCTGGTGTCTACGTAGAGCTGGGAGACTGAGGGTTTTCAGATTTAAGAAATGACGGGCTCAACATACAGGATTACTCAAACAAGTGGGAATGAAACAAAATACTACCCAAGGAATGTTTTTGGAAACAACAACATCATTAAAAGTTCAAAAAAGTATATTTAGCATAACGTCGGACCATTAACATTTTTTAGCAAGTAATTAGTAATTAAACTGGAATACTTTTTAAAGCAACAATGATAAATTTGCATAAATTTGTCTTTGTTTTCACTGTTCACTGTTCCAAATTAACATAATGGGTCAAAATGCTGCCAATATTTGGTGAGCTGCTTGCACTGTATTCATGAATTTATCTATTGATTTTTAGTATTTCTTCTACTAAAACTTTACTGATAGACAGACTGATTTTATTGTAAGACACTGTATACCCTTGCTTTAAAATAACCTTCCCAACCCTGCTTGTATATGTAATATTTATCAATGAATTCAAGCGTATCGCCCACATTTTCTAACACACTACGGACTTTAGCTTTCCGATCACGCTCTCCAACAGACTCCAGTAATATTTCAGCGCTGTGCGACAGGCTATAAACTTGTGGTTATGCTTGGCCTGCTTTATTATTAATTCTACCAGCTTCATAACACCATAATGAGATCTTGTGGTGAATGAGACTTACCACACACACCCTCTCTACATTTGAAAATCCCTGTGTCCCTGCACTTCTCTCCTATTCAAACACTTCAGCTCGATAAAAGCCAGCTTGAGAGACATTGACTGTGCTGTTAGGAGCCCAGTGGTTCAATAACACGATAAATAGTCGTAAGGCAACACTACTTTGAGAGGCACTACAGGTAAATAAGGTAAACATTTTCAGCTAATAGATATTGTAAAACTTCTCCAGTAGACAGCTGGTATCAAAAAGAAAAAATGAATTGCTTGGTTCATTTTATTTAACCTATTAGATGAAAGTTTTTTACAGAGGCAATTATAGATATCAACAAATCCCTCAGCAAATGTCTTCATGCCATAGTTGTGTATAAGACTAGAAAATGTGGTGCTTGTAGGTGTTATTGAAGGGGATATCTGACTCAGGATGTGGAAAAAAAAAAACATTTAGAGTTATATTGGTGTAAATCTATAGACACAGGTTAAGAAAATGAAGTGAGAGCTTACATGTTGAGGGAGCAAGCTGGCCCCAAATCTCAAAATTGACCACAGCATGATAAAACAATGTTTTTACCTGAAGTTCAGACAAGATACTGTTTTATTCTTCTAACTTTTTCCTATGACTCAGCTGCACAAGGATAAATTGTCCCCAATCCATGCCTTGTTCAGTCACTGTTCTTCCCTTTTCTGTGTTTTCAACCTATTTTTATCATCCCCAGTTCACAGCCTGTCTATCAGCAGACATCTTTCTTTCTTTCTCTCTGGCTTTAGCGCAGGGCTCCCCAGTGACGCAGGGAATTATACTCTGCAGAGCTGGTTGAGAGTTGAGTGAGTTATAAAAGCACAATATTAATTATGTTTGGCACAGTTTCCAATGTCAAACATGCTATGATGAAGGTTTAATATTGTTGTCAAATCTTTTTAAGTAAATTGTGCCGGTGATTCAAACCTTGCCCGAAGAACATACTGTCGTTGTGTCCCTGGGCAAGACACTTCACCCACATTGCCAACTCCTGTCACTGTATGTATGTGGCTGGAAAGGCATCTGGCATAAAAACCTGCTAAATCAATGAGCTGTGGTGAGCACTACCAAAATAGTAAGCAGCCAAAACTTAAAAATTATTTAAAAAATGCCTAAATTGACATAGTTAGGCTGAAAATAATGTGCTATGTGCTTATACATACTGCTTACAAACAATTATGCAAGTGTTATCCATATCTGTAACTTATCTAAGATGCACACAATGGCAGAGTGGTTTGTATTCCCAGAGATGTTGTGTGTTCGATCCTTTGGGCAGCCAAAGACATGCATGTGTTATGTCAAATGCTGAATCTAAAATACCCCTAGAATGAATGAATGTGAGTTTGAATGGTTTTCTGTCTGTGACTAACAGGCCGCTGTCCAGGCTGTACCCCACCAAAAGCTTATAGTTGCTGGGATAGGCTCCAGTCAACATGCAAATAGAAGAAAATGAATGGATGAATGAGTAGTTAGTAATATTAAAATGTTTGTGTTATTATTTTCCCTAAGGCCTGTAGTGACTGGGATAGGATCCAAACACCCAAGACCCAACTGGACCTAACTGGAACAAGCAGGAAAATATGAATCAATAATTAACTCTTAATTATAAATACAGCCTCGCTTAAATAGGAATCACCTTTGGGCCTGTCCTAATCAACAGAATATGAATAATGCAACTCTCATATGTGGAAGCATATGTTAAGTTTCCACATATTCAAAGATGGTAAATGTGGCCATACTGTTTACAAACACTAAAAGACTGCACTGGGCCTTTAAATACGTATATTTTCAAGTACAAATGTTTTACTTTGACACAAATGCAATAAATTCTAGTAAGAAATTAGAGCTCATTTTCAAGTCTGGTTAAGGTTTACGGACAAAACACCCAAGAAAACCACCCACTTGTCATAAACGGCCCAGGCTGGCAGACTGTGCAGTGTTATGAACGTACTCTGTGGTTTGTTCATTAGCACGAGCTTGTTGCTGTTTTACATCAACCAACGTTTGTCTGGCAACACCCATTGTCGCATTTTCCTTACAATCTTTTCAGAGGCCCAAGACAAGAAAGATTTGGCGCCCTTTAATTAGGCTTCAAAATGTCAACAAAGCTATCTTCAAATGCTCCTTTTGATCATTCATGTTGTCTTTGGCACATCTTTGGTTTCTCCCTTTGGTGCCAGTTGGTAGATCTCAGTGCAACAGCTAAAGTGTAGGTGTGGTTGCCAGGTGGAGGCGGCAGTAAACAGCGTCTGGCAGCTCATGATAAATCTGTTGCAGACTTGTGCATTGACCAGAATAGAACAATGACCTATAGGCGCTGGTACTGTCTTTGAAGAGCTGCAGCGATGAGAGTATCATCATGACGCATGCACTTGGCTCCAAGGACGAAGTGAATTCATATTTATTTATAAAACTGGACTAAAGAAATGTGAAAATAGCAGCTCAAGGAGTGGCCAATGTAATGTAATTGATCCAACAGTGAGTGAGAGAAGAAAAATATTCAGCACTGTGCATCAGTGTAAGACAGATTTTTAGGAAAGACTATGAACAACAAAATGTGTATTAATGTAAAAAGAAAATGGGCAAAAGAAAATTAAAAGAAGAAAATTAAAAAGTAGAAGCACTTGAAGGAGGATAGACCTCAGGCCAAGGCACTGGTCCTATCTTGCAATGGTAAAGATATAATGCCCAAACCTGGACTCAAACTTAGAGATCCTCTAATTCAGAAAAAATCAATAAAAAGTTAAATTAAAAGTTAAAACATTATATAGCCCTTCTTTATTTATATGGGCACACAAAGTACTTTACATCAAGGAACCATTCACCTATTCACCACCCTGGAGATAAGTATGGTTAGGTGTTTTGCCCAAGGACACAGTGGCAGTACACAACAATGAAAGCGGGATTTGAACCTCCAACCTTCTGGTTAGTGGACAAATGGCTCTACCATCTGAGCTACAGCAGTAGGTATAATTCACTTTCCAATGAGCCACAAAACCCTTATATCTCCTCCCTATTTGAAAATGGTGCAGAATCCCTTAAAACGCTCCTGGATCTTTACAGTGATCTGGATTCATACTAAAATTATTATAACTGTAATTTGTCCTTGACCGATTTCTGACCTTTCCTAAAATTTTCAACAAAATAAAAAAGTTAAATCTGTAGTCATTAAAGTACTCAGTAAAAAGCATTTTTCACACCGCACTAAAACCTTTGCGCACTCTGATTGTGTTCCAAAAATGTTATTACTTTTTAAATTAAAATGTTGAATTAAAATGTGACAACAAAGTTCCACTGAAATGAAAAATGTGGATGTCCAAATACTAATATGAAGCCTTTTGTACTCCTCTGGCCTCCTCACAGTCTGCAGTCCCTAGTCTGCCAAGCCATCCATGTCCCTTTGAATGTGATGTGTGTGTGATCAACAGTGAATAATTTAATAATATTTGTTGCTGAGAACTGGCTGAAAATTTGGTTCACACAACCACACTGAGGTAGCTTAACTAGCCAATTTTCACTGTGCAGCTATCCTGCAACTCTTCTTCTATCTATACAAAGATTCAGTCTGGTCTGTCAGTTTTAGTTGAATTTTCAGGGGCCAAAACAAATAGATGTAGATTAAACTCTGTCTGAATGCAATTGGACCTTCAACCAATTAGAATTCTTGGGGCGGTGCTAACCTACACCCGTCAGAGAAAGAAAGCATCACATAAAGTCTACCTCATTTTAGATAAAGATTAGGATTGGTCAGGTAGGGTCGATTTTGGTGGAAATAGGTTTGAATGGGAGGGAATCCAGACCCATTTAATTTTGCTGGAAAACTGAATGGATCAACTTCCTTCTTCCTTTTTCTATCTTAGTGATGTTTGGTTTTACTCTTCTGTAAATTGAAAAGACAAAAGTAACGCAGACTAAAAATTTTATCTCTATGTCAAGAGATTCAAAAATGCTTAAAATTATATCTTTAAAAAGTATCAGTAGCTGGAAAATGGGGAGTCATAATACAAGCTGACTGAAAGATGAAATCTAATATGTCTAACAGAAATTGGTAATGACTGTGTTGTGGAAAAATGATGGGTAAAAATAATTATTCAAACAGGTAAATCGGGCAGTGGTCGAAGGCGGGGGCCTCGGCGTCCCGATCCCTGGACACAGAAACTGGCTCTGGGGACATGGAATGTCACCTCGCTGGGGGGGAAGGAGCCTGAGCTTGTGCGGGAGGTTGAGCGTTACCGACTAGAGATAGTCGGGCTCACCTCCACGCACAGTTTGGGCTCTGGAACCCAACTCCTTGAGAGAGGCTGGACTCTCTTCTACTCTGGCGTTGCCCGCGGTGAGAGGCGGCGGGCTGGTGTGGGCTTGCTCATAGCTCCCCAGCTCAGCCGCCATGTGTTGGAGTTCTCCCCGTTGAATGAGAGGGTCGTGTCCCTGCGCCTTCGGGTTGGGGACAGGTCTCTCACTGTTGTTTCGGCCTATGGGCCGAACAGCAGTGTAGAGTACTCGGCCTTCTTGGAGTCCCTGGGAGGGGTGCTGGAAAGTGCTCCAACTGGGGACTCCGTCATTCTGCTGGGAGACTTCAACGCTCACGTGGGCAGCGACAGTGACACCTGGAGGGGCGTGATTGGGAGGAACGGCCTCCCTGATCTGAACCCGAACGGTGTTTTGTTATTGGACTTCTGTGCTAGTCACGGATTGTCCATAACGAACACCATGTTCAGGCACAAGGGTGTCCATCAGTGCACGTGGCACCAGGGCACCCTAGGCTGGAGGTCGATGATCGACTTTGTAGTCGTGTCATCTGACCTTCGGCCGTGTGTCTTGGACACTCGGGTGAAGAGAGGGGCTGAGCTGTCAACTGATCACCACCTGGTGGTGAGTTGGATCCGCTGGCGGAGGAGGAGGCTGGACAGACTCGGCAGGCCCAAACGTATTGTGAGGGTCTGTTGGGAACGTCTGGCTGAGCCTCCTGTCAGGGGGGTCTTCAACTCCCACCTCCGGGAGAGCTTCAACCAGATCTCGGGGGAGGTTGGAGACATTGAGTCCGAGTGGACCATGTTCTCTACCTCTGTTGTCGATGCGGCCGTTCGGAGCTGTGGCCGTAAGGTCTCTGGTGCCTGTCGTGGCGGCAAGCCCCGAACCCGGTGGTGGACACCGGAAGTAAGGGATGCCGTCAGGCTGAAGAAGGAGTCCTATCGAGCCTGGCTGGCTTGTGGGACTCCCGAGGCAGCCGACGGGTACCGGCAGGCCAAGCGTGCGGCGGCCCGGGCGGTTGTGGAGGCAAAAACTCGGGTCTGGGAGGAGTTCGGGGAGGCCATGGAGGAGGACTATCGGTCGGCCTCAAAGAGATTCTGGCAAACCGTCCGCCGCCTCAGGAGGGGGAAGCAGTTCTTCACCAACACTGTTTACAGTGAGGGTGGGGAGCTGTTGACCTCGACTGGGGATGTTGTCGGGCGGTGGAAGGAATACTTTGAGGATCTCCTCAATCCCGCCGACACGTCTTCCGTTGAGGAAGCAGAGGTTGGGGACTCGGAGGAGGATTCATCCATTGCCCGGGCTGAAGTCATCGAGGTGGTTAAAAAGCTCCTCGGTGGCAAGGCACCGGGTGTGGATGAGATTCGCCCTGAGTACCTCAAGTCTCTGGATGTTGTGGGGCTGTCGTGGCTGACACGTCTCTGCAACATCGCGTGGCGGTCGGGGACAGTGCCTCTGGACTGGCAGACCGGGGTGGTGGTCCCTCTTTTCAAGAAGGGGGACCGGAGGGTGTGTTCCAACTACAGGGGGATCACACTTCTCAGCCTCCCCGGGAAAGTCTATTCCAGAGTACTGGAGAGGAGAATTCGACCGATAGTCGAACCTCGGATTCAGGAGGAACAATGCGGTTTTCGTCCTGGCCGTGGAACAGTGGACCAGCTCTATACCCTCTATCGGGTGCTCGAGGGTTCATGGGAGTTTGCCCAACCAGTCCACATGTGCTTTGTGGACTTGGAGAAGGCGTTCGACCGTGTCCCTCGTAGCGTCCTTTGGGGGGTGCTCTGGGAGTATGGGGTCCGGGGCCCTTTGTTAAGGGCTGTCCGGTCCCTGTATGACCGGAGCAGGAGTTTGGTTCGCATTGCCGGTTGTAAGTCAGACCTGTTTCCGGTGCATGTTGGACTCCGGCAGGGCTGCCCTTTGTCACCGGTTCTGTTCATAATTTTTATGGACAGAATTTCTAGGCGCAGCCAGGGGCCGGAGGGTGTCAGGTTTGGGGACCACAGGATTTCATCTCTGCTTTTTGCGGATGATGTTGTCCTGTTGGCTTCATCAAACCAGGACCTTCAGTGTGCACTGGGACGGTTTGCAGCCGAGTGTGAAGCGGCTGGGATGAGAATCAGCACCTCCAAGTCCGAGGCCATGGTTCTCGACCGGAAAAGGGTGGCTTGCCCTCTCCAGGTTGGAGGAGAGTTCCTGCCTCAAGTGGAGGAGTTTAAGTATCTTGGGGTCTTGTTCACGAGTGAGGGAAGGATGGAGCGTGAGATCGACAGGCGGATCGGTGCAGCGTCTGCAGTAATGCGGTCGTTGTATCGGTCTGTTGTGGTGAAGAAAGAGCTGAGTCGAAAGGCGAAGCTCTCGATTTACCGGTCGATCTACGTTCCTACTCTCACCTATGGTCATGAGCTTTGGGTCATGACCGAAAGGACAAGATCCCGGATACAAGCGGCCGAAATGAGTTTCCTCCGCAGGGTGGCTGGGCGCTCCCTTAGAGATAGGGTGAGGAGCTCGGTTACCCGGGAGGAGCTCGGAGTAGAGCCGCTGCTCCTCCACATCGAGAGGAGCCAGCTGAGGTGGCTCGGGCATCTGTTCCGAATGCCTCCTGGACGCCTCCCTGGGGAGGTGTTCCGGGCATGTCCCACCGGGAGGAGGCCCCGGGGAAGACCTAGGACACGCTGGAGGGACTATGTCTCTCGGCTGGCCTGGGAACGCCTTGGGGTTCCTCCTGAGGAGCTGGAGGAAGTGTCCGGGGAGAGGGATGTCTGGGTGTCCCTGCTTAGACTGCTGCCTCCGCGACCCGGCCCCGGATAAAGCGGAAGAAGATGGATGGATGGATGGATGGTAAATCTTTCTGTAGTGTGTGATCTCTCTGGTCCAATTAATGTCCAAACCTGCAGCTTCCACATTTCCCCTCCATAAACCTGCCACCACTGCCTCCTGTGTCCTGGTCTCACCTCTGTCCCACTGCTGCCATTAAACAAAATCTACACCAAAAAAAAAACATCAAACACAGACAGACACGCAGTAACATCTGCCGCTCACAGGGGTCAAGGGCTTTCCTCTGACCTTTGACCTGCCCCACTTCTGTCGCCTCACCTGTTTATGACAAAAAGCCTGTAAAAGCCAGTTGGACTTGTCACGATTGCACCAACTGTCAGTATCTCTGTTAAAACATCCTCGATGTAGGCTTTGAATAATCCTTACTTTGCAGACGCCGCAGTTTTTAGGCTGAGGGATTTGGGTCATTTAATAGACATTGACTCTGATAAAACAGAATAGGACTGGCATTAAAAATAAATTGAAAATGACATTCAGATTTGACCATGTTTATCTGTGTCCAAGCATAGACTGGATATGTAACAGGACTAGCACCTGGCTTCAAGGCTGCTACGTTCAGATTATGCAAAAGTGGAGCTAAAATGAAGAGAAGATGTATTTTTAGATACAAATGTTGAAGAGATGGGGGGCACAGTGGCAGAGCAGTTAGTGTTGCCTCCCAGCAAGGAGATCATGGGTTTGCTCCTCGGGCCGGCCAACACACGAACTCTCTGGGTGGAGTCTGCATGTCCTCCCCATGTTACCCTGTGTTCTCTCTGGGTATTCTGGCTTCCTCCCACCGTCCAAAGACATGCATGTGTTAGGAGAAATGGAGACTCTAAATTGCACCTAGTGAATAAATGTGAGAGTGAATGGTTGTATGTCTCTGTGTCAGCCCTGCGACAAGCTGGCCCCTGTCCAGGGTGTACCCCGCCTAAGGCCCAAAGTTACTGGGATAGGCTCCAGTCACCCATTACCCCTAATGGGAATAAGCGGAAGAAGATGAATGAATGAATGAATGTTGAAGAGATCTTAAATTTAGCCATTGCAAGTTCAGTAATGTAATGCTTTGTCACTAAGCAGTGGTTTTCAACTGGGTTTTATGTCAGATGCCCTTCATGATGCAACACTATCCATTTATATGGGTTTGGGAATGGCACAAGAACTGGCTGAATTTACAACCTGTATCAAAATTCAGTCTTTTTGTTTTATTGATTAAACCATTAATCTTCTTAATCTTCTTGTACTTATCTGTAGCCGGGTCATGGAGGCTGCAACAGAGATGTCCAGACTTTCTTCTCCACAGACACTTCCTCCACCTCTCCCAGGGGAATCCCGAGGTGTTCCCAGGCCAACCGAGAGACATAGTCCTTCCCCTGGGGCCTCCTCGTGATGGGACATGCCTAGAACACCTCCCCAGGGAGGCGTCCAGGAGGCAGCCGGAACAAATGCCTTTTACATATAACTCAAATGTTGTGTTCAGGCAAATTGTTATCTTACACAGTATTAATGCACGCCATGCAAAACACTAAACATCTCAAATTGACATACGTACATACTTTATAATACAGATTTAACTACATTTACTACAGCTTTACTACTATTACTGTGACACAGCACTATGGCCAATGTATCATGATTGATTGTTAGTGTGGCGGCTTACAATACAAAAACTTGCACACTTACTAAATTTAACAGTGCATAAGAGCCCTAAACTTGTGTTACAAAAACATTCTGTGGTTGTTGAGTCCAGGTGGTATTATGTGATGTTATGTTATAGAGCACCCCAAACCAACTTTTGCTTTGTGTCTCAATGTCCAAACCTATACATTCAATATTTTCCTCATATATTTTCTTTCCCCACCCTGATCCTCTTTCATAATGCCTCTATATTAGTTTTGTCATCTTACCTCCATCGAAGCATTACTCAGCCTGCTCCCCATCTCTGTCCCACCCTCCTCCCACCCTCCTCTGGTTTATAAGGAGTGCACTCATAACATTGGCTCACTGCTCAACTTTACGCAGAGCAGACTTGGGAGCAGCTGTAGCAGTAACAGAAGAGGATATTTAAAGGATAAAGTTGTATTAAGTTGTCATTATGTTTGTCCCAAGTATCTGGTGTGTGCTGTGTGTTTTTGGATGTATCAGTGCATCTCTGAATGAAGCTGAGTATGACACAAACTGTGCAGAAAACTATGATAATGAAATCCCTCTGGATCAGCAAGAAGAAGAAGAAGGTAAGGCAGGTCTTAGTGATTTACTGTTTAAACAAATAGCAACCTGCTTAAAATGCTTTCTGATTATAGCTATTTTTTACTGTTTTTAGTTATTTTTGTTTATTTACAAGTGTCATTTCAAAATATTGGCTCTATTTACTTGTAGTAAAGTGATGTATAAATAATAGGGCCGGGAATCGATTAAAAAAATTCACTAATTAATCGCAAATCTAAAAAAAATTAATCGTGATTAATCACGATTAATTTATTTTAATCGTGATTAATCGCATTATGAATTCACGTACAAACACAAAATTGTAAATTTAGAAAGTTTAATTTGAATTAAACTTCACATACTTTACTGTAAACTTGTGCAATGCAAACAAAACTTGCAAAGAAAATAAATTTATAGTCTCTTTGAGACCTGTAACCAGGTCTCAACAAATACACAAAACTTACCTAAAAAAGCTCCAGGTTGCTTAGCTTTGAGATGATATGTTAGGGACGAGTTACTCCAGTGGTAATTGAACTCATCCTTGCACTCATCCTTGCACACTTTTTTTTTTATTATTCTTTTTGTTATTTATGTATATGTATGTTTTTATCTGGTTATTTTATCTGGAAACTTTTGGTAACATTAGCCTTGTCTTGTATTGATAAAGATACAGAGCCCAGTCCACAAAACCTGGCAAAAAACAAGATTTAGAAAATGTTAGCGCTTAGTGCAGAGCATTGGGCTAATGTTATACATCTGGAATGTTTCTCCTTGAAAACCTTTGTAAAGAGGAGGGACTTTCAGTACTATATTCAGTACATTACCAAAATAACAAACCTCTATGATAGAAATATAATGTTCATGTTGTTGGAGGATTTTTGCAGTTTTTGTAAATGCAGTATATCATGTCATGTTTGCTAAAATGCTTATGTTTCTGTCAACCTAAAACCCGCCAACACTGACTAAAACACTGTTTACCAACACACAAACCATTCATAATTGGCCCGAAATGCCTGCGGTAAAGACCTAAACAAGTTTATGAACTCACAAATCTTCAATCCAGTCCACAACTTCTAGTTCAGGGGTAAATACTTGACCTAGCCATGTCTCGCAATGGTAAATAATCCACTAAAATAATTACTACATACTAGTATCTTTGGTCCTATCTCGCCATGATACAGAACCTCTTGAAAGACACACACTCATAATAATAATAATTTCTTTCTTTGCCCATTACTGACCTTTCCTGAAACTTTCATCCAAGTAAGACCATTTCTTTATCTTGCTAATAAAGTATAAAGAATGGTATGCTAGTGAAAGTAATCATGCAAAAAATGTGTTACTATTTTATGTTTATTTTATCTATTTATTTTCTGCCTTTTACCACTTCCAGTCATTGTAAAACCAGTGCTATATCTCTCCACAGAAACTCCAGCAGTCGGCCTGTGCCAAGACGACGCCTCCCGCTGGGACAAGCTTTTCACTGTGCTCGAGGACTCTCACATGCGCCAGAACATGCTGCTCTCGTCCGTGGAGCAGAGCTGCGGAGGAGGACCAACACCGCTCAAGATGCTCTTGGACAAACTGGGCAAAGGGGGCTGCCATCTTTGTGTGTCTAACATGGAGAAAATGTGCAAGACTCACGCAGAGCAGACAAACTTAAAACTACATCAGGTGTTGGTGGATATTATGAATTACAACACAGAAATGGAGAGGAACTTGAATCTGACATTGCAGCAGATTTTGCATGTCACCCACAAGACCAATGCCCAACTAAAAAAACTAGAAGATGATCAGAAAATATTACCTCGTCCCACAATGATGCCTAGAGAGTTCGGGAAAGCCACCACTCTGTCTAGTAGTGGCCTTAAAGAGCAGGAAGCTGAAAATCAATCGCTGGATAAGAGCTCAATGGGGAAAGCCTTGGTCGCCATAGCAGCAGAGCTACAAAAGGTTCATATCCAGCTCAACAAAGTAATCGAGGAAACGAGGAGGAAGGACAGAGGAGACACATGAAGGAGGAAAGTACAATAATAATGATTGGAGAGGCCTCAGTGGTCATTTTGCACTTACTTTTGCATCTTTTAAACAACATAGCTTTTTGTATACTGTAAATATTTGTAAGGTTTTTCTGCTAAATTCATAACCGTAAAATAGTTTGTTGGCTTGTTAGAAAGAAAAGTAATGGTTGGTTTCTGATGAAATTTTCAGGAAATGTTAATTAGGAGCCCAGGAAAAACAACACCGCCTGGATCCAGAAATTTTAAAACAAACACGCTCTACTATTGTGAGATAGGGCTAAATATACTAACTCCAGCCAAGAGGGGTCAGTAAAGAGACAAAGGATTACTCACAAGTTATAATGATGCTGGCCAAGGTCTGTGCTCAAAGTTCTTCTAGTTTGCTGAAGTGAAACCATGTAAAAATCAACTAATGTAGGCAAAGTGAATAAGGTTCTTACAGTTTAGTCAGAGTTTACTAGCTTCAATTTCAGATCTAAAATAAATAGAAGTAACTGAGAATTAAGTGCCTCAATCATTTCATCAATGTCTTTTTCTGCAAGTCGGCATTGCCTTTCTCAAAGCCATAATACAGACATACAGTAGTAAGGTAAGGTAAAAAAATCAGCTTACCCGAGGGTGGTTTTTGCCTACTCCACTGTTTTCCTAATCCCTGCGAAAGTGAAGACTATTTGCTGAATTGTCACTTCTGAATGGACAAGACACAAAGTAGTAGTGCACCAGAAAATACATTTGGACAAGCATATTAGTGCAGGCTCCGTACTGCAGAAATGGAGTACAAGTTATTAGGCTTTGTTCTGAGACTCTTGACTCACCTAAAAACATAAACCTACTCACTCGGACTTTCAGTTAGTTTGAAGTCAACTTGGACACTTTTTTTAGGTAGCTCAGACTCGACTTTTTGGTGACTTGAACTTGAATGCAGACTTCCTCTTCAAGAACTGAACTGAACTGGTCTTTACTGACTTGGACACTGTCATATAGTGATTTCTATTTGTATTTAATAAATGTTATTGCTATTCAAAAAGCAATAGCCTTACTTGATAGCTTGTCCTCCATTGATGGCTGTAATCAGTGCAAATGACTTGTAAACGCGCCATGTTAATATGAATAACATGAATCAAAAATAATAAACAGTAATGTGACGTTTTTACACCCACCTCCATAATAATCATCTTTCATTTACTGAGTGTAGACTGGGTTTATGTGTCTGAGGCATTTATCCTTGTGCTATATTTCAGTGTTACTGCAGCAGTCAGGATGGCTCCAATAATGTAGTTCAGGCTGTATTTAAACCGGTGCCAGCCTCTCATTAGCAGCTTAAAGAGTGGTTTAATGCAAAGAGGCCATGACTTCAACACTGAGCTGTTATAGTTTATAAACTAGCGCCAAAGATATTTTTACTGTTGTTTCTTGTGTAGATACAGCATTTCTTCTAAACTTTGTCGCAGCTGGTAATAGATGTTTTATGTTTTCTTAATATTTTGAATGGACAGCTGTGTCTATATAATTTTGAAATACATGAATGAACATCAATCAATCTAGTAACATTACCCAAAATATAGTTTTTAATGAATTGTATATTCTGCAAGAGCCTCAGTTAGTGTCTGCATCTGTCTTGTAAATGCACAGGTGGTTGGAAATAGATTTTTTTTAATTCTATATTATATTTGAATAATCCTTTTTTCTTGTTCAGCCATTTAGCCTTTTGTAAGAATGAAAATAGACTGACTAAGCAGCAAAAGACCTGATGCAAATTTCAGTCCTATAAATATACAGGTATTATTATCTGTACTATGTCCTCTACCAGCTAAACCATCTTGGAAGCTGAAACAAAATTCATATTATTGTTGTCTATGATTGCTTTGCCTGAAGCCGCTGTCAGGGAAGACAGAACAATGCGAGTGCTTTTATAGTGCAAATATACACATAAATCCTAGATGTTGCTATGGAGTACGGATACCAAGCAATTGCCTCGGGCTGCAGGCTAAAGGGTCCTCACAAATGGATAAAAATGTTTTTTAGTTTATGTGCCCACATGTACAGAGTTTGTATAAGAAATGTCTTATTGTTAAAATAAAAAATGCTGATCTTATGTACAAATGTGTACTGTGTTTGCTGTGGACTACCTCTGAAAAAAAGCCTGTCACAAGGAAAACTTGTGCATCGATATCAACACTTCGGTGCTGGTTTACCCTCTTTCCTTTTGTGATTCTGACTGAGATATTTAAACCTAAATGTAGCATCTTTGAATTGTGTCTCAGCTGACTTCTTCTGATCATGGGGTCATGGGAGGCTGGAGGCTATCATCAGCTATAGTCGCAGGGATACATAGAGATATAGACAACCATTCACCCTCACATCCATTCACAAGAGGCAATTTAGTAGGGCTGAGAAAGGTTTTGTGATATATCGCAATATTTTGAAACGCAACACTAAGTATCAGTACTTTTGTGACCCCATGCTTAATAATGGTGCTACAGTGCTGCACTGCTTTCGGAGTCAAATGTGGGCCAAAAGCGGTCAACAATTCTGCCAGGACTGTAGAGGGCAGCGCTGCACTTCAAAGCACTTGGTTTGCCAAAAACTGTGACACAGATAAAACGATTTAATACTTCATAAAAACATGTCAGATTGATGATAGGAAGCATGACTTGGTTTCTTGATTATTTTAGGACAATAAGTGACCTTGATTTTAAATTTAGGGAGAAAATATCGCAGTAATTGATATTATTGAAATGCAAATCGTATCTGCACCAACATATATCATGATAGTATGGTAACAAAAGCGTATCATCTCAGCCCATATCATCCCTATTTAGGTTCACAAATTCAACACATGCATGTCTTTGGACAGTGATAGAAACCCAACGTAACACAGGGAAGACTCCAAACCGGGAAAACGGCACTGACAAGGACAAATCGTAGCAGAGACGTCAACACTCGTTCAACCAAGGCAGATGTTGTTTTGACAGTTGCATTTTTATTTTGACACACCATAGCACAATGTTCTATCAGGGACTCTCTGCCCTTGCCT
This sequence comes from Bostrychus sinensis, assembly GCA_020698575.1. Lineage (NCBI taxonomy): Eukaryota > Metazoa > Chordata > Actinopteri > Gobiiformes > Eleotridae > Bostrychus > Bostrychus sinensis. The sequence continues at coordinate 10,587,625 of CM036258.1, forward strand.
CCTCCTCTTTGCTCACCCGTCTCCCCCTTCACGACCCATTTCATCCTGAGCTATCACTCTCCGCGCGGTGCTGCTTATATGTATGCCAATCACATCATCTTCCTCCTCTTCCTACTCATTTATCTCACACCCATCGCACTTCAGCCTCTCTCTCTCTCTCTGTCTGTCTATGTTCACTTCCTGTTTTTTTCCTTTCTTCCCTCTCATTTTACCAGCAGATCAATCCTTGGCCAGCACTCAGCTGGCTCCTGATGACTGACATTACACACTCATGGTGCCAAAAACACACTCTTGTAACACACAGATTGCATTTAAACATGTTGTGCTTTTCATAGATTTTAATGTCACATCACAACGTCACAGAACAAACAACACAATATTGGCACTTCCCCAAAAAGCAAAGACGATACAAAATAGCTAAAGCTTCAATAAACATTTAGCATCAAGTCTCTTATGTACAATGTATAATCCCAATTCAAAAGGAGTTGCGACGCTGTATAAATGTAAATAAAAACAGAATGCAATGATCTGCAAATCTCATTACAACATTACAGGTTTCTTTCTCATGAAGAATACTAGCTCATGTTGAATTTAAAGGTAGCAACACATCTCAAAAAAGGGTGAACAAAGGCAACATAAGGCTGTACAGTTGCATTTGTGCAGACATTATTCTGTACTGGAAATCTGATCAAGAACACTTCCAGAAGTCATTGTCTTTGAACATGTCACTGGTTACAGCTCTATCCTGCAAGAACATGATCTAGGAACACTGCCGTTTCCTCTGAGCCAACTGTATTTTTTTTATTCAATGGACAATAGCACCACTCTTCCTTTTTAACTGAGTTTAAGCCCAGAGAAGACAGCAGTATTTCTGGATTCACATATGGCTTCTTCTTTGCACGATACAGCAATAACCTTTTGTGCAAACTGTGTTCAAAGACAATGACTTCTGGAAGTGTTCTTGATCCATGCAGTGATTTCCAGTATTAAATAACGTCTGTTTTTGTTTGTTTTTTGTTTGCAGTGTCTCTTGAGGACTTGAAGATCTGGAGCATCCAATACATCCAATACTAATAAAACTGTCTTTCAGTTTATACCCAGGGTCATCTTCCAATTAATCGTATTAGCTGCAAAATGTTCCCAGACTGTTCCCAGTCTTTTGTTGCCTACATAACTTGTCTGACATGTGCTGCAGCCATCAAATTCTAAATGAGCTATTATTTTTTATGAGTTGGTAAAAGATTTCAACACCTTAAAAGTTTCCTTTTTTATATACCTAGATTGTACATAACACAAGAAAAAATGCATCTATAAAAATAAAGGTTGTTGGTAATCTTTGACATACCCAAGGCTGTAATAATCCTCCCCTAGAAAAATCCACTTTGCTTTGAGAATATTAAACATATTTCATTTTGTGTGTGTGTGTTTTTTACAAAAAAAAAAAAAAGGTTATGGTTAAGGCATAAAAAAATTAAGGTTAAGATTCTGAAAATAATGAAATATTTGGTAATTATGATCAGGGCAGAATAAAGATTTATGCAAAAAAAGTACAAGAAATTTGAATGTATACATTTTTATGGTGTTTTGTGACAGGAACACTTACATAACGTTTTAAATTTGGGGTATAGGGCTTAATAAAATGTTTTTTTGAGATTTGCAAACCAATGCCTTCTGTTTTTACTTACATTTTACACTGTGTCTCAACTTTTCTTGAATTGGGTTTGAATTATATTTCTTGGCATTGTGAGAGTTGTGAATGTGTCTCATTTAATCGGTGAGTCCAAGATCTCTTCATACTCTTCCCGCTGGCGTCTGGGTACAACTCGAGACGGCAGCAGCTTCATCGCCACGAGCCAGCTAACACTTATCAAGATCAAGACGTTTCCAATTATCCCCAGTGCTGACGGTGGCGCGGGCAGGACGGCCAGATAGAGGAGCATGGCAAGTGGCACCTCTACGCTCTGTGAAGCCGAAACTATGGCAGGGTGTAGTCGTGTCAGGGCGTGCGTCATACCCAGGAAAGCCGCAACAGAGCATGCAACTAGTCCCAGGATGAGAGCCCAAGCGGGAGCACTCATTGGCCAAGACCATCCCTCCTGGAGCAGAGCTAGAGTTGCCGGAGTGAGCAGACAGCCTGTCCAACTGACTGTGAAGAGAGCAGTGCCGACGCCAACTCGCTCCTTCAGAGATCTGTATCCCACCAGCGCCAGGGCCATCCATAATCCCGCTAGTGCCGAAAGCGACCAGCCAAACGCCCCTTTCCAAAACGCTACGGGGTCGATGGGAGTGTCTACGTTGTACTCGTCTACTGTGGGGAGCAAGACGAGGCCCAAGCCGAACAGTCCTGCCATGATGGTGATCCCGTCGGCCAATCCTAGCCTTTCTTCGAGCAGCAAAAACGCAAGAGTAGCTGAGAGGGCCGTGGTTGCGAGGCGCCATGTTGTCGTAGCGTTTTCATCAGAGATAAATGTCAATGAAGAGTAGGCGCAGCATAGAGAGAGGGAGTAGGCAATGCCGTAGAAGAGGAGGCGTAAACGGTAGCCATCGGGTCCGAACGGATTTTCACCTTTTTGAAGTGGGACAGCCACAGAGAGAAGCTGGACGACAGAGCGGACCAGAAGCAAAAAAAGCGGACCTAGATTAAAATGTTCCGATGCCACACGGGTTAGGACAATGAGAGTACCATGCGCCAGCCCCGCCCCGATTAACCCCACCCACGTAAGCCGGGATGCAGATACTGAGGCCTCTCCAAAACTGGCCAACTGCTCCCCTACCCCTTTACTAGACAGTCCCTTAGCCGCTCTCCCTCCTCCGTCACCCCCTTCTCCGCTCGTCCCAGCAGCAGATTGAGGTTTTGGGGTAGCGTCCTTATCTTTGGACCCAAATAAAGTCAGTGGCCACTTTTTGCCCTCTGTTAACTGTTTTTTGTCGGATGTCTCCTCTAAGAAAGATCCAAAGTCCTCGAAAGATGGCGCGTCGTCGTAGCCGTCGTCTCCCGGTTGGGGGAAGTGCGTGTGGACCCCAGGCCGAGGGGAGTAAGGGGTGTGCGTGGCGTACTGGGCCGTCACCGTGTGGGGGTGGATCTTGACCCTCTTCTTGGAGCTGCCCAGGAGGTGAGTCGACTCCATGTTAAAGCGTCAACAAAGACAAACACCTGCAACAACAAGATCAAGACAGTTCAAGTCAGATCAAGTTTAAAGATGACCTTCGCAGCGTTCTACCAGATTGTAATATATAAACCTCAAAAACATATCAGGAGTTGGATTTTGTTTCATTCACACAAGTTACATAGTGATAGAGAATGAAAAGTTTCCAGGAGTTGGCTTATGACAAATAGTTTTCAAATGATTATTTTAAGGTCTAAATTAGGGCTGGGACTTTAATGCGTTAATCATGGTTAATTAATTACAGAGAATTAACGTGTCTCGGTGACCTAGTTTCTGGCGCATAGTAACCAGGGCTGGACATCCACACTGACCAAAACACCAAATGTGAGTGGATTTCAGCTGTGAACAGATAATGTGCCTACAGACTGCACTACAGGTAACTGCGGGGTTGAGGTCGGCTGCCTCCGCGCATCCAGGGCCACTTTTCTTTCACTTTCAAACGCGCTGCTTCAAGGCGCCACTCATCGTGTCTCCGATCATTCTCACAGCTGACTGACGCACACAGGGGACAGCAGTCCGTTTGGTTCAGACACGAAGAACAGAGGGTACAGGTCACAGGAGGGGAGACGACAGAGAGGCGCGCCGCGTGTTACTACTGCACGGGAGGTGGAGATCGATGCACGGGATGTGGAGATCTATTTGATAAACATGCGATTAATCGCGATTAATTAATTACAAACCCTGTAAATAATTAGTTTAATTTTTTTAATCGAGTCCCACCACTAGTCTAAATACATGTTGCTTTAAAATCCTCTATGGCCGCCTACAATCTTTCTTTGTGGAGTCTGCATGTCCTCTGTGTTATTCTGGCTCCCCTCTTTGACATTTATCAGTGGACTGTTGAATCTAATTGTCCTGTAGTGAATCAGTGCTAGAGTTAACGACTGTCATTGTTCTAGCCCTGCGTATAACTGACCATTGCCTTTGCTGTATCCGACCTCAGGCCCGTAGTTGCATGGCATAGGCTCCAAAATCCTCTCTTTACCTTCTAACTCTGACTCCATCTCTCTGGGACGTGCCTGATATCTCATATATCTTTAATATCCGGGATAATAATAGCGAGTGACTCACATCTCCCCATGCACCCCTTGTGCTTGCCAGGGTATAGTCGTGTCTTCCTATTAGTATCCATGTCCATATTATACCAAGGTACTAGGGGTGTACGAAAATATTGATTCTGCAACATCTTTGGAAGGGGCTTTTTTTTTAAACAGCTGTATCGATGCACTTTCACTTTGTTGCTTATTTGAAAAGAAAAAAACTTGTTTGTGAGGTTACGGTGCTTGCTTTTTTGATTATTAAATAAATTGTGTCAGGTTATTGCCAAGGTACCATGCTTAATTTACCTTGTCTTTATGCGCTTCACAAGGTTAGAGCTGGTATGAATGACAGTTTTATTAGTGCTTTGTACCTCATTTGACTTTTGCCTTTAGTGCATAAAACTCCTATCACCTCCCCTCTCTCTCCCATTGTCTGCATTAATTTCCTTTAATTTATTCCCCCAAGTCCTCTATACCCATGCAATTTTTTTATTCCACCTTATTCACTTCAGGTCCCCTTCATGGATAACTAACTCAATAACCGCTGGAGTTATAGCTCTCCGCGGTACACAGTCATATGGCCAGGCAGGTGCTGCAGCCTGCAAGCTCCTGTGCATTTGTGGTTGTAATACATGCACCCCTTCAATGCTTTCATCAGGTGTATGGGAACATCTTACAGACGCAGAGGTGATTTGCATAAAATAATCTGATTAGCCATTATGTGAGACACCTCTTAATTATAACTGCTCTCATTACAGCTGATTGCTTAATTTCACATTTGTCCTAGGAGCCTTTCTGTATCTAGAATTTCTTAGTGAAAAGCAGGCATCATTTTTAGTGCGAGATAAACCACAGCTAATAATATCCCATTTACTTTTCTCTCTGCTTTAACCTTCTGTGGTTGCATCTGCCTCCTGTAGCAAGAAGTTATATCTGCATATTGATTTGGCACATACGTTTTACATCAGATGCCCATCCTGATACAACACTGTCCATTTACCAAGACTTGAGACCGGCACAACAAGTACACAGGCTTGTTTAATAATGACCATAGCAGGTTAAGAATCTACCAATATACTAGACTGGTATTACAAACAATACGTTCAGTAAGCAGAGGAGTATGTACAGAATATAATATGTCTAACCAGATGGCTAGGGGGATATCTAAAGTGAATAATAAATATATTTGTGTGGACTATTTCAAACTACATTCTTAATAGATATAAATAAAGATATACTGTATTGAGTGAGCTAAGAAGGGCTTGAAGATAATGCTCATGTTGTCAGTACTGAACAATAGGACAACACATTGATACCTAAGAGTGGTGTGGGAGTGGATGAATGAATGAATGAATGGATGGAAAGAGATTTGTCTGTGATGTGGCTCCAGTCTCAGTGACAAACTATGGCCTATGGATTTATGAGTTTGATAAACAAGGCACAAGCGACTTAGAGACACAGAGATTGAATGATCCGGTTTCAAGAATCTTTATCTTTTGGCTTTTCCCTAACCCTAACCCTATGCCTAAGACTGATCACATAACCCCACTGAAACTTACAATTACTACTATATTCAGGTAAAAAGTTTTGAACCATTGACGAACTAAACATTTGTGCGTCAAGTGCAAGATAAACTTATAATGCCAAACACACACTGTCTTGTCGCTATGAATCAGAGTGTGACATTATGATAAATGTCAGATCCCTTTAATGGCAGTATAGGAACAAAAGTCCACATTTTATACCAAAGTCTGTGCTGCAGGCTTTGATTTGTTGAGACGAAACAGCTGCCTATGAATTTTACTGTGGCCTCTGCTCTCTAGAGATACAGTCATGTCCTGCCACAAATTACTGTACGAAAGGTCGTGCTCGTTTCTCCTCCACTACTCCTCACAGTTAATGGCATTGTGCTTATAAATAATTAATGTATCAGATATCAACTTGGGGGTCAATTCTTCCACTTAAAAATGGCATTAATTATGAACCATGTCATGTTCTGTGCAAAGTAATAAAACACTATTCATCTTATGTAAGTATTCAGTAGATCATCTTTTTCTAATGACATTTTGAACATCCAATGGGGTGTTATAGATCCCTGAGGTTACTTGAAACCTTATCCACAGTGAAATCCTAAGACCAGGAGAAAACCAGGATGTTCCTCCTCCTCTTATCTCACAAGGTAATTTACAGTTGTGGATGATGCGGCTATACCTCTGCAATGCTGCTGCTACTGGAGAGACCAATACTGACCAAAATCTGCTTTTAGACTTACATAGTCTCAATTCACCTAATACCAAACAGCGTGAAACGCCAGGACGTGATAGCTCAGATGAGTCGTAATAGTCTTGTTGTAAATCATTATTCCATAGAATCGAGTCTTATACGTGACTATAAAGAGACCATATGCGTAAATGGCCAACTCCTGTTTCAAGATTTAACTGTGCCACCATTCATGATTCATCTTCAATATATTAAGACTTGGTTACGTCTATAGGGAGGTGCGTCTGTGTCTGATCATTAGGAAGATGTGTGTTTTTTTCTCCCTCAAGGTTATCTGGGTTCCTGTGATGCGCCCCTATGACGCCAGAGTTTACACACACACACACACACACACACACACATTGACGCCGTGAAGTGCATGACACGCCGCGTAAAAGTCCTTAATGGTAAATGTACGTGATGTACTCTGCCTTGTACAAACACACTTCTTTTACGCAGCGCATTGGGAGGTTGGTAATTCCTCTCGGCTGGTCTCATGCGCCCCGTTACCTGCGGGGTTTTGTTGTGTAACCAGTGTTTGTATAACGCTGTGAGTCAAAATCGTGAATGAAATTTCTTAGAGCCAGGTGACAGCGTGGCGTTTACGTCAATAAAGTAGTTTCCTAATTAATTTACTGATATAATTTGGTTACATCACTCGCTCTAACCTAAAAGCTTCCAGGTGACACTATTTATTAATCAATTTCAATTACCCATTAACTCACCTGCTTTGGTTTCTTCACGGTTTAACAATCAGACGCGCTTCGAGACGCTCCATCACCTAATTTTGTCCATTTGCATCCTCTTCTTCTCTTCTTTTCTCGTTGCGATGTTTCTCGTTCAAGGGCACCGCTTTTGGCTTTCGTCTCGCGCTGGTCCCAGTCACCTCACCTCAGCTCACTCTGTCTGCCGCGCGCGTAACGATGGTGACCTGCTCCTCCCGCGTGCAGCCCATCACTGAGGACCGATACAGACGCTCCTCCTCTGCAACTGCTGCTGCTGGACGACCAGAGAGGAAAGGGAGAACGAGTAGGTGATGTCTGAGCATGCGTAACACCAGCGCCGTACCCCCCTGCTCGTGGCAATATGTCTCCGATATTGTTATGGTCAAGTGAATGTGGAAATGAGTGCGTCTCAGCTGGAGAGGCTCGTAAACGCTGACAGGAGAAGACGTCCCTTATGATCACGAAGGCGCATAAAACAGGGGAGGCCAATGACAAATCAACAAACAGTATCAAAACGACATCCCAATGGCCTCTGAAGCCCACTTTGAAGATTATATCCAGACATAAGCTGTTGGCATATGCAAATTTTAATGTCACCAGCTAAATGGGGTAAAGCATTGCAGCAAAATTTCTTTCCTATTGGCTTTTTACTTTCACAACATCTCATCTGCATCCTAGTGTGCATGACTTCATGATGCAATCCTTTCCATTTATTTGGGCTTGGGACCAGCTTTATTGTGGGTACATGGGTCTAGACTGGCATGGCGAGTATCAATAAAAATAAAAATAGAGGAAATTGTCCAATAAGCTATGTAGGGAGAGAAATTGAGGGTGCTCTTGGGAACATGGGACAGATAATACAAAACAAAACTAGAGACCCTGGCACTCCAAAAAGGTGATGCCAGCACAAGGAAGTATACCTTAAAAGGCCTTTATTTTAATGGCCAAAACATTAAAAAGCCAACATGGTTTGACCTACAAAAAGGTATTCGGCAGAGCTCAGATCAGGGTTGTGGTGTGGGTGTTGCCACGCTTAAATACTGGTAAGCAAAGCCAATGAGAGAGACAGCTTTTTCCAAAACAAATTAGACACCATTAAACACATTAGTAACTGGATAGTGTAAAGTAATTAGTCACTTTTGGGGGGGCTTGGGGCAGGGTGCGTGTTATCTCTTAACAAGGAGGTTGTGGGTTAAATCCTCAGGCCAACCAACTACTTCATTCAAATCTAAATTTCTTCTCATCAGTGAACGTGAGAGTGAATGGTTGTCCTTCAGTGTTATGTCTCTGTGTCAGCCCTGTGACTAACTGGCGGGTGGGTCATAGGCCCATAGTTGCTGGGCTATGCTTCAGACACCCATGAGAAATAGTGCCACAGTAAAACCCGAAAAGCTACAGGTATCCACTATTTAAAATAACAAGAGAAATCTATGAACTCAGTGCACTCATTTGTTCTGCACTAGACGATGCAGACAATAAAGAGTTGCCTCTGAGGGGTGTGGGTGTGGATATATGAGTGCATGGAAACAGACCTGTCTCTGCTATAATAAACTCATGTCTAGTTAAATTATAAAACATTACTGGTGCCTGTGAGCCCTAACAATTTTAGCTGATTCCCATTTGAATTAGAAAGGCATTGTCAAATCAGATGATGCAGTTAAAGTTTAAAGCTTTTATTAAATCTATTATGTGCACAACTTTACAGAACTATGCAGAGATATAGGGGTAAAAGTACTGTTAATATCTACTCAATAATACTACTCAAACAGAGTTATAAAAGTCATTGGAGTTAGTACTTGAGTAAGAGTAACAAATATCCAGTACTGAGATACTTCAGATTCACTGGACAAATACTGGTAGTAGTTTTTGTACTTATAGATGTCCCAATATTGAACACACCCTCACTTATAGTCATGGGTCTATCCCTGCTGCTTTGGGCTTGAGGTAGGGGTACACACCTGACAATGCCCAGGCAGTTGCAGGGCTAACACTTAAAGACACACACTGACAGACAACTTTTTACTCTAGGGACAATTTAGATTTAACCATTTCACCTCTGCTTGGTGCAGTGAGAAGATGGGATAGAGGACTGGGGGTTACAGAGAGGACATCCAAACTACACACAGAGGAACCATGGCCAGGTCTTGGATCGATTCCATGACCCAAAATATATTCAAGAAAAAGTATTGCATCAGGAAATGTGCTAATAAATTATTTTTCCTCCAGGGATTTTTCCAAAAAAAAAGATGATGTTAAACCAAGCAACTTTTCACAGCAGTGGTAAGAAAAAACAAGCCAAAGTTGGTTCACTTCTTCTTTACTGCCCCTGTTTCTGCTGCATTTTGACTCTCACACTTTCCTCCCAACACAAGCTGTCAGTAATTACTTTGACATTTTGCTCCCGTATACATCTCATGGGCCGCCCTCCATTTGAAGTCATATTAACCTTTTCGCCAAATGCAGCTGAGTTCAGTGTTGTTGGACAGAGCCATGCCTCGGGCGGCTGACCTGCTGTTAACGCCACACGCTGACTGAGGGTCCTATTGGAAATTAGGAGGATGGATGGTGGGCAATGGGAACAACACTCACAGTTGTACTATTGACCCCAGCATTAAGAAGAGCTAGTGGTCTAAATCTACTGAAAATTAGCAGAGAATGAAGACATACCAAGGCAACAGCTCCTCCTTTGGCTAATTGTGGATTGGCTAAATTAAGCAATTGTTTCCTTGTCAACCGAACATATTGTGGCTTAACAACTAAGTCTCATCTGTCTTCTTCTAAAAGTAAAAGTGTATTGACAATAGTGTATGTATTTTTTAATATGTATTTGGATTAAATTTTTAAGAATAATCAGTAATATGCCAGGAAACAAATTCTTAATCTAAATGGATCCAGGACTTTTTGCAGGATGTTTTACTATTGCGATTGGAGTCCATGTTTGTTAGCAACATAACCCTAAAGGTTATGTGGATTTTAAGAATGTTTTCTGGAAAGGCCAGTGATGGGCCAAGGAACAAATGGTGTTGATTCAGGATTTTTTACATAATGCCTTGGCGAACATCCACCATCTCCAACTGTGTCTAGTTTTTGCATGGCTTTGTCAGATACTTTTGTATTCACAGATGGGAGAAGCAGTCAGGAGCATCACCACAAAGACTAAACCATGCTACTATTAATAAACACTTAACATTTCAAACACTGTCCTTCAAGTCAACAACGCAGGTTATCTCTTCATCAACAAAACTAAAAAACTTTCAAATCTCATGAGCCAATATTTTATTCACAATAGAGCATATATTACATACCAAATGTTTACACTGAGAAATGTTACACTTATATGCACAAAATGAACTAATTTCAAATCTGCTACAGGTCTCAAAATAGTTGGGACAGGGGCAACAAATGGCTTGAAAAGCAAGAAATCTTAAAAATATTCAGCTGGGAGAAGATCTAGCAACTAATTAGGTTAACTGATTTCAGGTCTGTAATATGATCAGCTATAAAAGGCAGAGTTTCTCAGAGGTAAAGATGGCCAAAGGTTCTCCAATCTGTGAAAGAATGCTTAAAAAGATTGAGGAATACTTTAAAAAACAATGTTCCTCAATGTCAAATTGCAAAAGCTTTGCAAATCTCATCATCTACAGAGCCTGACATCATCAAAAGATTGGAGAAATCTCTGTGTAAGGGACAAGGCCGAAGACCTTTATTAGATGCCTGTGGTCTTGGGGCCCTCAGACAACACTGCATCACTCATCGGCATGATTGTGTCAGTGACATTACTAAGTGGGTAAACACAATCTGCCGTGCCATCTGCAGATGCCAATTAAAGCTCTATCATGCAAAAAGGAAGCCATATGTGAACATAGTCCAAAAGCGCCGTCGTGTCCTGGGACAAGGCAAGTTTCAAAGTGGGACAGTGTTCTATGGTCCGGCCAGTCCAAATATGACATTCTTTTTGGAAATCACAGATGCTGTGTCCTCCGACTAAAGAGGAGAGAGACCTTCCAGCGAGTTCTCAGCATTCAGATTAAAAGCCAGCATCTCTGATGGTATGGGGGACATAGGTGCATACAGAATGAGCAGCTGTGTGTTTTGGAAGGAACTATGAATGCTCAAAGGTATAGAAAGGTTTTAGAAAACATAAGAGCAGCTGGAAACCTATATCAGGCACGAATGGGACCAAATTCCAACTCCAAAACTCCAGAAACTCATAACCTCGATGCGCAGACATGTTCAAACTGTTTTGAAAAGAAAAGGAGATGCTACACTATGGTAAACCTGCCCCTGACAACTATTGTGAGACTTGTAGCAGGCATCAAATCTGAAACAAGCCCATTCATTTGTTATGTTATCTATGTTCTATTATGAATAAAATATTGATGATTTGAAAGTTTTTTAGTTTTCATTTTATTCACAATTTAAAATCATGAGTTGTAGAAAGTGATATGGTTTGGTGTTGTGTTCATTATATATTCTTTTCCTAAATAAGGAACAATAAGGAATATATAATGAAAAATGCAATGCAAGTTTTAGAAGTTTAGTTAGGAAGTTTTCAGTGGCCTCATTAGCAGCCATACGGAACACAGGACTTTTGCAGTTGCTCTAGATTCTGTGCAGACAGTGGCGGTGTTGACAATTACCCGCTGCAGCAAATAAGTGACTCACCACTTAATATCTCAGATACTTCAGACGACACTCTTGCCAGCCTAATTTATCTCTTTCAAAAGTTTACTTACACCCCTGAGTCCTGCCCTCCTTTTAAAACTCTCAACATTATGTAAATCATCTCGAGCATGCGTTTCTTTATTGAGCACAAAATGATGTCCACATAATCTCCCTGGAAAGCACACACTCAAATCCTCTCACACGGCCGCTGCAGGTCTTTCCTTGTCCAACCCTTTGTCAGACCCAGGGGGCTATGTTCACAGTGACCGGCTCCTCAGAGAGATGCTGAAGATTTCCACTGACAGATGAGTTGTCTGTTTTATCCCTACATTAGCTTCAGGCCATTTCTCGCAGGATGAGGAGGAGAGGTAGCAAGTGTTTCCATGGTTACGGCCAATCAGGGAAGCATGTCGTAGAGCCAGAGTTATTCATTCATTCAGGGCAGCGGTTAATCCCGTTGCTGCCTTTTGGGTTTTGGGAAACAGGTTGTATGTCTGAATTTATAGTACAAGATTGTGGATGGAGAAAAACAGAAAAACAAAAAGATACACAAAGTATGATAACAGAGCTGCGTAATATAAGATAAGCATGTAAAACGCAATAATAAGATGCAGTATGTTTGAATGTCAGATTAGTGTACCGGATTAGATATTTTGTATATTTTTCTATATATTTGAAAGAAATGGCCCTGGACTAACTTCCACAGGTCACAACTAAATTTAAATATTTGGTTTATATTTGGTCAAAGTTTGATTTTGAGCTTTGACTGGGCAATTACATTTTAAAGAGAATATATTATACTTTTATTTATATTTTAAACCAATCTTAGTCACCTCTAGAACAGTATTGCAATGTTTTTAATAAGTACTCTACTGGTGCCATAAAGAAACAGGTGAAGAGACAGCAGAGGGTTGTTGAGGTCTTTTGAACATAATCAAAGAAAAATAGCACTTTTTCACTTTTTTTGGAGGGGGATAAATGAATGAGAGCAGTCTGGATGTAGAGGGCTTGTTGATTGGTCAGTGCTTCCCGGAGTGGGCAGGGGTTCGTGGGGTAGGCGGAGGTTTGTGGTACTGAGCGTTTTGAGGGCTCAGAATGGCCATGCCAGAGAATAGAGAATTACTCTAATGTGAATGAAGCAAAACACAACTCTAGGTAGGTAAGCCAAGGATGCAAGGATGGAATAACAAACTAGCATTGCAACAGCTCTTACTGTAGGGCTACTTTGTTTTTCCTTATAGTCAGCACTTTAAAATAGACACGATTAATTAAACAGTTCCATGACGTCAATCAACAAGCTGTGCACCAGTGGTTCTCAAATGGTGGGTCAGGACCAGCTGTGGAATGTAATGGAGTAAAAGTACTTAGTTACTTTACTTAAGTACAATTTTCATGTATCTGTACTTGAGTAAATTAGTAAGTAAGTAAGTAAAGGGGTACTTTTACTTTTATGTTACTACACTTTAAACTGTACTTTTTACTTCACTACATTTTTTTAAATTGGTTTGAAGTAAAAAGTATTTTGAGTTTGATTTAAAATCATTAGTTTTTGCTGTCGTCATTGTAGACATGAGTACATGAGAGATGCAGTAAAGTAGTACTTTTCAGAAAAACCTCACCTACAGATTCAGTCTCTATAAGTTTTCAGCACAGTTTTTCAGCAAAATCCTTCACATTTAACACATCCATTAGGTCTTGAATCTGTGTGAAATACTTTTACTTTTTTACTCACTAGTACATTTGAAAGTAAGTACTTTTATACTTTTACTTTAGTAGAAATTTTAAGGTGATTTGATGATCCTTCCTTGAGTAAATTTTTGCTCCTTTATCTGTACTTTTACTTAAGTAAAAAATCTGAACTTCTTCCACCACTGGTCAGGACCTAAAAGTGGGCTATGGGGAGGTTGTGTATAGCTTCACTGTTAAGCTTATTTTAGGTATAGATATAGTTTTATTTACATGGTGAACCAGATACATGTGACAAAAAGGTAAAAATATTACTTTGATAAAATTATGTCCCACAATTATATCAGTCAAGAGGCACTGGTCATGCTCCAGCCACTTCAGCCTATAGTCCTGATATGGCCAATGTAAGATGAATGGTTAATAAAAAATATAATCTCTTGGGACACTGAATGGGTAGAAATGTGAGTGGGAGGAAAGAAATCTAATCTTTGTCCTAACTCAAAAGTAGTGAGTGCCCTTTGGCTTTGGGGAGCTGAAAAGATGAAAAAGTGAAGTGTAAAGAAAAGAAGTTGGCTGTGGCAGAGGAAGCTTTTGATTTAAACAAGCACATTTGAGGGACAAAATAAAAAAGCCTATCTGTCTTTATCTATTGTCAAGATAAAATGAATTATACAGAGTGTGAAGGGCATAGCAGCATTTGGCTTTAACGTCTAGAGATATTTCACAAGAAGCAAATTGTGCTTTTGCCAGCAGTGGTTTGTTTGTTGGTTGATTTACATAACTCAAAAGCAATGGTTGAATTTTGATGGAAATTCAGAAAAAGGTCACAATGGGAATAAATTATAAATTTTTTGGTCTGAGTCTGGCACCTGGGCTATCTCAAATGATTGTAGCTGTTTCTGTTTTTAGAGCTTATGCTGCTTAAGATGCTAATTTGACACTTGTTTTATACACGATTGTGCAAGTTGTAAAGTATCAGACATTCAAATGGATTTTCCTAATATACTTGTAATGTTGTGCTGGGTTTTAAGTGTGGACTTTGGGGGCTGGATGTTTATGAACTATAAACAGCATGTCATTATTCAAAGCTCCTTGGCTGTCTGAGAGCTGGTTCTCATTATAGAGGGAGCTGATGGAGCAGAAATAAGTGGACCGGGACAGGAGACACCGCCATCGCCTCATTCATCACCAGCAGTCAGCAGCGGAGTGTGAATGAGAAGTACAATAGAAGACATAGTGTAATTTGAATATGTGACAAATGCAAATGTATTTGAAACTTTACAATGCTTTATGTCTGTGAAGACTCTCAGTCATCCAGGCTCACCAAATCACAACAAAAGGTTTAAACAGAAGTCATCTGGACTTTGTGTTTTGATGTTTTACCTTCATCCAAGAGGCTTTCTCGATTCTGAAATTAAACTAGTAAGAGAACTGAGTTATATGCTCCAAGGAAGGTGCAGTTTTTGGTTTACATTGTTTTGGGTTCAATAGTTTTGGATTGTTAGAAGTCTTTTGTCCTCTGCTGGAGAGAGGGGGTCGTTAATCCATTATCATAGAGGACCATTAGCATAGAGCTTTACAATGCTTTTGTGTGTATGTTAAGCGCATAAATTGAAATTGCTATTCTGTCCCCAAACAATGAGTAAAAAAAGCCAATTATGTAAGGCACAGTTTTAATTATTTTAATTGAAGAAAATACAAAATAATGAGTGTACTGTAATATGGTATTTTGAGTTAAGACTTTCAGTATTGTTTATGGATCCCAAGAGCAAAGCTCAGTTATGTGATTACACCCTAGACAACCACAAGGTTAACACTTTCAGACAGATGTTAATTGCAAGAGAGCTGACCCTTTACACTCACATTTATTACCTCCGCCAAAGGTGGAGGTTATGTTTGTCTGTTGGCAACATAACCCAAAAAGTTATGAATGGATTTGAATTAAATTGTTATGAAATGTCCAAAATGGAATAAGGAACAAGTGATTACATTCTGGGGGTAATCCAGAAATTTTTAAAGGATTCTTTACTATTGGGAGATGGGACTAATTTTGCCATTACAGCTTCTAACTCCACAAATACTGCCCAGAATCATTGGCAAATAATTACCAGATGACATTATGGTAGATGTTATAATCTGACATGGTTTGGATCATGTTGATATTCTGGTTCTGATCCAGAAAGTTCTAAACATATGGGGTACATATGAAATTGGGTAATGCATAGCAACAAATGTAGCTACACACTTGCAAATAACACCAAATGAAAGGTGAGGTTTTTCTCTGTCAGTAGAATGTTCACAGAGTTGATGTATCTTTATCACTTACTGAGCTAGATCTGGGCCTTTAGGGTTTTTTCTCTGGTGAGTGACCTATGGCTTGACAGAGGTCTGCACTCTCCGAGTGCTTCTAGTTCTAGATATCCAATTAAAAAATAATATATATGTATGGAATCATAGCATTTATTTCACTTTCATTTGTAAAAATACAGTTTACAAATATGCAAAATAATATACTGTACAATTCTCTTTCATAACTTATCACCCATTCATTATGCAAAGAGGTCAGGCACTCACTTCTTTCACAGCCATTTTCACTCAGCAGACTTCTTCTTGTTGAAATATCACAAAACAAAAATGGGGCTTGCATTGATGCTTTGTTTCTCTGGTTGGTTGTATGTCCACTTGTGCTCATAAGCCATCCATAGGTAGCCCCTCAAAAACCCAACTTTAATCCTTACAGACCAGACTAATTCTGTGTATGAAATTGAAAAAGAGTTACAATGGTCGGTTAGATAGGGACTTCTAAAAGCTAATATTGAGTTGGTGCTGTGTGACACATTGCTTTAGTCACAGACCACCATCTGTGTTGCTGGTAGCTGAATGTGATGCACTTGCGTGTGAGGTTGTGATAGACTGTAATGGGTTTTTCTCACAGCTAGCATAGCGCTCAAACCTTCATACATTTTGCATCAGCACTGTGCAAAGAGGAAAAGCTTGGGAGACTCAGAGACGCAAGCGAAATATGGAGAGAGGCAGTGAACTGGCGTCATAGAGCCAGAAACTGGAAAAGCACTGCAAGCAAGGTCAGAGGAGATTAAAAATAGAGCAGGTGTACAGAAGCCATGTAAACCCCACAGCTCTGAAGAAAAGAATGAATGTAGCCATATACTGTTCACACAAAATCACTGTTTAACTGCAAGCTCTATACATTTAGCAACAACAGCACAGCAACCTTTCCAGCTTTTATTTTGATAAAAGCTACACCAATTCACCTCCTAAAAATACTAAATCCCAGCCCTACTTCTGAGGCAGAGTTCAGCGTTAACCCACTGCAAACCAGCAATCATCTGTGCCTCATTAAATATGTGACCACATTTTTCATGTTTTTCTATTTTGAATTGTTTCTCTGAGTAAGCAGTAGGAGCCAACACTGAAACTTCTTGCTCCAGCAGCCCTCAATTCAACAGCCAGTGGGAGTGTCCTTTATTAGAGTGCGCACATTAAAGGTAAAGTTATTACGTGCTGCTGTATGGCTCAGTGATAGAGCTGCGGCACATATACAGGGTAACTACAGCCTGCCTTGGCATCATCGGATCAAGTCCAGACTCTGACAGTTTGCCGAATGTCTCTCCCCACTCTCTCCCCTATTTCCTACTATACTCTGTCCTATCAAAAAAAAAAGCCAAAAAACAAACAAAAAATTATTTAAAAGTAAAGGTACTATAAGTGTATTTAAGTGTCTATGTAATGTTTAAATCAAATGTACAAACTTTTTTCCTGTCTCGTAAATGTTGTTAATGTTTGGAGCTCTGTTTTGATTGAAAACTTGCATTACCATTTGCAATTATAAAAGTGGATAGAGCCCCAATGTGGGTTGCCAGATATGTGTATTTTCAGGGGCAAAAAACAGTTGATACTAAACCTAAAAGGCTTCTCTATGAATCAAAAATAATATGACAAAAAAGAAGCAAACTTATGGTTGGCCTTGGCCTTTAAGCAGAACAACCCAGCCCCTGCAATGAGACCTGACTGACATGACTATTTACAAAATATTAGCACATAACACCATGTTTTGTGTGTCTGTGTGTGAGTTTTTTACCAACATTCATTAACATACAGTGTTGGACTTGTTGCTTGCCAAAAAGTGTAATAGGTGTGTTAGAATCGATGACATCTCAGGTTCTAACTCACAGATAATTCCTGCAATATGCCATTTGGTGATTAAACGGTTTTCCTCAAATGCAAGAAAAAAAAAAACAACATTATTTTCTTCTGCAGGTACTGAAGCCTATCCCAGTAACTACAGGCTTTGGGCAGGGTACGCAGTGGACAGTGGCCAGTTAGCTGCAGGGCTGACATGGAGACAGACACAAACAGACAACCATTCACTGTCACATTCATTCATTCATTCTTTCTTTCATACATTTGGTCCATAACATTAATAAAAACACACAAAAAGACATTCACTAGGAGCAACTTTGAGTCACCAGTTCACCTATACATGCATGTCTTTGTACAGTGGGAGGAAGCCGGAGTACCCAGAGAGAACCCACAGTAACATGGAGAGGTGGGAGTTTGTGAAAGTTCAAGAGCACAAACTGCTCTGCCACTGCGCCGCCTAAAATAGCACATACTTTCCAATTATTAAATTTGTTTGTAACTGTTGACCCAGCTCCACTTGTTTCCCTCTCACTGAGATGTTTGTCAATATTGTGTCACTTAATAACCTGTGATTACACCTTGACAGACCAAAAAACATGTTGCACCGTTGATCTGGAGCCAGACATACTACTTACAGCGTTGCCATGGTTACAGCCTTGAGAAAAAAAAGTTTGCAGACGATGATGGATGCAGTGATTGTACAGCGATCTACAATATTCAGTTTACAGAGTGCTACAGTTGCTCTAAATCAAGAAAAAGTTGGAGAAAAGACAACTTTAGAGCGAATGATAAATGGTGATGTGCAAAAGAGGTGGCTGCAGGTTATGTAACTACTGTAAGACTGCATTGTGAATACTTAAAAAAGGGAGAGTCTAAAAATGGCCAATCAAAAGCTTAAGTGGAATTAACTGTGAGAGGTGACTAGAAAATAAATTAAAACTATACTAAAGGAATCCCATGCTAAAACAGTGGACAATGGGTTAAATTAATAGTGCAAAAAGATGACGGTTGGCTCTAAGATGTGACAATTTTTAACAATGTGATTTTAATTTTAATCTTTGTGTTAAATAAAGGCTCCAGGAAAGGAATCCAGACAGAGAGAGTCACAGGCCAGTGTACTCTTTGTGCTAGTCCCGAGCCATAGATAAATTAAAAGGGTTTGTGTCTGGAAGTAACCGGGCAAAAGACAGATTGATAAACATCAATTGGGAATGTCTCCCGTTGAAAAACTTTGAGTAATATTTGGTTGTGACTGGGTCAGGCAGCAGCTAGTGACCATCTACCATGATATGTTTTGGCCAATCATAGCAATGACTCATATGAGCAAATCAACAAACTACTAGAATAGTAAAACAATATAATGAAAATGTAGCTTGGAAGATTCATACTTTTAAATTTTTTTTATTTTTTTTATGAATAGCAGTTACTTTTTCAGCGTCTGCATCTTGTTAACAAGGATTACTGACTTGTGCATGCATACAACCATGGGCTAGTGGCTATCGCAAATCTAAAACCCACCTACTCTCTGCAGTACTGCCACATCACCAGCGTGGACCCAAACGAATCAGAGAGAGCCTGACAAGATGGATTTTTCTGAGTTTGTGAACTCTAGGGACAATCCAGCGTGCTGCACAAAATCCCAAAGGGCATCTGGCGTAAGCCATATGCCAAAGTGATGAGCAAATCACTGCAACTAGGAGACAGATGATTTCTGTGGCAAGAAGAAGGCAGGAAAGCCAGGATTTCTTCAATGACAATTCAATTAAACATGAATTTAGCTTCTAACATGGATTTGTCTGCAGCCATTAGACAAAAATAAATACACATTATACAAATGCTACTATAAATATTATAAAATTAAACTGATCTGAAACGTTCCCAAAGATATGCATCCTAATTCTCTCCTCTGTTACACAAGATCAATAACATCAATGAATTGTCACATCACATTATAAGGGGGACATTTATAACCTTCAGTTACGTTTTTTTCACACTTTTTAAAGATTGTCACTCTGGATAGCACCTGTGGTTAGCCAAAAACAATATCAAGAAATATTTCATCAACCTTTAGCATCACTAACAACAGCATATTTTGAGAACATTATTCCAGACAACATCACTGTGCTGAGTAGTGGAGCTTTAGTGTTAGTATATCAGTAGCTGGTTTCAGCTGTTCGATCTGAACTCGGTAAAACTGCTTTTGGTATCAGTGCACCTCATGCATGTAGTTATTGGCAAGAATCTAATTATTGTTTAAAAATTAGTGAGTTTAAAATCCTTTGAAAAGCACACCTGCAGTGTTGTTGCTTTAAACCTGTCCTTGATCTTTTTTATTTAACCAGGAAGATTCAGAATCTCTTTTGCAGGGGAGTCCTGGCCCCATGGGGAACCTATTGTACATGTTTTTAGTAGTAGGGGAAACCTACGCAGACACGGGGAGAACATGCAAACTCCACACAGAAAGACCCCAGTCTGGGAATTGAACCCGGGACCTTCTTGCTGTGAGGTAGGAGTGCTAGCCACTACGCCACCGTGCTGCCCAATCTGTCAGTCAGCCGTGTCTGTAGGCCTGTGTGTTTGTTTCCTCCACCAAGGCTGAGGTTATGTTTTCGGTGGCGCTCATTTGTCTGTTTGTTTATTTGTTAGCTACATAACTCAAAAGGTTATGGACGGATTTTGATGAAATTTTCAGGAAATGTCCAAAATGGAATAAGGAACAAGTGATTAGATTTTGGGAATGATCTGGATCACCATCCACCATCTGGATCCAGGAATTTTTTTAATTATTCTTTACTATTGGGAGATGGGGCTAATTTTGCCATTACAGCTTCTAACTCAACAAATACTGCCCAGAATCATTGACAAATAACTACAAGATGACATCATGGTAGATGCTATAATCTGACATAGTTTGACCTGTATCATGTTGATATTCTGGTTCTGGTGATCCAGAAGATTCTAAATATAGGGGGTACATATGAAATTGGATATTGCACAGCAACAAATGTAGCTACACACTTGCAGATAACACCAAATGAAAGGTGAGGTTTTTCTCTGTCAGTAGTATATTCACAGATTTGATCTATCTTTAATACTTATTGAGCTAGATCCAGGCCTTTAGGGGTTTTTCTCAGGTGAGTGACCTTATGGCTTGGCGGAGGTCTGCGCTCCCCAAGTGCTTCTAGTTTGTCATCATTTCATTGTTTTATGTACAAAATCTTACATTTGATTTGCTGCCCATCTTAACAAGAAGTCCCTGGCAGAAGAGATATTGTATCTCAATAAAACCTGGCTAAGAAAAGGTTAAATAAATACAAATAAAACACATTATTAGTCCAGCACTTGTCTATAGTCTCTACGGTAAAGACAGGGCAGCATTACTCAATACTTTGTGTGGGTTGCCACAAAATATTCTTCCACCTTGCAAAAATATAAATGCATAGCGATTTCAACCAAGTATATTTTAATGAGGACATACAAATAAAAGATGTTGAATGAAGTCTCTGACATTGGGAAAAAACAAAACAATAAAAACAGAAGATGCAAAGAAGCTGCTCAAAAATTCATTGTCCTACACAACAGTACACTGCAAGTGCATGTTGTCCCATGACCAGAGGGCAGTGTTGTACTGCTTGCTATTTATGGGCTCATAAATCTGACACTGGACTTGATTTGTTATGACCAGAAAACACATGTCTGTCCATTACATACATTATTGATCGAAGGGCTTAGGTTTAAGTAATCATTTGTGAAAATGATGCAACTCATTGACAAAACAACAACAGGACGCACCTTGGATGCATCTAAATTACTTATGTCAACAGAGGACAAAAAAGCCCTGCTTTTTGTTATACAAAGGCAAAATGTCAATTTGCCTTTGCCAATTTGAGACCTATACCCAGAGGGAACAACAATTGCTGAGCTTAGAAAGTAATTTAGAGGTGCATGTATCACTACAGCAACAACTTGAACCTTCAGGCAAACTAACTATATGTATTGTGTGAATTCATTTAAAATTGTTGTATAAAATGACAGGGGCTTCAAATGCCCCAACAGGACTTTTTTTTTTTTTCATGCCAGAAATTGAGCTGTATGCACAATATTTTTGCTATTATACTATAAGTCTTATTTGACGTCTTCAGATTGGATGTTGATTCTTTGGGCCTGTTAGGTGCCTATTTGCATTGCCACTAAATATGTATTTACAATTTTGTAAATACAGTAAGTAGACTTGTATTCATACTATATTTGTATTTGTAGAGTCACTAAAGAACCAACATTGTGAAAAAATATAGACTTGCAATATAGAGCAATATAGAGATAGATGCTACTTCTTGCCAATATAAAAAAGTAGCCATATTGTGTGACGTGACTTGCATGTGACACACAAGGGTATATACGCCTGACAGCGCCGGCCAAGACAAGGTCCAGTAATGTTCCTCTCTGAACGCCTGAACTACAAGATGCTGAAAGGTTGTAATTAAATTTTGAAGCCAAGAAATGACGGCTTACATCTCTGGAGCATAGATATACATGAACACAATGACGACAAAAGCTAGAGTTTGGCTGATAATTCTCATTCATACACACAATGAAGTCTGTTTAGGTAGAAAAGTGCTTATAGTTGTCAAAATAAGGCTTTTGGTAATTGGAAAACTAGGTGAGGATTTGAAGGCAAAGTGACTCCCTTTTCTTATTTTTTTTCATCTGCCATATATATATTTTAAAGCAGTGGCAATCTTATCTTTCATCATTTGTGTGACCCACTTTTGACAATACTAAAAATATTTTTTCTAAAATATTCACATTCACTGCATGTAATTTAAAAAGATTTAGCCTTTAAATTACATTAACATCGAAACTATATTCAACCTCTCTGTGATCCATCTCTGGGACCCGGGGCATGTCCAGGAGGTGGCCTGGAACCTGATCAGGTGCCACCCATCATCAAAAGTGCTGAGGTGGGACATTGGTGGTTAACAACACATTCAATTCAGTTTTACTTATAGTACTACATCGCCAAATCATAACAATTTTTGCTCAAACTGATGCATAAGTTCATCAGAATGCAGGAAATTAAATGTTCAATCCTCAATTTCCCCCCGAGATCACTTCATGGGTGCCACCCTTGTATAACTAAGTGCCACACCTGGACCACCGCAGTGAAAAAAATCACCCCTGACCCATAGCACAGGTTATCGATGAATGAATGTGAGAGTGAATGAATGGTTGTGTCAGTGTATGTGTCACTCTGCAACATGGCCCATAGTTGCAGAGCTACTCCAGCCACCTGCGACCTCTCATGGGAAAAGGCAGATGAAGAATGAATGTTTTAAAATGAACCATGAAGTCGTAAGATAATTAAAATCATATTGCAATACATAGCTGGCACCTGTCAAACTCCATATGCCAGGTATTATAAGATATATAATGAAGTATTTATATGCTAGTACAATGACCCTGAGAGGAGGATCTGGCTGCAGCTTTTATGAAGAAGACGTGCTGTTGCTATGGCAAACTGTGCATCCAACAAATCAAAGGCCGTGCATGTGTGTGTGTCTGTGTGTGTGTAAAAGCTTTAGAAGACATTACAACAGAACAAAAAGATATTGTCAGCTTAATCTTTCTTTTGTGCACCCTTTTCTACTCACCCACATTGTACAGGTGCTCTAATGAGTCTCAAATTGGGCTAATATCATGGACCGGAGCCATTGTTTTGCTCTGCTTCCCCTTCTTTTCATAGATCAAGGCAGCATCAGGCCACACTGTAGACAGAAAATGAGTAATGTGAGAGTATATAGGTGGTAATTGGATTTACCCACATCCAATTTTCATCTAAGGGCCACATGGAGACAAATGACACAGGGGTTTGCTCATTTGCACTGCTTTTTCTCTCACTTGGATGTCAGGGAGAAATTGATCAATTGCCAACTTACAGTCACTGACTTTACTAACTCCCTGTATCAAATGTTGAGTTACTAGGGCACTCTTTCCCAAACTGGGCCTCATGACACCAAGGTGGTCCGCATTCGATTATATTTGGATCAAAATATAAAATATATAATTGTTACCTTGAACTAAACAGACGTAAAAAAGGCAGGTTAATATTATGTATATGTTGCATTCACGAGCATCAGTCCTTCTTTTGGTCATAGATGTTTTGGTCATTTTGACCTGTGTCTCCTCCAATCATCTAACTAAAAGATTTTCCACTTCCATTGTTTGCTAAATACAGAATGTTTGTGAAATGCATTAGCCAGTTTGAAAGTTAAATGGCTACAAATAGTGATATAATTGGTGTTATAATGAGAACTGACAAAACTGAGAACTGGGCTGTTGTTTGGGGTTTAGCCTTAGTAAGCCTATGTAAGATTTTCAGAGAAATGTTTGTAAACAAACCTTGTCTCTCATTCTCGCCAATAACTCTAAAGTGTAAATAACCATCCAAGGTTTAAATGGTCTGTCTCATTTTGTTGTATTTCCTTTTTGACAGGGAGATGGCAAAGGACCATAAAATTGTCCCAAAAATGTTCTCCTCATGTAGATAAATAGGGAAACCTGTGGAGGACAGTCAGAGTTGTGCTCCTATTTATTTTACTGTGGAACAATCAGCCTTAAAAGTGAATTAATTTTTTAAAAGCCTTTTTATAATACTGTTTTTATTGTGATTATTTGTATATTCTGCCCTTGAATGCTGCACTCAAGCATGTTAAGTTTGTTTTTATTTAATCTTGTGTGATTTTACCTTTTTTTTTTTTTGTTTGTACCTGCACAGTGGCAGAGCAGTTAGTGTTCTCGCCTCCCAGCAAAGAGAGCGTGGGTCTGGTCCTGGGGCTGGCTGTCACACAATGTCCCTGAGCGGAGTCTGGATGTCCTCCTCGTGGGTTTTCTGGCTTCCTTCCAGTCTAGAGACATGTGTTAGGTGAAGTGGTGACTCTAAAATCATCCCTAGTGAATGAATGTGAGAGTGAGTGATTGTCTGTCTGTGTATAACCTCTCTGTGTCCACCCTGTGACTAGCTGGCCCCTGTCCAGGGAGTACTCTGCCTAAGGCCCATAGTTAATGGGATTATAGGCTTCAGTACCTGCTACAACTAACAGTAATAAGCGGAAGAAGATGAATGTATTATTGTAAAGGGTCATAAAAGTCAAAGAAATTAATTTCTGCTTAATTTTACTTAAACTTCTGCTCTGCATAACTAGGGCAGATACACTTGAAAATGTGGATTCCCTTAAAAGTTAGAGTTTGTTTGCAGTGTCTGATTTGGAACCTATAGCTTCCAAATAAAATGCTCTCAGACTTAATAAATAATGTTATAGTGGGCCACAGTCTACGTGGTCGTCTGTAACACAGACTGGAGCAGTAAACATCTGCCAGAGAGAGGGCTGAGTCTCCTCACATGTGCCACTGCCAGTGCTGTGTTGGCGGGGTCCTGCGGTCCCTCCACGGGTCCCTCCCTTTCCGCTGCTCGCGCGCCTCCGCAGCGGCCCGTCGTGTGCGCTGTGTCCGCCAGAGGGCACCTCAGTCCCGGTCTGAGGCTGCGCCGCTCCCGCTGCATCACAGAGACGAGAATACCACCAGATGGCGGTTTAGGATTGCTGCTCTTCTCTCAAGGCGCGGTTCCGCTCGCACGGCCAATTTTCAATATTAAAAAACGCACCTTATTAAAACAAAAATCGATTTATTATCCCGAAAGGTGATAATCGGTTCGGCGATGGTCGTTAGAGGTGAGTGTGTTGTGTTTTTGTGCTGTTTTGTGCGGTGGGAAGGCAGACGGAGCACAGATTAAAGATGGTGGACGCAGACAGGGAAGACTGGGCGTTGGGGGATGGGCGCTAGCGGCTTTCTCTCTTCCTCAGTTACATTATAGCCTAGCGGAGCATTTAGCTTGCGAGCTAGCCCCGATTTTTCGCCAAGACAGCCCGGTAAAGGGGCCGAGTGGTGACCGGAGCGCGGGCCCCTTGGACACCCATTACTGTCGGACGCGGGAGTTTGGCTTGTCAACAAATAAAGAGCCATGCGGTGTGACGTGTGGTGTTCATGCTCTTTGCACGGCAGCATTCAGCAGCAGCATCACCTTTCTCTCATTTGCACAGCCGTATTATGATTGTATGCTGTTGCCCTCCTGCCAGGCGCTGCTTTCTTTGCAGCCGTGCACATTGGCGCCCGTGCCACGTAGCTGTCGACTTCCAAAAGCATTGCAGTTTTATTTTATTGCACACTTCATGTCTACTGTACAGGCTGTGTAGGTGTTCTTTACTTTTCCCTCTGTGTCAACATCTGCATCTCTCTGCTGCTCCCTCTCTTGCCTTCAAGTTTGGAGAGTAGTGCTGACTTTTGGTGCTGCTAACAAACAAACGTTGCTAGATTTCCAAATGGCACCACACATGTATGTTTTCTTGCATGTTTAACATCAGTATTATGGCGCTTCTTTTCCCCCCTTCCCGCCCCCTTCTGTGCGGGAAGCAGGCAACGTTGCGCGGGGAAACATGAGTCACATGAGGGGGGGATGGGCTCCAGCAGACAGCCCGACAAGTTTACACGGGCTCCGGGGTTGGCTGTCCACCCCTCCCGCCCTCAGCCCTGTGCTCATCCCGCCCTGTGCAGTGTGTTGTTAGATATTTGTGGGTCAAAGTGCCTTCAGTGGATCTCTGCTGGTTACATAACCGCTTTGTTTACAGTCTGCCATGAGATTTTTCACCCAGGCTGTCTATGAATGATTATCTGTTGCAGACTTATCTTGCATTTCACTCTTCCCTTACTGCCCTTACTGCCAAGACACTGTTCATTTGTTATAAAAAAGACAATTTCTTTCAAGATATGTTGTTGCATGATGTAATTATAGGTTTGAACTCAGCATGGCTGTGGCTGGATAAGATATTATCAAACTAGGCTTTCCGCTGTAGGCCTTCCACTGTGAAGACTAAAAGATAATATTAATATCCTGCTTACAAATGGCCAGGCAAGTGTCTCTCAGTTGCTAAAATGCTGATCCTTGTAACATGCTCTACACTCAAGCTCTCAAGTCTTATTATTAATGTTGAAAATAAGATAAGGTGAATAGTAATCCTGCCAAAAGGCAATGTTGTTAAAGAGGTTTTACAGCATGCCAGGTAGATTTGTGCTTAGCTTCAGTTGACAGTTAGTTCAGCAACTACATTACATCCTGAGAATAAACACAAAACCTGTTTGGCGCCTATTTTTTTTTTTTACACTTTCATTATAAACCATGGAGGAGAAAAGGTTTTACTTGTTGTCAAACATAGACTATAATTGCAATCAGTCTTTAAAGTAGGCTAGCTAATCCTATCAGAGTTAAAAAATTGACATGAAACTTTTTGGTGGCCTTGTGTAGGTTTTCTGTGCATGGCCGCCTATTTGTTGATACTGTTTCAAGCCTTTTTCATGAATTTCAAAGTGAACATTGATTTATGACCTTGCTCCCTATATCTTGCAATAGTCTAACTCTAAACAATATGATACATTCTGATCCCTTAATCTATTCTGAATCACAATTTTCTGCAGATGCTCCACTTTGTCCTTTTTGTGCATCAGTCCTTAAGGGTAAATAGGTGGAAACATAAATGATATACTGTATATAACCTACCTGCGTAATGTCAGGATCAGTGGTGTGACCAGCAACATGTTTAGTCCCACCTAAAAGCATCTTAACTGCATTTGGGAGCCCTCCAGCAGTATTTACTTGTTATTTTATTGTACTATGACCTGGTCTATTACATTGATATCTGACATTTATTTTAAAATCATGTTTTTTGGTGTGTAATTCCCAATGTATTGTATATCTGGGCTTTTTTGGAACGCAGTAGGTACCGCTAAATCTTTTTTGGGGGGACAAAAACATTGGATTTCCACCTGCTATACTTAACATTGGTACCTTTCTGTCACTATTTTTGGCATATATGGACTAAATCCCTCTTTACTAGTTATATTGCAATATCACAGAGTCTGATATAAGAACAGCCAATGTAATATAAGTAATGTAACCACCCAACCATTTACTTTCAAGCTTAAGAAACCGGTGTGGCACTTCCCTTCTCCCTGTGTGTATCTTAAATCCTTTGTCTCAGTGCCGAAGTGTTTCCCCAGAGCCATAGAAATGACTGTAATGTATTGACTAAAATCAAGCTGTAGTGGTTGTAAGGGCTGTAAGTAACAGATTATGCATTAATAATAGACAAAGGGATAAAAATATAGATGCCATATATTTTCGTTTCTATAGCTCGTGTTGAAGCTGTTAATAGGAAATTACACTTTCTATTGCCAACTTCTTGAATCAAGGTCACCGTGTAATGGTGTGTGACAAATGTCAGGGCCATTACATAATCTCCAGGGCTGTGTCATTTTAAGCATATGGCTCAACAAAAGGCTCTGGGCTGTGCAGCTCTAACACCTCTAGCTCAGTCCATATACTTTAATTGCTTCACAATGGTCTATGCGTAAAGATTTATACATAGCTTTTTTTTACATTGCTCTATACTTACAATAAATGTAGCTTTTATGTTGAGGAGAAAATACTTGACTCCTTTGTTTTATGCATTTTGAAAATCTGTTCTGTAGACAGCTCAGGTCCTCATGTACAATGGTCCTTTAAAATTGTTTTGAGTTGAAGCAAAATACAGCGTGACATCTACATTGAGTAATTACCTGCAAGACTTGTTTTCTTTTCTTTGACAGAGCAACTTGGGTCAGTCGGTCTGAACTTGTAGCTGGCTGCTTTCCAAAAGTTAAAGCAAACATTTAAACCCTAAGTACACATTCATTCTCTCACCTTTTCTTTTTTTTTTTTTTTTTGTCTATTTTGGCTGAGGTCAAGGGCTTAGTGACAATGGGCCTGAGCGGTGCACACTCTGGACAATAGCCAGTTTGTTGCAGGTCATCTCCAGTACCTTTTCTTCTCTCAGCTGCTCCCTTTCCTTTAGGGGTTGCTTGCAACCCTCTGCATTTTTCCGGGCTTGGGACTGGAACAAGTAGTACACTAGCTTGTAAACCCCTGTGGCTGGATTTTTTGTATTTTTGTGGGAGATGGGTTTTGAACTTTGTGCCTTCTGAATGAACAACAGATGGTTTACACACTACTCTTTTTGAAACAGACTTTTTTAATATAAAAAAAACAAAGTAAAAAGCCACAATCTTGGTAGTATTTCATCGGGTTTACCTTGGTGATGTATGTGTTTACGGGCTGTAACATTGTATTGATTCATCTATTCCCTCTGCCTTTTCCCTTTAATGGGTGCAGGGGGCTGGTTCCTTTCCTAGCTACTTTGGGTCTGAGGTAGATTACACTCTGGACATTGGACAATTAGTCGCAGAGCTGACACTAGAGACACTCTGACAGACAACTATTCACTCTCACATTCATTCACTACATAATTTAGACTAATTCACCTACATGCATGTCTTTGGATGGTGGGAGGAAGTGCTAAAACTACAACACAAACAGGAAATTATGTTTACATTTTAACCATGACATTGTTTATTTTCCAGTGTGCAGTCTGTAGCGAACAGTAACGAGATGTGTTATGTGCGTTGTGTTTAGTGATCTCCCTGGTTTACTTGCATGGCTCAGTGGTCGCTCAACTGTGAAGCTGCTTCTGCACATTACCACACTGTGTTTGCAGTTACAGCTTCAGGTTTACAGAGGCTATTGCTTGTCAATACTCAGATTGTATCTTCAAAACACTGCTTATCACCATAAGAAAATGTCCACTCCATCACTGGTGTTTATGTCGGACTGTACTGTGCAAAAGTTTTAGTGAGGTGTTAACTAAGAGTGCTTTAATAAATGCAGAAAATATTTTTCTATTTTTGTTATGAAAATTGCAGGAAAAGGTCAGTAATGGGCCAATGACAAAGTGACTTATTTTGAAGTGGATCCAGATCACTATTTAGATCCAAGAGGGTTTCTGTACATTTTAAGATACAGACCGAAGATACTAATTTCACTCACTAAAAGAACAAATAATTTGTTTTTGTAGATTCTTTACCATTGTGACATATAGGGTTTTATAGCCCCGTAACTGAACAATCTTCAGCTTACCATTGCGAGATTGGACTATGGTTGGGTACCGTTAAATGATACCTGGTATTGGGAAAAAAGTTTTTATTCAATACCAAGTTTTAATAAAAGTGGGACCTTTAATGTTCCTTTGCATGGATGAATCAAATAAATAACAGAATAAATCATACAAACTACTGGTTTTAACTTGCATCTAAGAATTTTGCTCCAAAAATTGGTTTTTTATTCAATAATATTATGTTTAATGATTGTAGAAGATGCGTTAGCACATCATAGGTATCAGAAAAAGTATCGTACTGGAATCAAAACCCAGATATCATTTGAGTACTGGTGTTAAAAAAATCTGAACTGTACCCAGCCCTAGATAGAACCAGTGCCTTGGCAGAGGTCTATGCTCTCTAAGTGCTTCTAATATTAATTTTTTTATGCTATTTCGAGTATTTTTGTAAATGTACTTTTCTTTGTTGTGATAGCTTTTCTTTTTAAAAACCTGTCTAAGACTTTTGTATATATACATAGAACAGTATATCACACACCTGTTAGCTGAATTTGTCTGGCTTTGGAATTGTCTTATATGTAGAGAGGTGTAGAGAGAGGCTCGAGTTGCCTAAAAGTGTATTCAGTTTGAAAAGGCTTTCACTGAATCACCAAAATAATAGGTGCGATATTATGGCCTTGTTATGTCAGAGAGAAGAAAACCACCACCAGCCCCATTCAACTTGAATAGTTTGCTATTTCCAGTCCACCTGCAGGAATATAATAGCACTAGTTACTAAACACTTATGATTGGTCAAAGTAGTTTTCTTTGAATTGTGTATATATGAGAAAGTCATAATAATTTTGGATGAATACTTGTCTGCGAGTTGTGGTTCTGCTGTGGGGAAACATTACTGGAGCTCATATTTGAATCTACTGCTGCACCAGTGACAGCAGTTCATTTTACATCAGGGCTGTGAAGTCGGGCTTTGTAGACGGGAACACTTTATTAAAGACGTTAGAGCGTTAAACAGCATCGACACTGCCAACAGCTCTCCCCACTCCCATGTACCCCTTGGTATAGTGGCATAGCAATTTTTGTTATTGTATCCTATTTTATTCCTTAATGTTAAAGTATTTTATAGATATTGATACCTATCCAACCTTGATCTATTCATTGATTTTTATTCATGGTTGCTGGAGCCTATCCCAGCAATATGGGCATGAGGTAGGTACACCCCCGCACAATGAGTTGCATCACCAATCATATCTCTACTTGTCAACAACGAATTAATGGCTGGAGATAATACAGAGAAAGTGTCTAGTCCAGCACTGGCTATGTCTAGTTGCACAGAAAAACAGAACTAAAAGCAAAAGTAAAACATTGGATTAATATTAGCAAAGCTTCCACAATATATTGTAAAATGATCATTATCGCAATATCCACAAACACAATATTCATATTGCATGAATCTAAATACATATATTGCAAAAACGCTATGGTCTTTCATCTGACTGATTTACACTGAAGAGTTTACATTTCCACCAAAGCCTTAAATGAAAATGTGTTGAAAATGTGTGACTAAATAAAAATGTTTAAAAAGTCCAGTTTTAGTGGCGATTTTGACGCTGTTTTGACTTGACGTGAATACATGGACTTACATGTTTGTTTTAAGTTAACTTACTATGTTACAGTAGTAGGCCCTATTTTAACATAGTTATCGAATATCACGTTTTTCCCATATTGTGCAGCCCTAGCATTCACAAGATGTTGAGTATTTATATAGAGTAATTGTGGGAAGTCATGGTCTAAGTCTAAATTCAGAGCTAAAAGTTTAAGGTAAGCTCAAAATCTATATTTGTTGTGACATATTAGTATTTTGATGGTTTCACTTTTTTAATAAAATAACTGTGGGAAAGGTAGCTATGCTGTTGTTTAGGATGGACAGACAAAAAGATCTAGCATACTTCTAAAAATCTTCATTGCTGTGATCTCCACCAATTGATATGTGCTCAGGATTACTTAGCTCAAGGATAATAAGTAACACTACATCTGCAAGGCATTAGCTTTCCAGCCAAAAAAGTGATGTCTGCTCGTAAAACCTGCTGCATGTTGATGTATGAGAGATGTGTGAAGTCCTGTCTTGGCTTCAAAAGGATGTTACCCTTTTGCAGATTTAGCTACTCGGTCTAAATTTGGCTCCGGACTAGACAAACAAATCCTATAGGTGTCATTACTGAGTGTAAGGTGAATGGGCGACCATGGGCTTGAGGAAAACACCACCTCCTCCTCCTCAGTGCCGGCTGGCCGTCGCTGCGTGCGGCTCTTTCATTGCTATTTGTACACACTGTTACTTAATATTGATTCACGGGCTGCTGCCAAGTCAATTCTTTGGCTTATACAGAGTGGAAATAAAGCGGCTGCAAAAGGACGGAAATATTGGAGCACTCCCTTGCAAGTCCTATTGTGCTAAAGCCTTGATAAAGTGATCATTTTGACAGAGTATAATCAGGAAATTACAGGTGTTAGTTGCACTCTGCCCGGAGCTTGGGTACACACTGCGTCTGCTGCTGTAAGATACTGAGAGGATTTTATTTTCAAGTTGAATAGCATGTAATATGACAGTGAAAAATGTGCCACTTAGACCAATGTTTCCAAAGAGCGGGCTGGGACCAAAAGTGGGTCATCATCAGAATAAATATTGTTTGGGACACTTGAGATAGAAGGGAGAACCAAGTGCGTCTCTTAAGTGTAAGCACCGCCACTAAGAAGCCATTGTCAAAGGTGTACGCCGCCTCAGGCCCGTAGTTGCTGGGATAGGATCCACTCAATCCCCTCAATAAATGGGGAAAAAGATAAATTACATTGGCTATTCTGGTTTGAAGCCACAAAACTACAGCAAGAAAGTACAACTCTCTGCAAAGAACAATCAAAAAGACACTAATAAGTAATAACAT
Source organism: Bostrychus sinensis (assembly GCA_020698575.1). NCBI lineage: Eukaryota > Metazoa > Chordata > Actinopteri > Gobiiformes > Eleotridae > Bostrychus > Bostrychus sinensis. The sequence continues at coordinate 10,620,299 of CM036258.1, forward strand.
TGCATGATATATTTAACAAAAGTGCATTAAAACACAGGATAACGGGAAAAAATTAACTAAACATAACAAAAAGCTAACAAAGACTTGGAATTTGGTTCACAGTTCTTTCACCATTTTAAAATATTGGTGAAAAAAAACACTGCCTTAGACAATTGCTGCGAAATCCTGGTTCAGCCCCTGCGCTGAGACATGAGTTTGTATCAGGCCCATCTGCTGCTCCAGCTTGTGTAAAGGGGATTAAAGGGGTTTCTGAGGCTACACTGGCTCCAGCAGATTATTTCTCCATAACCTTCCTTATATCCCCCCAAGACAACGAAGCTGTATTAACACTATCATCCGCCATAGAAAGTAAACGTCAGGGACACTTTTACTTGCATCTGGAAACCTTTGTTGTTTTGAATACTCAGTCACTACAGGGTTTATTAATCATTGCTTGTTGATAAAAAGGAAATTAATTGGTGGCAGATGTTGACAACTGTCCAACGAAAGAAAACATTACATTGATTACAGTTTAATATCCCTTGCACTGTGATATTGGTTCCTATAAAAGACAGTCCCTGGCCGCTGCTCCCTTTCATCACAGCGACTTACTTTTTTAAGCCAGATGCCATTCCTGCTACAGTCTCCTTTTAATTTGTTCCAAGAAATGAACTGGCTTTGTGACTAATATTAATATTCCAATAATCCAATCCTACTGCCTCATAATAACAAAATATTCCACTGTTGCGAGCATATTCAACTTTTTCTTTTTTATATTTTCACATTCATCTCACACCGGAGTAAAGACCTCAGGTACATGTTTCTTGGTGCATCCTGACAGTTTTCTGAACGCAGCCAGTAAAGCAACAGTGAGACTCACAGTTCAATAATGAAATTGCCAATTATTTTGAGCTCCACTGTCTTATTGTGTATTTGCATTGAGAGCTTAGAGCAAACATAGTCTTCATTTTAAATCTACTTTCTATTCAGTTTTTGTAGCAACCTGGACCCGTGCAGCGCAGTTCTTATAGACATAATTATGTTTGCTTTGACATGTAGCCTCTCATATTAGTTTCCAAAGACATATTGGCACTTCATTACAGCGAGACATAGGCGAAGACAATGGATCATTGTGAAACTTCCCCTATATTACTGGCATCCACATGAAAAAACAAACAAACCTTGACATGCAGTATTTGACTTTTTTTAAATATGGAAATATGGAAATATGGATACCTATTTTGTGTTTTGATAAATTAGAGTCTACTGTCATCTGCCTTAAAAAATGTATTTCCGCCATGTTATGAGTAAAATGCCCAATAAATTGAATGATAGATCAACACATTGCTCTGTAAAAACCTTTAAAATATGTTACATATGACATTTAAGTAGGACTGGGTACCATTCAGATTTTTTCAATACTAGTACTTAAGCTGGTTTTGGATACCGGTACCTGAGCGATACTCTTTCTGATACCTATGGTCCTCATAAAACACAATAATATTGAATAAAAGACACATTTTTGGAGCAAAATCCTTAGCTGTGAGTTAAAACCATTAGTTTGTATAATTTATTCTGGTATTTTTTTATTAATTTACACAAAGGAACATTAAAGGTCCCACTAGATATTGAAACGATATTGAATAACAATTATTTTTTGATACCAGTAGCATTGTAACCTTTCTTTTGATACCGCAAAGGAATCATTTACGGTACCCAGCTCTACATTTAAGGTGCCTGTAGGTGCTACTTTAGTGAAGATATCTAACCCAGAGTGTGTTTAAAAAGCTTATTTTGAGAAAACAGCTATGCAAGTTGATATTTCATGTAGAAATCTTGACACGCAACTTGATAAAATATAATGAAATAAACATTTTACTGCGTAATTTGGACATTTTCTTTATTCTAAACAGGCCCAAAATCTCAAAATTCACCAGTGCATAAAATAACAATGTTTTTACCTGTCGTGTCTTGTCTTCAGAAAATAATAAGTGTAAGGACAGTGGCCTCCTCTTGGACTCTGTTTACTTGTGTAGGTACAGCCTTCACCTCTTCCCTTGTCTCCTGCTCTATTAGGAGTGAAGCTGAGGTACACTGCAAATCTGGGCCAAGGTGAGCGAGCCAAGCAGACAGATGAGAAGAACAAATTAGTTTCTTTTTCTCCCTGCTTCCCCCTGCCGCTCTCAGGCTGCTGCGGCGGCTGTCACACTCTTCCCCCCCTTCCCCAAAAATCACCCCCTCTGCTCTATCCTGCTCCTCCATTTTATAACTGCACCAAGCAAGCAAATAGGCAGCACATACAAAGAGAAGGGAAAAACACCACAGTATTTTTAATGCTGACCACAACACTGGGCCTTTTCTTCTTATGATTATGCTTTGTTCACTGAGGTAGTTCTCGGGAGATTGGGGAAGAAAAAAATCTGTTTCTTAGCGAAGATGTAATCAGTTCTCACAGCATCTTTTTGCTCCCTTCGGCTTTTTCTGAAATCAGGATTTGTCGAAAAACAACTTGTATTAACAGATGGTGTGGTGTACAGTAATATTACAAATTATTATTATTATATTAGTATCGCAAGAAAACTTAGTAAACCGCAAAGATTTTATTGTCTAGTCTGGTTTAGACCTGGATCAGACCTTCTTTAGTCCTGTTTTAGTCCTGGTTTTGTCCTGGTTTAGTTCCAGTCTAGCCAGGTTTAATCCTGGTTTATTTCTTGCTCAGACCTGGATCAGACCTGGGCTTGGTCTTGTCCAGGTTTAATGCTTGTTTAATTCTGGTTTAGTCTTGGTTTAGTCCTGGGCTAGTCTGGGCTTATCCTTGTTTAGTCTTGGTCCAGTCTTAGGGTTAGTCCTAGTTTACACCTGGTTTTATTCTCATTTATCTTTAATTTATTTATTGGTTTTGTTCTGGTTTGAACTTGATTTAGTCCTGGTTTAGACTTGGTTTAGTCTTTGTTTAGTCCAGTCTTAGTTTAGTCCTGGTTAGATCCTGATTTTGTCCTGGTTTATACCCAGTTTAGTGTTCTCTTAGACCTGGTTTAGTCTTGGTTTAGTCCAGTCCTAGTTTAGTCCTGGTTTAGTCCTGCTTAAGTTCTTGTTTTGTCCTGGTTTATACCTGGTTTTGTGTTTGTTTTGATTTAGACCCCTTTTCCTGAAACGTTTGATCTATTTCTCTCTCTTATGTCAAAAAATATTACTAGCCGTATCGTTATCGCAATATTTAACACGGTTATTGCATATCAATTATTTTTCTAACATCGCGCTGCTCTAGTGAGATGTGTTTGCAGGGACTTGTCTGACTTTAGTAATCTCCCGTGTGACATACTGATAATCTGGTTAATCCTAGGAGCCACAGTCTGCTCTATGTTACTGAGCCGGGGCTCACTGGTCTGGGTGTATGTACGGAGGCTGGCAGCTTGATAAAGTGCAATTATTGTCTCTGTGGCTGTGCCTATAGCAGCAGTCCTCAGGGAGCGACTCTAGTTCAAGACCACTTTATTGTGAGGGTTTTTAAGCTCCCAAGGCTGTTTTCTCTCATTCTTTATCTTAGTTTTAAAGATTTTTGTACTGGCTTGTTGATGCAACTTTCAATTTTCTGAATTTGTCCTTGAAGTTAATGAAAGTTATGTGCGGAAAAAATAAAACGTGTCTAATGCAGCATTAAAGTTATTAGATTTATGCCAAAAACAAGCAAGTCCTACAGTAATAAAAACAGTGACAAAACAAACCTAACAGCTTGAAATATCACCATCTTCTTTCCTTTTGTCTTTCTGGGGTGGCAACAGCAAATCAACTACCTCCTGAGCAGTGACTTGCATATTGATGTGACATAGGTTTTACACTGGATGACCTTCCTGATGCAACCCTCTCCATTTGTTTCAGGCATGGGACTGGCCCAAAGGGTACACTGGCTTACAACCCCCCTGTGGCTGGATTTCAATATGGCAACTATAGATTACAATATACATAGGCCTTGATAGCTTGCACCCAGTCTCTTGGTTGTATTATGAATTGGAAAGGAAAGAAGTAATGACTACTGTAGTACTGTAAATGGACTCTACTGACAACTGTCTATTAACAACACATTAACGGCATGTCAAATACGTTTTTTCACCGTCCACACACAGAGCCTTTCACAGTTGTTGGCACACCATCAAATCTCTAATTCATTCTCTAATTAACAATACTCGATTTTTTTTTATCTTTTAGGAAATTTAATTAGTAGCATTTATTAGTAAAAGGTTTATTTAAGAAATCGCATCATATCTCGTTACCCAGTGTCTGTATCTTCATTGTAACTACCCTGAAACCAAAGCCAAGTGAATTTCAACCTCTGTTAATTTTATTGTTAACACCTTTCTTTTTTTTCTTTTCTTTTTTTTATTTTTGTTATTAGATGTCTTAATGCTCTCAGTGAAAAGACCTCTTGTATCATTGTATGTGTGTTTTATAAAGGCCAAATTCTGCCGGCTTTTTAAGTGGCTCTCAAGTACATCTTCATTTTCCATCCCACTCCAGATTAACATAATTTTCTCATTTGGCTGCTCACATCTCAGCACGTTCAGTGGATGTTTTTTTTTCTTGGACAAGAAAAGAAACTAAAAACATATATGGTATTTGGCTTATATTTAGAAACACATACTCAACATTTACTGCTCAGCATTGAGAATAGTGAACCTGCTCATTTGGGCAACTTTGTATTTATTTTATACTGGTTCCTTGTTTGCAATAATTGTACATTTTTTACTGTGTGTTCACTTTTTTACACTTAATATTCTTTATTTACCAATAGTAATTAATCATACTAATGTAATATTAGTAGATATTTTTATTGTAACCCACTTTTTAGTTATTTTTCTAATTTATTTCACTTACTACCCCTTTATGGTACCTGTTTTTTAAAATTGGTTTCATCATTACATATAAAACAATATTTAGGCTTAATAAGGTACACATTAAAACTATTAACCTCCCTGTGACCCACTATTGGGGTCTTTGCCCACCAGTTGAAAATCTTTGCCCGCAACAATTTTCCAAAGACATTACTCAGTGTTAACTTTGGACAGGACAGCAGCTAATACCACAACATTGCATCTTTGTTAAGGTTCAGCTGTCAGCCATATACAGCACATGCAGTGAACCTAACACCACAGCTTTGGGACACATGACCAGGATCACATGACCTGTCCCGTCTTGTTTTAATCCTCTTTTGAGCAGGTTGGTTAGATGCAGACTCTGGTGTCAAATTAGCGTTTACCAGTACAACCTTGGTCTCCTGTGATGTGCTGGTTCATAGACACAGCATTTAAAACCGCTTTATGGCAGAAGATCCCGGTGACTCATGTCTTCGCAGTATCTATACGTAGCAGCTGTAAACGTCAGCTTATGTAACTCAGGTTTCTGCTGGTGTCCTTATTCATTTGACATGCTCCTATACAAGTCTATAAGGGGAGATAAGTGAGTGCATGTTGGCCACTATCAGAAAGTACAGATCCACAGATTTAATAATTTTAGCCTAATGAATGCAGTTTTTCCTCTGTGTATTCATGTATAGCCAGGAACATTGGTTAAACCAAACACTAATATAGAGCACAAATCTTCACCAAGACTTTTTTTCTTATTGGCCTTTTCTTGCAATTGTAAAGGTATAGGGATTTTCCCAATTGACAGCCTCTGTGGGTGGACCACATTAGGGCTGGGCGATACGGCCAAAAAATAAAATAAAAACATTTCCCCCCCAATTTTCATTTAATTAACAGTTTTTTCTCTCATTGGCATAAAAAAGCTATTTAAATATAGATGTTTTTTATTTTTAAAAGACATTATTGCATAGCTATTTTATGGTTATGTCTGTACAAAACAACAGCACACAGTGGCAGTGTGCATTGCTCTCACAGTCTGCAAATTTATCACCCATAGTGCTGGAGTTGGTGGAGTTATGCCTATCTTGCAATGGTACAAAAACCAAAAAAAAAATCCTTGAACCAGATTCACACCAAAAACTATTCTTTGTTTTTTTGGCCCATTAGTGGCCTTCTCTGAAAATTTCATCAAATTGCATTACTTTCTGAGTAACCTTGCTAACAGAGTAGGCATGTTTTGAAGATGCTGAGAATACAAGGAGAAGCCAATACTGTCTGTTTACTGATGCTTGTTGTGGTCCATTTAATTATTATGTTGACTGCTTTAGGCACATATTTGATTACATACGCTTGACAGAATTAATAATGAGCGGCTAACCAAAAGGCCATTATGCATTGATGTTCAACTCAATAGCCACTCAATAATGTCATGTAGAGGCTGTTAAAGTGAATGTTAAAGTTTGTGCTTGTCGTGCATTTTAATTTAGATTATAATAAGGAAAGGCTTAGCACTTGACAAGATCTTACAGGACACTAAACAAGAACCACAACATAATAAGATCAGTGCAATATACCAATGGTTATCAGCTGTTCCTCTCTTGCAATTTATGCATACACAACCAGCCAAATGACATTATATTATAAGTGCATCAGTATGATTTATGCATATTCCTTTACAACCTTGTTAACGACTTACTTTTTACTTAATGCTTTTCAGTTTATTGCTTTAACAGCATCTGTCAACTAACTGTGCACCTGTCTAAGTATAAGTCTCAAATAATGCTGCTTTAACTTTTTTTTTTACTAGAAAAGCAATTACTTTCATTAAACAATGCAATATTTTAAAGTTTAAATTTGTGTAATCTTTATTTACAGATTGCACAGACCATTTCAGTGTCTTCTATATTTAACTATATTTTTCTATAATAATTTGTGTTGCACAGGTTGGTTAGTAGAAATTGTTGCATTCAAAACAAAATTAAACAGGAAGTCATCTGGACATGGTTTGTAGAGTTGAAGAATTGACAAAGTCTCTTGGGTGAGTGACAACACGTTTTCAACTTGACAGATAGATGACTTTCTTTTTAACATTTTGATTGTGACAACATGAATAACTGAGAATCTCCACAAATGTTGCAGTGTACAATATACAGTTGACAAATATTAATATCTCTGATAAGTAGGTCTTAATAGCACAAATAACTGCTTATAAACTTAATAAAATGAAAATTTGAAAATAATTATACATAGTGCTGGTGATGTGTTGCAGTGGAGAATTGATGTATCGACAAAAAAAGCAACATAAACTATAGCTCAATAAACTAACACAATGTCTATTGCGCCATAGAAAATAATGGACTGGCACTTAGCTTTAAAAAATGTGAGGAAGGCTTGTTAGGTAATACTATTTGCATTCACTACCTACCAGAAACACTTCCTCAGAGCAGACTGCAGAGGATTTCAGATGCTCTCTTTGCCCTGCCCTCTGGAGGATTGAACCCTCTCATTGTCCAGTCCAAGATCATCCCTGAGCCCATTAGGTTACACTTAATGAATCAAGTTAAACTCATCCGGGCTGAACTGCTCTGCCGTCCCAGGGCACTGCTCTGGGTTAACCCACAGTTGAGCCCTAGAGCTGCCTCAGTCGATGTCTTCTGCAGGATCTTAACGCTGTCGTAAAGTGTGGTTGTAAAGTATGTAGACCACAGCAGCTGGCAACATGGACACAAAGAGAAACACATGTAGTTACACACATGCGGCTGGTCTGAATATATTTCAACACTCCTGAAAATACCAACTTAAAATAATTTTATTGTGAAATAAAAAGCAGAAATATTCCATTTTTTAAATTCTCCTTAATTTGAGGTTGTAGTATGTGTTGCCATGGAAACTGACCCCCTTGAAACCCAGTGATATGCGAGTCCTCTGCATGAAAAGAAATAGGTTTTGCAAAAATAATTATTGTAGCACAGAGGGAGGTGTAAGCTAAATTAAAACAATCCTATGTAACATTTGCACTTGTGTTGTTAAATGGGTTGTTGCCTTTATCTCTCAAAAGATCCAGGTCTACTATGTTGATGAAGAAGTACTGTAATAATGCTATTTTCAGATACTGCTATAATGGACAGTTAAAAAATTAGTTAAGAAATAAAAGGATTTAGACTCATTTCTTCTCATCTAAGCTATGACTACGTCTATATTTAAGATTGAACCCAGACTAAACCAAGACTTGATTTGGTAAGGAGCCATGATGACAACTTTCATACAGTATGGACACAACCTCTTAGCTTTCTGCAATATGGACATTGCGACTGGTGTTGCAAGAAAATTTTGTAATAGTTTTGAAGTCATTTACCATTCTTCTGAAAAGTTGCAGTCCTTCTTTAGATGCTCATCTGTGAAACAAGAGAGCCGCAATAGCTATCTCAGTTGTAGCTTGTCATTTGTGGCTCCCTTTGCAGCACTGAACACATACTTGGTCTCTGTGTAATTTATATAAAGAGAAAATGACCATGAGTTCCCCTGTCATGCTTCACTTCTCGTCACGTTTGACTTGCAGACTTGTCAACACTTCATTAGCTTGTAATGTTTTTTCTTCTGTTTTCTTGCCCACACTCTCTTGCGTTCTTCCAGGCAGAGCATTTACTTAAATAGCCAATCTTTCTGAGTACATAATGAAGTCTTGCTGTCAGATTTTCTGTTTGACAAGTGAAAATCAATTCCGAAAGTTGTGGAGCAGGCAATTTTCTTACCTCATATTATCTTGCAGCTCATTTTTAGCGGTTTCTGCATGTGCTGTAAGTCAATGAGTTTGTAGCATGCTGCCTGATGTTTGGCGTGTGGTAAATCTATGGTATTTAATTGTACAGTATAAGGGCTGCGTTCTCAACTGGTGGGTCAGGAGCCAAAAGTGGGTCACTTGCATGTTCTTAGCAGGTTGTGGAGTAAATACAAAAAACATTTTTAGTTTCAGTGTCTTGATGTGAGACTTTGACTTTGATGTGGTTAAGACCAAATCGTAGATAAGACTGTTATGAAATATGTTCAGTACAAAACCAAAATCTCAGTCAACATCTCATAGTGTTGGACCCTCATAAGGCAAGGCAAGTTTATTTGTATAACACAATTCATACACAGAGTAATTCAAAGTGCTTTACAGAAAAAAAGCCAAGTTTAAAAGTACAAAGACAAGAATTACATTTAAAACAATAAGATCAAATTTAAAAATTATAATTAAGAATCCATTTAAAATTAAATTAAAAAAGAAGAGTGCAGATAAAACAATTTCAGTTGACATATGCACAGCTAAAAAGAACAGTTTTAAGTCTGGACTTGAACATTGTCAGAGAGGCCTGTCTACATCATAAGTAAATCAATTTTGGTGACTCGGACTTGAACTTAAATTCAATGCATTTATACTTGACTTGGACTCAACTAAAATAGCTCTGGACTAGATTCAGGCACTTGAACTCAACTTGGACTTGCACCTATGCTCAAGGTGACTCATTTATTTCATTCATTCATTTTGTGTTTTATTGACTCGGACTTAAACTCCCACGTCAAGTGCTAATAACTGGACTTGGATTAGTCTTTGGGAGACTTGGACTTGCATTTAAATAATATAGACTTGAGAGTGACTTGGACTTTTAGATTGGTGACACGACTCGAACTTGGATTTGTCTTAAATGCATTTGTACTTAGATTTTTTTGGACTGGGTTTGGCTCAGACACTTTTTTTTTAAGGAAATTGGACTCAACTTGGACTTGCACCTATACTATATTATAATGAGGCAAGTCACGCAACTTGAAATTTCTTTAGTGACTCGGACTTGGTGTCTCAAATGCTAATAAATTAACTTTGGTCACTTGAACTCGGACCAGAACACAGAGGACTTCAGACTGGGTGGACTTGGATTCTAAGAATGTAGGCTTGAGAGTGACTTGGACTTTGAAACTCGACTCAAACTTGGACTTCACTTAAATTCAGTTGGACTTAGGTTGTTTTGGACTGGACTTGGCTCAGACACTTTTTAAGTAACTTGGGCACTGGACTTGCACCTATACTCATGATGAGTCACACAACTTGAAATTTCTTTTGTGACTCGGACATGGACTTTCACTCCCAAGCGCTAATGAATTAACTCGGACTAGTCTGTGGGCACTTGGACTCGGACCAGAACACTGAGGACTTGAGAGAGCAACTTGGAGTCGAAAACTGGTGAATCAACTACGACACTGAGTGGACATAGGTTTTATTTAGTCTGTCCCATCCCATTACTCTTTAATAAATTCCTCTGCTAGGTCTCCCCTGTCGGAGCATTTTCCCCACAATATTAATGATGCAAATATCTCTCTGTTCCTCACACAAACTGCCTCTGAGCAGCCACCCTTTCATGTCTTTTCCTTCTCTGTTTTGAACTTATTAGTGGTGAATTCCTGCTACATTTTAGCCTTGGATGCTACATAAGAGTTGCTCACTGTTGGCCTCTACTACTGTCTACATCTCTGGAGATAATGGCCAATTATAGCAGACGCAGCGCAGGTTACAGTTTGAGAAGAATTGGCCAGCGGGGACCACGGCAGCAGGAGAGAAAGTGTGTGTGTGTTTGTGTGTGTGTGCGTTTCTGAAAGATATCTGAACCACTAGTGCTGCTGTAAGACGGACTGAATACAGTGCATTAAAAGGTGTCATGTCAGTGTAATTTTTCATTTGTTAAACTGGATAATGGATAATAAATACCGTGATCAAAAGTAGCCTTACCTGACCTACTGTTATGCAATTACGCGATGCCGACAAGCTGCTCAAACACTACTTAAGCAATAGCACTGTGTTTACATTCATTAATTTACTGTCAATTCTTTATGGGTCAGTGAGGGGGCCGAAGCTTTTCTTGGTTGTTTCAGAAGTGAGGCAGGGTAGACTCTGGACAATTGCCAGATAATGATAGAGCTAGCACTTTAAAAGCAGACACACACACACTGACAACAATTCACATGATTAAACAAGCAATTTTGAGCTGTTAGTTCATCTACAATTGCACATTTTTAAGAACGCCTAAGAAACACTTCCTGAAACATTCCTCCTTCCAATCAGGAGTGGTGGTTTTGACTGAGACATGAAGCTTTTTGGATAATGGGAGAAACATTTTGGAAGGGTTAAAACTGTGTATAGATGCCTACTTCTGTGAATGAGTGAGTGCCTTCAAAGCCACAGTTTGACCACAGAGGTTATTTTGGTGTTAATTTGAGGTTTCATTGGTTAGTCTGTTTGTAACACTACTCAAAACGTAATGGTCCAATTTTTATGAATAGTTTAGGAAAGGTCAGTAATGGGTCAAGGAAAACATTATTAGTTTTTGATGTGGATCTGGATCTAGGGGTGTCCGTGGTTAATCATTTCATCAATTTATCGGCATTATGGCCATAATTGATTGAAAGAAATACAATTAATTGTTATGCTGCAGCTGTACAGTAGAGTAAAGGCACAGTACCATTGGAGAGTTAGGGCAAATTTAACATAAAATTAAGCAACTGTTTTCTAAAATATACAACCCTATAACTTGTCTTTAGATTTAAAAAAGCCACTTTTTTATTATGGTTGGAATTTAATAAAGAGCTGTTTTTATAAAATGTAATGATGGGTTATGTCAAGCCGGTGGTCAACAGTTCATCAATAATCATTTTTTAAGACTACTAATTAATTGAAAATATTACCAAATGTGCATCCCTATCTGAAACACTGTCTGGGTCCTGTTATTTTAAGTGGATTCTTTACTATTATGAATAATAAGGAAGGATTATACAGTATGGTTCAATAGATACAGCATTTACCACTGAACATGAAGATCCCCCAGTATGAGTCCAGGTCTTGGTACTAGATCTTTACCATTGTGACTGTCTCTGCTTCTATTTTGTGTCCTATTGTGGGGTGACAATTTGCTGTGGAACTTTACATTGGGATAAGCTATTCCCAATACAAGCTAAATGTTTATTGGTTTTTAGCACAGTATTTCTTCTATAATCTTTCACTTGCATGTATAGAAAGTTAAACATTTAGACTAGGTGTGTGCTCACTGCTACATGGGTTTAGTTTCAAAAATAGTTTTCATTTAGTATAGCTTATGCATTTCCATGCTTTTAGTGGCACTGAAGCACCATAATATGTCTTAAAAGGCCATCTTTTTAAGTAGTTTCATTCAAGTGGCAGCTGTGGCTGTTATATATTTTGTTGAATAAGTGTGTGAGTGTGTATGGGATGTGACACCTCAAAGTTACCATGGTTTCAGTTCTTTTTATGCTTTGTCCAAACACTAAACTGCATATTTTTTATTTTCTATTAATTCACTGGACCATTTGTATTGTATTGGATTGTTTTTTTTTTTTGTTTTTTTTTGCAATAAAAGATTATTAAGCTTATTGGTTTACAGACAGCTCAAGGGCAGAGAAATGCATTGTAAAGATCTTTTTCTGTCAAGGTTATTGTACACATTTAAATTGACATATGACTGCACGTAGTATTTTCACTGCTGCATCACATTAAGAATTTTTCTTCTCACCTCCTAACTCCGTCCTCATTATATGTCACAATTATGCAAAGTGACACATTGGGCTGTAATCTTGCCGGATAAACCCTAAAGCCAGAGTAATAATTTGTTTAATAATGAATGTCTTTGCTTTGGTGACACTCAGGACCTTGACCACAGGATTGTTTTCACTTTTGGCCTTTAAGCCGTCCCTTGGATTTAAAGATGAAGCTCATGTAACTTTACATTAGATCCTTTGGGCCACAATATCTATATATTTAATGAAAAGTTAATCCTATGGTGAAATGGCAGATGAATAGTGCAATATTATTAATAGATGTGATGTATATATGTCATGAAATGTTGGGCAAAGTACTTTTTGCCTTTCCAGGATGACAGTGAAAACTTAGTGAGTGACTGGTACCAGTTTTATTATGTGTTTGCCTCAGTATTTTCTTGTTCTGATTGGCTGCGGAACTCAGTAACTTTTCTTGTTTTTCTTTGGTGTTTTTTGCTCATTTTCCTCTACAGCGCTCCCCTATACATTTCATGATCCCTTGCTCAGCTTTAATTTAGTTTTCCCTTCTGTGTAAGTTTTTCCTGCCATTTGGCCACTCTGCTATGACAAAACTTGAGAAATAAAGCCATCTTCCTGGTTGTTTGGATCTAACCACGGTGCTCCGCCTTCTTGCAAGACTCGAGACTTCCATGACGCCAGGTTGGCGACACTCGGACTGGCAAGTGTCGTTTTCCGCCCAGAGACACCAGGGGGAGCTACTGGGTGCTTTATTCACCCCAATTTTTTTTAAGATAAAGTTTCTGAGTTCTGTTTTAAAATCAGTAAAATGGTGCAATAAAGGGAAAGGACCAGCAATTTTGCTTTCCCCACCACACTGTTCAAGAGGGAGGGCTATTTTTCATTACAGTGCAACAAATTATGTCACATTATCGATATAGGGTATACATGTTCAGCCATCTAAAATACCATTTAACATATGAAGAAGACACTATCCAGTTGATTTGCAACTTTCAACTATTGAACTTAATTATTCCATAATAAGGATAAAAATAGGAAAATTATATTTACAATCTCATTCATTCATCTTCCTTGACTTAAGTGGAGTGGAGTCTTGTTGTTTTTATAAATATACTATAATCATGATGAAAGGCTTTTAGGTTTCCAAGAATTTCTTAAAAATCTTTATGAAATCATTAAAAAACAAAACAAAACAAAAAAAAAAAAACTACTGTCTTGTTTTTCCCCCATTGCCCCTTAAGTCATTTAAATGTGGCACTGATTGGCTCTTTAACTCTGTCCCGTCCAGTTCTTTACTCCCCTGTTTTAGCCCGGTCCCTCCTGTCTTCTCTGCAGTTAGCCAATCAAACATGGCCGCCACCGCCGGGCTTATGACCCACACCGGTTGCCATAGCGACGCCGGCCTGCCTCCCCGAGATCCTGTCATGCATGTTAAGTGGCTCCAGGATGCTCGCTCGCTCGCCGTCTCTGTCTCACTCTCATTCTTAAATACACACACGAAGAAGTAGTAGTTTGACTTGGCCTCATTCATAAAAGTGATGTCTGCTGTGTGGGAAGTTAAAAAAGAAAAAAAAGCTGTTTATACTCTTATTGTAAGCCATATATGTGACTTTTTTAGTGTTGTAAGAGGTCATACATTTATTCATCTTCAATATTTTCACACTTTAATTGGCACTGTAAAGGAACTTGTTAACTTTTCAAGCTAGTTTATTGTAAGAAAGGCAAAGCTATAGATATACAGGGTTGAATAGATAAAGGTCCTGCTTCATTTGATGTCTTGTACAGTATCTCCAACAGTGGTCACTTAAGGTATTGCAACAACAAACCATTTTCCTATAGACTCAGTGATCACTGTCTAAATCATGTTTTTAGACTTATTATTAGTAATTAAAATGTAACTATAATCTGTGCTAATGAACATAGTGATGACCATTTAATTTAGAAACAAATGGCAGCCAACTTTCCTCCTTTCATTCATTTAGTAAGTTACAAGCTACAAGGGATCACAAGTTACTGCCTCTTTGTCCTGGTCCCAAGCCCAGATAAATAGGGATGGTTGTGTTAGGAAGAGCATCTGGTGTAAAACATATTAAATCAATATGCAAATCACTGCAAGCTACAGGAGACAGATGTTTGTTTTGTTTTTTGTTTTTTCTGTTGCCACCTCAAAAATGAAAAGCCTAAAAGAAAAAATCTGTTTTGTTCTTGCTATTGATCTATCGCCTCTAAGCTCCGCCCTCAGATTCTGTTGGCCAATCACGTTCCTCGCAACCACTCTGAAACAAATCTGAAACTTCATGAAAAAGTATTAAGAGATTGTTATTCAGTTTTATTCAAAGTTCTCTTGAAAATGAGTGAATGTAAAAGTCAATTTAATTACATTGTTCATTACAATGTGTAGTCACTTACAGACATAGTTTATTGTTTCATTAAATGCAGTGCAGTTTAGTGGTTTGTGATACATTAAATACTTGTAATACTGTTGTGGGTTTGTGTTGTGAGTCTTGAATGTACATCCCCTGTGACATGATTATTACTGAAATGTCGGAAGCTTTTTAATTTTTCACACACCTATGTCACACTGAGACCAACATTCATTATCTAACCATCGCACTGTGCTGCTGACTGCTACCTCTCTATTTTTTTACTCCTTTCTTGGCTTGCTGGCAAATTTTTATAACAATATCCCGCAATGTTATGTTTAGAATAATATATATTTATTCTCCCTGTTCCCACTAGCTTTTAATCGGCCAAAAAATAGGAATATAGTCGCATAAGATCATTATAATAAAATGTATTTGACAGTACAACACATTTACATTGTCGCTTTTTAACAAGAGAGTAAAATGAGAAAAGATGAGAAAGGGACCTAAAAATGCACTTGGCAGCTTTGAGAGTCATCTTCCCCCAAAAAAGTGAGCAACACTTCTAGAGAATTTTACTGCAAATTATTCATGGCCTTCTGTTGACTCTGCTGTGTGTGTTTCTGTGTCTGTGTGTGTTTCTGTGTCTGTGTGTGTGTCTGTGTGTCTGTGTGTCTGTGTCTGTGTGTGTGAAGAGCATTACATTTGGGAAACCTTTGTTTTGTTTTTTTGTACAAAACAAAGACGTCCATGTCCTAAGTGATGATAAAATAACTGTAATTGATAGTTGAATGAATGGATATGGGTATAATTAGAACAAGTCTGAAGGGGTTGATAGTGAGATAAAACGGTCATTAAGAGTAATTTAGTGGCTGATTGATTTGTCCAGGGAGCTTAAATCTGTAGCAAATTAGGTGTCTCCTCCTCTGCCTGTCCGTCCTGGGAGTGGATCTCTTCTTTTAATGCGGTTTCTTCTTTTCTTCCCCCACAACTGTGTTTTTTAAGGAGTTTTTCCCTACTGAGAATGAGGGTCTAAGGACAGGGGATGTCCTGGGACCATTTAGTTTAGTTATTGTTTATGTTTGATTGTGTGATTAACTGTTTGTAAAGCCCTTTGAGGCGATTGCTGTTGTGATATATCAGGCTGTATAAATAAAATTAAATTGAGTCATCTCTCTCCCTTTATATTATGTTAGAAAATAAGACTTGCTTGCTTGAGACTTCAGTTGCCTCAAGATGTGTCTAATAAACTTGGTCCCATTTGCTTTTTGTAAAGATGTTTGCATAATGAGTAGTGAAAGTGGGCCAAGTTTATAGGAGTGGCAGTAAACCTACTCATATTCCTTTTAACTATAAAAGTCAGTAGCAGTTTGCACACTATTGTATAAAGTTATTTTGCTGCCAGTCCCTCTTTCACTACTGCCACCTGTTTTTGTTTTTATGCACATTATAACTAGAGTAGGACTTGTATTGGAAATCATTTTGGTTGCTTCCATCTGAGGTCTGGTCTATAAACACATGGACATATTGAAAAGGTGAAGCAGCACTAAAATACATTTTTGTTTGTTTGAATGTTTGTACTGCAATTACCAATATAAAGCTTTATATTTCATTCAGTTTGAGGTTAAAGAAGGCAAAGTACACAGTGTTCTTATCTATAATGTATGTCAGTGGAAGCAGCGGTATTAGTAGGGCTGTGAGTCTTTCGCTGTCTGACTATTTGAGTTTGATTCTTGGGGCAGGATTATTTGGTTTGATCGAGGTGGATGGTGGTGTTATTTGGCCAAGAAAACGGGTTTAAGATGATGTAATTATGTAATAAACACAAGAAGACAAACAGAAGATAACATTTATTCCCAATCATTTCTTTCTCTAGTGCTTGTACCAAATATTTTGATATCCATGCTACTTTGTTGTTGTATCTAAAGTGTATGCAACTTTGTAAACAGTATCAGTATTAGTGTAAAGATGATGTGAAAGAATTAATTCAATAACCCACAGCTATAGTTTGTTTTAAAGCTTTGATGTTTCACATATAGTAGGTGCACATCACATTAATAGTCTGTTTACTTCAGTAGCTCACTTTAAAGTGAAATATATATCTTTTATAGACCCAATACTTAAAGAGTGAAATATTTCAAGCATTGATTTATTTTATTTATGATTATAATGGATGGATTAATGAAAATCGGAATGTATTATCTCATAGTGTTTCTGTATTGGATTGTCCTACATTATAGTACTTTGTGTGTCAATGTAAGCAACATTTATAGTTTTCCTGACAGCTAACGTTAACCAAATGCGCATCTCCTCAATTTTTTTATGTAACATTAAGCTTTGCATTAAGTGTGTATGTGCAACATTGTGGACATTATTATATATCAATGTTAAGATTACGCAGACAGCCATACTTTGTTTAAGTTTGAGCTCAGATGTGTCAAATAGCAGTTCACTATACACAGAAAAAATGAAAAAAAAAATGGTAATCTTGTCATGCTTTGGAAAATCCCTCTCACACACAGAATTTAGCAGACTCTTGGTAACACAGAGGCAGACGGGAGACAGCCTTTAGTGCCAGTATAAGTGCGTGTGTGCCTGATAATACTACTGCTGCTGCTGCTCAGTACAAACACTATGTGAAAGTCAGTATTCAAATACACACTCTCTTAGCCTGCCCCCTACTGTTGCCCAGACCTACTTTCAAACACACACAAATGCACTGACACACACTATAGGCACAAAACATTAATAAAACTCCTAAATTTTCAACAAAAATATGTAAAATCAAGCTCTGAATGAAATGAAAGTGAACTAATTTTCCCTTAGCCCACTTCTTTGCGTTAAAACCTAATTAACCACTTGAAGCTATGGAGTGGGTAGAGGACTTTGTGGATCATACTGCCCCTATCGGTGAGGTTGGGTTTTGCGCCACCTTTGCTCTTTTTTGCATTTATTAGCATATTTAAACGTGCAAGACAACTAATGATGTAATTAATAAACCTGACCTGTCTTCTTATTAAGAGTATGACCTACTTTTAGCCCTCAGTGCAAGATATTTTGTCTATTCTTACAGGGCGATTGCATCATTTTTGGCAACAATGATATTGCACAATTCACATCACATATTGCAAAGTATTAGATTTCTCTCCATCATATCACTAACAGATTTTTGGACAAAACATCATATTATCCACATCACCTTTAGTGCCTTTTGCCATGTGACAGTTAAAAAAAATGTCAAACTTTGTTACGTGGACCTGATCTGACTCAAAATTTAATAAAACATGTTTACAAATAAAAGTATGATTTTGTGATATTGTTGCAAGTCCTCCAGGTCAACCCTGAAATAGTTCATAACAAAACTTATTGCACAATCCTCTTTGCATACCCCACATCATTTTGCCGTTGTAGTTCTTGATGTGTCCAGTTGGTGTCCTCCTTGTTCCACTTTGTTCCACATCATTTTCTACTAAAAGGCCCAAAAAAAGTCACGTTTTTGGCCTGGAAATCCTTGAAAACCTGGATTATGAATTGTATTTATTGTGCTTGTCAGTTCTTTCCAAGACCATGTCTGTGAACTTTGGGATACATTTAGTTAGTAACTAAAAGGAGTGTACATATAACTTGTACAAAAATTCATGCAAGTTTTACCATAAACACGATGTGATTTATAGCAGTGAGTTTTGACCCTCTAAAGTTCCTGTAGTTTGGACCAAAACAGACAGTTGTAGTCCTTGGCATAAGTAGAATAAGAAACTGAAGATAAATCTTGAGTCTATTTAAAGTAAATTATAGAGAAATGTATTGTATAATAAAAAAGCACAAAAATATCTTATAATAATTGAGATAAAGATGAATATTTCTTAAAGTGGGAGTCCTAAGTAAGCCATTCTCTGCTTCAAGTTCCATTTTACAACCAAGGCACTTCACATTGAGCTATTAATACTAAATAGCCTCTCATAAACCATTTACTGCAGTTAATTGTTGCCATAATTTAGAAATAGTGCATTGTAGTGAAATATTTATTACCGATTTAATGCCATAACTGTTCTCCTAATATCCTGTTAATGTGTTTTATATCCACACGTCTTCATAACATATTTTTTCCTCACAAGTATTCCTACTAATGGGATTTTTGTATGCATTTCTGGCTATATTTTCTGATGATTATATTTCCTCTGTGTGTCTTGTGCAGGAGCTGGAGAGAGCTAAGTGCAGTCAGTCCTGGAACTTGCCCAGACATTTCCCCCACTGAGCTCCCATCCTATTCCTCAAACAGTGGACGCAAGTCACTGAAGACAAATATAAAAACAGCTGTATTGGTGCATCACTAACCAATCAAACAGGATGATCACCTCAGAGCTCCCAGTGTTACAGTAAGTTAACCCGAATACAATAACAATACTTATAATTTTGTATATTGTTTATGTATATTTTGGATGTTGTTTTAATGAAATTTGATGCATGTAACTTTAAAGGAGTTGTGCATTGTTTAAGGGTTTATGGTGGCAGAGTGGTTAACACTCACCTGTCAGCAAGGAGGTTGTGGGTTTGATCCTCTCTGCATATCCTCCCTATGTTCCTCCTTCCTTCACAGGAGTTTGAGTTGTCCTTTGTCATTACAGGGACTCGTCCAATGAGTCTGGGGCCACAGATGCAGTGAGTCTAAGTATGAGCATGAGTGAGATCGAAGACCCAGAAGCGAAAGGCAAGAAGAAGAGAGGGCGGCCCGGTAAACAAGCACCTGTAAGTGTGAATTAACATAATACTTTTATGGCTGAGATAACCTTTACAGGGGGTTGTTCAGAAACCAGTGCTGGCACTGATTTTACAGTGAATATACAACACAAAAGCAAATTATGTTGTGTTTAGGCACAAAAACCTGATCTTTTAAAACACAGATAAAACATTTGAAAAATCAGTTTGGTACTGAAATTTGTAAATTGTGTCTGTAGTTTGGGACCAGAACTGAAAGAGATACTCAATAGATGTCCTTCAGTAAAAGTACTATGATTTGAAAATAATATTACTACACTTTATTGATACTTGCATACAAAATACACATTCATAGTCTATGAAAGTGCGATTGCTCGAGTGAAAGTTTCTAGTTACTTTCTACCTCTGTTGGGGTCTAATCAACTTGAAGTACTTCTTGATTTGGAAAAGGGTTTACTGTCTCTGTGAGGTTTCGGTTCATTTCTAATTCATGTCTGCCTTTTTCAGGTCTCTAATAAGAAGCCCCGGAGGTCACCGACCGACAAGACAATGAGCATGTCCAGAGGGAGGGGCAAAGCCAACGGAGTGGCCCAACACAATGGAGACAATGCAGACCCGGTCACGTTGTTTGAGGTGGTGAAAGTGGGCAAGAGTGCCATGCAGGTCAGAGGTTTGGACATCAGTTATACATGATGTGATGGTTATTTTGTGTAAGTGTGTTTTTAAGCACGTGTCTCTACATGTGCATTACCAGTGTGTGGTGGACGATTGGATTGAGTCGTACAAACAGGACAGAGACATGGCTCTACTGGACCTCATCAACTTTTTCATTCAGTGTTCAGGGTGCAAAGGTAAGACCACAAACCAAACTGCTGTAGAGTTGTTGTAAATGGGTCCAGTACATTTTTGGGATACTAAAACTTTTCTGTCTTGTTTTAACCAGGCACAGTACGGATTGAGATGTTCAGGAATATGCAAAATGCTGAGATCATCCGCAAGATGACCGAGGAGTTTGATGAGGTAAAACTGTATAAACTTAGGAAATGAAATGATCATCTTAAATTAAGGTTTGGTTTAAGTTTAAACCCTTTGCTTCAACAGGACAGTGGAGATTACCCTCTGACAATGCCAGGTCCAATGTGGAAGAAGTTTCGCTACAATTTCTGTGAATTTATCGCCGTGTTGATTCGTCAGTGCCAGTACAGCATCATCTACGACGAGTACATGATGGACACTGTCATTTCTCTCCTCACTGGACTCTCCGACTCCCAGGTCCGGGCTTTCAGACACACATCCACATTAGCAGGTAATTTCTGTAATGTTTGAATGATCCACATTTGTACACAAACATTAGGCATAATCCCATACACAAAAACTAAAAAGCATTTGTGTCTACATAGCGATGAAACTGATGACAGCGTTGGTGAATGTGGCGCTGAACTTGAGCATCCATCAGGACAACACTCAAAGACAGTACGAGGCAGAGAGGAACAAGATTGCTGGCAAACGGGCCAATGAGAAGCTAGAGCTGCTGCTACAAAAGAGGAAGGAGGTGGGTTTATTCAAACTTCAACCAGCAGAAAAACAAAAATTGCCCATTAAAGATTTGTAAGCTTTTGCAAGTAAACCTTCCTTCAACGTAAGTAAAATTGCATGTATTTTGTTCACAGCTTCAAGAAAACCAAGATGAAATTGAGAATATGATGAACTCCATATTCAAGGGTATTTTTGTTCACCGCTACAGGTATAGTTCCTAATAAACAACACACATTATTTATACATATTACCTAGCTAACCATGTTCAAAATAGGCTAACCAGAAATGTGATTTTCCAGGGATGCAATTGCAGAAATCAGAGCCATTTGTATTGAGGAAATCGGAGTATGGATGAAGATGTACAGCGACGCATTTCTTAATGACAGTTACCTAAAATATGTTGGTTGGACCCTACACGACAGGGTCAGTACTCTACATTTGAAACACATTAAAAAACAATACATCTAACTGATGAGAAACTCTCTGCTAAAACGGTATTTTTCCAGCAAGGAGAGGTGCGTCTGAAGTGCCTCAAGGCTTTGCAAAACCTTTACACAAACCGAGAGCTATTTCCTAAACTCGAGCTTTTCACAAATCGTTTCAAGGTAAGACAAATAAACGACAAAAATGACATCAATTGTGCCTACTTTTAAAACTTCTCATATGAAATACATGAGATTAATATTTGTCTTGTCTGTTTTGAAAAGGACCGTATAGTATCAATGACTCTGGACAAGGAGTACGATGTTGCTGTGGAGGCAATCAGACTGGTCACGCTTATCCTACAGTAAGTAACATTTAATATTTTAAGGCAGTGTTTTCCAACCAGAGGTACAGGGATCCCTAGGGGTACACGAGCACATTGCAGGGGGTACTTTGCATTATTTGAGCATTTATTTCCAAGATTATTATAAGAAAATATTTGTGATCATTTCATATTGAACTATTGAAACTACTTATGAAAGACAAGCTCAAGTGTTTCACTGACCGGGGAAAAAGACATTTTACAAACATTTTAATTTTAAGCTACTTTGGCTAAGGTTTTACTCCTGATTCCCTTCCCTCTAATTGGTTAAGACTTGGGACTGGGAAATAGAATGGCTAAATATCTTGCCACAAACTTTTTATTTTTCATCTATTCTTCCTTAATACCAGGTCTATCTTAGACAAACATTAAGCTTTTACCCAAGCTACCTGTGGCTATTTGGGCCAATTAAGAATGAAGGCCTAACAAGACAGTATAGAGGTTATAAACAGTTTGAATGATTTGTTTTAGGGGCAGTGAAGACGCCTTGTCAAATGAGGACTGTGAGAATGTGTACCACTTGGTTTACTCTGCTCATCGACCTGTGGCTGTTGCTGCTGGAGAGTTCCTGCACAGAAAGTAGGTCCAGGTTTCCTCTCTTGGATCAAGAGCCACGACCTGTGTTTTTGTTGATTTTTGTTACAGCTTTGTGTCTTTTACTCATGTTTACTCAGACTATTCAGCCGCCACGATCCTCAGGCAGAAGAAGCTCTGGCCAAACGCAGAGGGAGAAGCAGCCCCAATGGAAACCTCATCCGCATGTTGGTGCTATTCTTTCTGGAGAGTGAGGTATACATTTCAGAATCACTCCTACAGCAAATAAAATACTGTTATTTTTGCCATTACAAAAGGTAGAGCTCTGGAAAAGAATAAGAGACCACTGCAAAATTATCAGCCAGACTTTTTCTTTTATTGGTGTCGTATGATGAACACATGGCTTTATTTTTTGTGTCCTACTGACAATATTTCTTAATTTACAAAAAAAACTATTGTTCTTTTATTGTGCAAGGGGTACTTGAAATTATTTGATAATTTGATAAAGAAAAAGGGAAGTTATTCACATAATTTAATTTTTCCTTTGTGGTAGATTTGTTATGTGTTTAATAATATACACAGGACAAGTATTATTGTATTAAATATCATTTTTAAGTTTATTTTGAACATAAAATATATAGTAGTAAAACAGATAATCAACACAAGTGAAAAATGTTCAATATTAAAAAAAATGTTTTTTGTTTATTTTTGTTAAAGGCATTTTTGTAGTTTTTTTTATGGGAGTATAAAAGAAAAAATATAGGAGAATTAATATTTAAAAATGTATACTATAAAGCATAAAATGTTGCTGTACTTTTTTATGATCATCGAGACCAAAATGTTTACGAACCACTGCTTTAAAGGATAATAACTTTAAAGGAAATTGCACTACATCAAAATTAGAAAGAGGCTGATATAAGAATAATTTTTCCAGAGCTGTATTTTTTGGTTAACATGATTTATTTTCCACCCATGACATGACGGTGTGTAAAAATTTGTATACCCAGAATAATCTCATTTGTATGCAAATATCAAGTATCTGTATGTGCTGTGTGTATAGCTCCATGAACATGCGGCCTACCTGGTGGACTCGCTGTGGGAGAGCTCTCAGGAGCTGCTCAAGGACTGGGAGTGTATGACTGAACTTCTGCTGGAGGAGCCTGTGCAGGGAGAGGAGGGTAAGCCCAACTTGAACCTGCTTCCAGTAAACCTACAGTACTGTGCAAACGTTTACGTGAGGTGTGAAAATGCAGAACATGCTTTAATAAATACTGAATTGTACTTTTGTTATGAAAATGTCAGTAATGGGCCAAGGACAAAATGATTAATTTTGGTGTGGATCCAGATCACTGTTTAGATCCATGAGTGTTTTAGGAGATTCTGTAACATTAAGACGTGGATTTCTTACAGACAGACCAGTATTTTGCATTTTGTATTGTACCTTGACATGTTTCTGCCTCTTATTTTTCTGCGGTCTTCCTCGGAAATGTCACATGATGTTACTGTGACATGTTTTATCAGTTAATTAAAACATGTCAAGGTACGATATAAAATACAAAATATTGGTCTGGCTATAAGAAATCCAAGTATTAATATTATTAGAAGACCAAATGAACCTTTTCGGATGATTCTGTACCATTTTGAGATACAGAACAAAGATACTAACTTCACTCAATAAAAGAACAAATTGTTAGTTTTAGTAGATTATTTGTAATTGTGAGATAGGACCAGTGCCTGGGCAGAGGTCTACACTCTCCGAATGTTTCTAGTTTCAATACTTTTGTACACTGATACACATTTCATTGCTCACAGCTTTTCTTAAAAACCTGTCTGAGGCATTTGCCCAGTATTGTTCGTCTTTCTTTTTGTACTACTACAACAAATACTAACCTTCAATATTATGACACTCTGCCTTTATGGCTTGTCTTATTTTTGTCCACTTTCTTCCCCCGTATGTTACTGTGCAGTGTTAGCTGACAGACAGGAGAGCGCCCTAATCGAGCTCACAGTCTGCACCATTCGTCAGGCAGCAGAGGCACATCCACCAGTCGGTCCGAGGAACTGGCAAACGGGTAAATCATCCTCAAACTCTATTAAGACTGAGATGTTGACCTCTGAAAGTTAATGTGACATACAAAGAGTTAGAAGTTATTAATGAAAGATAGTCCATCCAATTAATTTATTTTGTCTATTTGGCCAGGTGTTGACGGCAAAGGAGAGGAAGACTCAGATAGATGATAAAAACAAACTGACGGAGCACTTCATCATGGCTTTGCCGATGCTGTTGTCCAAGGTAAAAGCTTGTTTAAAACCCCTCGAGCC
This sequence comes from Bostrychus sinensis, assembly GCA_020698575.1. NCBI lineage: Eukaryota > Metazoa > Chordata > Actinopteri > Gobiiformes > Eleotridae > Bostrychus > Bostrychus sinensis. Next base: position 10,644,973 of record CM036258.1, read on the forward strand.
TCCACTGAGCCTAAAGATTCTTGTGTGAACTGGGTGAATTATGTGTTTGTCGAAATCATTGACAAAGTGTTACTTGTATAGTCTTAGTCTTATTGCCACTGTGGATAAGTGGGAACACTGGGGAAGATGGTGGATAGTGTGACCACCTCAAAAAGTACTAAAAGTGGGACAAGTTGTGTGATTTGGAAAGACATGGTGGAATGGACTTGAGAAATAAGAGCTTAACTATTTGATATTATCCAACTTAATAACTTAATGAGTCATTCACATGAAAGATACAGCTGCTAAAAACACACATTTTGCAAAGTAATATCTTTACTGAGACTTGTTGAAATAAAAAAGTCCCATGGAGAGAGGCCTTTCCTGAAACACAGGGGCAGCAATACACACCAGCTATACATTCCAAACCATTACACAATTTACACAAAGAATACTGAACTTACCTTGTCTTTCTTAACTTTAATCTCACTTTGTATAGGCTTAGATCCACTGAAAAAGACGGACGAGGGGGTGGGGACAAATGCCTAAATGGCTGTGCAGTAGAACCAAAAGTGGGACAGGTGGTTTCTCTATCAGTGGACGTGATGTTAATCTGCTGTATTAGTAATATGCCTGGTTTACTCAAATCAAACATAACATTATGACCACGTGCCTGCCCCATGCACCCCATAAGCAACGAACTCCGATGCTCTGACCCAGCCGTCAAACTTGCGCAAATCCTTACACTTGCCCATTTTTTATGCGTCATCTTTGAGGACAAATGTTCACTTGCTGCTTAATATATCCCACTAACCAGAGAATGTGTTACCTTATGCCTGATTAGTGTATTTATAATGGCTTTTTCCTCTCCACACAGTACCAAGCCGACTCAGAGAAAGTAGCCAACCTCCTTCAGATCCCCCAGTTTTTTGACCTGGACGTGTACAGCGCCGGTCGCATGGAGAAACACCTGGACGCGTTGCTGAAGCAGATCAGACTGGTGGTGGAGAAACACATCGAGACGGACGTGCTTGAAGCCTGCAGCAAAACCTACAGCATCCTCTGCTCCGAGGAGTACACCATCATGAACCGCGTGGACATCGCTCGGTCGCAGCTCATCGATGAAATGACTGATCGCTTTGCACATTCAGTGGAAGATCTGCTACAGGAGGTATGCTCTGGTTTGTTTTTAGATATATTTATATAGCAGTGTTTCCCACAGCACTCTGTAGCCCAACGCCTTTATTACGATTCTGTATTGGCAAAAAGTTTGTAATCATTACGCTACAGGAATTAACATAGCAAGTCCAAGTAAAAATAGCTAAAGGTAAAGACCTCTTTACTGTATGAATGAGCTGGATATCAACTGTGGGAAACTCTGTATCAGGGTACATCAAAACTTAGTAATGGTGATGGTGCATTGGTTGATTAAATTGTAAAAATTATATGAAAATAGGATAGATGTATATTTAGTATTCAAAGTGCAATTAAGCCCTGAAACAACTTTTTTCTTTTGATAAACCATATAAATGAGGCTTTAATAGTGCTGTCTATTGTTTCTTGCACAAGTTTTGACATTTTAATATAAACTTGTTTAATTATACAGTTTTTGGTCTAAAATCTTCTGAAAGCTGCATTATTGTATTATGTTGAAATATATTGTGTTGAAATTTTTAACATTATGGAGATTTTACTATGTGTTGTATTGCAGGCTGAGGAGGCTGATGACGATGACATCTACAATGTGTTATCAACTCTGAAAAGACTCACAGCCTTTCACAAGTATGTTTAGTTTATGTTCTAATACCTAATAGCTAACCATTGCAGTAAAATCTTACAGCAAAATATAATCTTTCTCCTTTTTCATTTCCAGTGCCCATGACCTGACACGCTGGGACTTGTTCGGAAACTGCTACCGTCTCCTTAAAGCGGGCATCGAACAGGGGTCCATGCCAGAGCAGATCGCCGTCCAGGCCCTGCAGTGCTCCCACTACTCCATCCTCTGGCAGTTGGTCAAAATCACAGAGGGCGCTCCCACCAAGGTGCCAAACTCTAAATCTGACTCTTTAACACTGACCGCACACATCCCAGAGCCATCTTTAGTTAGAGCTCATCCCTCAGCCTCAGTGGCCCATGGGGACACAGGCTTATCTCTACTTTAGCACCGTTTAGGAGCTTAGAAATCCATCTCCCACCTGGACAAGATTTACTCCTGGAGTCACACATTTATCACTACAAGAGCAGGACAAGTCTTTAAGCTTTACTGCAGCTGATAGGATATAGAAAGGATTTAGTAAAGTAATTAGAACATATACCTTTGCAATAAATACACCACAGACCCTTTTAGTGTTTTTAAACAATGGCTGCGTTCTAAATAATGCCATGAGCAAAGTGAACCACAAGTACATTTTTTGGGAGGTGAGCATTATGTTTATTAGCATTATGCACCAAATAACGCAAATTATAAATAATCAAGATGGTCTGACAGCTAATAGACAACATGTGTGTAATGTCAGAGCCTGGTAAGAAAACATTAGGAAGTGTATTGATGTTTAGCCGTTTTATATAATGAAGCAATTAGCATATAAGCTAAAGGTTTAATAATACAGGTTTCTGTAAGTGATAAGTTGTTACTGGTGGCTGACCACAGTATAAGCTTATGTTTAATCTATCAATCACCACAACTCCTACTTTGATATGTTAACTTGTGATTGTTACTGACTTTCAGAGGTTTGTACTGTTAATTCAGATATTTTTTCAACACATATATGAACAACAACCATCTGATTTTGCGATCTAAAAATGTCTTGTGTAATGTTTTTAGTTTACTCCCCTGTTAAAATGCTGATCTTGTCTTCACATTGGGAGCAACTTATCTGAATACTTCACTCATAGAAGTGCCTATACTTGCTTGAGTTTTCCATAGACAGGAAAAGTTGTCATCTTCAAACAACAAACTAAACTTAACACTTATTACTTAGTCCAGTGCATCTCACAGCCATCATGTTTTCCAGAGATGCCTCTATTGTGTTTTCTAAGTAAAGGATTAGGATACTATAATAGATCTATTCATTAAACTTTGATCACTTAATTGCTGCAGTTATTCAGAGCATGATGCTGTCCTCAATTGAACCTGTCTGTTTAATATTGATCCCCTTTTAAAGTGTGGATCATTAGTGACGCTTGACTAATGAAGTCGTGGTCTGAATGCAGGACGATCTGGTGGCTCTCAGGAGAGTAGTGAAGTCTTTCCTGGCCGTGTGTCAGCAGTGTCTGTCCAACGTCAACACGCCAGTCAAAGAACAGGTAATGCATATAAGTCACTGTCACATTATTCAAAACATTTAAGATGTCATATAGGCTTTATTATCAAGAATTTTTAAAGAAGAATATGTTTGCATACATTCAGTTCTGCTCATCTGCTTCCACATTTGAATAATGGATTTTAATAGACAATAATGTTCAGCCCCTACCAGAAAACATGGCCTTCCTCTGCCTCTATTTTGGAATAAACAGTGCCTCTATTGGTAATTGTAAATGCTTATTAAAAAGAGGGAAGACAAGGGGAACACAACACAAGTAATAGAGTAATAGATAAAGATCATTTCAGGAAGGCTCAATCTAAGGCTAGACTTTTAAGGTAACTCTAAACTTGATACAGCGTCATATTTTTTACAATGGAGAATAGTTTTTCTGTAATATAACTTAGAAACATTTGCCCTATATGTGATGTGTCCTGTCTGTCCTAGGCGTTCATGCTCCTGTGTGACCTCCTGATGATCTTCAGTCACCAGTTGGTCTCTGGAGGCAGAGAGGGCCTCCAGCCACTGGTGTTTAATCCTGACAGCACTCTGCAGAACGAGCTGCTCAACTTTGTCCTGGACCACGTCTTTATTGACCAGGACGACGAGAGCCAGAGCATGGGTAAGAGAAAGATATTCTGTTGCATTTTGTTTCAATATATTATATCCTATTACATTCATTAAGGTCTTGTGTATTGATAACGCACCACTATTGAACATCAATAAAGCATTAATAAATATGTCATTAACAATAATTTAATAAGGAAACTGTTTATAGATGTGAATTAGCACTGACAAACTTATTACTTAGCACCAAAGTACATCTCTGAGCTGTTGGTCCCATATGAACCATCTCAGACTCTGAGGAACCTCAGGGACAGGTCTCTGCTGGGCCCAGAGTCAGGACTAAACTCGGTGAAGCAGAGTTTCAGTTTTATGCAGCTAAACTCTGGAACAGTCTTCCTGACGATGTTAGACAGGCCTCTACTCTTTTATCTGCACTCTTCTCTTTTAATTTAACTTTAAATTGATTCTTAATTATACTCTTTAAATTTGATTTTATTGTTTTAATTGTGTTTTGTACTTTTAAATTTGCCTTTTTTTCTGTAAAGCACTTTGAATTGCTCTGTGTATGAATTGTGCTATACAAATAAACTTGCCTTGCCTTGCCTTGCCTTGCCATTACTGCAGAATTAAACATTAATATTAAGAATGTTTTTAACTTAATGGTGTTTATTAATATTTGAGTAATGTTTTTTAAATAACTAACTGGTCAAACCCTAACCCTTAAATTATACTTAACTATTGCTTTATAGTGTGGTATTATTATAAAGTGTTACAAAATTGTATTTGTATGCCTACATGCAGAGGGAGATGAGGAGGATGAAGCCAACAAGATTGAGGCTCTGCACAAGAGAAGAAACCTCCTTGCAGCTTTCTGTAAACTCATTATCTATGATATTGTTGATATGCCTGCTGCTGCTGACATCTTTAAACACTACATGAAGGTGGGTGAAAAATAATTTGAAAATTTACACATACACGCAAAAAAATTCAAAAGCATTGAGTTTGCGTATGTCATATTTTCTCTCTTACAGTATTACAACGACTATGGAGACATCATCAAGGAGACTTTGAGTAAAACCAGGCAGACAGACAAGATTCTCTGTGCCAAGACGCTCATCCTCAGTTTGCAGCAGGTGAGACCTAAAGAAAGACAAAAAATATTGCATACTCTTAAGTATTTTCCTGACCACACATCTTTGTTTTAGCTGTTCAATGAGCTGCTGCAGGACCAGGGCCCTAACCTGGACAGGACGTCCTCTCATGTGAGTGGCATCAAAGAGCTGGCCCGACGCTTCGCCCTCACGTTCGGACTGGATCAGATCAAGACCAGGGAGGCTGTGGCCACGCTGCACAAGTAAGACAGTCACTACTTGTCACACGGGACTAGAAGACAAGATTCAGGGCTAAACAGGGAAGATATCAATTTAAGGAGAGGAGATTTAAGATGGTCTGTTTGTTTTTATTATCTTAGGTATTAGAGATGCAGTACAGGTGCATGTTAATAATGTAGAATATTATGGAAAAGTTAAATTATTTCAGTAGTTTGGTTCAAAAGGTGAAAAGGCATTGATAGTGTTATGTAATTAAGATTCAGTACAAAGAGAGTGAAATATTTCAAGCATTTATTCATTTTAATTGTGTTGGGGGCAACAGTGGTGGAGGAAGTTAAACGGGTCGCCCACGCTCTGACCAGGGCATACTGTTGTCAGAGGAGCCCAGAAATGGTTGCCTTTTCTTATATTTTCTTTTATATTGGGACCATGTGAAGCCTTTTAGTGCCGAACCCCAGCAAGCCTGTCAGCAGGCCAGCACTTTGAACTGAACTACTGAAACAAATCTGGACTTCTATGATATTCTAATGTTTTGATGTAGGACTGTAATTTCAAGCAATTGGTTCAAGATGATTTTAATCTGTTTGGGTTACTGGTATAAGTAGTACATAAGAGAAAAAATACAAATGTTATGTTTAAAACTAGATACTCAGTGTGTGTACTCTTGTATTAGGGATGGGATTGAATTTGCCTTCAAGTACCAGAATCCACGAGGACCAGAGTTTCCTCCAATCAACCTGGCCTTCCTCGAAGTCCTCAGCGAGTTCTCCTCCAAACTTATCCGCCAAGACAAAAAGACCGTGTAAGCATTAAAAATCAACCCCTTTTATTCATCTACAACCATAAGCTTTGTTTAATTTACAGTACATAATATCTTTTCCAGCCACTCGTACCTGGAGAAGTTCATGTCCGAGTCGATGTCAGGAGCGGCGGGAGGACATATGGCTGCCGCTCATCTCCTACAGGAACAGTTTGTTAACGGGAGGCGACGAGGACCACATGTCGGTCACGTCGGGCTCCAGCAGCAAAGCCGGCTCGGTCCGCAGCAAGAAGGGACGGCCGCCGCTTCATAAGAAACGCATTGAGGGTAAGATACCAGGTGAATAAATATTGGCTTACTTGAACCAACCAACTAGAGCTGTACAGTATATCAGAAATATATTGCTGCATTGAAAGCTATCTGGTATTGTAAAGAACTACTTGCATCACATCATGGTTAAAGTCACCAAGTACGGTGGCCCTTAGGTGCAAAACAGATTTAAAATTAAAAACTAAGCACTTACAAATTCATGGAACACAAATACAAATTCACTTCGGGCACAATTATGACCAGAACATTCCCTTTCCGTTAGCAACTTGATTTGTATTTGTGTGTTTTGTGAATTTGTGTTTTTGTTTTGTGAATTTGTATTTGTGTTTTCTGAGTTTGTAAAAGTGTTTTGTGAATTTGTATCTGTGTTTTGTGAATTTGTTTGTGTTTTGTGAACTTGTATTTGTGTTTTGTGAATTTGTATCTGTTTTGTGAATTTGTACTTGTGTTTTGTGAATTTCTATTTGTGTTTTGTGAATTTGTGTTTTTGTTTTTTGAATTTATGTGTTAGATAAATTTGTAAAAGTGTTTAGTTTTGAATTGTAAATTTGTTTTGCACCTAAGGGCCACCGTAATCAAAGCATTCAGATTGCATTTCATGTTATAGCAATATTCAGAACACTCGCCTCGGGCTTTTGGGACTAATGACTGAATGAATTGTGAATGTGTGCTTCCCTGCAGAGGAGAGCAGTGTGGAGGGCTCGTGGATGATACGCAATGACACCCTACAAACACCAGGGGCGCTGCAGACACCTCAGCTCACCTCGACAGTGCTCAGAGAGAACAGACCGGCCGAACACATGGCAGACCCAGACTCAGAGCCCGGGTCAGAGAACGACTTTGTACACAAGTGAGTCTGGAGCTAATTGTAACTGTGGTGTTGGTGTTTTGCGTTGTTGTTGTTATAATGTGTGCTCGTGTGTGTCCAGTCCTCAGATGCAGATGTCATGGCTCGGACAGCAGAAGATGGAGGAGGTGAGCAGAAAGGACCGATCGGGAATGAACTACATCAAGTCACGCAGCAATCAAGGCGTGCGGCAGACTGTGTAAGTAACTCATTTGAATGATATTACTGGTGTATTCACTTTTTTAAGAGTAATGAAAGGAGTTATTTGTATTTTGGCTGCAACTGGTGGCAAAAGTGCCGACTGTCATTGAACAAAGTAGTAAAATAGGCCTGAATAATAATTTAAAATATTACAATAAATACAGTTCATAACCTTTACAAAAGAATGCTAAAAAATATTAGGTGTGCTTCTTTTCCAGCTCTGCTCAGTTTGTCCAGGGTAGTTGCAGACATAAAATTTGCCACTAAAATAGCTTCTTCCAGTAGACTTCTATCGTCCTTGTGATGAATATTTTCCTAAATGGACAAATACTGAAAGTTGTTTATAGACTACTTCCACGTTTGTCGTCTCTGAATGAATACGTTTTTGCTTTGTTTACCACTATTTAGCCGGGGGTTGATGGAGGATGACGCAGAGCCGATCTTTGAAGACGTGATGATGTCGTCGCGAGGTCAGCTTGAGGACATGAACGAGGAGTTTGAGGACACTATGGTGATCGACTTGGTACGTTACGTTAAGTCTCTGTTAGTTACTTTATACAACTAATATGATTAAACAATATTAATGGTCTTATTAAATTGTCTGTCTGTTTCTTTATTTTTAGCCTCCATCCAGAAACAGACGTGAAAGAGCAGAGCTAAGACCAGACTTCTTTGATTCAGCTGCAATGATTGAAGATGAATCGGTTAGTAGTTCAACATTATTCGAAACAACCATTATGACCTATAATCTTAACAATTGTTTTCTCTTTCTCTCTGTCTTTTTGCAGGGATTTAGCATGCAAATGTTCTGATTTGGTAAAACAAAGATATTATAATCAGGATTTAAATCAGGACTAAAAACGGTTTCGGGACATCCTGACACCTGTCAATCAAACTGTTACAAAGAAGAAAAAACATTGTTGCAACTTCTTTCTTTGTGTAACACATGATGGACGTTTTGCTTGTGAAGTGGCTGTTGTGACCGATCCAACGTTGGCTGGTTAAAGATCCGACCCGGGCTATTCTCTGGACTTGAGATTATTTGGGAGCTGTGTTCGCTCTCTCTGTCTCTCTCTCTCTCTCCCTTCCTGCTCAGCCTGTTAGCTTGTTAGCAGTAGCTCTGAAGGCGCTTTGGTTCCCGTCGCCAGTTCTTTCAGCAGTTCCTCCAGCTTATCACACAGGTGTACAGTTGTTATTCAGATTGGACCAGGAAAACTCACTGTACAGCTCCCAGTCTTTGGTGTTGCACTTCGATCCGCCTTGTTCGACATAGAGGATCACTACTAAATGTTGTATATCTTTACTCTTATCGCCCATCTATGGCCCCCTGTCCCCTTTTGTCTCTGAGTTCTTGTATGCGATGGTGCTGTGTGTCGTGATGATGATAGTGGAAAGTCACACACATGCAGTGCACTATAGGCCGCCGATGTGGAGTAATGGGAAAAAAAGGCCTGACTCGGGACTGCCCCTCACTCTGAGATCTCAGTTCTGCACACCCCTCCAGTTACAGTTTTTAAGTAAATGTTAAAAAAGACAATAAACATATTTTAAAATCCGTAGCTTTAGTACTAAAGTTTTAAATCAAGTGTGTTTTTGTTTTGTCCGATGTTTGTACAGCTTTTCTTGAATATGTATCATGTTTGTTGCCAAACTGTGGCCTACATACTTATATACCACCCCTCCCTCATATCTGTATCTCATATTTAAAGCTCAGATTGTCGCTTTAGGACTCTTAAGCGCTGTATGGTCTGATTGTAACTGTTTCACACACTTTGGTTCATCTCACAGGTATTTCACATGAAAGTTTTACTCCTACAACAGTGTTATTTAATCTGATGTTTGTATCAGTGCAGTAATGAACATCTATGGTTTTGTTTGAATGTGTTCATCTCATTAGTCATTCATCGTTGTTAAGTCAGTCATTAACAGCCTTGTCCCGTTGGCTGCTTGGCAGTTCCCCTGTAAATATCAGGAGACAATTGGACATCAGTTGCCCTAAAACGCTCTTAAAGCCTGTTTTTCTTTAAAACTAAATTCTTTTTAATAAAATAAAACCTGTAATCAGTTTATTGAACATTGTTGTGGGTGTGCTTTTCTTAAATATCTTGGTTTGGAAGACCTGTTCAAGCACTACTGTAGACGAAGACCCTGTTCCTCTGTTATAAATTTATCATTAAAGTTAAAACATATATTGATAATGCCATAAACTAAAAGTTACTATTATATACTCGACTTTACCTTAATCAAGGATAAGGACAGAAGTTGGCTAGACCGTTAATAACATTTTATAATTCCTGCAGAATTATAATTTCTCAGCTCAGGATCAGCAAGCACATACAACCGACAATCTATAAGTGCACTTAAAACTATAAAACATTTTGAGGCTTTAGCGTCCCTTTTATACAACTGATTTGTCAAATTGCCTACAACACTAGACATGTATTATTAAAAATATAAAAATAAAAGTGTTGTATCCAGTATTTATTTTTACAGTAAGAAGAGTAGCTCACAGAAAAGGCACAGTTACATTTTCCTGACCTCAGATGTCAAATACAGGGAGTGCGTCTGAAAGCACAAATACAGATTTATGAAAAGATGTACAGTACTGTAGGGATATTAAAGCAGTACAGAGTATGATAGGTGTATGCTTTACAATCAACTGTGTTTTGGATGCAATTTACTATTGTTTACTTTCCAATACAACCATTGACATAGTGACCAATATGGCCACTGTTTTAATATTGTGTCTGACAAATACCATTTTCTGTCCATGATTTTTCTGACAGCATCACTGATAAAAAGTGAATCAATATTTGCTTCTTTGATTTGAAACATGGTAATACTGTGGCCTCTGAGTGTACTTCATCCAGTGGAGTGGTAAATCAAACCGCAAAGAGAGACTTTGTGGTTTGGTTGGTGCTTGTTGTTGAGTCCAAACTCAACAACAAGCACCTCTAGAGTTCATTTGAAGGACATCTCTCACATCAAGTGCCTTTTAATATTAACAGTATTTTTTTTACAGAGGAATGTTGGCGTGCTTCTTCCAGGGATTGGCCTGCTTTTTGCTGGCCAGAACCTCGAGATCTCTGCAAATTTTCTTGCGAGTTGTTGATGGCTCAATGATATCATCCACAAAACCTAGAGGAAACACACAGGTGGTCAGATAAATATTTCCCTATGTAAAGTGGCTTTAACATAGGCTTTAGGAAATGGGAAATGTACCTCTGACTGCAGCAGGGAACGGATTTGCAAACTTTTCCACATATTCTGCTTCAGCCTCGGCCTGGTTTTCCTTTCCTCTGAATATAATCTGAACAGCACCCTATGAGACTGACAAATAACTTCTTATACACCACTTAAAAACACAAAAAAGAACAGTATTTAACAACTACACTGGCTGGCCAAAAAAAAGTCAATACTATTTCATTGGCCCGCCTTTAGCTTTAATTATGGCATACGCATTTGCAGTGGCACTGTTTTGATAAGCTTCCTCAATGTCACAACATTTATTTCCATCCAGCATTGCATTAATTTTTCGCTAAGCTCTTGTATAGGAGAGTCAGACCACTGGGCAGAGTCTTCTCCAGCACATCCCAAAGCTTCTCAGTGGGGTTAACGTCTAGACTCTATGGTGGCCAATCCATGTGTGAAAATGATGTCTCATGCTCCCTGAACCACTGTCGCAATTTGAGCCCGATGAACCCTGGCACTGTTATCTAGGAACATGCCTGTGCCATCAGGGAAGAAAAAAAAATCCTGACCTCATTCTTTGGGCACATAATGTGACTGAACCTAGACCTGACCAACAGCAGCAACCTCAGATCATACAGTATTTGCTTAGTTAAAAAAAGTGTCTGTGTGTGTATGTGTACCTTGGCACCCATCACAGCAACCTCAGCTGTTGGCCAGGCATAGTTTACGTCTCCTCTTAAATGTTTGGAGCTCATCACGTCATAAGCTCCTCCATATGCCTGAAATATTAACAAAAACAGGCTGAGGTAGATATTTATTTCATAGCATTTTTGCATCGGTTTACTAGAAAAACAAATGATAATATCGACTAGGTTACCCCAATCTTTATTATATGTACTTTCCATGCAAAGTACAGTAGATTCAGGTCACTCTCATACATACCTTCCTTGTAATTATAGTTATTTTGGGAACTGTCGCCTCAGCAAAAGCATACAGCAGTTTGGCGCCATGTCTGATAATGCCTCCATACTCCTGTGCAGTACCTAGGTAGGATCACAATAGTTAGAGACATAGGTTAATTTTACCAACCTTTTTTATTGATATTAAAATAGTTTGAAATTATATATTTTTTAATACAATTTTGGGCTATTGAAAAATAAATTAGAACTAGTATTTGTTATAGATTGTATCAGTCTAATACTAAGACCTGCTCCATTCAAATATTTTAACAACTTTTTACATATAAGACAGTATAATATTTTGCATGATGAGCCACCTTTCGCATGTATGAGCAATAATATGCATCTATTTCTAGTTTATGGGCCTGTCTAGAGCTCTGCATAAGTCATCTGGTCTGGCATCAGCACTCATTCATCAAGATGAAATTACTGTGTGCTAATAAAATATAAACACTCATTTGAGGAAATACCTGGCAGAAAGCCCGGCACATCAACAAAAGTGATGATGGGAATGTTGAAAGCGTCGCAGAAGCGTACAAAACGGGCTCCTTTCACTGATGAGTTAATATCCAGACAACCTGAGAAAAAAGCAGAAGTAAGGAAACTAAAATTCCAGCACAAAAAGTTTCGCAGTGATGTACAAATGCTGTTCAATAACACGCTGACTTACCAGAGGCCACTTTGGGCTGGTTCCCCACAATGCCCACTGTGCGCCCATTCATGCGAGCGAATCCCACCACTATGTTCTTTGCATAGTTTGGCATAATCTCAAAAAAATCTCTTTCATCAACAATCTGAGTAAAGCCAAACCAAGACAAGGTTAAGCAATAGTTCCAAGGTGTCCAAGGTACCTAAAATTTAAGTGTGTCTTACTGCATGAATGATGTCCAACATGTCATAGGCTTTGGTTGACTCAAAGGGTACGATTGTGTCCAAAAATGGTATTAGGCGTTCACTAAAAAAGGCAAATAATTACATTCATTTTGTAAGAAGATTAAATATACATCAGAAAAAAAACATAAAGTGAAATAAGTTCGGTGCAGAGCTTGTCACCTTGGGTCATGGCACTCTCTGATTGGTGCTGGGTCTTTGTTGCTGAGTGGTAGAAAGTTAAAAAACTCTCTAAGGTTGAGAAGGGCATCAATGTCATTTTCAAATGCACGGTGAGCAACACCTAGTAAAAACATTTATTTTTTAATACAATCCTGTTACATATTGGTGTATATTTAGAACAGTGTGACACTAACCAGAGATAGTAGTGTGTGTTTTGGCTCCCCCCAGCTCCTCTTGAGTCACGTCTTCATTAGTGACGGACTTTACAACATCTGGACCAGTGATGAACAGGTAGGATGTGTCCTAAAACAAACAACATGTTGAGCCCTGACAAAGTCGTTTCAAAGATAATTTTGTTAGCCATTTTCAGTTGTTCTACCTTAACCATAAATGTGAAATCAGTCAGTGCAGGTGAGTAGACAGCTCCTCCAGCACAGGGGCCCATAATGAGGGAGATTTGAGGGACTACGCCTGAAGCGGTTACATTTCTCTGAATATTAAAATCAAAACAGAAAAAATGCCACAGTCATTATTTAGTGTATGTCTGAAAAATGTATATTTCTCAGCTGTTGTCCACTCGCACCAGGAATATATCTGCATATCCTGCAAGAGACTCTACTCCTTCTTGAATTCGAGCTCCTCCAGAATCGTTTAACCCAATCACTGGTGCCCCAACTGTCATGGCCTGATCCATTATCTAAACAGAAGGTAAGTGTTCAATCAATTCTACACCATGAAACATACTGCACACACAGATATTTAATACAGTTAGGCTCACCTTACAAATCTTTTGTGCATGAGCTCCAGACAAGCTGCCACCAAACACTGTGAAGTCCTGACAGAAGAAAAAAAAAGTTGGAGGGAAAGCTACACAGACTGTTGCTGGAAAACTTTCTGAACACATAGCAATGTACCTGGCTGAATACATAAACTAGACGGCCATTGATTCTTCCTCGGCCTGTTACCACACTGTCACCTGGGAACTAAACAAACAAACACATATTAGTCAGGCAATTTATGCAAATAGTTACTACTTAAACTAAGTGAAATAAGAGAAATAAGTCTTGTACTTTGTTCCTGTCCTGCTCCATGCCAAAGTCAGAGCAGCGATGCTCCACAAACATGTCTGTTTCTACAAAAGACTCTGGGTCCAGGAGCAACTCCACTCGCTCCCTGGCTGTCAGCTTACCCTGCAACACAAAACACAACACTAGATGACCTACTTTTTAGTGAGAGATGTACTACAGGTGGCAGTCAATTAGCATAGACAAAAAGGAAGTACTCTGGAAGAAAAAAAAATGACTTCACTCCCTCTGATACTATATAACATTTTTTTCTACGCTTTTGTCATCCAGTACTTGTAGACATTGAGCCATCATTCCACATTTCTGTGTTTGTTATGGCTACGGGTGCTTTCTTATCTTTGTGCTGGATTCTCAATAACACAACTTGATTCTTATGTGTATGCTTTTGGACAGACACGGCATATGTTAACACGTTTTAGTTACATATTTAAGAAAGTCAGGTGTTGTGTTAGCCTAGCAAGGTTAGACAAATATGTATTAAAAACGTCATCTCGGTATAAGTCAGTAGTAAAACAAAATCACAAATCAGTCAAGCAGTACGAAAAACCGTAATGCAATTTAATTCAAGTCTAAAAGTTTGATTATTGTGAAATTTATTTACCCGTTTGTGCTGTGCATCAATTCTGCTCTGACCTCCCCCGACCAGCGCCGCCTTTCGTTTAATGTCAATCCTCTCTTTTACGGACAGGTGGCTGATTGAGTACCAGCGGCAGTCCCTTTGCCGGCTGCAGGGCGGGACTGTACCTGCCACTGCTCCATGTCTGACTTGTGCCAAACTCCTGAATGATATCCTGAGCCCATTTAACAGTCCACCGCCGCTACGAGCCATAGTGAAAGCCGCCATGTTTGCTGTGCGTAATCAGTGACAGGGGGTGGGGCACGTACGACGGAAATATCAGCCAATGAGGAGCGGGGGTTGGGGCTCTCAGCCAATCAGAGTAAAGACATTCTTTGAGCCATATCTTACCAGTGAGATAGATAAATTGAACTTTATTAATCTCACAGTGGAGAAATTCACTTGTTAAGGTATGCATCAAAAACAAAACGTGCAATATAAATGATTTACAAAAAAAATAAATCTAAAAAAGAAAAACCAAAAATATGTAACAATATAAATATAAAATGTAAAATAAACAGTGCAAAACAATCAGACAGGCTATATATATATATACACACACACGTTGATGGAGGATTGTGGTGATGATGACAGTAATGGCGGGTATAGCACATTGCACAGTACAGAGATACTTACTTAAATATTTAAATTAATTATAAACACGTTTATAATAATTGTAATCACTCATAAAGAAAGATGACATAAACATTGGCCTATATTATAGCGTTATCACAATCAATAGGATAATCAGTTTCTGGGAGAGAAGTAGCTGTCTCTTGGTGAATTGGTGTATTTAATTATCTGTTTGTAGATAGTATTAGTTCGTATTAACAATACATTCAGATCGTATGAGAGTGTTTCTCTTTATTATTAATTAGATATTAACAGCAGCTTGTTATAATATTACATGAAAAAGTCGCCTTTGCTTGATCATTCGCACATCCTTCGTGGACTATGGTAACCAGGGGTAACAAGGGGAAATCTCGCGCGATAATCGACACTGTAGACATGAACAATTAGAGGGAATTCTCGCGTGATTTTCATGCCTGTCGTTGTGAGGAAAAAGTGGAAAAGCAAATGATTGATGCCTTGGGAAAACGGCTCGTTAGCTATGTTTTAACTGGCGACCACAAAATCTTATCATAGAGCGAATATAACAGTTTACAGAGTGTCATATAGGAGCTTGCATTTCCCCTATGCGCGTGCGGCTTAGGGCGACCCAAGGGGCTCAGTATTACGGTAGATTTTTTGCTTGCTAATTCAGTTAGCAGTGCTAACGCTAACTGGTTAGCTTTGTTTACATCAAGCGCGCGCCTTGATCACTGCTGATTGCCCTCCAAACATATTTACACATTTTTAGAGCAGTGTATTGACAACTACTGCGTCGCGGAAGAAGCTATTTTGGATTCTGCCTGGGTTCTATGTTACCACAAATCTACTCTGGTCTCAAACGCTTGGCTGATGTCGGAAGCTAATACTAGCGAGACAATGCTAACCTTTTGATCATGAATCGTTTGATCGTTTAATTCTCTGTTCGGGCAAAGGCGTCCATGGGCGCAATGTGAGTAGATAAAGCAACGTTACACACACTTCTTATCTATTATCACCTTTATTGTTCTTCTAAAGTCGTGCTTTGTTGAGATACAATGCATCGAACCGGCGGTGCTAACACTAGCTAGCCACCTGCCGTGTTAACGTGCTTGTATAGCTCTACTGTAACCCGCCTCACTATGATCGCCGACTGTTGTGGTGTTTATTAATAATTCATACTATGGATGCTTTGAGACACTCGGGTGACTGATTGCTGCTTCACAATTCGGTGTTGTTTTCCCGCCTCCAGTCCTTATTTGGGACACGGCGTTTAGCCCCGTTCTCCGTTGCAGCGAGTGGCTACATTTTTCCCGGGCCGTGTTTCTCCAGAGCAGCAGCGGAGGAGACCGCTATGAACGGAGTGAATGCCACCGCTCTGTACGTGTCCGCCAGCCGGGCCGTGCTGCAGTGTGACCCGCGGCAGCCGCACACCCTCACAGACATGTACACACTACTGCCCTTCTTTCGCCAGTCCCTCTCATGCCTCGTCTGTGGTGAGTATCGCATGTAAATAGTAAATATGCTTTGTGATTATTACTGCAGTACCTTTTAATGACTGTGTATAAGGAATCTGGTACCTTTATCAAAATGTGACCCGCTGCATGTTGAACTTACGCGTGCTATATTAATTTAATACTCTTATTGAACTGTCCCGTGGGCGTGCGTGTTTTTGGCCGTGCTCGCGCCGCGGTCTCCTTAGCAACCGCGCCTGAGCCCAGTCATCTGTGCTCTTGTCAAGACAGATGACTCCTCTGTTGTTGTGCCTGCTGCAGAGCCATGTGTTTCCTATTCATGGTTTATTTACTCACTCTGCATAGCGAGTGGTCCATCAACACGGGCACAGCTTGTGTTTTCAAGCAGCTAATATTGATACAGCTAATTTGTATCAATGTATTTGACCCTAGAACTGTTCCCTGCGTTTTATTTTGTTGCTGTAGTTTTTAAAAATATCAACCTGAGCTCTACAGCTAGGACTTAGTAACAATACTAAAACAGCAATGGACAACTGTTATTTTTTATTTTTTAGTTCAAGTTCATTTATTGGGAATTTCAAAGGTTTTTTTTGTTTGTTTGTTTGCTTTCTTGCATTAGCAGGTTTTTAATTATATCATGTGCACTGCCATTTTATATTTTTGCGTCAGGTAAACTGCTCCAGGACCCAATTTCCCCAGCACATTCGGACTGTCAACATTGTGTCTGCTTAGGCTGTAAAGGCCAGAAGATGCAGGTTAGGCCACCATGCAGTCGATGTAAGGACTATTCTTCCTTCCAGGAGAACAAGCAGTTGTCTCTGCTTGTGCAATGCTATAGGAAGCTCTGTCTCTATGTAACCCACTCACCGCTGCTACAATCTATAAGCAGTGTTGTGGGAGGCTCTCCAGAGATTATGGCCTTGTTAGATGAGGTGCTGGTGTCTGAAGAGGAGATAGACGACCTAAGCTTAGTGCAGGAAGATGCTTCTTCTACTGCACCAGATTCTCTCACCCTGACGGTGGCACCAGCTGTTTCCACAGAGCTTTCCGCTGCTCCACAAAACTCCTCAGATCCTCCTTGTTCAAATGGACCACAGGAATGCAATGGTGAGCTGCTGGAGGACCTGGACCCCTCTTCTCCAGAGCTGGAGGTGTGTGAGCTTGTAGAGGAGCAGCCACCCACAACCCTTTCTGTGTCGAGTACAGGTTGTGGTGGCCTTGAACTGAGTTTGACCACTGCTCCTTTAGCCACAACTCCAGGCACCATGTGCTCACTCAGGGATGGAGAAGCCGGCAGCAGGGAGCTGGAGGAAGGCGAGGTGCTACTCCTCAGTGTCGAGGAGGTGTTACAGACTTTGGACCCTCTTCAGCCCGGTAGAGATTCTCCTCATTCAGAAAGGACACACATAGGCACAGACAGAGCGCACACTCAAATGTATATACAGCTGGATGCAGCCCACAACTACACACAGATTCATACGGACAGGACTAATACAGTGACAGCTCACAGTGTGCACACGCACACCTCCTCCCTGGACCCCCCTCCAGTTTCACGACCCCCACCAATCCGCCTTAACCGCAAACGATCCCATTCAGAAAGTGACAGAGAGAAGGTGAAGCCCCTCCCCATCTCATCCATCCTTCAGGGCTCCTCGTCACATGTACATACTCCAAACTTCTCTCACACACTGCATCACACACAGCCGCCTACACCCTCTATAACTGTCCCAACACACACATACTCATCCCTCCCTAATGGGGCACCGCCCAAAATAAGCCGACCTGCACAGAACCACAATAAAGGAGCCAGAAAGCATGTTGATCCAAACCCTAAAAAGCCCCATGCCAAGCCTCGGAGCAGTGGAGGCTCCAAGTCCAAGGACCGAAACAAAGAACAGCGTCTGCTGTCAGGCTGCATCATGCCCACAGCTCCAGTCAGGCCTCCATACAAGAAACCAGTGGAGAAGAAAGGCTGCAAGTGTGGCCGGGCCACCCAGAACCCCTCTGTGCTCACCTGCAGGGGGCAGCGCTGCCCTTGTTACTCAAATCGCAAGGTGAGAATGAATTGATGGAGCATGATTATTACAGTGTTATTTTTTGTCAGTGACAAAAGTAATAACAAATAAAATACTTTTTTCCAGGCCTGTTTGGATTGTATCTGTCGCGGTTGCCAGAATTCCTACATGGCCAACGGTGAGAAGAAGCTAGAAGCGTTCGCTGTCCCAGAGAAGGCTTTGGAGCAGACGCGGCTCACACTGGGCATCAACCTGACCAGCATCACGGCAGCAGCAGCACTCCGCAACCCGGCAACCACCAGCATCCGCGCCAACACCCTCCTCAATGTCACCACGGCAACGGGAGCCCCAGTAACCACAGCTTTCCTGTCCCCCAGCCCCCCACAGGAGCCCAATTATGAGGACAGTCTGGAGCTGCTGATTGGATAAGAGGCGGGGACTCCACAAAACAGACAGCTTGGTGCTGATTGAATGTGACAGCTGGTTATTTTTTTTCAACCTGTACCACCCTCCTCAAACCAGGAGGACATCTAAGGCAGCTATGTGTCTGTCCTGTATGTAATCTGCTTTTCTTTCTGTGTTGAAAATGCTGAGTAGTAAGACTAGCATGGGTGTGCCAAAGCCTCCTGTTTTGTGCCTGTGTGTCTCTGTGTAACTGCCTGTCTCTAGTTAAACATTTCTCTTTGGTTCCCGTGTTTTGTTCCTCAGAGGTGCTTTTTCGTTACTAGGCCACATCCATACTGTAAGAGGCAATAGGAACCCATATCAGGTTTTCCATATGTGTAGATGTGTGTATACATGAGCCTAATGATAACAAAATATGAATTATCAGATCTCACAACAGCTCTTTTCTATGTTCAAGTATTACTGTGTATGTCTCCGAATGCGCTCCAAGTATCAGGACAACCGTTACTAATCCTTAACTCTGTATGTTAATTGTGAATGAATCTTGTGATTAATCTATGGACCGTTTTTTCTCACACAAGACTGTATGCCTTTTTATACCATTAACTTCACTCAATCCAAGTACTGTCGGCTGTTAACGATTGAATTTGTCTTAATGACTGGCAATGTACAGGCAGCGAGATATTGTTGGAAGCACTTGGCTGGCTCCTCTCTCTCTCTCTCTCTCTCTCTCTTCAAGTGTACACAAGAGTTTACTGTATCGTCACTACGGAGGTACATTGTGTGGACTGTGAGCACTTAGTTTTCATTGATTGGCCAAATTACAAGCTAAACCACTATCGGTTACCATAGCAATAGGAGCACCAAACAAGGAGCCGCTCAGCCCTTGTGCACACACGTTGTTTACAGTATTGTCTTCTATACTATGACATTGTTCTGTTTTGATAATGGGGATTGTACATGATTGTGTGTTTAGATAAACTAAAGCCATAGGTTGTTATTAACAAGATATAATACCCTCTGTGCGTGCATTTCCCTCTCACTCGTAGTGTCCCGACTGATATGAGACCAACTCAGAAACTATTTTTGATACCAAATGGTCAGTAATTTGTCCCACTGTTTTGTTTTTTTGTTTTGTTTTCAGTTGAAGCACCTTGATGCCCACCTATAACCACATGAGGCTGTGTATTGTCCGTGTTTGTGTTTACTGTCTCAGCTATAACTACAACTTTTTGTTTGTCCAAGTCATGGCGACCAAAAAAAACTGACTGACACATCTTTGACCAGTAAGTAGTGGGCAGGTTACAGTACAGTATGATCAGAAAATAACTTTCTGCGTTGTGTATGTTTCAAAATGTCTTTCTTTTGGGCATTACTTGAACCCTGATTGAGTTTTGGTATTGTTTTTTTATGTAAAAGCTCTTGTATAAGGAGTGACTTATTATTGCTGAAACATTCACTGCCATAATATGGAAACATGTATTACAACATGAATTAAAAGATAGTTTTTTACTTTTTCAGTTTGTTGTCTTTTTGTCTAACAGAATTCCTGCAGCTCTGTCTGACAATTGGGATTTTTGGCTTGATTTTCTCTGGGTTTTCTGGTGTCCCCCATCAACCTAAAACATGCACAAAAGGCAAATCCTCCTCGCTTCTTGTCATCAGGATCCTGGCTCAGATCTGGTGAAGGTTCCTCGGTGGCAGCGGTCACCCACTGCTCCTGACAGGCATTGGTGGATAGGTCAAAGGCAGAGAACAGAGAACTCTACGAGGACAATAACTTTTAACGTTATATGTGTAGTTTCATGAATACTGAACTAGAAACTAATTGAGACACAAACATTTACACTTACGCATTAATTGTGGGTAACATGGAATCACCATATGGTTTCTGCAGGGTCTTAAAAAGTCTGAAAATGTCTTAAATTTAAAAATCTGAATTTAAGGCCTTAAAAAGGCTTACATCTGAAGAGATGTGGAGTTTTAGGTCTTAAATATGTCGCATACATTTGATGCAACTACCTGCATTCACAGCTTATTCTATAATGTCCACTTAAAGGCGCATTACCATCGCTGATACGAGAGCACAGATCTTTTCTTACCGAGACCAAAATGCTTTGTGGCACTCACTGTTGCAAACAGTAGCAAATAAATGGTTGCAATGAAATTAATTTTGCAAATTTGATCTTTTCTGTACATTTTTGAAAACTGTGTGCATGTAAAATAAGTCTTTAATTTTCAATAAGTTTAAGGGCCTGCATCTAAACATGCAGGCCTCTGAATACATTTTCCAATAAAGTGGGACGTAACTGCTAGTGTAAAAAAAAAGCATTTATTTTACCCACAGCAATATATTATGTTTCATTGTACAAAATCTATACAAAGAAAACACTTTGGTGTACAACCCGTTTCTCATTAGTTTACGCCTCTGTATCACAACATACTTAGCTGTACAAACGTGCAAATATGAATTTGCATTATTAATACAAAAAAGTCTTAAGTTCTGGCATTTTAAGCCTCAAGTCCCCAACAATTGAAATACTGACATTGCTGCAAAACTAAACATTCAGTATGCATCTATTGTCCAGCAATAAATGCCATTACGTATTTGCCACATAATATCCTTGGTGAGCCTTGCACAAACACAAAAAAAAATATCCAGCTTGAGATTGCTGAGCTTTGCTTCTTTCATAAAACACATCCTTAGTTTTTGCTCCTGTTCACCTTTCGGTTTTCCACTGCAGCTCAGTTTGAAATCTCCATATTCTTGAAGGACGTGTCTTTCATCATCCCCTTGAGTGCTTCAGTTTTGGATCAGACCACCATTTTGTACGGCAGCAAACCCCTGGGTCACCGGGTCCAGCTCCAGTCATATTTGAAGTCGCAATGTTTTCCTTTATGTCTCTATCCCACAAGAAAGGCCCCGAAATAGCTGGCCCTCCCATCCATCTCCATAGTGCTGGCATTGCTCACACTGATAAAGAGGCGGTCCGCTGGTTGTAAAAAGGCGGTGCCGGCCTGATGTAAGGAGAAAAGTCCAGGCTCTTGACCCCGGGGCCAACACACGCTCCTGGAGGACTTCATCAGCAGAATGGGCACTGTGTAGGAGCTCATCTGTGGGTCAGAGCACAGAGCAAAACGTTTAGTATAAAGTTAGATATATAGATTTAGTTTAAGCTATTGTAAATAGCTCTACATTAATAATAATGCATTAGTCTTATATAGCGCTTTTCTAGACACTCAAAGTCATTTTACAATTTGCTGCATTATTCATTCACTCCTCAGTCACCCTCTGTGGTGGTGAGCTACTTCTGTGGCCACAGCTGCCCTGGGGCAGACTGATGGAAGCACCAAGCCACCAAACACAGTCACACTGACACATTCACACACACATTCATACGAGCTAGGTGGGTGAAGTCTTGTCCAAGCAGTATGCAATGCCAGTAAGATGGAAATTAGCTTTGTAAGCTAGAATCTGGTACAAGCATCTTTACTCTCAAGCTTAATGTAAAATTGTACATTGTCCTAATAAATAAATAAACGAAATGAAAAGTAGCGGGGCTCAAACCTTCGTGTTAGTAGGCGAATGTCTCTACCGACTGAGCTACTGCCACCCCACAACTACTACTACTAGAGGTTGGGTTTTTCTATGGCCAATGCCAATTTTTAAAATTCAAAGCAGCTGATGGCCAATAAGTACTGCCAATTGTTTTTGATCAATATGTAGGGAATTTTTTTTTATTTTATGAAAGAAATTAATATAATATAGCCATTTGTTTTAGTAATGCTTATTAAAACACAAACAAATGTGTAAGAATTGGACAGTGAGAACAGGTAAAGATTATTTTTTTTAGAAAACCAATAAGGTCATCTCAACTAAACTTACGATGCAAGTAGGGCTTGTGGAAAGCTACAAAATGCATTTCAAAGTTCTCTTCTGTTTCATTCTGTTCCAAAGAAATTAGCAAAATCTTTTTATTATCATTTTGAGCTTTTCAGGCCGAGATAAAGCAATTTTGGATACACTGGTCAACCTCTAATTACTATACAGTCAGTAACAGTGGTCCCTGCTTTGAAATTGACACTGACATTTATTAGCTTGATTATTTGTATGCTCTGTTAAATCGTCATTAAGGCTGTATGCTATGCAGGTTTACAGAGATTTAAATGCATTGCAAGTTGAAAAATGACTCCTGATCTACAGAACCTCTGTACTGTAGATGCTGCTGGGTTAGATTTGTTGACAATCTTCATGTATCTGTATTTTATTAAGATTTTACATGGGGTACGTTTTTATTTTTACTCCACTACAATGTTGTGTTACATGTTACTTTGAGTTTTGGTTTTAAATAAGTTTGTTTTTGTCACACCCTCAGTGTAAAGAGGCAAAAAGTAAAGGCTCCTCCCCACAGAGCATTGACATAGAGTCAGTGTACTGTGTTCTGCGTGGGTTAAGTGGAAATTTGATTTTATACTGAAAAACTACTTCAAGGCAAAAGTGCTAAAGGTTTGGGGGTTTTGTAGATATATGATAAAAAAAACACATGAATAGCAGTTTTTGTGTAATGTCCCCTGTCTGCTTCTCCAAATGAAATGTGCTCCATGTCTCCAACTGTGCCTAACTGTGCCTAACTTTCAGAAAATACTGGACTAAATCTTGAAATAAATTTTGCAGATGCAGAGAAGTACATAAGTTGCATTCAGTCCAAACCTTCTTGTAGATATACTGGACAAGCTGCGCTCCATCTTCCATTCTGGCCTCCCCCGCGTCTCCCTTTGTGTCCGCCTCCTGTGTCTCTCCTGTGGACGGGAGCCTGAAGTATGTCTGGGCATAGATGTAGTAGAGTCCGGCTCTTGGCACCAGCAGCTCCCCTCCCTTCAGCTCCATGTTCTGCAGGAAGGACAACCCACGCTGCCCTTCCCACGACCGGATACGCTCTCCCAGGTAACCTTTGCTGCTCCGTGAGCCTGCAACAGCACATGGTAACACAAACACATGCTCGTAGTAAGTCATTTATAACACTGCCACTTGGGGGCAGTCAAACTTGTCTGTGTGAAATATTCATGAAGTTGTAAATTGGTTTGATATGCAAAATGACAAGTTAAACTAATACTCAAATAATGAAAATACTGTTAAATGATCAGCAACCTTTCCACTCATCCTTGACAAAGTCTACCTTACTCCATCCCTACTAAACTCTACATCTTGCTTCCCAATGCTGCAATGTAAAAGCATTTTACAAACAAAATATATCATAAAGAACAAAGCTTTCTAAAGTGATTTAGGACTTTTCCCCTTTCCGTTGTTCTCTTTCAGGGGTCACCACAGCACATTGTCTCAATTTTTAGCCCTATCTTCTCCATCATTTTCTCCATCACACCAACTTACTTCATGTCCTCTTTCACCACATTCATAAATCTTTGGTCTTTTTCTAAGCCTTTTTCCTGCCTAGTAGCTCTAACCTCAGCATCCCTTTACCGATATACACTATATTTCCAAAATTATTCACCCACCCAAATAACTCAATTGGGATTATGGTGTGGGATTGTTTTTAGGAGCTGGGCTTGGCCCCTTAGTTCCAGGGAAAGGAACTCTGAATGCTTCAGCACCAAGAGATTTTGGACAATTCCTTGCTCCCAACTTTGTGGGAACAGTTTGGGGATGGCCACTTCCTGTTCCAACATGGCTGCACCATAAAGACATGAATGAATGAGTTTGGTGTGGAAGAATTTGACTGGCCTGCACAGAGTCCTGAGCTCAACCTGATAGAACAACTTTGGGATGAATTAGAGTGAAAAGTGTGAACCAGGCCTTCTTGTCCAACCTCAGTGTCTGACGTTGGATGAGAACGTCAGACATCTATGTGTCTGACGTTCTCATCCAATGTCATAGACAGATGCAAAGGGTGGGCCGATGTCTCAGTCTGGCCTCTTTAACTTTATCTCCAAAACATCTAACATGAGCTGCTCCTCTGATGCACTCATTTCTGATCCTGTCCATCCTTGTCATGAACAAAGAAAACCTCAACCTCATTAGCTTTGAAACCTCCAGTACTTTTAAGATAATAAATTATGCTACAGCGCCAAGTAAACCATTACCAGGGCAGTTCAGTTTTCAAATTGGTCCTAGTTAATGGGTCAAGCCCTTTTATCAAATAAAATCCTGTCGCTTCAATTGAACATTTAACAACAGCTCTGACTCCTCATCATAGCTTTTCTGTAACTACAAAACAAACCACTGCCAATGTAAACACTGTCAAATCACTCTTTGATAGAGGCAGTAATAAAGAGTCGGGGAAACAATAGTTGCAGGAAACTCAATTGTGACAACTTCACAAAGGACATACACATCTCCGGTTTTTGACAGATGTGCAGGTATGAAAACGTTAAAGAGGGAGCAGTTTGGGACGCCCTGAAGCACATTCTTCACCTCCTCTGCCCTGAAAGGTCCTCGAGGGGACGGATGAGCAATGCACAAACTTAAGGACCCCATTGTGATGGATCGGAAGTCAAAGATCATTCGTTACCTTTTTCCAGACATGTTCTCAGTCAATGCAAAGCTATTTTAATTATAACCTATAGGGCTGCAGCAATATGTTAAAACATGCACTGCAATAACTGCGATGAATATGAATATAACAGTATAAGTGCAAAAGAATATACTTTCTGACAAGTTCAATACAGTTTAAGCTGGAATACAAAACAAGGCAAAACCAGGACTAAAACAAGGCTAAAACCAGGACTAAAACAAGGCCAAACCAGGACTAAAACAAGGCTAAACCAGGACTAAAACAAGACTAAAACCAGGACTAAAACAAGGCCAAACCAGGACTAAAACAAGACTAAAACCAAGACTAAAACAAGGCCAAACCAGGACTAAAACAAGACTAAAACCAGGACTAAAACAAGGCCAAACCAGGACTAAAACAAGCCTAAACCAGGACTAAAACAAGGCCAAACCAGGTCTAAAACAAGCCTAAACCAGGACTAAAACAAGCCTAAACCAGGACTAAAACAAGGCCAAACCAGGGCTAAAATAAGGCTAAACCAGGACTAAAACAAGACTAAAACCAGGACTAAAACAAGGCCACACCAGGTCTAAAACAAGGCTAAACCTGGGCTAAAACATGAATGTGATACACTCAGTTTCAATACATTTGCTGATACCGCGATAACAATAACTATGCAATAGGCTATAGAGCCGTGTTAATAAACAGCCTGTTATTACCCTCACCTTCTGGTACAGTGGGCTCTGTGGATGAGACCACACCAGTCACATGAGCTGCAACTTTGGGAAGCGGGATCCCTCGGACCGCAGGGCCCAGGACAGGCAACATGGCTGTCAGCTCATCTAGAAGTAAAAACACGTTGATTGTGAACGTTGTAATGAAGTTCTTTCCTAAAAGCTTGGTTGTATTAATTAGAATAAGCAAGGATATTTTGTTCTTACTTTTCATAGTTTTGGAGATCTCATTTTGAAATCTGTCAGCCATCGCCTGAAAACAGAAAAGTTGCAGAGTTTGCGTTCATCATGACGATTATTGTAGTTGGTCACAGTGGCAAACAACAAACCTAAACTTACTTAAATCAAGCTAAGATGAGAAAAAGTTAGCATTTCTCTCTGGAGAGGTGGAAATACTCAAAACCTGACTCAAGTAAAAGTATTGCTACTTTAAAATAATGTTACTCAGGTAATCAACACTATTATTACTTGAGTAATAGGCACTGAATGTAAACTTTACTCAAATCCAAAGTACTTTTAAAATATTTTTTGTTGCACAGTGCACTTCTGCTGCTGCTACTAACCTATGACCTTCTGATTACATGGTGTGCGGTTCCCACTTCCCACCTCAGTAAACCAAAATACTTTTGACTTTCAAAATCTAAAAACTGGGACTTGGGTAAAAGTAGTTACTTATTACCTCTGTGTAGTGACCACCAGTCCCTCTTTTGGTTGTCCTGTCATTTAGGCATCTGTCCCGCCTTCCCACTCCCAGAACAAGGTAAGATCAGTATTTCCAAGTGTAAGATGTAGAATAAATACAGTATTTGTGTGCATCCATGCTCTGTGTTTCTCTCGCGGCCTGTTGGTTGACACATTACAGACTTAGATGCAAAAAACTTCTTGGTCTGCTCCCTCCGTACCTGAGTGTGTATCTGCAGCAGAAGTCTGATGGTCCTTATGCATTACACTCTCAGGACGTCCACACTCAGACTGTCGCCAGTGTCAAGACAGAGAGTGGAAAAACATCTTTTCTGTATCGTGCTCCTACAGACTGGAACGGTTTACAGAGGATCTTAAAACTCCAAAATCTTGTTCCTTTGGATCATTTGAAGTCTATTTTGAAGGACCTGGAGATGCAATCCCTAACCTACCACTGCTTCAAAATGTGTTTTGGAGAAGTTTTATCTCTTTGTCTTTAACTCCTATTTCTTTTTGTTTTATTGTATTTTGTATGCAATGTGGGTTGTGTAGTTGACGCCTCTTGCCCAGGACTCCCTTGAAAAAGAGATATGTGAATCTCAGTGGGATGTTCCTGGTGAAAGAAAGGTTAAATAAATTATTAAATAAATATCTGGTTGGTGTGTTTCAGGAAAGGGCTCTCCAAGGAACTGTGAGTTTGTGTTGGCTGCTAAATTGTTTTGAGAATGTTCCACCATTTTATTCCAATGAATAAAATCTCTGTAATAGCATTACTTCCAAAATGCATGTTTTTGGGATGAAAGCAGCACATCAAATGTTTTACAGGCCCTAAACTGAAGCAACTTGTGTCTCAGTAAGTTGGTAATATATATATTTTTTGTCAAAACCTTTATTTCTCAAGTCCGTCCTTCCTTGTCCCACCAAATTGCACAGCGTGGGTGTTTCTCAAAGCCCAGGTACCTTTCCTTTCCTTGCCTTGATTACATCACAGGAAGGCATCCACATCATCATCTGTCGCCCAAGGCGTGTTCCAATGTTCATGTCCTTCCCAGGCAGATGTCCTCTGTTTGGCTAACATGTGGCTAATTCACCAAGGATACATCAGTGGATCCTTCGCTGCCTTGCATTGGCCAAAATCACCCACAATGCACTGCAGCTTTTTTGAAAAAATGGCAGGCCATGGGCATGTATTACTTTTAAAAGCTTATTTAGCAAATTTGAGATTATTTATAAGCTAAAATGTAGCACACAAACACACACAAACACACACAAAAAGGTGCCCCCCCCAAGAAACCCCCCCCCCCAAAAAAAAACATCTTATGTGCCCCTCCAAAAAGCCCCCACCTCCCACCCCCACCCAAATAAATAAATAAAAAATAAAATTTACTTCCTCCCAAGGTGACCCCCTCCCTCAAAAAAGATTTCTCCCCCTTTGTGCCCCCCCACTAAAAATATGTGCCCCCCACCCCAGGTGAACTCCCTCCTCTCTGTTTATAAAAGACTAAATAAGTGATAAATATTTAAGTACTGTATTTATATAATCCACATGTAAAGATTTCACAAGTATATCTGAAAAAATGACACTAAAACCAGTAAAGAGGTGTGACTGTGATGATGCTCCTCATTCACTCTGAAGTCTGTTCCTCAGCCCTTTATTTGGACCGAGGGAGGACACTTGCCTTGGATTAGAAGGAAGTGGCTTTGGAGGAAATCATTTTCAAGGCAAGGCAAGGCAAGGTACCTGGGCTTTGAGAAACACCCCTTGTCCCGCTTTAAGAACTTGTTAAGGTGGTCACCCTATGTTATTTGATGGTATACAATTGCCTGCATTATGCTGTATGGACATAACACCTTTTTGATGTTTACATTTTTATAACCAGGAAAACTGCCCTTCTTCTTCAAACAAATAAAATAAAACAAAAAAATTATTGACCTTTTCTATGTGGGACTGGAGCTGTTGTGTGACTTGCCAGCAGGGGTCGCTCTTCCTACCCTCCACAGCGCTGTCCTGAAGCCCAGAGGGTGGATTTGAATTCATCAAACAAGACACGCTGCTCCTGGAAAAACTTTCCTTCATCTGTCAGTGAACAGAAAACAACAAAATAAACACGTGCCATTAACCGTAACAGCGCACAATACAAGACATGGTTTTCTAAGCATTATACTCTCTACCAACTAAGTTACGTCTTCTTAAAAATGTTATTTTTTTCTTGTAATCATGTTTCAATAGATCAATCTGAAATATGACCGTAAATTTTGTAAAGGCGTGCAACAATGTGAGTCGTCTGCACCAACTATCGCCCTATGCGTTAAACCAATGCATTGAATCAAGTCACGAAAGTTTTGCCTCGTAACAACAAGCCACCACGTGACATGAGCGCGTATCTTACCGTACTAAGCACTTTGTTGAAGTACATAAAGCTGACAGACACGGCGATGGTCTGGAGCAGAAGAGCCCCGAGTATAATTAATCCCAGACACTGAGGAGATACAGAAATGGCCATATCGCAATTAAAAGTTTGAAGAACAGAGAGTCCTGATTCTGAATGGGTCCCGTTAAAAAAAAAAAAAAAAACGAGGTAAGAAGCTGTTGAGTTGAGCTGTTGTAGGCAGGACAAGTCAGATCAAGCTCGGCTGCATTTCTGCACGGAGAAGTGTCACGGCGGCGGTGCGCACACGGAGCAGTTTTGGAGGTGGAGCAGAGAGAAAGAAGAGCGTGGAGAGGAACTATGGAGGCGCGTACTGCCGTGAGACGGGACTGGCGCGTGGACTGCAGGCCATCTGCTTATTCAAGATGCCTCCAGAGCAGTGGGAAATGTGGACTTTTTTTTTTTTTTTTTTTTTTAGTTTTGTACAAAAAAGAGGGAAAATGTCACGAGATATGGGTCATTCCAGATCTGGAGGACATTTTCTGTCCCACCCACTTACACATGTACTTACTGTGCAAATTATGTGTGTCCTCATAAAAAAGTGTAAATAGGATTGTTGGAAAAAGTGGTCCAAAATATTCATAAACAAAACGGATAGATGCCCCTAAAATGGCATTTCCTCTTGTCCCACTTTCTTGATTACAAACTTGTTGTAAATTTAACTATTAAAATTTGTTTTAAATACAATTTATTTTGTAGCATCCTATTGTTTAGATATGTGTCTCTTGTAACTGTTGATACAGTTTATTTCATTATCAAGATAATTTTAACAACAGTATTGGCAAACTGAATTCTGGTGTGCCCACTTGTGCTGCTGCAGTCTTATACAGATGCATGTGCAGGTTATCAGACTCTGTAAACAGCATTATTTACACTCTGACCAACCCCACACAAAGTTCAGTGAGGTTCTTCTCTATTCTCTGGAATCACTAGCCCAATAGTCTATAGTCTATATAAAATATGTCTTCTCTCTTTTTATGCTATGAACCGTATATGTGTCTGAAATAAAGTTTGATGATGATGATGATGAACTAAAGTTGTGTCCCACAACATGCGTGCAACCCTGTTACCAAAACCTATTTAGTTTGGCAGAGGATGAGAAAAAAGAGTGGGTCGCATCACACGGAGGAAAGACATCATTAGGCCACATGGTAACATCATGGGTAGACCAAATGTAAATCCTCTCTTCTGTTTTAGATATTTTTACAGTTTTATCAGTACTGACTGTGTGTGTCACTCTAACCAATGCAACCCTGTTACCCTTATTATCAGAATAAGACAAATTGCTTCAAAGTTTTCTTTTTATTATGACCAAAGCTGTCCTTAACATTAACAATAACATTGCATTCCACAGCAAGCCAGGGGGTGGCATGGTGGTGCAATGGTTAGCACTCTTGCCTCACAGCATGAAGGTCCTCGGTTTGATTCCCAGACTGAACACCTTTGATGCTTGAGCTGAACGAGGTATTGTAATTGACAGTTTATTACATTGTTTTCTTAAATACATGATAGAAATATTTAAAATAAAGGGTCATTTTTTTCTCACGTTTGATGCCTCAATGTCCTCCAATTCTGGAATGACCCATACAGTCTACAACATTATTATTGTGTCTTTTCGCCTTCTGTCCGCCAAGATGGATCTGTGGTTGTTTTACAGTTTTACTTCTATAAGATTTGGTCATTAATGGGTCATAGGCCAGTGTACTTTTTGTGCTTGTCCCTACAAACCCAGATAAATGGAGATAGTTGCATCAGGATGGGCATCCGGCCAAATCAATACACAAATCACTGCACGTTAGGACACAGATGGTACATAAAGGTCCCCTATTATGCAAAGTCGAGTCAAAGTTTTTTAAGTTTGGAAAAAGAACATTTTGGAAAAAGAAAAAGGAAGAAGCTATTTATACAGAAAACTGAAAATGCATTTTAATATGGTTGTGAGAGAAGAATTAAAATAAGAAACAGATTATTTCTTCTGATGAATGTATCAGAAGAAATAATGATGTTTCCACCTCAAAAAAAACAAAAAACAAAACAAAACAAAAAAAAACATACCTGGAGTTGTATTTTGTTACATTTACACATTTGAGTAATCCTTTATGCTGAGCTCATCTCTTTCCAGACTCATTCAGGGAATGGGAATGGTATTTATATAGCACTTTACCTATGACACAAGTCACCCAAAGCACTTTCCACAGAAGGGAAGGGGTATTTCATTCACTCCATAGTCAGTGGTGAGCTATGTTTTGTAGCCACAGTTTCCCCTGGGGTAGACTGACAGAAGCACAGCTGCACACATCTGTGCCAATGGACCCTCCAGCCACCTCTAACCACTCACTCACACCGGCTTCCTGGTATTCCCCAGTGGTCCAGGTCCTGACCAGGCCCTTCCCTGCTTAGCTTCCGAGGTCTGACAGGATCGGGCATCCACAAGGCGGTATGGCCTTGAGTTGCCATCACTTCAAAGCAGTCAGCTCATTTTTTATCTATCTGTTCACCTCATGTTGCTAATAGCCGTGTTAAATTGCCATTTTATGCTCTGGCTATCCCCCATCGTTGCCATTAGGGGGCGACAGACACATAATCTAACAGCTCCCCAAAAAGTAGACGTTTTCCATACATAGGTGTCCAACCTTATTTCATAAAGCCTGAAAACAGCATAATATAGGATTTTTTTCATTTATCAGATTCTATTATAAATAAGTTAATTATAAGTCTTCATATAACTTAAACATTATTAGTAATACATGTAATTTCCCTCTCACAATGGTTAAAATATAAAGCAGTCTCCCTCTTTGAAAAGCACTAAAGGGCACAACCTATATGCCTACAGTTTTACTCTAACGATGAAGCTGTCAAAATCAGTCTGTCCTGTTACATAGTGATGTCATGAAGTAACACAAGGGCCCTCTAACTGTTTTATCCCGGTCCATTAGATAGAATAAATGACTGGGAACATCTTCTGCCTAGTAGCACAGTATACGCAGTTTGCTATCCAGCCAATCAGAGGCGATCATGTTCAGGGGGAGGGGCTTAAATACAACCGCTAGAACAAAATTTTAAGAATATATAGCTTTGACTTTTACACCACTGTGCCCAGCAACAGCACAACTCTGGCCTGATGTTAAAATAAAGTGAATATGTGTGCAGCAGATGTTTTGTTTGTCCACATATGTAGCCTAAAGTAAGCCGTCCCCTTCTGTGTAGCAGTATTATCAACATCTTATAGTCACATTACTTATTATTTCCAGACAAAAAAAAAAAAAAGGCACTTTGATGCACCAGAGCTCCCTTTTATGGGTTCCAGCTGAGGGCACAGTCTGATTAGTCCAGGTTACATCAGACCTTTTAATAAAACATAAAAGCAATGGGGATCTTGTGTGATTGGAACAATGTGTTTCATTTAGATACAACCACAAGTCTGTTCTTCGATTGTCTTTGGCTCTTTGTTCACACTGAGCTTTTGTATTTGACAATTTTATTCTCTCGGCTCCACAGGCAGGAACCAGGATGGATTAAATTGGTTTTAAGTTCAACATTTATGTCTGCAGAACATATGCTGGAAGAAAAAATGACATTATTTTTTGCCAAGAAAGTAGGAGTTATGATGCTTTTTTAAAAGTTAAAGGTACAGTAAGCAGTCTTTCTGATTTTCTGATTGGATGATTGGCAATGCAGTTTTAAAACCAAACCCAAAAATGTAAACAAAAACATCTAGGCCATGTGTAAAATATATTTTTAATTGTTAAGAACTCAACTATACCATTGTTATCAGTAAAACTAATTTTTGATTTAAACATGTTTACTTCATAGTTTGGGATACATGTGGGTAATTTTTATGTAATATAAAAATATATATACAGGATTAAATTAAAAGTTAAATGTAGAAAATAATTGTATTAGCTGTATAATACGGCAATGTCCTTTTCATGCCTGCCCCAAGCCCAGATAAATTAAAAAACATATTTTTATTATTTAACCATTCTTTCACCAGGAAAGTCCCATTGAGATGCACAGATCTCTTTTTCAAGGGAGTCCTTGCCAACAGGCGTCAATATCACAACCCACAGACAAGACATTTCATACAAAATACAATAAAACAAACAAAGAAAATTATATTAAATTTCTCAAAAGACACATAGAAGCAGTCGTAGGTTAGGGGTTGCATCTCCAGGTCCTTAAAAATAGAGTCAAAATGATCCAAAGGGACAACATTTTGGAGTTTTAAGGTCTTCCGTGTACAGTTCAAGTTTGTGGGAGCATGACACTGCAAAGACATTTTTCCACTCTGGGGACAGTCAGTGAAGAAGTCGTGAGAGCGTAGTGCATAAGGACCATCAGACGTCTGCTGAAGATCTAAGTAAAGTAGATCATATGGACCACATAAATGAATTACATTGCAGCATTCATTTTAGAAAACAACTCTACCTGAAGCTCCTTCACAAAAATGCCACTGCAGGGGCTTGTCCTAGCACGTCAGTGAGCAATATCAAAGGCATCCTCAGTAATAACGGGACTTTCACCTATTCCTGAGCTCTTGGCCCGACCTAACCTCTCCCCTTTGACCTTTGACATCACCCTGACCCCAGCGTCTAGAATTAAATTGAACTGTTCTCCTCCTGATGCTGTTAAAGTGACATTCATAATTCAACATGGACTACAGGGGAATTACTTTGCAGTCCAAAATGAAATCTCATACTGTACATGCAATGTCAATTACATTTGGCCTTAGCACAAACAGAGAAGTCATAGGCATATATCAAGTAAGTGAAATGTGTTTTAACCACTGTTCAGTTCTTTATTATTGTCATCTAGTTCCTAATATCTTCTGACCTACTTTCCTGCTCTTACTGTATTTATAGCATGTTTTAAAAGAAGAATTTAATCTCTCAAGGGCTTGTGTTTTCTGTACTCTACTCACACACTGTTTAAAAGCAACTTAGAGAATGCAACAATTTCTCCTGGGAGACAAAACAATGCAAACAGAAATGTATTTTTACATCCATGCAACTATGTCCCACTTACTGTCATTACGCTGGTAACTTTCTGTATCGTTTCCATGTCCTGTGAATGTATCAGTGTGAAAGCAAGGTACAGGTTTTTACGAAAGGCCATGAACAAAGGACAAAAATACACAACACAGAGCTACTGGTCCTATCTTGCAATGGTAAAGATGTAGTCAAAGATCTTCTAGTTCAGGGGTGAATGCTCTTTCCATTAAGCCACAAAACCCTTTATATCATTTGTCCTTTTAGTGAGTGAAGTTAGTATCTTCGCTCCATATCTTAAAATGTTATCACACTCCTCCTAAACAGTCATCTGTGCTACACAATATGGGAAAAACAAGCGATAGTCAACATGTTGAATATTGCGATAACAATTTTATTGCGATATTTTAAAATAGGGCCAACTATATCACAGGCCTTCTGACATAGTAAGTTAAATTAACTTAAAACAAAAATGCAGCTTCAACAGTTTAAGGAAATTACCACTAAAACTGGACTTTTTAAACATTTTATTTAGTCACAACACATTTTCATTTCAGGCTCTGATAGGAAAATTATTTTGACAGTCCAGACCTCTGTCAGATATTGTGATATATTTAGATTCTAGCAATACGGAAAGTGCGTTTGCTGATATTGTGATAACGATAATTTTGCAATATACTGTGCAGCCCTATCTGTATCCACACTAAAATGAAGCATCATTCTTAGTATAAAAAATGTGTTCTGTATTTAAAGCGTTCTTTGTTACCACATTTTTCACACCTCACTAAAACGTTTGCACAGTACTGTACTTGTATAAGAAGCCTGTCTTTTGCCTTTTTCCTGCCATTGTGCAGTGATCTGAGAGTGGCTGGATGATTAGTGCCAAATGACCCACTATTGTTTTAGGATTTCACTGTAGCTGTATGACTCAGGGGAGTCATTCAAAACGCCCCATTTAACCTTGAGTGATTCCTGATCTTTCATTCCCCGACCTTTAACCTCTTGTCTATTGTCAGTGCAAGGAAATGGGGGAGTTCACTTAAAGCGGCTATGGATGAACCTCCCACTGTGAATACTTGTTTTATGGCACGCAACAACAGATCAAATACAACAACGAACATTTGGACCAAGAATGAACCATTTTACAGTGAGCTAGTCTAAATAAAATGTAGTGGGAAGTATACGACAAGAATGATTTTGTTTCCTGCAGGGGAACAAGTAGCACTGTTATTTCAACATAATACTACTCAAGTATAAGTGAAAGTACTAAAAATAGTTATTTCAGAGTGTTAAAGGTGCTATGAGCAGTATATATTTTTTATATTTCATAAAAATGACCCACGTGTCTCCAGATATGAGGTAAACATGTTTAAATCAAATATTAGGTTTACTGATAACAATGATACAGCTGAGTTATTCACAATAAAAAACATTGAACATAATGCTTAAGTTGTTTTTGTTTACATTTTTTGTTTTGGTTCTACACCCTGCCGATCGTCCAATCAGAAGGCAACACACAGACCATTGTTTTGATTTAGACTGCAGTACTGTTTTCAAACCAATACGAGCACATTTTGCTCACAGTACTTTTAAGTTTACTCAAACAGAAAGTATTTATACGAGTGCTATCACTGGTACTACTACTGCTACTGCTTCTACTGCATCAACTACAACTGCTGTTACTACTAGTGCTATTACTACTAATATTACTGCTACAACTATAATTGCTCCTAACCCACAACTCATAACAGGCGTAATTTGGTAGTGAGGGGCCCCAGTGCAGGTGCTCAAAATGGGCCCTAAAGTAAGAATGAAGCACATTCACTATGTCTATACGTCCACATATACTCCTAAGTTATAAAAAGTGCACTGTAAGTTATAAAAAGTGCACTGTAATTAAAAGACCATTAAAATATCCAGCCATGTTAGTGCTATAGAAAATTAGATGTTTATTATTGTTTATTTTAATACTTTGTAAGAATTAGGTAAATATTATGAAGAAAATTTGTCAACATTTTAAATCTTTTTAATTTTAAGAAAAAGCTTGTTCTTAAATGATTGTGGTGTAATTTATCAGTCAGACTGAGCATAACCAATAACTAATATAGGCTGCATCACAACTCCTACTACTACTACTATTACTAGTATTTACTGGTACAACCACTACAGTACTGCATGTGCTACTACTACTGCTGCTGCTGCTCTTACTACTACTGCTTGTACTGCATCAACTACTACTACAAATACTTTCACTTCTATAAAGAAATACTCGAGTAAAAGTAACATTATTCTCTTACAATACTCGGGTGAAAGTGAAAGTATGTATTTGAAAATCTGCCAGGAAAGTCTCCTTCAAAGTTATATAAAAGATAGAGAGGGTGATAAAGAGTCTCCTGTGCACTGTTCAGTGAGATATTTCCCAGGCTTGTCAGTCAGAAAGTAGGAAGTATGAGTGGTATATAAAGACAGTCTGTCCCGGGGCAGGGAAGACGACACCATGAGAGAGAGGTGTGTGTCCACAGTCCCAGGGTAATAATAAACGAAGAGGAGGTGTGAGAAGTGTGGGCGGAAACACAGCGACAACAACAGCACACACACACACAGATATCTGATATAAAGTTACACCGTAACCTGATTAAATGACCTTACTCATATTTTTTAAGGTCAAATGTGTGTCAGTTGAAAGTGATTTTAATATAGGTGCCATGAAAAAGCCAGAGTGGAGAAACATTATATACATAAACTTTTATATATATGTTATGTTATATGTACGTAAAAATTGCATATGTTTCTAAAAATGATGTATGAATATAGGAAAGAGCCAGGTTTAAAAATCTTGATTCATTTTGTTGACATGTAAAAAGGCTTTTACAGAGGAGATTATGAATATCTTATTTTGTATTTCAGTAAACTAGAAAATACTGAATATAGTCTTAAAAAAATCAAACTTCGCTTTGTTTTTAGGAGTAAAATAACCAATAAAGCAGGATAAGGATTACATCAATTTATTCCTCTGTAAAGTATTCAGAATATTAAGTACAGGACTGGGAATTGTTAGTGCTTCTGAAGTGGAGATATCTCACTCTGAGTATGAGAAAAACTAATTTTGAGAAAACAGTCTTTGTTAATTAATATTTCCAATAGAAATCTCTGGACACAAGTTGACTAAATGTATTAAAATAAACACCTTTATGTGTGATTCTGACATTCTCAACAGACAAAATATAACTCTGGTCTGACAAATTGTACTGTAACATTGTCTTAATACTAGTCTAAGAGTTAATGAAATTCTGTACGCAGTAATGCGGCACTATGTCGCTGGAGATAGTATATTTGGCCCTATTTCACAATGCACAGGAGCCTTTAAAATATCCACACTCATCATGATAATCAAATCCAGCCATTACTTTTTCTGAATCTTCTTACTAAAAGACTAACAAACATACCAACGTGAGGTTTTTACAACTCATCACACCAAAAAAGAAGTAACAGCCTATCAGTAAGTATGTATTCTTGTTTCTGCTGTACAATTTTACATGAGAATATTTAGCATCATAAAAAAAGTCTTTGTTTTTGCCAAAGTAGTATAATTTTTATGCCAATATCTGAAGGATATTTCACAAGAACTGACGGAAAACAGTATTTGTGTTTCTTGCACTAAGATGTCTAATGAAAAGATGATACATTATACAAAGTGTTATCTTTCTTACTTTCTTTCTTATCAATTTTAGTTTTCTTTGTTCCATTACATTTAATCCTTGACAGTCTGTAAAGATAGATTATGGTTTCCTTATAAAAACATTTTCTTTCTGATACACGTAGTTATTCTGAGTGGCTGAAGTAGCTTTTTTTGTTTTGTTTTGTGTTTTCACTTCTCAATGGTAAGATCGAAGTTTCAAAATGTGATCCAGCTCTGCCTTGGCACATTACTGGCCTTTCATTTCACCAAAGTTCAACCATAACTTTTTGAGCTATCTCGCTAACAAACAATCCCAGCAAAACATACCCACTCTGACAGCTTAATGAAAATACATGTGCTTATGATTTTAGTCATAGTTAACCAGCCCAACTTCTTAGTATCCCATAAAGTAGGGCATGACATAATTTCTTGATGCTGACAGGTCTCTCCTTCAGTGAAGAAACACATGTGCACCTCTGTGAACCTGTGACGCACTTCAGCCCAAAACTAAATGTGTTATCAGTTAAAAGCTGCTATAAACTGTGTCCAGTATCCCAGGGGTGTATCACAAAGCCTGCTTGAACGACAGATAGGCCTCCATCTCACTCCTCCACTCTTCCCCCACCGACGCTCTCCTCCCCAAAACGTTCCTCAAACTAAACTCATGGAATCTCCCTAAATTCCTGAGTTAACGCTACAGCTGGCCATTGTCTCATTTATGAAACAAAGAAAGCTACAGAAAAAAAAAAAAAAAAAACGCCAGAGCAGCACAATACACTGACACAGCTGCCAAAGAGGTTACAGCCTATGTGACTGAGTGAGGGTGTTCCCCGCTCAGGAAGCTCTATGTGAACGCTGGAGCATAGAAGTGGCATGATGTAATACACACAGGTTAGAGTTTAACTTGTGATTAGCAATGTTGCATTTCAAAACAATTCCATGCAAATGTATTTAAAGGTTCCTTATTCTGCTAAATCCACTTTTTTTAAGCCTTTAACAATATTATAGTGTGGTTTCCTCCTCAAAAACAAACCTGGAATAGTGTTTTGTTTCATTCACACACGTTTTGGTAATCCTGTGTGCTGCTGCCGTCTCTTTCTCAAGAGCTGAAAACACTCGGTCTCATTAAAGAGAGTAAAGCTCATTCACTGTTGCCCATACTCTGTTAGCGCCATGTTGCTAATAACTGTGCTAAATAGCCATTTTATGCTCTGTCCGTCCCCCACCGTTGCCAGCATGGGGTGACAGAAACCTAATCCAAGTATACGCTGCAAAGTCAAAGTAACAGCTCCCCAAACAGAAGGATATATGATGGATTTAGAAAAAGAAAAAGGTGTTTACCAAAGGTAGTGGGCCAGCTTTACTAAAATAATGACTAGGAAGCAAATTTAAATGTTTACTTTTTATGCAAAACGGAGTAGTGCCGTGATGAAATGGTTTGTTTGAATGTGTGTGAATGCTTTATGTTTGTACCATGTAATTGTCTAATTGTCTTTATTGTTACTTGTCTTGTCAGTGTAATTGTTGTTTGTATTAAAAATATATATTAATAATAAAAAACAGCTCTCCA
This sequence comes from Bostrychus sinensis, assembly GCA_020698575.1. NCBI lineage: Eukaryota > Metazoa > Chordata > Actinopteri > Gobiiformes > Eleotridae > Bostrychus > Bostrychus sinensis. The sequence continues at coordinate 10,684,268 of CM036258.1, forward strand.
AAAGAAAAAGTTTTTCATACATTATTTTAAGTTCTAAAACGTGAAATACTAATGTCCAAAATTCTCTCAAAAAGCCAGAAAAAAGCATAATATGTCCATTTTAAGAAAAGCTTTGAACAAGAAAGGTGTATCTATGTACAAAAATATACACAATTGCAAAGGGGGAGCATAGACCACTGCCAAGGCACTGGTCCTCGCAATGGTAAAGATATAGTGCTCATACCTGAATTCAAACTCAAAAATATTCTAGTTCAGGGGTAAATGCTCTTTTTATTGAGCCTCAAACTCTGTATATCTCCTGAAACTTCATTTGTTCTTTTATTTTCAGTCCATGACTGAAAATAATCCTTTATAACACTCTTAGGTCTAAACAGTTTTCTGGATCTACACCAAAATGACTCATTTTGTCCTTGGCCCATTGCTGACCTTCCATAAAAAAATTTAAAAAATAAAAAAATAAAAAATGTCTTGGAATTATCCATTGTAAATGCTGATCCACATAAATCATGGGACAAGTTAATAATGGCCCAGATTCAGTGCAGTTTCCTCAGGTTGTCTGGCCACTAGAGGGCAGTGATGTAATTTGGGGTAAAAATATTATTACATTGATTGTGGGAGGTGAAAAGCATGTCAGATCATGTAGATTGTTGAAACTGCAGCAAAAGCCCCAAGGGTCGAGTCATTCATTGTTGTGTAATTATACTGTAAGAAACACATCCGACTGGAATAATCTGTTCAGAGAGGAGCTATTTTAAATCTAGGCTTTGGCTCAGAGAACGAAATGGTGTGGGCTGACATGTTAGCTATTTTACTTGCTTTTCACTAGAAACAAAAATGCTCCAAATAAGCCATTGTCATTAAAAGGTCTCTCACATTATGGCCAATCAGATTATATTAATGCAAAGCACTAACTAATGTTGTATGATGTTAACCTCGTATGCCTGGTGAATGCATTGACTTGATTGTAGGCCAATTTACAACCTCAAATGCACAGGAGCTTGCAGGCTTCAGCAGCTCTGTGGACAGGAAGGCTTTACATGGGGCCATTATAATAGAAAATGTAAGAAGGACCATTTATGGGCCCCTCTGACCCTGCAGCCCAGGCCAACAGACCTCTAAAATATAGCTGCAAGTGATAATAGGCCCTTGCCCACCACAACCCGGAGCTGATGCAGACTTGCTGAAAGTTGCCAAAATTTGATACGTCCGACTGTATCAAATTTATGCTTAGCCTAATATTTATTGCTGTGTCAAGTGTGAGACCTAGGCCTATAAGCTTGAGTGTAGTTTCATTTAGCTGGAGTTACTGTTCCTTCTCACTTGGTCCATTGTGGTTAATTAAGAAACAAATAGAGCTGTTTAAGCATTGTCCTGAGTTTGGGGGAATAATTTATTTATTTAAGTTTTACTTTTGTGCACAACCATCTCTAGAGTTTACAGATAAAGGCCTGAACATAAAAGAAAAGAATAAAGTCGTAGCTGTCTTGCTGCAAATGTCAGAGGAGAAAGGTTTGAGATGACAAGAAGGTGGCAGTAACATAAATAACCACTCATTACAACCAAGATTTGCAGACAACCTTTACTGGATTAATTTCTTTGATAAGCAGCACAAGACTTACAGGTTGTTCTGCAGCCAGCTGATATAATCTCTGAGTGCTCTCTTTCCCACATTAAATTCAAATGGCCAGGAAACCAAGCTGAAACATCCATGAAACCCGTCTACATGATGGACACTTGTGACTGGGACGCCTGCGTCCTGTAAGCGCCGTGCATACATCAGACCATCGTCTCTCAATACGTCAAACTCACACGTCATAATGTAAGCCTTTGGACATTTGGCCAAAACCTCAGACTCAGCTAAAAGAGGTGAAGCTCTCACATCCAACAGTCCTGGGACCTTCTTCATAATCCCATCTAACCCTTTATCTGCTACAACAGGCTTGTAACCCTTCTTGTATTTTGGTGAGAGAAGGACAGTCCAGTCAAAGCGTGCTCTTAACTCAGGTGTAATAAGTGATTGTTGTAAAGAGCTGTGGTTGTTTGCTAAAAACTCTTGCTTCAAAGAAAGGTCGGCTCCGAGATACTGCATCCAGAACTGGACCATGGTTGTCCGGTAAAGGACAGGAATATTATGGTTTTGGATACAAGAGGGTGTACTGAAGTCGAGAGCCTGCAGTCCAGGGTAGATCAAAGCCTGAGCGCTGAATCTCACACTCATGCTGGAATCTTGGGAAATCTATGAATAAACAGGACACATCAGGTTCATATCTGAGCTTATATGAACATAATGAAGAGTGGTTTGTGTGTGTACCTCCTGAGCAACAGCTGCTGCCAGGTTTCCTCCAGCGCTGTCTCCAGACACAGCCACTCTCTCAGGATCAATGGAGTATTTGGACAAAACCTCTGGAGACAAGAAGTACTTTGCTGCAGCGAGGCAGTCTAAGTACGGCTCAGGAAACTGCACTTCTGGGTAAAGACGATACCTGAAACATAATTAAATTGTGTTTAACATTATCAGGCCTGTGCAGTTATAATTACAATACATTTAGACAAAAAAACATGTGGTGTATTAGCAACCATTAAAACATTGTATGAGCCACAACAAAAGGTTAAAAAGAAGTCTTTTGTTGTGATTCAATTAGCCTGGATGAGTGAGAGTCTTCACAGGCAACATTGTACAAGGCTTACTCACTCCACAGAAACCACAACAGCGTCGAGCTCTGCAGACACCGTCCTGGTCACTTTGTCATATGACCCTTTCTCTAATAAAGACGAATGAGAAACGTAAAAGAGACATTAACTTAAAACTATAATACAAAAACACAAACAAGCAACTTTTGGAGATCATTTTTGAAGATCATTTTCTATTACTTAATTTCTCTTAGCGTGTTAAGTAACAGTTCATTAATTTTCTTCTGATTATTCCATGCAGATGTTTGGGCTGCAGCCTCTAACAAGTAAATAATAGCAGCAAAAGCTTATATAAATTAATCAATGAAATCTCACTTGCACTGCCGTAAGCACCTCCTCCTCCATGATAATACATCAGTCCTCTCTTCAGACTTCCGTCTCCCCCAGACGGCGGCTCATACACTCGAACAGGGACACCAGAAAAACTCAGATCACTGACTTTCACTCCAGAGACGAACCCTTGGCCCGAATCAGAGTCAAACATTTCTAAGGCCTCCCTGGACTGTCTGATCGACCTGACGTAGTGGTCAAAGCCAAGACGGTGCTTAAGCATGGCCTGCAGACAATGAATAAACAGATAAGAATACAAAAGGTACAAAACACTGTCTAGTTACTTTTTACCACAGTGCCAGTTTAAAAATATGGACCAAAGGTGAGGGTTTTTTTTAATGCATAATAAGAACACAAGTTAACCAATTGCTCTCTCCTCTCAAACACAAGAATTAATGAAAGGGTAACTAGATGTCCCACTTTGTTTAGGTTTGCACAGCATTTTGAGCTTAAAACCAGTCTCCCACAAACTGAAAGTGTGTCCCACATTTTGACTCATGGCAACACAAACATTTTGTTTATCTGCATGAATCTGTGGAGTCAAATCATAAAGAGACATCACATCAAGCTACTTCCGAGGCTGACAATATTAAAGTGGACAAATAGACATGCTGAATTGAAATCTTTATTGTTTTACTATTGTTTTGCTTTTGTAACACGTCCCACATTGTCTTGCTTTGTCCCACTAAATTTAACACACATTATGTCCAACATATGTCACATTATGATCTGGTCAACCTGTCCATTGATACTTGGATGTGTAAAAACAAGCATTTATACCAATAAGGATTAAAATTAACTCAGTGGTATGTTTCAGATTCCTTATTTTATAGTTGTGCAAGTCTTTACAAATCACTTGGCCTTTACAATTTGCACCTGGCTGCACTATGCAAGCGTAGTGTCTATTTCAGCACCAAATTGAGAAATATTAGTATAAAGTTCCCTACATAATCGCCGTTTTCTTGCTGTTATAAGAAAACCTACAGATACTAATTTACAAAAATAAAAGTCTTAATCTTACAAAGTGAAAAAATGTCCGGTAAGTTGCATCCAGCAGCATTAGCTTCCATGGCTCCTCTATGGCAGCAGGTAGAGGGGTGTAGGTGTAATAAGCCAACGCCACCGTTAATAACAAGGTAATAACAACCACTGGAAAGCGCCTCATTTTCAGTAAAAAACGTGATTCTTGACAAAAAAGCAGCAGCAACTCACAGCTGTGTCATGGAGACATGAGCACCGAGAGAGAGGGAGGTGCAACAAAACCAACTAACTCTACTGACACGGCTGTTTCCTCTAACACCGTTAAAAATCAAACAAAACTATAATTAATGTATATTTTTAATAACATGATTAGTAAATAGGCTAATGTTTTGTTTCGTTTTGTATGTAAGCGTTTTCTCACTAACAGGGTCGACCAGGGTCACCAGTTGACTGGGAATCTTGGGAAATGTAGTATAAATCGAATCAACTTTTTTTTTTTTTTTTTTTTTTTTTACAAAGTGCAATACATAAAAGTGACCACAGAGCGGCAGTCTAGGACAGACATCTGCAACCTATGGTTTTAGAGCCGCATGCTGCTTTTGCGGCTCCTTGGGCCCCTGACATCTGGATATGTAAAGTCATTAATGGAATAAATAGACGACGGCTATAAAACTTGCATCTGCATCATCTTGTCAATTTAAAATAAGACTTTCTCCCTGTTTTTCAGTATACGAAGTGGAATTACCTCTTAAAATGTTATAATAAACAGTTGTAGCCTCAATTGTACGCACAGTTGCAGCACGGACTGATTAGAAGAGCCACACACGAGCGCTAGAGCAGTAGTTACAGGATATAACTCTAGTTCTTTGAGTGAAATAATCAATGCAGTATTTACCAGAGTTTTTGTTACTTTGCAATTATTAATTACCCCGCATATACTGTATGTTAGTTATTAACTAAGCAACTTTTGTGCATTAAAATTGACTGCGGGCAGCTCTTTTCAGATCTATATTGTATTTTTTGGAACAATTGGCTCTTTGGATCCTGAAGGTTGCAGACCCCTGGATTAGGCCATACCAACAAAATCTGAACTAGCAGTGTTCAGAACAAACATGAGGTGAGATTTATTTAAACTTATGGAAGCTGTAAGCAGCCTTGGATTCATAACTTTTCTTTTCTCTCGCTAAAACAACTTAATTCTTTTGTTTTCTCAAATATGATATCTCGAGAAAACGAAAGAATTAAGTCGTTTTAACAAGATAACGGGGGATGAATCCATGGTCGCATACAGCTTCCATAGAAACTGTAGTGGGTTTTTTAGTTGAATAAATAGATCAGAAGGAAATAAAAATGATGTCATCATTAAGTTGTTTTTAATGATTTTAAAGGAAAAAAGGAAATTGGCAATAAAAAATGACTTTTGATTAGTCAAAATAGGTCACATTTTACAGACATGCAAATTCTTGTAGATACAGATTCTGCAATATGTCTAAGCAAGTGCTGACTGAGGTTAGTTTGTTGCTGGTACATTGTGATTGTGATAGAGGTGTTTTTTAATGTTGTGTAAAACTGAGGCTCAATACATCAAATTAGTGCTAGTCAAACGGCAACTATAACAATGCATATCATCCCACAGTGTGTAAGTCATTAGCCACAGTGTACTCTTTATGCTGGTCCCAAGCCCAAATAAATGGAGTAAAACCTATGCCAAAATCTGCAGTATATGCTAATCACTGCATGCTGGGAGGCAGATTATTTGCTGTGGTGATGCAGGAATGGAGGAGCGACAGGTCTAAAGAACAATGTGTTACAACAGTGTTATTTGATTTCCAGTTGGGTCATGCAGTACCACCACAAAATAATTTAAAAGTTGAAAATAATAGTTGTGAATAAATGATGAGTGATTAAAACTGACTTAGTTAATTTCTGCTTTGTCCTGGCAACTAATGCAGGTTGAAGCAGGTCTTTCATATTTATCTTACCCCAATGGTCCATTTGTAACCTAAAAGCAACCACTTGGTTAAGCACTGCCCTGAGTTTAGTGAAATGAACACAGACTTCTACAGGTTGTTCTGCAGCCAGCTGATATAATCTCTGAGTGCTCTCTTTCCCACATTAAATTCAAATGGCCAGAAAACCAAGCTGAAACATCCATGAAACCCATCTTCATGATGGACACTTGTGACTGGGACGCCTGCGTCCTGTAAGCGCCGTGCATACATCAGACCATCGTCTCTCAATACGTCAAACTCACACGTCATAATGTAAGCCTTTGGACATTTGGCCAAAACCTCAGACTCAGCTAAAAGAGGTGAAGCTCTCACATCCAACAGTCCTGGGACCTTCTTCACAATCCCATCTAACCCTTTATCTGCTACAACAGGCTTGTAACCCTTCTTGTATTTTGGTGAGAGGAGGACAGTCCAGTCAAAGCGTGCTCTTAACTCAGGTGTAATAAGTGATTGTTGTAAAGAGCTGTGGTTGTTTGCTAAAAACTCTTGCTTCAAAGAAAGGTCGGCTCCGAGATACTGCATCCAGAACTGGACCAGGAAGGGCACAGGGAGTACAGGCAAATCATAGTTTTGGATACAAGAGGGTGTACTGAAGTCTAGAGCCTGCAGTGCAGGGTAGATCAAAGCCTGGGCGCTGAATCTCACACTCATGCTGGAATCTTGGGAAATCTATGAATAAACAGGACACATCAGGTTCATATCTGAGCTTATATGAACATAATGAAGAGTGGTTTGTGTGTGTACCTCCTGAGCAACAGCTGCTGCCAGGTTTCCTCCAGCGCTGTCTCCAGACACAGCCACTCTCTCAGGATCAATGGAGTATTTGGACAAAACCTTTGGAGACAAGAAGTACTTTGCTGCAGCGAGGCAGTCTAAGTACGGCTCAGGAAACTGCACGTCTGGGTAAAGACTGTACCTAAAATAAGGTTTATTATCATCAGGCACCCAAGTAAATAAGATAAAACCCTGATGTGTATACTAACAGTATTTGTTTAGCATTGGGGCACAAGGCTTACTCACTCCACAGAGACCACAACAGCGTTGAGCTCATCAGACAAGATCCTGTTCACTTTGTCATATGACCCTTTCTCTAATAAAGAGGAATAGAAATGCAGTATTATCAAGTTGTTGGAAGTAAAAACTATTCCAGCTATAGATTTACATCAAAATGTTGAATAAACCTAATGCAATGTAAGAACAGCACTGTGTGTTTCCTTACTTCCACTGCCCAGAGCCCATCCTCCTCCATGATAATACATGAGTCCTCTTTTTAGACTTCCCTCTCCCCCAGACGGTGGCTCATACACTCGAACAGGGACACCAGAGAAACTCAGGTCACTGATTTTTACTCCAGGGATGAATTCTTGGCCAGAATCAGGGTCCAGCATATCAAGGCCCTCAACAGACTGCCTGATTGACTTGATGTAGTGGTCAGAGCCAAACCAATTCTTCAATGCAGCCTGCAGTCAAACAACAAAGAAATAACATAACCTACAAAACACAGAAAGTCCCTTTTGGTTGCTCCCTTTCCTTCTGGGGTCACCACAGCAAATAATGTGATTTACAGCTTAGGTTTTTATGCCGGATGCCCTTTCTGACATTTATCCATTTATCTGGGCTTGGGGCTGGCACAAATTGTGCAGTTTTCATAAACCTACAGTATAAAACATAATGTAATTTCATAAAGTGGAATAATTCAGTGAATGAAAGCCTTGACTTTGTCCTGTGTACTTTGACTCTGTTGCACTGATGCCCAGACAATGGTACTGAGCCATTGTTGTAGGCTTTTACACACTAAAAAAAAAAAAAAAAATTAAACGCAACACTTGTTTTTGCTCCCATTTTTCATCAGCTGAACTCAAATATCTAAGACTTTTTCTATGTATACACAATGCCTATTTCTCTCAAATATTGTTCAAAAATCTTTTGAAATATTTGTTATTGAACCCTTCTCCTTTGCCGAGATAATCCATCCAACTCACAGTTGTGGCATATCAAGATGCTAATCAGACAGCATAAATGTTACACAGGTGTGCCTTAGATTGACCTCAATAAAAGGTCACTCTAAAATGTACAGTTTTATCACACAGCACAATGCCACAGATGTCACAAGTTTTGAGGGAGTGTGCAGTTGGCTGTTGAATGTCCACCAGAGCTGTTGCCCATGAATTGAATGTTAATTTCTCTACCATAAACTGTCTCCAAAAGCATTTCAGAGAATTTGGCAGTACATCCAATTGGCATCACAACCGCAGACCACGTGTAACCACACCAGCCCAGGACCTCCACATCCAGCATCTTCACCTCCAACATCATCTGAGACCAGCCTCCCAGACAGCTGCTGCAACAATCAGTTTGCATAACCAAAGAATTTCTGCACAAACTGTCAGAAACTGTCTCAGGGAAGCTCATCCGCAAGCTCATCATCCTCATCAGGGTCTCGACCTGACTGCAGTTTGTCGTCATAACAGACACCCGATGGCATCTGGCACTTTGGAGAGGTGATCTCTTCACAGATGAATCCTGGTTTTCACTGTGCAGGGCAGATGGCAGACTGTGTGTATGGTGTCGTGTGGGTGAGCGGTTTGCTGATGTCAGTGTTGTTGATCGAGTGGCCCATGGTGGCAGTGGGGTTATGGTATGGGCAGGCGTATGTTATGGACAACAAACACAGGTGCATTTTATTGATGGCATTTTGAATGCACAAAGATACCGTGACTTATCCTGAGGCCCATTGTTCTGCCATTCATCCACAACCATCACCTCATGTTGCAGCATGATAATGCACGGCCCCATGTTGCAGCATGATAATGCACGGCCCCATGTTGCAGCATGATAATGCACGGCCCCATGTTGCAGCATGATAATGCATGGCCCATGTTGCAGCATGATAATGCACGGCCCATGTTGCAGCATGATAATGCACGGCCCATGTTGCAGCATGATAATGCATGGCCCATGTTGCAGCATGATAATGCACGGCCCCATGTTGCAGCATGATAATGCACGGCCCATGTTGCAGCATGATAATGCACGGCCCATGTTGCAGCATGATAATGCACGGCCCATGTTGCAGCATGATAATGCACGGCCCATGTTGCAGCAAGATAATGCACGGCCCATGTTGCAGCATGATAATGCATGGCCCCATGTTGCAGCATGATAATGCACGGCCCCATGTTGCAGCATGATAATGCACGGCCCATGTTGCAGCATGATAATGCATGGCCCATGTTGCAGCATGATAATGCATGGCCCATGTTGCAAGGATCTGTACACAATTCCTGGAAGCTGAAAACATCCCAGTTCATGCATGGCCAGCATACTCACCAGACATGTCACCCATTGAGCATGTTTGGGATGCTCTGGATTGGCGAATACGACAGCGTGTTCCAGTTCCTGCCAATATCCAGCAACTTCAGACAGCTATTGAAGAAGAGTGGACCAACATTTCACAGGCCACAATCAACAACCTGATCAACTCTATGCCAAGGAGATGTGCTGCACTGCGTAAGATACTGACTGGTTTTCTGACCCGCCCGGACCCCTCCAATACAGTAAAACTGCACATTTTAGTGTGGCCTTTTATTCTGGCCAGTCTAAGGCACATCTGGGCAATATTAATGCTGTCTGATAAGCATCTTGATATACCACACCTGTGAGGTGGATGGATTATCTCGGCAAAAGAGAAGTGCTCACTAACACATATGTCGACAAATTTGTGAACAATATTTCAGGAAAATAGGCCTTTTGAGTACATAGAAAAAGTCTTAGATCTTTGAGTTCAGCTGATGAAAAATGGGAGCAAAAACAAAAGTGTTGCATTTAAATTTTTGTTCTGTGTAGCAACTGGATCTCCTCACAATCTAAATAGGTTCAAGGTTCAAGGTATATTTATTATCCACAGAGGGGAAATTTAATATACAGCCAGCAGTAAACATAACAGGCAACATAACAACAAACGACAACAGCACAAGGAACAATTCAAGAGAATGATTACACGGACTCAGGAACTTTTTGCCTTTTTTTTTCTATACTCATTACTTTGTCATTATCAATTCAAATACTTCTAGATACAAATGTTCTGCTGTTGTGTTATCCTATTTTTAGTCAAAATAAATATATAGGCCCAGTGTTTGAAACCACCCCAGTAAATCTGTGCATAGAGTGTGCCCAGCCCTGTTTCTTTTCACCCGGTGCCATTTTCCAAATATGGACCAAAGGTGAAGGGAGGAGTTCAGACCAAGGATACTTGTACTTTATATTCAAGTTGCATTATAACTGTGACATGTGTCCTGACAGTTTTAAAATATGGTTAAATTACTTACAAAGCTTTAAGAAATGGTCTATCACAGAGTATTTCCAAACAAGAAATGCATTCATACATGAAGTACAGATACATTTAAACCCATGACTGCTTTATATTAGATAACAAGATACCTTTTGATATGCTTCATATCTCAATTTTACGTTTATGCATTCCCCAACACGCTGAATAACTTGCGGTCTGACACACCTTAGTCAATTTCAATAAAAAAAAGTACATGCAAAAGCTATAGAAGTTGAATTTTTGCAATCCCTCATTTCAAAGTCCAAGCACAGGTGTGTCCTACCAGACAGTCACAAAAGTTTTGTTTGACTATAAAAAAATACATGCTTGATGCAAATTACTACCATTGACGTTTAAGAAGTAGGGTTCCTTATATACAGTCATTGGTTACTAAGGATAAATACATGTAGGCTACACATGCACTTAACAAAAAAGGTATAAAACAACTTAATCTTACAACGTGCATAATCGTCCGAAAAGTTGCATCCACCAGCATTAGCTTCCATGGCTCATCTATGCCATCAGGTAAAGGGGTGTAGATGTAATAAGACACCGACACCGTTAATAACAAAGTAATAACCACTGGAAGCCGCCTCATTTTCAGTAAAAGTCGTGGCGCGCACACAGACCGTGCACACAGTCTGCAGCGACAGTGGGACGGGACGACACAACAAAATCAATTATGGCACAAAATAATAGGACAGAGGTATTTCCGTCCTTCAAAGAGTCTTCAAAGTAAAACACTAAAGGTTGAATGAATTCACATTTTCATTCATGTTCGTCCGCTAATTCCCACTAGGGGTCAGTGGTGTCCTATCACAGCAACAACGAGCAGATAGTGTAACAAATAATGCTATTTACTAAAGTAAAGATTATTAATGAATTGTCTGCTCCTGTAATCAAAAGTACAAATCACAGTTCATAATAAATATCACACAAATTAAAATAACAGCTATTACCATTTAAAAAATTAATTAATTAAAATGTAAATAAAGATTAGAAGTGTTATGATCATTGTCCAATAAAAAAAAATTAAGTCATGTGTAATAATTTAAGTCATGTGTTTTAGTTTTGCTAAAGGAGGCCCTCAAGTCCCAGAAAAATAATATTTTTATTTTACACATTTTAACTGTGGAAAGAGACTACTTTGTATTTATGAAAGATGTGTAATAATTTTGCAAGAATCTATTTCCAGGTTGCAGCCAAACATTAGAATCATGGGAAATGTAGTTGTGCTGATATAATGTAGGGGTAGATTCATTGCTGCTGAATAATTATAAAGTAGGAAATGCACTGGACATCCAACCAACTCTATTCAGCTAAATCAGTAACACACCATGTAGAGGAGCTTTTGCAGATAAACCTTTTGAATGAATACATCTGTCAGAGTCAAATATAAACATTAGTTCAGTACCCTTATTTCAAAGTAATTTTTATTATTAAAAATAAAACGTGTCTTTAAAACACCAAAACATAAACACAATCAATGCTTCAAAGTGGCCTGTAGACAAAAACTAAGAATAATTTAAGCTTACAAGTCATTATAAAAGAGGAGAGAGTCCAGCCACTGTTTCTTTGGAGATTGTGATCACTGATGGGCGATTGTTGACACTACACTAGTTTTTCTACTGCTGTGTGATACTAATTCTTTATTCAAAGTCTTAATTGTTATGTTTCCATAAAAAACAAATGGTGACAGGAATGAAGGTTGATAATTGCTGTCCTGAGACGTGAGGCACTACTGGGAAAGGTCTGGATTTACAGTGTTATTCTAACATATGTGTTTTGATGTGAATAAAGCTGATGCTCAGTAAGAACATAAAATTACTCCCAAACATCTAAAAGTAACTTGGTTAAGCACTGCCCTGAGTTTAGTGAAATGAACACAGACTTCTACAGGTTGTTCTGCAGCCAGCTGATATAATCTCTGAGTGCTCTCTTTCCCACATTAAATTCAAATGGCCAGAAAACCAAGCTGAAACATCCGTGAAACCCGTCTTCATGATGGACACTTGTGACTGGGACGCCTGCGTCCTGTAAGCGCCGTGCATACATCAGACCTTCGTCTCTCAATACGTCAAACTCACACGTCATAATGTAAGCCTTTGGACATTTGGCCAAAACCTCAGACTCAGCTAAAAGAGGTGAAGCTCTCACATCCAACAGTCCTGGGACCTTCTTCATAATCCCATCTAACCCTTTATCTGCTACAACAGGCTTGTAACCCTTCTTGTATTTTGGTGAGAGAAGGACAGTCCAGTCAAAGCGTGCTCTTAACTCAGGTGTAATAAGTGATTGTTGTAAAGAGCTGTGGTTGTTTGCTAAAAACTCTTGCTTCAAAGAAAGGTCGGCTCCGAGATACTGCATCCAGAACTGGACCAGGAAGGGCATGCGGAGTACAGGCAAATCATAGTTTTGGATACAAGAGGGTGTACTGAAGTCGAGAGCCTGCAGTGCAGGGTAGATCAAAGCCTGAGCGCTGAATTTCACACTCATGCTGGCATCTTGGGAAATCTATGAATAAACAGGACACATCAGGTTCATATCTGAGCTTATATGAACATAATGAAGAGTGGTTTGTGTGTGTACCTCCTGAGCAACAGCTGCTGCCAGGTTTCCTCCAGCGCTGTCTCCAGACACAGCCACTCTCTCAGGATCAATGGAGTATTTGGACAAAACCTCTGGAGACAAGAAGTACTTTGCTGCAGCGAGGCAGTCTAAGTACGGCTCAGGAAACTGCACTTCTGGGTAAAGACGATACCTAAAATACAGTGTTTAGAGATTTACCAGCCTGATTCTATACAAACATAAAACTCAGAGAAGTGTAGCAGAATTTTTTTTAGCATTGGGGCACAAGGCTTACTCACTCCACAGAGACCACAACAGCGTTGAGCTCATCAGACAAGATCCTGCTCACTTTGTTGTATGACCCTATCTCTAATTAAAAAAAGAAAAATCTATATTAGCAGTTGCTGGGAGTAATAACTATTTTAGCTGCAATGTTACAACAAAATGTTGAATAAAAATATCTTGTCATTCCAATGTAAGAACAGCACTGTGTGTTTCCTTACTTCCACTGCCCAGAGCCCATCCTCCTCCATGATAATACATGAGTCCTCTCTTTAGACTTCCCTCTCCTCCAGACAGCGGCTCGTAAACTCGAACAGGGACACCAGAGAAACTCAGGTCACTGATTTTTACTCCAGGGATAAACCCTTGGCCTGAGTCCAGCGTATCAAGGCTCACAATAGACCCCCTGATCGACCTCACATAGTGGTCAAAGCCAAGCCAATGCTTCAGTGCAGCCTGCAGACAAACAACAAAGAAATAACAATCTACAAAACATAAAGTCCCTTTTTGGCTGCTCCCTTTTCTTCTAAGGTCACCACAGCAAATAATGTGATTCACAGCTTAGGTTTTTACTGTATTTACAAATACAATACAAATAATTTACAATTCACTTACTTCTCTACATACAGATGTCCTGTTGTTGCATTATCCTCTTTTAAGGTTAAAGCAAATATAGAGGCTTAAATTCCCTTTGGCTGAAACCACCCCATTCAACCTGTGCACAGTGTATGTCCAGTCCTGTTATTTTTCACCCAGTGCCAGTTTCCATATGGACCAAAGGTGAAGGGAGGAGTTCAGACCAAGGATATTTGTACTTTATATTCAAGATGTATTATAACTGTGACATGTGTCCTGACAGTTTTAAAATATATGGTTAAAGTAGTTAAACAGCTTTTATAAAGTGGTCTACCTCAGAGTCCTTCCAAACAAGAGTTGCATTCATACAGGAAGTACAGATACATTTAAACCCACGACTGATTTATATTAGGCTACAAGACATTTTTGATCTGCTTCATATCTTCATTTTACATTTATCCATGTCCCATCGTGCAGAATAACGTGTCCTTTGCAATCTAACACACAATCTCAACTTCAATTAAAAAAAAACAACAACAAACAAACAAAAAAACTAATCAAAAAACATGCAAAAATCTATTGGAGTTAAATTTTTACAATCCCTCATAGCAAAGTCCAAGCGCAGGTGTGTCTTTTAGAACTACCTGACAGTCACATTAGTTTTATTGGACTATAAAAAATTCATACTTGTTGCTGAATACTACGTAAAGACATGTAGACATGCATTTAACAATATGGTATAACACAACTTAACCTTACTATGTGCAAAAACGTCCGAAAAGTTGCATCCACCAGCATTAGCTTCCATGGCTCATCTATGCCATCAGGTAAAGGGATGTAGATGTAATAGGCCAAATACACCGTTAATAACAAGGTAATAAGCACTGGAAGCCGCCTCATTTTCAGTAAAAGTCGTGGCGCACACAGACGGTGTACAGTCTTCAGCGACAGTGGCACGGGACGACACAACAAAATCAATTATGGCAACAAATGATAGGACAGAGGTATTTCCGTCCAGAGTCTTCAAAGTAAAACACTAAAGGTTGAATGAATTCACATTTTCATTCATGTTCGTCCGCTAATTCCCACTAGGGGTCAGTGGTGTCCTATCACAGCAACAACGAGCAGATAGTGTAACAAATAATGCTATTTACTAAAGTAAAGATTATTAATGAATTGTCTGCTCCTGTAATCAAAAGTACAAATCACAGTTCATAATAAATATCACACAAATTAAAATAACAGCTATTACCATTTAAATAATTAATTAATTAAAATGTAAATAAAGATTAGAAGTGTTATGATCATTGTCCAATAAAAAAAAATTAAGTCATGTGTAATAATTTAAGTCATGTGTTTTAGTTTTGCTAAAGTAGGCCCTCAAGTCCCAGAAAAAGAATATTTTTTTTTTACACATTTTAACTGTGGAAAGAGACTACTTTGTATTCATGAAAGATGTGTAATAATTTTGCAAGAATCTATTTTTTATTTTATTTTATTTAACCTTTATTTAACCAGGAAAAAAAAAAAAACCTCATTGAGATTACAAATCTCTTTTTCAAGAGTGACCTGGCCAAGACAGCAGCTCATTTACACAACCTTATTTCCAGGTTGCAGCTAAACATTGGAATTGTGGGACATGTAGTTGTGCTGATATAATGTAGGGGTAGATTCATTGCTGCTGAATAATTATAAAGTAGGAAATGCACTGGACATCCAACCAACTCTATTCAGCTAAATCAGTAACACACCATGTAGAGGAGCTTTTGGAGATAAACCTCTTGAATGAATACATCTGTCAGAGTTAAATATAAACAATTGTTCAGTACCTTTTTTTTCAAAGTAATTTTTATTATTAAAAATATAACATGACCTTAAAACAGCAAAACATATACACATAAAAAATCTGCAAATCTGATCTTGGAATGACTTTATGAAATGGTCAAGGCCAAGCCAAAGCTTCAAAGTGGCCTGTAGACAAAAAACTAAGAATAATGTAAGCTTACAAGTCATTATAAAAAAGAAGAGCGTCCAGCCACTTTTTGGAGACTGGAGACTTTGGAGACTGTGAACAATGATGGGGCGATTGTTCACACTACACCAGTTCCTCTGCTGCTGTGATCCAACTTTTTTTACTGAAAGTCTTAATTGTTAGATTACTACTACAAGCAAATGTTGAAAAATTAAGGTTGCTGTTGTGAGAGTTGAGGCACTATTGAATAAGGTCTGGACTCACAGTGTTACATTTAGGTGTTTTGATGTGAATAAAGCTAAAGCTCTTACATGAAATTAGTCCCTGTCAAATGGCAACAAAAGCAACTGAAAGCACTGCCCTGAGTTTAGTGAAATGAACACAGACTTCTACAGGTTGTTCTGGAGCCAGCTGATATAATCTCTGAGTGCTCTCTTTCCTACATCAAATTCAAATGGCCAGAAAACCAAGCTAAAACATAGATGAAACCCGTCTTCATGATGGACACTTGTGACTGGGACGCCTGCGTCCTGTAAGCGCCGTGCATACATCAGACCATCGTCTCTCAATACGTCAAACTCACACGTCATAATGTAAGCCTTTGGACATTTGGCCAAAACCTCAGACTCAGCTAAAAGAGGTGAAGCTCTCACATCCAACAGTCCTGGGACCTTCTTCACAATCCCATCTAACCCTTTACCTGCTACAACAGGCTTGTAACCCTTCTTGTATTTTGGTGAGAGAAGGACAGTCCAGTCAAAGCGTGCTCTTAACTCAGGTGTAATAAGTGATTGTTGTAAAGAGCTGTGGTTGTTTGCTATAAACTCTTGCTTCAAAGAAAGGTCGGCTCCGAGATACTGCATCCAGAACATGACCAGGTGAGACACAGAGATGATAGCCATATTCTGATTTTCGATATGAGAGGGCATGTTGAAGTCGAGAGCCTGCAGTGCAGGGTAGATCAAAGCCTGAGCACTGAATTTCACACTCATGCTGGCATCTTGGGAAAGCTATGAACAAAAGGGACACATCAGGTTCATATCTGAGCTTATATGAACATAATGAAGAGTGGTTTGTGTGTGTACCTCCTGAGCAACAGCTGCTGCCAGGTTTCCTCCAGCGCTGTCTCCAGACACAGCCACTCTCTCAGGATCAATGGAGTATTTGGACAAAACCTCTGGAGACAAGAAGTACTTTGCTGCAGCGAGGCAGTCTAAGTACGGCTCAGGAAACTGCACGTCTGGGTAAAGACGATACCTAAAATCGTGTTTAGAGATTATCATCAACAAGCATGTGTGAAATTTAACATTTTCTACAATTAAACATGAAGTGTAATAGCAGTGATAAAAAATTGGGGCTTACTCACTCCACAGAGACCACAACAGCATTGAGCTCTGCAGACAACATCCAGTTGACTTTGTCATATGACCCTTTCTCTAAAAAAAAGAAAAGCAAATGGACAAGAGAGATTTATTAAGAAATAGACCTTTGTACAGATAAAGGATAAACAACTATAGCAACACTAACAAAATAAACTCTATTTCATCATTTTAGGACAACCCTCCTGCTCTCACTTACTCCCACTGCCCAGAGTCCATCCTCCTCCATGAAAATACATGAGTCCTCTCTTCAGACTTCCCTCTCCCTCAGACGGCGGCTCGTACACTCGAACAGGGACACCAGAGAAACTCAGATCACTGACTTTCACTCCAGGGATGAATCCTTGGCCAGAATTAGAGTCCAGTCCATCATAGCCTTCGATAGACCTGGTGAATGCCTTCATGACATGGTCATAACCAAGCCAATGCTTCAATGTGGCCTGAAGACAAGGAATAAAGAAATATATAATATAAGTTCACTATGAAAGGAGGAGAGTTCTTCACCATTTATTTGTAAAGCACTGAAGGGGCAATTTTTGACACTACACCAGTTCTTCTACTGCTGTGATACCACTTTTGAAGCAACACAAACATGAACTCTGATACTGACTGGCATTACTCAATAGTCAGTTTGTGTATGTTGCGTATCAAGAACCATTTAATGTCACCCAGTGTTAGTTTCCAAATATGGACCAAAGGTGGGGGAGTTCAGCCCAAGCTTGAACCAGTTCATCATCATTACTGCTGCCTGCATAAAACGTGTGTGCCAGTTTGAACTGTATTAAAAGACATATATATATATATATATATATATATATATATATATATATATATATATATATATATATATATATATATATATGTAAATATTTATACCTGTGTCACAACACTACTGCTATATGACAAAACTTGCATTTATACTCAAATTAACCCATAAACAAGCATTTAAATTAACGACTGCTCTATATCAGGCCACACAACATTCTTTGATATCCTTCAAATCGTAATTTTGCAAGCCTTTACATGTCTAACAGTCTAACACACCTCGCTCAGCTACTGTCTGTACTTGAGTAAAAGTACTGGTAATCCAATATAAGTGAGTATTGCTTTAGTTTAAGTAAAAGTACTGTTAGTACAACAGAGTGTTGCCCAAGTAGAAGTAACATTACTCAACAAATCTGTTAAAGTCAAATTTAAAAAAGCGTAATATAAAAAGGGCTTACTGCTACTACTATTAGTGCTATTAATACTACTGCCATCACTACTACTACTACAACTACTACTATTACCACCTACTTTGCAATCAAGAAAAAAAAACATGAGCAAAGGAACGTTTTTTCCCCTTCTAATGGCTATGTACTCAAGTAGAAAATATATTTCAATAATAAATGTGCTTAAGGAAATTATTTGACTACAAGTATGCCTATCTAGTTATACTTTCCACTGTTGCAACATGTTTTGTTTTTTTCATAAAATTTCATAATATCATGAGCCCAATACAAAGACTTGCAGACAAACACACATAAAACGTAATAATCTTACAATGCGCATAAGTGTCCGTAAAGTTGCATCCAGCAGCATTAGCTTCCACGGCTCCTGAATGGCGTCAGGTACGGGGATATAAACATAATACGCCAAAGCCACCGTTAATAACAATGTAATAAACACTGGAAACGGCCTCATTTTCAGTAAAAAAAAAAGAAGATAAATATAAATCGTAGTTCCTTTA
The DNA here is from genome assembly GCA_020698575.1 of Bostrychus sinensis. Lineage (NCBI taxonomy): Eukaryota > Metazoa > Chordata > Actinopteri > Gobiiformes > Eleotridae > Bostrychus > Bostrychus sinensis. The sequence continues at coordinate 10,703,118 of CM036258.1, forward strand.
ACCACTGACAGAAAGCTGCAGCTCACACTTGTCACGTAGCGTCTCTGAGGGCGCAGTGACCGTGGGAGGGGCCCAAATGAATAAAACTACAGCCAATTTAATGATGTGATAAGGCTAAAGGCATTTCCGTCAACAGGCTTCAAAATAACTATAAATAACACTATCTTTTGTTATTTCTCCTCAAAGTATTGTTCGTTATTCTGTTCTCTCACATATAAATGCTGACAGTTCACATTATTAATTGCCTAAATGCAAACTAGTGTTACTTGATAACCAAATAAACAAAGATAATTAAATTAGCCCACATATACTGTCATTTTGTTCATTGTGATGATGACACCACTATTTCTGTTGAATAGATCTTTTATAGGATATACAAAGTCTATAAATAATCCCAGATGTTTTATTTTGAACGTGTGTTTCCTAGTGGAGCGGCCACACAGTGGAATTTTGGGAAATGTAGTATAAATCGCAGAAACGTGTGGGCTGCAATACATACGACTGGCCACGGGGAGGCACAGCAGCGCCGGAAACTACAGCTTAAGCCTCCTATAATGAATATAAAGCCTGGCAAAGTGAATACAACATGAGGATGCAGGCTTGACCAAGGTAAAAACATAAGCTAGAAAGACAGAGATTGCGAGATTGTGACTGAAATGAATGGAAAATAAATAGAAATTATGATAGCAATTGCACTACCTACTTCTATAATCACTGACCCATGTATGTATCTATAAATAGTATCTATAAATATGCCCTTTTATATCTGTAGGGACTAATACCAGAAACAGTTCCCAGTTCCCAGTGTATTGATCAGAGTTACGGGCTCCCGGTTACAGACAAAAGGCCTTTCTTTATTGAGTAATGCGAGTGTTTGCAGGAAACTGTCTCTAATCAATATTTCTAACAGAGTGGGCCTTGTACTATTTTAAACTCTCAGATAATTTCGTGTGAATTTCAGTGTGCTCTATTCAGATCACCATATGCAATAACACCAGTCAACCATTACCCTATATCCTGTCTTTATTTAGACACACATTCATTTTTCATACAGAACTAATAACTAGTAAACAGTGCAAAGTTTACTCAAGTAGAAGTTGATTTTTACTACCACAACTACTATTAGTTCTACTACTGCTAATGCCACTAATGCTTCTACTGCTACTAATTACTAACATGCCAACAACAACTACAGCTACTACACTAGTGCTACTTCTACTAATACTACAGATTATGCTACTACTATAATAAACATCTACATACAGTTTGTATTTATTCTTCTTTCCTTTTATCTTTTCCAATAGGGTCTCCACAGAAAATCACCAGCTTGGTAGTGTGCAGTCATTTGTATGTTGATTCAGCAAAGGTTTTACACTGGATCCTGACACATCCCTTTTCATTTATCTACGCTTGGGACTGACACAAGGAGTTCACTGGCTTGCGAATTTATAAACCACTATACCATTGTAAAATATATATTTCAATTCTTTTGATCCTTATTTCCCTATATTATATATAATTTTATATTCCTTATCCTTAGCTGACCCCATCTGTGCTCCTGTACCAACCTGTGGGCCACCAGCCGCACCTCCTGTGGCATTCCCGGACCCCTAACCCTGTTTGGATGAACCCCTCCCCACCCGCTGCATCCTTACAGACCTGAATACTATACAGTAGCTAATAGACTTTATTTAACAGTTCCTTGACACATTTATAGCCTGTCTGTCCTTCAACGCGGTCTCCATAAGGTTTCTTCCTTACCAAGAAGGAGGGTCTAAGGGCAAGGGATGTCCTGGGACTGTTTAGTTTAGTTATTGTTTATGTTTGATTGTGTGTTTATGTTTGGTTGTGAAACTAAGTGCTTGTAAAGTCCTTTGAGGCGACAGCTGTTGTAATATTTGGAAATATAAATAAAAGCAAATTTAGTAGCTCAGTTGGTAGAGACGCTTGCCCTCTAACCCAAGGTTGGCGGTTTAAGCCCCACCACTGGCATTGCATACTGTTGTTGTGTCCTTGGGCAAGACACTTCACCCACCTTGCCTATGTATGACTGTGTTTAGTGGTGGTCGGAGTGACTAAAGGCGCAAAATGGCAGCCACGCTTCTGTCAGTCTGGCCCAGGGCAGCTGTGGCTACAGAAGTAGAGTGAATGAATAATGGACCAAAACTGTAAAATGGCTTTATTATTATTATTATTATTATTATTATTATTATTATTATTATTATTATTATTATTATTATTATTATTATTATTATTATTATTATTATCACTGACTGACCAAATTTCTTAGTGAATGTCTGTCCATGCCTCTAAGTGTCAGCCACACAATTAACTTATCCATGGTGTACCCCGCCTCAGGCTCAGAGTAGCTGGGATAGGCTCCAGTCCTTTATGACTTCCAACAGGAATAAGTGTTAAAAGAAGAATGACATACATAATTGAGCTATTGAGAAAAAGTCAGCTCCTCCGAGTCTAAGTTATATACTCTATGACCTTTACATCAAACCAGAGGAATCATGCCGGAGTATTAAGCAGTAGTAATAAATTAAACAGACTTGCTGCTATTGCATTGGCCTTGTATCCAACTTCCTTTTGATGCTATTTATTACTCTGCGTCTTCCCACGGTTTAAAAAGGCTTGTGTGTGTGTGTGTGTGTGTGTCCCTGGTGATGGCTCAAAGTGAAAATGTAAACAAACACTAGAGCCGATCAGGATCTGACCCCTGTCCTGGACCAGTTTTCCAAAACACAGCCCACCAGACCGTGCCGAATTAGCCCTCAGATAAAGAGTGTGGTCCAGGAGATGTGGTAAAGATAAGTCAAGACCAGTGTTTCACAAACTTTGGTTAAAGGAACTCATTATTTTAAAAGACCAGAAGATTAGAGGTTGTATTCATGGTCTGTCATTGTGTAAAGGTTTGTTCTCTGTATGACGTTATTTTCCAGTATAGTTTTCTTCTTTCTTTCTAATTCACTATGGTCCTCAGTTCAATTTTTTGGGCTATCGCAGTGATTTTTAATATACAGTAATGTACATTGAGCAAATGAGAAGCACACAGAGACCACAGACCTCCACCAAGGCATTACAGTTCCACAGACTTTGATTGCAATACCAAAAACAAATCATTTATTCCTTTTTGTAAACTGTACTTGTAAATCTGACTAATGTTCCTAAAGCAGAAAACTGGCAAATAATTACTTAAAAGAACATTTACAAGGATCCACAGCAAATATTAATAATAATCTTTGTTCCTTGGTCCATTACTGACCTTTCTGACCTTTTTTTTCTCTACCTGCCTTGGTCTAAGCGATAAGGTTAATTCCTTCAATAAATAATCTGTTACACAATTTGTCTGTGTTTGTTTTAAGTCTCTCCTGGTTGAGATTTAAAAGTGAAATGTGTGTGTGAAATGTTTTTTAGGTGACTGATCTATCTGAATGTTTGGTGAACTAAACCTTGCATGGTCCATGGACCTTACATCTGTGATCCTGGTCCAAAGTTTAGGAACCACAGATCTTGACAACACAACAAAAATCTTGAGTTTTCTGTTGTTTCGCCTTTTTCCTTCCGCTTGTCCCAGGGAATCATCTGCCACCTAGTGATTTGCATTGATTAATCACTGGTTTTACATTCAATAATTCAGGATTATTCAACCTATTCTGTTTATCCAGGCTTGGGACCGGCACAAAAAGTACACTGGCCTGTGATTCATTGCATTTACATGAATGTCCTAAAGTAGTACAAACACCATTGACTAGTGCTAGATGTATGTTAGAGCTAAATACTGTTAATCTCTGGATGATTTGATAGACTTTGTCATATAAAAACCTGCCGCTGGCCTCCTTAATCTAACCTGAGCCGCTGTTTCTTCAGTGACGCACGAGGCTACAAACTTCTTACAGTCATCTTGATTCCCTAAATCCTTCAGGGGGTGAGGTTTACATGCTCAAATGATCAGTGTGAGAACGAGACAGATGCCGCGGCTGCTCTCTCTTCCCAAAAATCCCTCTGAACCTGGTGCTGTCAGCAGAACGCCCGGATTGTAAATGTTAATGTGATATACAGTGTTTCATAAGTGTGCGGGGCAGGGTAGGGCAGGGAAGGGTGCATTAAAATTTCCTCTTCCTGCCCCCCTCGTCCCGGGTCGGCGGGTCTGGCGTCTCCCCGCAGTCTGTGGTATGGAGGGCAGGGAGAGGCCTCTCTTGTGTCGCTGACTGGAATTACACTTATGGTCATTCAATGAGACGAGACGCAGGAGGCAGAAACTGGGCATTTCATTCACTCTAGTTTTTACTCAGGGCTTACTGCTCAACAAGTGACAAACATGGCATTTTAGAGGTGCAACGTAACTTGATTCTTACTATTACTTAAGGACTTCTTTCAAAAGATATGTACAACAATATTATATAATATTATAATTACATATATAAAATGTTTTTTACCTTGGTGAAACAGTGGGTAGTATAGTAGTAGTGAATAGCAAAAATAGGAATAGTAGATGTGAAAGAAGTAGTAATAGCGCTATATATACAAATAAAGTTAACTATTAATAGTGGTAGCAGTAGTAGTAGAAGTAGTAGTGATGGTAGTAGTAGTAGTAGTAGTAGTAGTAGTAATAACAGTGGCAGTATAGCTGTATTAGTAGAAGTTGCTGCATCATTAGTCATCATCATTAGTAGTAGTAGTAGTAGTAGTAGCAATATAGTGGTAGCAGCAGTAGTAGTAGTAGAAATAGTAGTGCTGGTAATAGTAGTAGTAGCAGTAATAGCAGTATAGCAGTATTAGAAGAAGCAGCCACAGCATTAGTAGTAATAGTAGTAGAAGTAGTAGAGCTATATATAAAAATAAAGTTTACTATTAATAGTGGTAGCAGAAGTAGTCAAAAGTAGTAACAGAACAGTAGTAGTGATGATACTGGTAGTAGTAGTAACAACAGTGGCAGTATAGCAGTATTAGTGAAGCAGCTGCATCATCATTAGTAGTAGTAATAGTGCTATATTTAAAAAATAAAGTTTACTATTATTAGTGGTAGCAGAAGTAGTAGTAGTAGAAGTGGTAGTAGCAGTACTTTCTACTTAAGATTTTACTCTAAATACACTAAATATACAAGGAGTTAACTCCTATCCTGCCTGAATAAATGCTGCATCAGGAGGGGCATCTACCTTAAAACCTACGCCAAATCAGTATGGCAGACAGATAACTTTCCTCTTGAGTAATAATATTTTGATGTTGCAGTATACTTACAGATTTGGAGTACTTCCTCTATCCCTGTGGCATTTGAGAAAGTTGCATGTTTAGATCATCTGTTTCAGCTCGTACGTGCGTTTCTCTGGCAGTCACTTGTTAGACTGTAACACCTCTGCAAAGGCCATTATCTTAACGTGACTAACAGGCGAAGGAAATCAGGAATGCTTTCACCAAATAAATATTGGTGGATGCAGCAGAAACAGGAGACCGCTGAGATGGCGCTGCGAGTCAGTGAGAGGCATTGCTCAGGAACAAAATCTGAACGAGAACAGAGATTTAACACATTAACTCTGTCTAGAGGTCAGTCCTGACATGGTTTACTGACCTCACCAATAGCGTCATATCCAAATTTGGAAGACCTTGCCCTGTGAACTCCGTTAGGGGTCGCAGAGGGGCTTGGACCTAATACAGCTAAGGAAGCGGGGAAAGGTCAAAGATCACTTAAACACATGATTGACAAAGCACTAACAGTGACACCAATGTTAACAAAAAACATGGCCCATTAACATTTTATGAATATCTCTCCAGAAAAATGCTTCATATTAACAAAAGTTTATATGACAACTTAGATTTGCTGAAGGTAAATCGAAGGCAAGACAAAGCCTATCTCATATTAAAGTTAAGGTAGACTTTATTGCAGTAGTGGAAAGTACTTAGTTACTTAAATCCAATTTTTATATATCTAACTTGAGTACATTTTTCAAGGTGTACTTTTACTTTTATTTCATTACATTTTAGAGCAAGTATCTGGACTTTTTACTCTGCTACATTTATGAGTTGGTTTGAAGTACAAAATATTTTAAGTTTTGGTTTAAAATCAAGTGTTTTTGTCGTACCCTCATTGTAGACACAGTGCTTAAATATAAAAGCTGCAGTAAAGTAGTACTCCTTTAGAAACATCAGAATAATAAAGACAGAAGACCTCAGCAACAGATTCAGTCTCTTCTACTGCACCAGTTTGTTCATTTCATTTGGAATCAACAAAATCCCTCACATTTATCACATTAATGTTGAGTCTGTGTGAAATACTTTACTTTTTTACTCGCAAGTACATTTGAAAGTGAATACTTTTATACTTTTACTTAAGTAGAAATTTTGAGGTGATACTTCTACTTCAGTCAATATTTTTCTTTTTTATCTGTACTTTTATTTAAGTAAAAAAATTGAGTACTTCCTCCACCACTGCTTTATGTCCTTGTAAGGAAAATTGTTCTCTGCATCTGACCAATCCTTCAACGCCGCTGGGACGACCTGTCAGGAGCAGCGGGCAACCACAGCGCAGTACTAGGATCCAGGTCAGGATGCTGGAGGATTAGCCTATTGTGCATATTTTAGGTTGTTGGGGGGAAACCGGAGCACCCAGAGGAAACCTATTCAGATCCAGGGAGAACATCTGGGAATCAAACCTGGGACCCTCTTGCTGTGAGAAAGTGCTAACCCCACTCCAACAGAATGATAAGGAATCTATTATAGCTGATCATTTGTTTCTTTACTGACCCCTTGTGGCTGGAGTTGGTATCTTTGGCCCTGTGATGATGCAGAGTCCGTTCAAAGATTCCTGGATTTAGACAATGATTCAGATCCACTGTTCCACAGTACATCATGGAAAACCTGGAAAAGTCATGGAATTTTAAAATGCAATTTCCAGGCCCTGGAAAATGTTGGGAATTTTATATTTTGATGTAAAGGTTTGGAAATTTTTGGAAATTTAAACAGTCTGTGTGAGTAGAAATGCTGTCTTCTTGGCCTCTTCTTGTTCTCACTGCAGGAAAAAGTGACCTATATCTATTTTTTGTCAGTATATTTAAACTTTTTTTTTTTTTTTTTGCTGGTCCTTGGCTCTTTTGGTTTTGGAAATGCTTTAAAACAGCATAGATGATTAGTTTATATCTAATATAGCATAATTATCTTTTAATCACTGGTGTATAGGCTATAAGTCAGTAAAATTCATGGAATAATATATATATTTTCCTTCAACTTACTAATTTCCAAATTTTACAAATTAAATTGCAGCAAAAATATGTTTCTAATGGACATTTGACATTGGACATTTTGAATACTATTTAAACACGTGTAAGTCATTTTCAGGCTACATTTTCAGGTCAAATTCTTGTAAATTTAGTCGAAAGTTTTGGAAAAGTTATGGAAAATTCTTGGCAAAAAAAAGTGTATGAACTCTGCCAAAAGTGAATAATTTCTTCCCTCTCAAACACAACCTCCATGTAAGATAAACACGAAGAGAAATGCTTATAAAAATACAGAGCACATGCAAAACATAAGCAGAGTTTTAGAGATGACTATGTGCCACCTGTGCAGTTTTGTGCCACTTTGCGTGACAAACCCACACACTCCACCGATGACAATAATGCTTTGTGGTGTTCAGGAATGCCGTGGAGAGCAGTTGGTATTCCTCATCCACAACACCGGCTCTATTTCTGAAACGACAAACAACAACCTGCTGTTTGTGTGCCCTCTGTGAGCGAGGTGTCACTCAGGAACGGAGGAACAGAGGCTGGCTCTGACCGGGCTCAGCGCTGGACGGTTTTGGTGAAGTGTTTTTCAGCACACAGTGTTGGTAATTGGACGAGGTGGATGCTCTGCTGCTGAGGAAATGTCCTCTTGGTGCAGTGAAATATCTGCAACTATAATCCTCCAAAGCATTTTAGAAAGAATAAATATATCCACACGTTTCTACTCCAGTGCATTAACTTCAGAAATACTCACAAAGCATTACTTCAACATTAATAATCGCTATTGAGTTATAAACCTTGTTATTAATGTATAATTTTGCAGTAATAAGCTCTTGTAAATCAATGCAAGATTATAAATATCTGGGTTAATTCAGTATCTATAAACTATTCATTTAACCGGGTAGCTCCAGATTTTGTCTCGTGAAATTTAAGACCTTTTTAATGCCACTTAGAATAAAATTTAATGCCAAGATTGCTGGCAAAAGACCAATAATCTGCATAAAATGTACACTAATAAAATATCAGTATTACTCTCACACTCATTGGTTTTATTTTAAAAGTCTAATGCAGCTGAAATTCCAGTTCTGCTTTAAAAATCTCAAAATGGTATCATAAATGTCAGTGGTAACAACGTTTACTGTATTTTTGCAACAAATATGCCTGTAACATTATTCATCCCATATACACATTTGAGGAGGTGATTTTAAGATATTCATAAAACCACTACTGATAACATTTATTGCCAAATTCACATTTAATACCTTTTTAATACTTTTAAGATCATGGAGCTACTCTTTTATATTTATGAGTTTATAATATCATTACATATGATATTACATATTAATCAATGCTATGTTACTGCTTACTAGTGGTGTGTTATTTAAAGTGTTACCTACAATGTAACTTAAATTATGTGTGTCCAGATAAAAGGAAATAAAGACAGTGCTCATATGAGGAAGTTAGCAGTGATTATCATAAAAAGAAAAAGGTTCAGAGTTTTAGAAGGTAATTGGTCACAAAATTACAGACATTAAAAAACATAAAAGAACAGTTGAAAACAATGTAGTGTCTGGTTAACAAAGAGAGAAATCCTTCAGAATAAAATCTTTAAAAGTGTATTTTCATTATAAACAGGGGACGGGAATTTATTTGTGCAAAAATGTAGCAACCAGAAGCACTTGGAGAAGACAGACCTCCACCAAGGCGTTACAGTTCTTCCCTGGTTCCACACCAACATCAAATCCTTGGCCCAACACTGACCTTTCCAAAACATGTAATCAAAATCCAATCATTACTTGTTTAGTTAACTTGCTAACAGACTAACAAACTAACAGCAGAAAACCTTGGTGCAAGTAATAATCTATATAAAGTAGACACTGTAAAAAATATTTCTTTTCAAATAAAGACACTTAATCCTGTATCACAGTGGCCCCTAGACCCCTAGAGGCTGTCTATATAAAGTACATAAAAAGAAATTCTGTTTGAAATGAAGTACAATTATATACTTGTCTAAAAATATTACTTTTAAACAATTTTGAGCCAACAGTCAATGTTTTTGTAACATTTTTATAGAAATGTATGGAGAAAAACATGACATATTGATTTAAAAAGAGGGAAGTTCTATAGTTGGGGGTTTGCGTGGGACTTTAGGAAATTTAAGGGGCAGTTTTGACTTTGGGAATGGCTGCTTCACATTGGAAACCTACATATTACATTTCTTGACAGCTACTGGCTCCTCAGTGCATGATTAATATGATGTCTAATGTAGTGTCTACGTCACCAACCCAGTCTCCATTCATTTTCCTGTAACAACTTCAATATGTTCACAGTAGGAGGTGCTCAATACACAAAAGCTTACGGGCATATATTTGACTGACTCAACCCAAAAACTCTTGCAACATAATATGATGCTTTGTTCCTTTTTCTGCAGAAGTGTGAAGAGCTAAAATTGTCCAGAATGATTTATATGTTAATTAAAATCACTTTAGGCTCTTTAAATCTATTCACATTATATTCCCAGGCTATTATTACATCACTACTACTACTACATAGGAACAAATGCATTTTATTTGAAGGCACTGGTGAGTCACGGTGCAACAGGTTTCTCCCAGCAATATGTTACGGAGACAGTCAGCAGCAAAAAAAAAAAAAAAAAAGACTCTGACTAATGCTATCTGATTGTAAACGCGTGGAAACCAACACAGCGTGATCTATTTCTCACAGTTAATTATCTGATATCTGCTCGGTGACAAAAAGATAGGCCGACAAATTGATTTAGTTGCACAGGTGGGAGGAAGTTTCATACGCTCCCAACTATCACCGACTTCATAAATCCTTTCTTTTTTTTTTTTTGTCATGCACTTCCAGTGTTTCCACAAAATCTTTCCACCACCTCCAACGACTGCTGCTGCTCATGTTTTCCATTGGTTTGTTGCATCCCACAATTTGAGGAAAGAAAGCATTAAGGCTGACTGGCTGGCTGGCAGTGGGCCTGGTCAGAAAGGTCAAAGGTCAAGTGTCAAATAAGGGCTGATGTGGAACAAGCCGCATGCCACAGCGCTGACTTTTTGACCTTTTGGGACAGAGGCGGTAGTGTTTCAATGAGGCGACATACAGTAATCCGCATACTATCAATGTAAATAAAAACAAAATAGATTAGATAGACAGTATATGGACAAGAACATGCAGTCTTAGGATGTCCCATTACTCAAGCAGGACCAACGCCCATTTGTAATCCCCAAGAACCCTCCATGCTCCTAATGGGATCCTGATGTTGTTCTCTTCAAAAACCCTCACCAGCCCCCATTTTGATTGGATAAACCCCATGGCCAGGACCAAAGCATGGTGTTTTTTAGTGCCCTGCCTTCTTCTACTTCAGCTGCTGTGGAGGTTGACAAGAGACAGCTGCTGTGGTGGTCAGAGGGTGTGAGAGATGGGGTAGGCCGTAACCAGTGAAGATACAGACGGGGTGAGCCACATTCAAAAGATTTTAGGCTTGTGTTCACCATGAGGACAACTGGGCAATGGCAAAGCGGCATCTAGTTCTACTGCTGGCTTGGGACCTAAAAGTGGGTCGCATGTTCTCAGCAGTCTGTGGAAGTAGCAGTTTCTGTGTTTTGATACAATATGCGAGACTTGTGAAATGTAAATATGCAAAAAGAGGATCCCAACAAAATGACAAGGGTCCCAAGATGATGCTATTTGCGCTAAAACACACAAAGCTGGAGGTTATGTGTTGTAAATGTGATTCAAGGAGCAGCTTTGCTAATGAAACGTGATGAAATGTTAAGAGGTTAAATAATATGTCAAGAAGCTGCAAGTAGTCACATTTTTTTTAAAAGAATGCACTTGGAGGAGATCTTAGAGCTTTTGCTTTATATGGGGTACAGATAGCAATTAATAATAATAATAATAATTCATCGAATTTATATAGCGCTTTTTTGGACACTCAAAGACGCTTTACAATTGATCAATTATTCATTCACTCCTCAGTCACACTCGGTGGTGGAATTAATCTTAGAAACAAACGCAGACAAAAAGTGAAGGGTAACGGATGATTTATTGAAGGTTTATAAATTTTAGATGGTCATTTCTAGGCAAGTTTGGATCCTTATTTTTTACATGTTATAATGATGAATTAAAATATTGTGTTTTGTGGCGTGATGACAGTTGAATTGCAGACAGGACGACCTTATCTGTTTCTGTGACATCTGAGGGTAAGTAACACCAGATCTCTTTAAAAAAGGGGTGAAAATCTCTGCACACTCAAGTTTTCTATTTTTCTGTCATATTTCTTATTTGCTTCACAATAAAAACATATTTTACAGCTTCAAAAAACAAGTAAAGTGCCTGATATAAACCTCCCTCTGATACATTTCATTTCCTGGTTGTAAGGCAAAAATAAGGGAAAAATGCTAAGGGGATGAATACTTTTATTATTGTCTTGTATTGACCAACTTTTCTCTTCTGTTATGAGTTTTATGCATCAATTTAGACTTCTTTATACACTGTAGGCTATGTGGTGGCTATGTAAAAGCATGCCTATACTGTAAAACAGTTGATAGCATACTGTACTGTAGGACTGTAACATGAATGAAAACCACAAAGCCAGCTCCGGGCGAGTGGCTTCATAAATTTGCATATGCCGTAACTAAAAATATGGACGGCTGCAATTTGATCAGCGACAGTCTGTGGTTGTGGTTTGCGGTGATGCCTTTGAGTGCAATTTGTAGCTTGACTTCCTCGGAGATGTGAAGATCATCTGGGCCGAGAGGCAGAGGAAGAGAGCACAGAACTTTAAGATGAGCACAAGTCAATGGTTTATTGAGACAGGAAGAGGCTGCGGCTGTGTGTCTGCAGAACCCGGGCTGGTTTGGACAGCTGGTGTCAAGTAACGCTCCAGTAAAGCTCTTACTAACATTTCCAGGTGGACGCAAACGCGCACACACAAAGATGCAGATGTTTCGGACAAGCTGCTAATTACAAGAACACAAGTATATAAGCGTGCGAGCTGGTACACCTTATTAAAACGCATGTATGCAAAAAGACAACGCAAAATCATTACTCTTTAAAGATATTTTGTCTGTCTCGGTGTAACCCCTGCAACTTAACTGTTTTCCAGAGTGTACTCTACCTAAGGCCCATAGTTGCTGGGATCGGCTCCAGCAATGACTGTTCAATGGTAACACACTTGCCGCTTTATTTTACAGACCCAAACATGTACACAAAGATGCAGATGTTGTGAACAAGCTGCTAATTACAAGAACACTAGCACTTAAGCGGCCGAGCTGGCACACCTCTTAAAAACGCATTTGCAGGCTATGGTTTTATTAATTGGGGGCTTTGTATGAGGACGGCTGCCAGAAACATTTGCAGACAGCTGAACCGCGGTCTGTTTTTGACCTATTTGTCCTTGGCCCTAAATGTGTGGCTGTATTTCTGGCATCCTCTCGGCGGTGGCTCGGATCCAGGTGCCTTGTTGTCCCGTAGGCAGCGGCTCATGTGGGTTACATATGTGTACAGGAGCTTGGTGTGAGAGGTGATGAGTGACGCTCCCCTGCTGCACTCTGTCACTGTGTGTCAGCGCCTTAGTAGCTTTTTTTCTTCTCATCCCTCCAGCCATCTCCGAGTCTCATTTTCAACCCGGTCTCGCAGCTACAGATTGGGATATGTCCTGCACTTTTGGAGCCAAGGTGTGTTTTCTCTTCTCCAGAGCTACAACCTCAGCACAAAGACGTGTAAACAAAGCAAGGAGTTTTGACTGAAATCAAACCCCAGCTGCTTATTTTAAATTAACAATACGCACAGTTCATTTGTGAAAAATAATCTGACTTCAAAGATATATTTTCTCTTTTTCTGGGCTCATCAAAGGCTGTTTTCTTTCCGTACAAAACATGTTCACAACATAATACAGTTTTGTTATATGTGCCTGGGGTTTTCAATATTTCTTTATTGATATCACCGGTGCATTTCAAGCACACTTTCACATTCAGGGGACATCTCTCAAGTGCATATTTTTGGTTTTGCAGAAAACTTTTATAAATTTAATGGACAAAAAGCCTCCAAAACAGTACTCTTTAATGCACTGATTCTCAATTGGTGGGTTGGGACCAAAAGTGGGTTGCGGCACCATTTTCTGTGGGTCGTGGGCTTTAATAATAGTAATAATAAAGGTGGCAATAAGGGACATAAAGTGTATAGAGGAAACCCAACAAAAGCCAAAAATCCAGTTCTGTAATGTCACTGTTACACTGAGGTTGAAGTAAGTGTTAAAAAGGCTGAAGTTAGTGACCTAGGTTTAAAATAATAATGAAAGTGAATGTAGACGGGAACAGTTCCTTCTCTGACATTGCCATTTGCTTGGTTTCTCTTTAAATGTTCTTTTTTGTGTTGGCGTACTGTGACATTCTGATATGAAACTATCTCAGGTTCAAACAGCATAATATGTTTATTCATTTTAATATTTGATCAGTAGAAATTGGGTTTTTTGGGTCACGGCTCGTCATCGTAGAGTGATGGTGGGTCCTGAAGCCAGACCAGTTGAGAACCACTGCTTTAATGCATAGAACTGTACTGGGACCTTTTTAACCAAATTTTTAAACAAACATGGGTACCAGGGATGTTGAATATTCAGTGTAATATGGTATTATAAACATAAAATGGCGACACACAAATACGTGTTAAAAACTTTAAATATCGCTCACTCTACATGAACTGGAGATTTTCTAGTTCAGGGGTAAATGCTCTATCCATTGAGCTACTATATGTCACAATGGTTAAAATATTTGTTCCTTTGCTGATCCCTTGTGGCTAGAGTCAGTATCTTCGGCCCTATTCCGCAATGGTACGTAATCATTTAAAACATTAGCATTTCTTCCTTGACCCATTACTGACCTTTCCTGGAAGTTTTATCATCTGACCATTCATTTTTGCGTTCTTTTGCAACTGGACAAACAAGCCAACACTGGCAACAACATAACATACTCCACACTCCCATGGTGGTGGTAAAAACAACTTTGGGTGTGTGTACAAAAGTGTGTCACAATAAAATAATCAGGTCTAAAACTGGGTCCCACATTTAGACCAGCTGAGAACCTCTGCTCGGGACAAGAGGCACATGGGAGACCTGCTATAGCAGAAACATCACATGGTACTGGTGTGCAAGCTGCTCGTATTTGGTTTCAATACATGTCTACAGATCAGGGCGCTGTTCCCAGGCATGGAGAGCTAAATTAGACTCACGGCCCATCTGTATTTTGCTGTGTGCTGCCATCAGGGAGCTGTTATGTAAGGGCTTTTGAAAATGTTTAGGCGACTTTATGTTGCCCCTTTGCTTCTCTCCATCAAGGGTTCTTCCTGTAAAGCTGGACTGGCACCTCCCCGATTTCATTGTCGGGGCTGTTTATAGTCAATGGATACAACTTTGGTCCCAGGTCGATTCCCGGACAGAACAGGCGGGGCCTTTCTGTCTGTTTGCTTGTTCTCCGTGTTTCTTGGTGGTATCTCTCCGGGTGCTTCGGTTTACCCCAAGATGCTGGCTCAAGATCTGGAGAAGGGTCCCTAGGAGGCAGGGCCATACACAGGATTTTAGAAATATTGAGGTCTATCATGTTGTCTGCCAGTTTAGACCTTGTTTAGACCTGGTTTAGTCTTGCTTTAGTCCTTGTTTAGTCCTGGTTTGGTCCTTGTTTAGACCTTGTTTAGTCTTGATTTAGTCCATCTTTAGTCCTGGTTTAGTCCTTGTTTAGTCCTTGTTTAGTCCTGGTTTAGTGTTGGTTTAGTCCTTGTTTAGTCCTGGTTTGGTCCTTGTTTAGACCTTGTTTAGTCTTGATTTAGTCCATCTTTAGTCCTTGTTTAGTCCTTGTTTAGTCCTGGTTTAGTGTTGGTTTAGTCCTTGTTTAGACCTGGTTTAGTCTCGGTTTAGTCCTTGTTTAGTCCTGGTTTAGACTTGGTTTAGTCCTTGTTTAGTCCTGGTTTGGTCCTTGTTTAGACCTGCTTTAGTCCTGGGTTAATCCTAGTTTAGACCTGGTTTTAGACTTTGTTTATTCATTACTTAGTCTTGGTTTAGACCTGGTTTAGTCTTGGTTTAGTCCTTGTTTAGTCCTGGTTTGGTCCTTGTTTAGTCCTGATTTAGTCCTTGTTTAGACCTGGTTCAGTCTTGGTTTAGTCCTTATTTAGTCCTGGTTTGGTCCTTGTTGAGACCTGGTTTAGTCTTTGTTTAGTTCTGTCTTTTTCCTAAATAAGTCCTGGTTTAGAGTATTTTTAATACTGGTTTAGACCTAGTTTACCTGATTTAGTCCTGGTTTAGTCCTGTTTTTTGCCTGGTTTAGTCTAATAATAGAAAAATACCAAAGTCCTGGACCCCAGTGAGCTGACATCTGTAGTGCAGTACAGCCAGGAGGTGCTCTGTGGTCGTCCACAGCTCCTGACAGGTCGCCCCAGCAGCACTGAAGGATGGGTCAAATGTAGAGAACTAACTTTCTGATATACTTTACCTCTTCCACCTCAGATTAGATTTAGGGCACTTAAACTAGTTTCATGGGCAGATTTAGTTTGGCTTGTAATTCAGTGTATTCAGGGCTATTTTTACCCCTTATAGTTTCCCAGCTTTGGAGACAGACAACATTTCAATGCACCTCCACGGAAACAACCCTGTCATGTGATTGGTGCCTTGTGATCGTTGATGTTGTTACAGGAGACACATTCCAGTCGGATTTGGAGGGGGCTCCGAGGTCTGCCTGTGTCTCGAAATCATATCCATCACCCCCTGTCCATCATCCGGTCATACTTTCACTCATCGAGGGTAACTTCACACCACCCATCACTGTGTACACACACAACAACCACAAGCCCCCCTGTTTTAGTGGCTTTTTCTGCTCTTAAAGTCACCTGCGGTTTTGAGTCCATGGTCAAGCGGCGCCAGCCCAGCGTCCTCTTGGTAAATCCTCCTCAGACCATGTGGATCCAATAGCAGAGGTTGTTAATGCAGGACACGGGAGGGGTTAAGTCATCACTTTCTTTGAAGGAATGAAGAGAAGTTGACAACATACATAACAGTATATTATCTTATATTAGTTACCTCATAATTATTATAACAGCTGTTATAGACAATATACAACTCTTAAATCCATCTAAAGAGATAAAAGTGTTAACCTTTCCATATCTTGGCATATATTCATTTATTCATCTTCTTTCAACTTGTTCCTGTTTAGGGTTAGAGCCTATCCCAGCAACTATGGGTCACTCTCTTAACTAACAACTAAACTACTAACACATGCATGACTTTGGACAGTGGGAGGATACCTCAGAGCAGTGTTTCCCAAACAGGGGTACGGGGACCCCTAGGGGTATGCAGTTTGCAGGGGATACTTTGGAATTATTAGATAATTTATTTTTGAAGATGATAAGAAAATATTTGTGCAACTGCTGAAGAATATTATATTTGAAATGTATTTATGTTCCTTACAGTATTTGTAGATTGTTTTAATGGGGAGTTATTCTAATTATTTCATTTTGTGTAGTAGAAATATTATTTTAAACATAAAATATTTAGTAAAATAAGTAAATTTAATATATTTATAATGTTATATTTGTATTTGATCATTTTATTCTTAAAAGGCAGATCATTCATTTTATTTGTTTATTTAGATTTTGAGTTGAAAAGAAAAATACAGAAGAATTTGTATAATAAAGTGAGTATAAAATGTCTTTGTACTGATAAACACAGCTGTTTTATATGACACTTTTGGAGAATCACCAACACATAGGGGTTACTCATGGTATGACAGAAAAGCCCAGGGGGTGCACAAGACAGTTGCATAGTTAGGACCCCTCTTTTTGCATAATATATATTTTCCCTTTTAAAATATCTTGAATAGTAGTCCAACCATTCTTACTTTTTAGATTACTGAATCTCATAAAATACTTGCACGCAGCCATAGTTCTCCAGTTCAAACCATGTGGATAAAATTGTACTGTCATCCACCTGTCGAACACAAAAATCAGATTTTCTCGGTTTAAATACTCCTGATCTCCCGTCTGTGCTTCAGTCGACTACCTGGTATCCATAGAAACACACAGCGAGGACAGAAGCCTTTTCCAAATGAGTTGTGAACCACACAAACTGTACTCCTGATGTGAGAGCTTCATTTCCCTTCAGGGTATACTATTTTATTCATGATTTAAGGTGGACTCAGGCATAAAATCTGTGTTTAGAGGCTGGTGTGAGTGTTTTAGCCATACACAGTGATCGATTATTGTAATATTAGGATGCAGAGAATGGTAAATTAAGCAGTTTTAGCAACACATACTGCACAAATTATAACAATTTACAACTCTAGGGCAGACAGCCTCTGGTCACTTAGTTGACTAATTAGTCAGTGAGGTCTTAATTTTTTTAGTTGATGAGCTGCATCCACTCTTTGCATCAACAAACCTTGTCTAATTCATTTCTTGATAACTTTTATTTTTTATTTTTCTAAGATAACAACAGTGATGTTTAGATAATAATATATTTTGCTGCCAGCTTTTGTTAATGTCTTATCATCTAATTAATGTCTGAATGAACTCTGTAATAAGGTAGAGCGCTATTGTTAATGAAAACTATGTCCAGATAGCCTAGATAGTTTTTTAACCATTTAATTTCAGCTTCTATCACTAAAATAACATTCCTTTTTCGTTCAGCTTTTCACTTACATACCTTCTGCATTTATGCCTGATGTCCTTCTTGATGCAACCTCTCCATTGATCCAGTGTTGGGGCCGGCACAAAGCAAACTCTGGCTTGTGATCCTTTGTAGCTAGAATAATAAAATGACAACATCAATATTTCAAATGAAGTTGATGTTTTTGAACTATTTTGTTGCTTAAACTAAAACATGTCTACCAACTTTTTATTGTATTATGCAGAGTGACTATATGTCCCTATTTAATGGGGACGGCTTCTTGTCTCATGTCACAACAGATATCTGCAAAAACACAAGTATGTCCCACTTTTTCAACAACCCATGTCCCAGTTGGCCCCATTTAACCAATAGAAAACCATAGGAAAAAACGTCTAAACATTCCTGTCACTAAATTTATTTGTTTTTAGCAATACACTACCATCTAAAGCTTAATATAGTCTACGTAAGTCAACTTACATGACAGAAAATTGCATGGATTTCTAAAGCTTTTTGTCAGCTGGGGTGAGTTCAAATGCACCATGATTTGTGAAAATAATGTTTTTTCAGTTTTTGGGTCTAAAAATCTGGTCACCTTATTATTATAGCATATTCAGATTTAGAGCAGGCTACATTTAGTAACACAGCAGGTCCTTGCATGAAGTTGGACGACTGGATGTCACGTGACCTTGAAGTTCAACCCCGACGCAATAACATAATAATAACACGCAATTTGAGTGAATGGTTACCTGGTTAATCTCATAGGGCGAAAAAAAAGAGAAAAGAAAGACGTAGCCCAGAGTCTAAAAAGCGTCGTGGGCTGTCAGTCTACGGATAGCCCCCGCCCCGCCGCGCTGCTAACGGGAACTCCCCCTAAGTTCCCCCGGTCTCTCCTCTGCGCTCTGCTCAGTCTCTCCATGAGCTGTCACACACTCTCAAGTATTCCCACACACACTTTACGCATCCACGCACACACACACACCGCACGGAGCCGGAGTATAGCTGCTGCTGCTGCTGTTGCTGCTGCTGCTGCATGTCGGGAGCACAAGCAGCAGACGTCTTCGCTGCTACAACAGGAGGAAAAAAAAAGGCGGTTTGATTTCGCTGTTCGTCTCGCCTCGTCGTGACTGAGTTTTTTGGGGGAGAGAACCGGATTGAAAGAGGTAAGCGGAGCGGACTCAGACACTTGTGTTGTCTCTTGAAACTTTGCCGTAGCGTGAAAAAGACGTGTGCGTAAAAAGGGGGATTGTGGCGCTCAAAGACAAACGCGGTGCTGTTTTAAATGAGGGAAAAATAGGGCGTGTGTGTGTTGGTTTTGGTGTTGTTTGTGTTTACGCGCGCGTCACGGTGCACACTGCTGCTGCACGTAGGCTTACACACGCGCGACTTCACATCGAAGGGGGGAGATCCTCTTGTTGTGTCAATAGAAGTTTGAGGGTGAATGAGACGTGCAAATAGTAGCGGGGCAGTGAGGAAGCAACCTGTTCACTGTAAACTAGCGCTGCCATTAAGTTCAAGAGTCTTCCAGTTGTTGTAGGTGCATTTCTGAGACAGTATCCCATGTCATGCCAGGTAAGATGAGCAAGTTGTCATGTTCTCTACTACAAAAGACTGTCTTTCTAAGTCTTCGGCTGTTGTCTGGCTGCTGGTGCTGGTGGTGATATCTTGTCAGATCCTACGGGGCGGGGGTCAGTCACAGGGTCTCCCCTTTGGTATTCTCCGAGAATAGACGAGGCTCACACACAGACGCATGGCAACATTATGAGGCAGTAAAAAAAAAGTCTAAAGTGGTGATGATGATGACCCATAATGACCTACACAGGGAAAGGCTGGTGGATCACTCTCAGTCTCAACCCCGTTTCAGCGCGGGGCAACACAAATAGAGGGGTGTGCAGCGCTCTCTGACATCATGCTCTCGAGTTAGGACCTGTTTTTTTAAACTATGTGTCAGGCCAGGACTAATATAAATCTGGGTTGCTTTTATTGCATCCTTGATTTCAAATGATGTCAAGTTGATGCTGGCAGGGCCGTACTCAGAACTGTAGAAATACTGAGGTCCTGAGGCCAAGTGTAGTCCTGGGTTAATCCTGGTTTAGTCCCGGTTTAGACCTGGTTTAATCCTAGTTTAGATCTGGTTTAGACCTGGTTTATTCATTACTTATTCTTGGTTTAATCTTCGTTTAGACCTGGTTAAGTCCTGGTTTAAACCTGGTTTGGTCCCAGTTTAGTTTAGTGTTTGTTTAGTTTTTGTTTAGTCATGGTTTTGTTTTCTCTTTTAATTCTGAACTGCCTTAGTCCTGGTTTATCCCCGGTTTAGTTTAGTCTTTCTTTGGTTCTGAACTGCTTTAGTTCTGACCTGCTTTAGTCTTGGTTCAGTCGCGAGTTAGTTTAGTCTTCGTTTAGTTCTTTCCTGCTTTAGTCCTGGTTCAGTCCCGGTTTAATTTAGTCTTTGTTTAGTTCTGACCTGCTTTAGATTTGATTTAGTCATGGTTTAATTCTGGTTTATCCTTATACAATAAACATTATAGAAAAATGGTCTGGACCTCTGTGACCTCTATGGTGCGTACAGCCATGGTTGTTTGCGTGTGTAGACCAGGCAGGTGCTGTGGATCTGATTTTGAGATTCCTTGGAGCAAAAGATACTAAACATTTTATTCCATACACTGAATCTCTTTATATTATGGGCATCTTTGTGTTTTTTATCCAGACTAGGTTTTGGATTCAGCCACAAGGGGTCACAAGCCAATGTATTGTTTGTAAAAACCTATGCCAAGGTAATATGCAAATCACTGGATGCTATGAAGCAGACTGTGAATGTGCATTACTGAAAGGGAAGAGCTGAAAAGAAAGAAGGAGATTTCGACTGTTTTATGGTATTGTGTTATTTTATTTGTAGAGAGACAGTGCACAGAAATATATTGACCTAGAAAAAAATCACATGGAAAAATGCATTATGCAAGGTTATAGCAAAAATAAAAGCTAATTTCCACCTGTAGTTCCTGAACAGGTTGGTGTTATACAAATAAATAACAGTCATTAGGTACTAGGTTTTGAACAAAGTCTATCACGATGGTAACAAGGTGACATAAAGTAATTAAATGTGTCATCAGCTTAACAACACTTTTAGCAGAACAACTACAAATATTTTGGTATGCTGCTACATAATATGAATGGAAATGCCCAAACAGTGCTATTTAGAGAAAACGGGTAAAGAAACCTCACACTTCTTTAAATGAAGTGCTCCTAGCAGTATTGGATGGGGTCAAATGAACGTGATTATAAGTACAAGAGGCTCTGATACTGCCAACAGATGTGATATTGGTTTTTGGATAAGCCTAGTAATAAAATGTCAAACCCCTAAGGCTCACTTAACAACAAGACATTGCCTGTCAAGTTAAACTATTGCTGTGGAACAATTTGTAATCTTTAACTTATATCTTTCCTTACCGATGCTGGAGGGATGTCTTACCTCAGCTGTCTCGGATGTTGCAGACGTGCCATGCCATTGATTTTTCTTTCTCTGTCCTTACTTCGTGGTTGTTATTTCCGTGTTATAGACAGTGAGGTATGACAGGGATGACTCATAAAAGACATAGCAACAAACCAATCCATTTGGCTGCTCTCCGATCTGTTTGGTGGATGAAAGATGACGGAAAGATGTGTGTTTGTGTGTGTGTGTGTTGAGAAAAGGGGAGAGAGGATGTTGTTGTCTGTTGTAAGTAACTTGAATCTGGCTGGACACAGTGACTCTTGGAAGGCCACAAAGACGGCTGTGGATGAACCGAGGGGAATGTGGAAGTGTGCTTCTGTGTGTGGCATCAATCAGGCTGACCGACAGCACAGTTTTAACACAATGACCATACGAGCAAGGCCAAAACACTTTTAAAAATATACTATCCCCACTGCACAATATAAGTACATCAAACTGAAATTTAGAGCCTAACTTAAACTTCATGCTCTGAATTCAGTGTTAGGCCAATGCAATCCCACAATTGTCTCTGCATTGTTAAACTTAAATACATTTCCAATATTTATTCACATTTCTCTTTGCTTCCTTTCGCTCTTTATGTTTTTCTTTTTTTTTGCACATTTTTTTGTGTTAGCTGAAGTACACAGTGCTGGAATAGACACTTTCTCTGTATACTCTGCATTATCAGCAGCCATTAATTCAGTGTTGGCAATCCAGTCACAGGAGGTCACAGTACAATACACTCTCAAGACTAGTCTTGAGATCATCTAGTGTAAAATCTATGCAAATCACTGTACAGTTGATTTCCTGTGGTGACCCTGGAAGAGCTGAGAGGAAAGAAGAAATGTATTCAGTGAGAGAAATTTATTCAGTGTGGTTATGTTTACCAACCAGCCATTACTTGGACAAGAAAATGTGTGATTGGCCGAAGTTCTTGTGTTGACTTATCTTTTTTTTTTTTTTAACTTTATTTATACATTGAATATACAACAAAATCAGTCTAAATGGTGTCAGTTTTTTCACAGTAGGCTCCTCCTAGTCCTCCTAACAGTGTAATATGCAGTTTTTTAAAGGGGCTATTTTATGCAAAATCAACTTTTATGAGCTTTCTGCTATGTTGCAATGTTGTTCCCTCATCAAAAACATAAACCAGTTTTGTTTAACGCCTGTTTAAGCAATCCTGTGTTCTCTGGCACAACTGTTCTGAGCCCTTAAAACGCTTGGTTGCATGCCTCTCCCACGAATCTCGGCCCACTCCAGGAACTAACCAATCCACAAGCCCTCTACAGCCAGTCTGTTATCATTTCTTTATCAAAAAAAAAAACAAACAAAAAAAAAACAAACAAACAGTGCACAGCTCTGTTTCCACTGATTCCTCAGCTATTTTTCATTCTGTAGTAAAATGGCATTTACAAAAACTTAAAGGAAGTGAAGTTTTTTAATTCTTTAAATTACCTCAACAGTCTGCTGGTGTCTTCACATGTTTATTTATGGAACCTGTAGAGTACCTATTAAAAACATTTTCTTTTAGTCATATTTTTTTTTTAAAAGGTTGCAATGCATGTTGTGACCAAAATTACTAGAAAAATATGAATAAAAGCATAATATAGCCCATTTAAGAAAGAAAGAATAGCATACTTTCAAATTAAAGTGTAGGCTGATCTGAGTTTTTACCTCAATCACAAAGTATGTAACAATGACCTGTAAATTCACACATGTGTTGTCACTCCTCCTGAGGTTATCCAAGGACTCCCTCTCTGTCTCATACTGTACATTTCCATTGACATAGCAGCACCTGCACTCAGCATTCATGTCTTCCCCAGTAGTTATCATCTTATGCAAGCAAGTGAAAGTCCTGACATTATCCACAATAAATGGACTGTGAATTTAATTGAATCTAACTGACAGAAAATGTTATTAACTCTTCCTCCTTTTTTTAGATACAGACTATTTTTTGCCTGCGAAGTCACTGGAGGTCATGCTGTTTTCATACTTGTGCTGATATAACTTGCATTAATCAAATCTACTGGGGATATTAAATGTTGTTTAAAGTAGTTCAGATTGGACTCTCCAGGAAAGTTCATTAATGGGTGAAAGTAGAAATGATTACTTTTTGGTGTAGAATTCTGGGAGATAGACACATATACGAACTCCAACCACAAGGGGCCAGTAAAGGAAAGTTATTTTATTTAGGTGTGCATCCTGATTACTGTCTAGTATTTTTTGTGGCTTCTTGAGACATGCGAATTTGTATCTCTGTCGATAGAGCATTTACTCCTTAACTAGAAGATCAAGTCCAAGTCTGGGCACAGTATTCTTAGAGTTGATGACATACATTTTTTTTTTTTTTTATTCTTTATCATTGTGATATACATGGGATTTGTGGCTCAGTAGGCTATCTTCCATTCAAGTCCATATTTAGGTGCTACATCTTTACCATTGCAGGATAGGGATAATGCCTTGGTGGAGGTATGCAGCAGAGTAGTGCTTCTAGACAATCCAGTCCATGACCCAAGCTTTATACCATTATTATATAAGCCAGAGTAGCTTGAAAAGACATTTTCTGTCATTCTCCACAATTAGTACACAGTCATTTTAATTAAATCCATTCTTGCTGACAGAAAATTTTATTAACTGCTCACAATATCCGCGTTTGTGCTCTGTATTTCCAGACTATTTTTTGACTTAAACGATATCAGGAGTTCATGTTGCCTTCAAACGATAAGTTGTGTGATAATTGCTTCTTGGTCCAAATAGACGGCTTGTGGGTGGATTTGTGGGCGGCTGAGCTGAATCTATTCAAGCTATAGTTTCTTCCAATCCTTCATAGATGTCTCACAGGTACTTGTCTTTCACAGATACTCTATACATACAGCGTGTCTATGGGCGTGCATGACCTGTAGTGATAGTTATCTGGCTTTTATTCATTTCGCACATAGGTGAACAGTAAGTGCCGGTAACAATATCCCAAGGGAATATATTTTGGGAGTGTCCCGTTGTTATGGAGTAATGGCTGTGGTCTAGGGCAGGATTTGGGAAGATCATAGTCGGATGGATCAGTGGCGCTGAGTCACACGCTGTCAGCTCACTATTCTCCATCTGTTTTAATGCAAAACAAACGTCTGTGGAAAAGGCAACATGCGAGTGACTTTTAAAGGTTTGAGTGGGAACAGTGACTAGAGGCAGCTGATTCCAGTTACAAGAAAGTTTTCCAACTAATTGCACACAACTTGCTACTATGGAATGAATGAATGATTATGCAATTTCAAAGAGGTGGAAATGGGCAACAATGGGTGTGTTATTTTTGTCAAGACAAGTTTCAAAATGTTTCCGACAGCTTTTGTGTTTTATTTGTAGGGACAGTATAAAGAAAATTGTGTATAGGTGGAAGCCAGACACTGATTGCATCAAAGTTGTTTATTTAAACTTTGTTTTTAGATGCAATTAACTAATAAAACATCTGTGTGTGTATGTTTTTGTCTGGCTGTTTGCACTTTGAGCTGCTATAAAGGGGTGGTGCACCTTGTAATCAAGCCAAGATTGTTTTTATACTAGACCTTTGACTTAAAGATACATGGCTGTCTGTGTAGGTTCTCAGCCATCCAGAAAAAAAGGTAAAAAATGTTGAACAAGAAGGTCATCTGGACAAGGTTTGTTTTTGGAAGACTTTACTCTGAAGAGCTTAAACATTTCCGAGGAAAACTGCTGTTTCAGTGGAGATTTATATACAGTAGTTCCCTCCCAGAGGGAGTGGTTAAACCTGATGAGACTCAGGGGAGAATACAACAATCACCAGCTGAATGTCCTGGACTGGAGACCAAGGCAGTGTTGTTACCTGTGATCTATTAGCATAAGGTGCCTCTGAAGTAGATGGTCTGTGTTAGAGTCAAACTTGGAGTGAAACTGGGTGTGTGGTTGTTTTTGTTTCAGCACCTAATGCCACGTTCGTACTCGAAGGAGTGACCTTTCTCTTTCAGGTGGAGGTAGACTGCAGACTGTGGTCCAGTTGAGTTATGTCTCCTGTGCTTTAGCCACTCCCTCTGGGAACTGTTGTATATAAAGGTGTGTTTGCACTTACTGGTCTGCAGGACTCGGTACGCTTCAGGACAAAAGTCTGCACCTGTATCAATGATCTCTTTGGTTTGGTTCTAGTTCACACTGAGCTCTGTCAAAGAAACGGAACTGAGTGAGGGAGCAGTAACACTCCTCGCCTGTAGGGGGGGAGTGCGTCAGTGTTTACTTTGGACTCTCTTATTAATATGAAATCTGTGTTGTTTTAGGAGAGTTTTTACATTTGTTTGCTCATGTTAGCAACCTTTTAAATACATTTTATATACAGTATATTCAATTTGTATTTTTTTCTTATAGTAATGTTAGATGTGAATATGTTTCTATGCTTTTGGTAAACAGTGGTGTTGCCCACTACCTGCTGTTAGTCCATAGTTTGGTCCGCACTGCGTTCGCACTTCACCAGGACCACACCAGGACCACACCAGGGCTCAAAGCGCACTGCACAAGACCTCTAATTTCAGGAGGACCTGAGTTCACTTGTTTGGTGCGCAGATGAGTCTGATTGTGCTCAAATGAGCTGGACTTTCCCAGGAAGTGCATCCGAGTTCGATTGAAGTGAACCAAACACGACAAGTGTGAACACACCCTACATCTCCACTCTAACAGCAGTTTTCCTCTGAGCTGATTACCCTCTTCAGAGTAAGGGCGAAACGTCTTCCAAAAACTAACCTTGTCCAGATGACCTTCTTTTCAACCTTTTTTATTAAATACACATGCCTGTCTGATTGTTTGTATGATGGCTGTAACTCTATACAACTTCTTGTCTGCAGAGGTGGCTGACGTAAACCTGTAATCAAGTGAAAGTTATTTGAAAAAAATGTAGAAGTACATACAGTAAAAATACTGATTTAAGTAAAAACAAAACTTACTTAATGTTACTCTACAACTACTGTTGCTGCTATAATGTGAAGAGGTTAATTTGGTCTACTAATATTAATATGTGGATTTCTTACAGACAGACCAATATTTTTGTATCGTACCTTGATATGTTTCAGCAGCTTATTTTCCTGTTCTCTTCCTCAGAAGTGTCGTGCTACTGCTCCAGGTAGGAAGACAGCGCCAAAACAAAACAAAAAAATCATCTGACAAGGCACGTCACAGTAACATGACATGACACTGCTGAGGAAGACTGCAGGAAAATAAGCATCCGAAACATGTCGAGTTAGATACGATACAAAAATATTGGTCTGTCTATAAGAAATCCACATATTAATACTGCAGATGCTCCTGCTACGTCTACCATTACTGCTACTACAACTACTTTTACTACAACAACTATTATTGCTATTTGTCTAAAGAGTATTACTTGAGGAAAATGAAAGGGTTGAAAGCGATGTTTACTTTTGAATAAAGTACTTTTGGAAGTATTTTGCACAACAAACTCTACTACTACCGCTACTAATACTACTACTATTACTACTACACCTTTCACTACTATTACCAACTTAACTATTGAGTAAAAATTATTGATGTAATTTCCTTAAAAAGTGATTTTGTGCTTGTGTAAAGTAACATTACAACTTCCAGCTTCATGTAAAATGCATTTCCTGAACCAATTGTGCCATTAGACTTACTCATCGCAGCTACACAAGGAGGACCATTGTATTTAGCAACTTCATGGCACTTTTAGAGACGCAGTCATTCACATTTCCCAGCAGCATATGTGTGTTTGTGTGTGTGTGTGGGTGGGTGGACATCTCATATTGCATGTAACACGGCCGGCTGCTAAAAATGAAGACGTGACAGGGAAAGTGTGAGTGTGATAGTGAGAAGTGTGCTCTGGGGGGGAGGGCACTCATGGGGCTAGGGGCTTAAATTACTGTCTTTGCTTGTACAGTGGTCACAGCTATTCCCATCGAGGTACGCAGCGAGTCCAGCCAAAATATGTATAATTATTACATTTTAATCCGATTTTTATCTCGTCTTCCTTGCTCTGTTAGTTTGCACAGGAGAGAAGCCAAACAGGGAAACTGGAGTGGGCAATATGGGAGGACACACTGTTCACCTGTTGCTATTGTAAGTTGTGGTTTGTGGCGAGCCATAAAGGGGGCACACAAGAATGGATAGATTATACTAGGTGGTCAAATATAGACCTGAAGAACATCATAAATCACAGTATAACATATTGTGTTACTTATCACATGCTGTTATTACATCTTGGGTGATATTTTGTAGTCTTGGGGATTTGGGTTCATAAATCCAGGCTGGTCATAAATCAGAGTGCAATTACTAGTGGCCATATAGTCATAGAGTCAGTGAATAATGTTTTATTAAGTACTTGGTGATGTGTTTTGGAGGAGTTTTTGCTATAAAAATAATACTGACTATAGCAGTGATGTTTAGCCTTTGCTGGTTTGATGAACACACATATTGTCAACAATCCAAGGTTAGTCATCCTATCTTAACTATTTTTCCGGGAAATTAAACATTAGCTTCACTCAGTTCTTTTGAAATTCTCTCGTAAACTATGTAGATAAACTTCTCTGAAATCCCCTTAATCAGTTTGTTGTCAGTGATTGATGTTTAGTGAGTATTCAGTGCATTTGTAGTGTGTGCTAAATTGTTCAGATCACAATAATACTGGTGTATTTTGTATTACAGTGTAAAAATCCATTTCGTGACATATGCAGGATCCCTTCATTTTGGCTTAAATATTCCCTATTATGCTAAATTGGCCATGTTATAATGTTGTTTCCACCTCAAAAAGCATACCTGGAGTTGTATTTTGTTTCATTCACACTTGTTTGAGTAATCCTGTTTGCTGAGCCCATCCTTTTTTTAAGAGCTGAAAACACTTGGCGTAGACATAAAACCAGGAACAGGTCCTGTGTGTTTTTAAAGCCCATACACTATCACCAGACTCATTCTAATCATTTGAATTGATTAATTGATTGATTAAATGAGCACTCAGGTCATTTATCTGTTATCTGTCACCATCAGTAGCCGGTAAGGACATGTCCCTTACAGGCTACTTTCTATAATCATACACAATGGAAAATTTTGCTTAACCAATATGAAACAAAAACCTTCTAGTTCAAAAGTAAATCCTGCAATGCTTCATCTGCTCCGTGCTCAGTTTGTCTCCTCATGGAAGTTATCAAAACAGTAACAAAACATATATGTAAAATGTCTTTCCATTTGATTGTACTTTGCTTTAAATGTCTGTTTGTGTGATTGTGGACTAAAATAACAGTAACTAAATAACAATAGGCAATGCATCGTGAAGAAACAGGAAATAGGTTTATTCTGTAATACTGTGAGTATTGTGAAATAAAGTGATATTCCTTTGTATGAGAAACACCCTTTTCAGCCTTATTCCTCCTAAACTTGATGCACAGTGTTGTTGGCTGCGGTTGTCAAAATAAAGGCCATGCAAAGTCCCAGACCCGAAGGCCACAGTGTTGGGAACTGAAGTTGGGCCACAATGGGCTGATTCATACACGAGTGTGTGGGAGGTACTGTGGTCCCTAGTGGCCTCTCCTAAACCACCTCCGTCCCCTCTGATCCTCCCTGGGAACAAGGAGGAAGACCTGCAGAAGAAGAGCCTTTGATTCACCGACCTCCCATCATGCTTTGCTGCTTTCTGACTGGCTTCATTGTGGTTGTGGTTAGGGCTGCAGTGATTTTAGAAAAACTTGTGATAATGCGATAACATTATGACTGGCAACACTTGGATACGCTTAATAAGGTTAAGGCTAAACCAGGTTAATCCAGGACTAAACCAGGACTAAAACATGACTAAGCCTGTACTAAACCAAGTCTAAACCAGAATTAAACCAGGTCTATACCAGGAGTAAACCAGGTTTAAACAGGACTAAAACAGCACTAAACAAGGATTAAATCAGAGGTAATCAAGATCTAAACCACATCTAAAGTTTAAACCAGATCTTAACCAGGAATAAACAGGTCTAAACCAAGACTAAGCCAAGTCTAAGCCAGTACTAAGACAGGACTAAGTCAGGACTAAGCTAGGTCTACCCCTTTTCTAAACCAGGTCTAATCAAGATCTAAACCACAACTAAACCAGATCTAAACCAGAAATAACCAGGTGTAAACCAAGACTAAGCCAGGTCTAAACCAGGACAAAGCCAAGTCTAATCCAGCTCTAAAACAGGTCTAAATATGATCTAAACCCGGAATAAACAAAATCTATACCAGGTGTAAACCAGGACCAAGCCAGGAAAAACTAAAACTCGAATAAACAAGATTTAAACCCGGTGTAAACCAGGATTAAACCAGGTGTAAACCAGGTCTACAGAGTATCTAAAGCATGCTGAATGGTTGGCAACTCTGACTGCTCTGAAGTGAGTCCTCTGAGCGTATCTCTCTGTGTGAATGTGCATTTGTGAGCGATGAGTTAATAGCATCCATTGAGCGCTTGATTGTGTTTTGTTGTCCACAGAGGATTTCTTTGTCCCATTGCTACACACACACATCCACACATCCACACAAACACACACACATCCACGCAATGAACCAGGCATTCCTCCAGTGGCAGCAGTAGCCCAGACCGATGGACAGAAAGAAAAAAAAAAGAGAGGAGAGAAAAGAGATGGGTATTAACGAACAGCACCATTCATAGTCATTGCAGTGGTTTGTGCTGGCTCTGGACTGAGACGTGAATGGTGCTAAAAATACTTTTATAGCAGCGTTTTATGTTGCTTTGGTCTGCTGCTCTTTTCATTATTCTCGGCCTTGTTGTGGAGCTGGAGATGTCTGTGTTGCATTACCAGAAAAGCCTTTCTCAGTTCAAATTGGGATTGGTGTGTTTGTAGGCAAAAATGCCCACAAGAAGCCAATTTGAACATAGTAAGGAGCAATTATAAAATGGTTAAACTTGAATTAATTAAAATGTTGTTGACACTTAGCTGCTACCTTTTTTATGTGTTAGCAGTGGTGCTTTTTGCAGAGAATATCCTTGTATGATGGTAAAAATCCTGAAAAGTTATGTAGCCTTGATAAATAGAAGTTTGCATTTATTCAAGCTCCCCTAAATCAATGTTTTGAGCTTTTGACCATGTTATAATGTTATTTGCATCTCAAAAAGATAGCTCTAGTAGTTTGAGTAATCTGTTAAACTGAGCCACTGCCCTTCTCAAGCTGAAAAGGCTTGGTCTCAATGCTCTATGTATGCTTGTGAAACCAGGAAATGCTCGTGTGCGTTGTGCGTTTCTAAAGCCCATACACCATCACTAGACTCATTTAGATCATTTCAGCGCTTAAACTTATGCAGTAGGCGCTTTTATCTACCTGTTAGCATCATATTGCTAATAGCCATACTAAAAAGCCTTTTAATGCTCTGTCCAGTCCCCACCGTTGCCAGGAGGGGGCGACAGACACCTAATCCAAGCCTTCTTTGTAAAGTCAAAGTAATAGCTCCCCAAAAGACGACATTTTCCAGACATATACAGTTGTATAAAGTTGTAAAACGTGAAACACAAATGCAAAGGTGTCCAAAATTATTTCAAAAAGCCTGAAAAAAGCTTTCCTAAATTCACATCTGTGACATGATAATAGGTAGTGCGAGAAATTGTATCTTAATTGTATGTTATTTGTATCGTATTGTATTTGTCTGTATGTTATTATGTGATATTATGTTTATTTGGAAACTTGATTGACCAGTCTTTCATCTTCACTTATTTCCATCAGGGGTTGTGGGTGGCTGGAGCCTATCCCAGCTACTATGGGCCTTAGGCAGGTTACACCCTGGACAATGGCCTGTTTGTCGCAATTAGACACACACACAGACAGATTACCATTAACTCTCACATTCATTCACAATTCAGCTATTATGCATGCCCTTTGGCAGTGGAAGGAAGCTGCAGAGAACCCACAATGAGTCAGAGAGATTGTGAATCGGCCAGCCTGAGGATTGAACCCTCAACCTCCTAACTGCTCTCCTACTGTGCAAAGTGTAGTCCAAAGCTCTCATTTCTGGAGGAGATATCGACGCAGGCTTCATCCATTACTTCATTTAGTTTTAAAGTATCATTTACCAACTTGCAGACATTGCCTTTCTGGAGAGTCCTGTATGTTGACGTCCTCTCTTACCATGATCCAGCAAGAGCAGTGGCATCTTTCCATTGAAAATAAACAACGTCCAGGCTTAATTCAGGGCCTTGCTGCTAACAGGCAGGCTGACTAAACGACACAGGCAAAAGGGCTGCTTTTATCGGTCAGTGTGGCTAGACCATGCGTCTCACTCCCCAACCACAGGCACAGCAAAATGGCCGAGGAACACATGAAATTAGGCAGGAAACATAGAGAAAGAGATGAAAATGTAAGACAGAAATTTAAACTTTTGTAGCCGGCTGCTTCACCGCGGAAATGCCTCCGGTGCAGCATGTGAAATAGGACAGACATTATTGCAGGCTTTGCTGATTATGCCATCAATGCAGCGTCTTGGGGCGAGCAAAGGTTTTTTAAAAAGTAGCAAGTGCATTAACATGTGAGGAGGAAGGGAAGACTGGGAACTCTCTGGGGAAAAAGGGAAGCTGACCTGACCTACAAGTGTGTGTGCCAATTCTATCTAATCCATTCAAGGAGCTTTATTGGCAAGATAGGATCTGCTCTGACATTGCCAAGGCTTAAGTGCATTTCTTCTTCATCTTCTTCTCCTACTCGCTTGGATGAAGCAGGAAGTAGGCTGGTGGTGAGAGAGCAATGACAGTCTTTATCTCGGTCAATAAACACAAGCCCAAAAGGAAGTCCCGGCTTTTGATTATACTGTGGTTTATAGACCCACACGCCCACAAAGGACACTGTAACACAAGCAATGTGTATGAAGGGTTATGGTTGTGTTGTGGTTTAGACCTGGTTTAGTCCTGGTTTAGACCTGGTTAAGTACTGGTTTAGTCCTGGCTTAGACCTGGTTTTGTCCTTGTTTAGACTTGGTTTAGTCCTGGTTTAGATCTGGTTTAGTCCTGGCTTAGACCTGGTTTAGTCCTGGTTTAGTCCCGGTTTAGACCTGGCTTAGTCCTGGATTAGACCTGGTTTAGATATGGTTTACTCCTGGTCTTGTCCTGGTTTGGACCTAGTTTTGTTGTGGCTGTTGTGGCCCTGGTTTAGCCCTGGTTTTGTTCTGGTTTAGACTTGATTTAATCCTGGTTTCATCATGGCTTAGACCTGGTTTTGTTCTGGTTTATTTCTGCTTTAGTCCTGGTTTAGTCCTAGTTCAGTTCTGGTTTCATCATGGTTTCTTCCTTGTTTTGTCCTGGTTTCGTTGTTGTTTAGACCTGGTTTTGTCCTGGTTTTGTGCAGGTTTTGTCACGGTTTAGACCTGGTTTCGTCATGGTATAGAGCTGGTATAGTCATGGTTTTGTTGTGGTTTAGTCCTGTTTTTGACACGGTTTAGACCTGGTTTAGTCCTGGTTTTATTGTGGTTTAGACCTGGTTTTGTCCTGGTTTCATTGTGGTTTAGACCTGGTTTAGACCTGCTTTAGTCCTGGTTTCATCGTGGTATAGACCTGGTTTTGTCCTGGTTTCGTTGTGGTTTAGTCCTGGTTTCACTGTAACACTATACTCTATAGTGAACCAGGTCAAACTCAGCAGACAGACTGTGGTTAAATAAGCAGTGGTATTTTATGTTGGTGTGTTGTGTGGTGCAGAGTTGGCAGCCTGTGCTCAGTGAGTGGGTCAGATCTCAGT
Organism: Bostrychus sinensis; assembly: GCA_020698575.1. Classification (NCBI taxonomy): domain Eukaryota; kingdom Metazoa; phylum Chordata; class Actinopteri; order Gobiiformes; family Eleotridae; genus Bostrychus; species Bostrychus sinensis. Next base: position 10,736,182 of record CM036258.1, read on the forward strand.
CCGTCCTGCCTGCCAGTCTGACCACCACAGGCTATCTGCAGCCGATCATAATCATGTAAGTGAATTTGTCATAAACCAGAGATAATTCCAACCACAAGCTTCCCACTTCCCAAAAAATCCTGACTGTCTTATCCTGCTTAGTCCTTTTGGACTGGAAGGACAAGCTTTTTCTGTGTTTCCAGTTAGCTTTTATTGAGTTTTTAGTATAGTGTGCTTAGTAGTGGATTGTAGGACTGTTCCCTGGCATCCACTTCCTTCTAACTACTAACTCCTAACGTAAACAGCAGCAGTAGTGGACAAAACCATTAAATATTCCCTCAAGACTTGTAACTATGCATGGGATAGCATCACAGCATTGGAAATAAAGACAGAGAGGCCAGACTGAGATGGTTTGGACATGAACAGAGGAGGGATAGAGGATATATGGGTAGAAGGAGGTTAGAGAGGACAGGAGGCCTAGATGAGGACCAAAGAGGAGATTTATGGATGTAGTGAAAGACATGAAGTAAGTCTGTGTAAGTCTCAATGTTTCATTTACAAGAGAAACCTATTTCACACAGAACAATATTAGCATAAATAAAAGCAACAATTTAACAATTCATGATACAAATGTACATCACATTAATTGTACAAACATTTTTAACATAAAGGTCAAAGTGAGCACAAGTTCCACTGAAAACAGGAGCGATTGCCTATAGATGTGTTTTCCAATACTTTCAGTAAAAGTTTGAATTCCCTGAGCAGACTGGACAGCTTCAGATCCTGCTGAAGCATGTCCCAGGTGGAGGGGACAGAGTAGGAGAACGCCTTTTTACCAAGCTCAGTCCGCACTGATGGAACACTGAAAGATGATGGAGGCAGGGGAAAGGGACCAGCCACAAGTAAAAGAAGAAAAAGAAGTACCTTAGTAGCTACTTCATTAATGGTATCAGTGTTGTTGCCCTGTGTTAACATTATGATACCTTGATATTGGTTATCATCCTATGCCTACTTGTAACTAGGGATAGCTCCACATCTTCTTGAACCAAACAACATGAGCACAAATACAGTGTATACTAGTTATAAAACTAAGCATAGATTTTGTGGTTATTAGGGACGCACATTCAGTTCATTTTCTTTAACCGATTAATTTGTAAGTCCTAACAAACGATTATTGATTAACCTTTAACCACCAACTTGACATCACTTGTAATTATGTTTTATAAAAAAGGTTTTTGAACAGTCATGAACCATAATAAAACAGTGGCTTTTTTAAAAATAAAGACAAGTTAAAGGCTTGTACTATATTTAGGAAACTTTTTATGTTTAATTTGCCCTAACTCTCCTATGGTACTGTACCTTTACTCTACTGTACAGTATATATCGATCCATCCATCCATCCATCCATCTTCTTCCACTTTATCTGAGGCCGGGTCGCGGAGGCAGCAGTCTAAGCAGGGACACCCAGACATCCCTCTCCCCGGACACTTCCTCCAGCTCCTCTGGAGGAACCCCAAGGCATTCCCAGGCCAGCCGAGAGACATAGTCCCTCCAGCGTGTCCTAGTTCTTCCCCGGGGCCTCCTCCCGGTGGGACATGCCCGGAACACCTCCCCAGGGAGGCGTCCAGGAGGCATCCGGAACAGATGCCCGAGCCACCTCAACTGGCTCCTCTCGATGTGGAGGAGCAGCGGCTCTACTCCGAGCTCCTCCTGGGTAACCGAGCTCCTCACCCTATCTCTAAGGGAGCGCCCAGCCACCCTGCGGAGGAAACTCATTTCGGCCGCTTGTATCTATATATATATATATATATATATATATATATATATATATCGATTAATTGTTAGTATTTCTTTCAAACGATTATGGCCTTAATGCTGAATAACCCATTCCCATTGGCTTTAGAAATAAACATAGGCCTAGCGATTTAGCCTTAATTATTTGTATTATCTTTCCTGCCTGTACAATTTTCTATCATCACTCCTACTACTACTTCTACTATTACTAGTTTTACAGCTTAATAGTTAGTTAATAGCAAATTAGCAAAGTGATTATGCAGCCACTGAACAATGATGGTCTCATTTTTATCACCAGCAGCAAACAGGAAAGTTGTACGAAATCGGATTGTATTGTTCAGTTGTGAAACAGTATCTTTGTGACTTTTTAAAATTATTTTTAGTAGACTATGCCATCACTTCCTGTGTTTGTCATCTCTGTGTCGTTGTCATGGTTACAGACACTTGCCCCGAGACAGACGAGAGCAGCCTCGGCAGACCATTAAGGCCAAATCACGCAGAGAAACCTGGATCAAGCTGTGTTTTTTCCTGTGGTCTGTCTTGTGATGTCAGAAGAAATGCACCAGAGACTTGGCTTTGATGTGTGGCTCTACTATTGCGTTATGGAAAATACAAACATTTCTATTTGTTGAGCACATAAAAAGTGTCTGGGACTTGCCGAATTGTTGCGTCTTAAGATCTCTCCACAAAGAATAGGACACCTGCTGTTGCTGAATGCATTAGTATTGATTTATAAAGTACTTAAATGTAAGTGTCTTTCTTCAATTTCTGCCCGAGATTAAAGGCTGAAATACAATATAGACAACTTGAGCTTCGAACAGAAAAACTTTTTTGGGTGTAGTGCTGCTTTGATAGGTGTATTAAAAGTTGCTGGAAATGGGTTTCAGAGTTGAAAAGTATTTATTTATTTATTTATTATAATATTATTTTCCTTTTTTTCTTCTTTTTTATGACATTCTCAGTAAATTTTAGAGGGAGGAAGTAAATTTGTAAAATCATGAGCAATTTTTGACGTCAGTGGCAAAGTGGATTGTAGTAGTTGGAGTACTAGCAGTATAGTAATAGTAGGAGTGGAAGCAGTAGTGTCAGTGTCAGTAGTTGTTTTAATAGTACAACTAACTGTAGTAATAATAGTGATAATTTTGTTTAGTACTTTTCTTGAGCACAGATTTAAAGTTCTTCTTCCACTATCGGGCTTACAGTATTTTCTCTTAGGTTCTGCAAGAAAACTACACAAACAGCCCCAACTCATTTTACAACTCTGTCAGTATCCTTTGCCACTCTCTGCTCATCTTTCTTTCTTGTGTATCGTGTCCATTTGTCTTCCCTTCACACATAGACAGTCTGACGGGACGTTTCATCTCGTCCTGCCTGGACCCTTTAGCTCTGACTTCTCATCTGTCCCGATACACAGCCCTGAGGCGGGACAGCACCAGGAACATCAGTCACTGTCTTTGATCCTCCTGGGATACCTCTGTCCAAAATATTTGTCTCTATAGAGCTGGTGAAGTGTGTACTTTGTGGTTACACGCAGGTAGAGGAGTTTGGATTATTGTTGTAGTCTGCTTATAAATGGAGATGTAAAATACAAGTCATAGTACATTACTTTAGAATTTTTTTGGGAGTAATGCACCTCCCACCTCAGTGTCAAGTAGTAGTAGGTCTTGTTGTACTGGTAATAATAGTTGTAGTAGTAGTAGTAGTAGTAGTAGTAGTAGCATTACTAATCATACTTCTAATAATAGTGGTCCAGGACATGAGGAGGCCCCATTGAGAGTCCTGTCTTGGTGGGTTATGTTCAGTCTGAGCAGTACACAGCAGGCAAGCTTTTCTTACGATTTAAAAATATTTTAAAATGTAAGATATGCATTATTCCTTCACATTTTTTACTTAATATCTATAAAGTTTAATTGAACAAAAATAAACATACATTTTTTTGTGGGCCTGTCATGTTTGAATATTTTAAAGAAATCATTAGTTGACTTAAGTGCAGTGCAGTCTTTGTAATTAAAAGTATTATATGTGGACCTACAGACTGACTGTGATGTGAGCAGCAACAATAGTAATAGTATTGGTAGTAGTAGAAGTACCACTACTACTAAGCTGCTACTAATACTAATACTATTACTTCTACTTGCTTAAATCTAAAAAATATTTTACACTAAATACTTTTTTTTTACTTGAACTCTTCCATTTTTGTTTTGTTTTGGTTTTATACTTCTACTTGAGTACTTCTGACCAGTTAGACGTTTTAATTGAGCATAGTCCGTTATAGCGCTGCATCTAAACTTACTGACTGATGCCATTGTGTCCCGAGAAGACAGGTATAAGTATTTATTTATATCGGCTCAGTCCTGGAGTACTTTGTGGTGTGTGTCAGTGCCTGCGAGAGACGGGAAAGTTTGATATCGTTGGCTCTCTTTCATCTGTGAGGTGATTCAGCTGCTATGTGTTTGAACTACGCTCAATCAAAGACAGTTTGTTGTACCACTGCAGCTGTGGCCACATCACCTGCACCTGTACAACCACCGGGTCTTTCTCCTGGACTCCTCATAGACTCTGTGTGTTTACTCTGGCTCCTTTGTTAGTATAGGCTTAATAGGACAGAGATTACAATGGGATCCACCGGAGACAGTGGTGGGAAGAGAAGCCCAAATCTCTTTACAACTGACTTATGCAGAGGTAAAACTAAAACCTAAATTATGACTTGGATACTTTGAAGCAAGAGGGGCATGGTTTTAACTACAACATTTCAAACCAAAAATGATGTTAGTAGGCAGTGGTGGACAGAGTATTCAACTTCATCACTTGAGTAAAAGTATAGAGCCTCCTGGTCAAATATTACTCCAATACAAGTAAAAGTTGCTAAGTCATATTTTAGTATGTGCTTTCAAAAATACAAATATATATATATATATATTTTACACAGTGTATTTCAAATGCGTGCTGTCAGGAATTTTTGGTAAAACGTCTACTACATTCAAGTCACAAATTTGCAACTTTAAAAATATGAATAAAATACATTCTACATCATTTTAGTGAGGAAATGTGGGGATCAACTTATAAAACCATAATAGATAAGATTGTTCTACAGCAAAAACAACCCATATGTATTATAAATAAGGCTGGGTTTTATGATCATACTAATCCATCATTTTTAAATTGGGTAATTATAGAATGCCCTGCGACAAGCTGGCCCCTGTCCAGGATGTACCCCGCCTTCGGCCCAAAGTTACTGGGATAGGCTCCAGTCACCCGCGACCCCTAACGGGAATAAGCGGTAGAAAATGAATGAATGAATGAATAATTATAGAATCGTGCAAATAATGTTCAAAGCAAAAGCTAAATCACTTCCAGATTATATCCTGTGGTTCTTTTTAATTCCTGAGGGCAAATATGAGGAGTATTATGTAGTAAATAATTATTTTTAGGGAGTAAGTCAGTTGTCTTTTGGTTTTAAAACAATTTCTCAGTGGGATACCTACTACTCTTACTCCACTACATCTAAAAGATAAATATAATACTTTTTACTTATAAAATACTTCTCAAGTAAAGTAGAGAGTCTAAAAAACTATACTTAAGTACAGTATTCAAGTAAATTTACTTACTTACATTACTGTCTACCTCTGTTAGTAGGTATACATGCTAAATTGACAGCTTAGCCATGTAAACATATATGAAGCATGGGCCCGACATGTCTAAGAAGCTTAGTAAACTATACAATTGCCATTCATTTAGTTTTTATTAAGATCTGTTTGGCTAAAAAAAGTTATTGCCATTATATTAACAGTCTAATACTAAAAGACTCTTACTGGCCACCTTTGTTACATCTCACAGCAAGTCCTTCCTTTTCTTAATCCGAGTACAGTAAGGATCCAATTAAACAATTTAGCCTCTGCAGGTTTAGACACTTTAGAAATATGGGGCAAGCATTCACAAAGCCAGATGGAACTTGTATTTAGAGGTCCACTGATATATCTAGTCGACTTCAGCTTTTTTTTTTTTTTTCTATGGCTGATAAACTAGAGGTGATGGAGAATATGAGCACTGTGTCACATATTTATTCATCAATTCATTAGAGGCCATTGTGGCAGCCCAGATATGTGAGATTTGGCTTTAAGATGCTTTGGGACGTCCATTTGTTTCTGTTTTATTAGCGTTACAAAAATAAATGGCTATATTAAATTAATTTCTTTCATAAAATTAAGAAAATCTGCCCCACATATTGGCCCAAAACAATCAGCAGTGTTTATTGGCCATCAGCTGCTCTGAATTAGAAAAAACAACCGGCCTCTGTCCAGGGTGTGCCCCACTCAAGGCCCATAGTTGCTGGGATAGACTACAGAAAATAGCAGTAGGCCTGAATATGTTAGGATATATAGAGAGAGAATAGATGGACTGTAAGCTGGAAAACATGTTTCTGGTGGGATTTGGTGTTCCTCTGTCAGAGCAGGGATTTCTGACACAAATAATTCATGTCTGCTTCAGGTGCTCAGCGTTATAATGAACACGCACACTTTTCATTATCCAGAGCGCTTGACCTCTCCAGGATTCCTCCACATATCCATGGAAAGCAGTAAAAATAAATGCCCTCCTTACACAGCTTGGGCAAAGTAGTAATAAATTTCACTCTATCTACAATTAACATAATAGCACTACAGTCTGTACTCTGTCTTTTACCAGATTTCTTCCTGATTAAAGGCTAAGTTTTCAGGCGTTCATCTCAAAAGTGCGTGTTGACAGTCTTGATGTGGCCCTACTGTGTAATTTTACTCTGCAATCTTATCCCAGTAACACTATGATTAAGCAGTGATTTACTTGTGTATTTATAGCAACATTGTTATGGAGTTCTACAATAGAAAACCAGCAGTGTTTGGGGACAGTTTGCATGGCTCTTTGGCTTGCAAGTGCTCATGGGAAAACACTATTTGAGGTCCGCTGGGATAGTTTGGACTGTTGTTGTTATTGTTATACGGACTCCCACAGTTGGACAGCCAAAACATACAGCGCACGTAGATGCAAGGGATATAAAATTAGAAAAATGCATATATGGCATGTGTATTGTGTCTAAATTATGCATTCCCATAGCTGAGCACATTGTGTTGCTTTTAAATGCATACACAAAGTCTATAGATGTGACAAAACCGAGATCTCAAATGCAAATTCTTGAACGCAGCTCATACGTATATCTGCCTTTATCATTGTCCGTTCAGCCACACTGGGAATATTTGGGTGTTTTTTGTTGTTTAGCTCTGCTCTTGTTTTTCAGATTTCTATTCCCAAGTCATTCTGAAGAACATTAACAATGAATAGAAACAGAAAGTAGCTGTACAGTGTGCTGATGCTGTTGCTAAAGATACCAATCAATATGAGCACAATATATCAGGTTTTTGTCAAAATACAAACATTGCTATATAAACAATATAACTAAAAGCAGAATTTAGGTAGGTGTCAGTAAATATTCTATAAATTAATAAATATGCAACCAAGTTTTAAGTCATATGACCTTCCTGAAGCAAGCATATCCATTTTGCCCAGGCTTGGAACTGGCACAAAGAGTACAGTGATACAGTGATACAAGATACTTTATTATTATGTGCTAAAATGTTAATTTAATCTTACAATCTTTGCCTTTTTCATTTATTAAAATCATTTAATTGGTGACAGATTTAAACTAAGGAAACGGAATTATATTTTGTGTGTGGGATTTTGGTTAATTTACGTTTTTCTTAGCCTCGTACGAGAATAGAATTGGGCTAATACTTAACTAAAAAGGCAGTGAAGTGATCTTAGCCAACTTAGGAGTGGGCCGTGTTTCGTCTCGTTTGTCAAAGTCATTGAACTCAACACCAAGAAGCTGTAAATACAGAATTCCTAAGATTTTCTCGTCTTCAGTTACACAGCAGTGACGTTCAGATGGGCAGCCATTGTCCCCCTCAGTGTATCAAATACTGCAGAGTCACTGAAACTGGATCATCATTAAAGTGCCATGTAATGATAACAGATGAGTTAGTGTTGTTTCCCACTATGGAATAAAGTTGATGTTTTAATTCTACAACTCAACATTTTGTAAATTTGACTGCTTTATTAACATTAACAATAAAACATTAAAACATAATCTACGATTCTGCCTGGATAGTCTATGGATGTCACTTTTTCCTTGTTTTCACATGATGTCCCAACAATATTAGGCAAAGATGGAGGCAAGCAAACATTCTCTGGCAGAATTTGTTCCTAAAATGTCAACATGGAGATGTCTTGGTGAAGTTTATGGCCAGTATCTCTGCAATTCCTGTGCCTGTCGATATGAAACTAAAACTGGCACAAAGTTCAAGGTCTCCTCTGTCGGCACAAGTGAACTAACATTAAAGATTTTCGTCGTTATTATTCAGACATACCATAGTGCTTTTCGTTAGTAGACTCAGCATTACACTTTTGTGTTTGTGGATCTAATTGGTAACAAAAAATGATAAAGTTTAACATTTAAAAAATGTCTATTATTATTATTAGTAGCAGCAGTAGTAGTAGTTGTCGAATTTATTATTATTTTTATTTATTATTATTATTAGTAGTAGTAAAGTATTTATTATTATTATTATTATTATTATTATTATTATTATTATTATTATTATTATTATTATATTAATATTTTAATAGTGTTTAACCTATAAATTAATACTGGCCCCTGCCCTTCCTCTGACATTAGGTTCAGTTTCGAAATTTAATGTAAGAAGATGAATGATATTTGTGCTTTTTAAATATTGTGTTTGTTATAACAAAGTTCACACAGCTATTCACGTTCATTAGCATGATGGCTTGCAGTTTTCCCAGTAACCACTAACGCAGCAGAATAGTTTGTCTACTGGATAAATTCAGAGAGTCAGAAATATTCACACATTTCCCTGTAGACAATATTTTTGGTCTTGTAGGTTTTGTAGTTAGAGAAATACAAGCATTGCACTTTTTTTTTTTTTGCACAGATGAGTTTGTATAGGAGTGGAATGGTAGGATCCAGCCCGGGGCGAACTGTGCCGTGAGCCCAGGACAGGGAGGAGGTATTTGAGGTATCCATCATTTAGGCTGAATCAGGGAAATGCAGGCAACTCTACCCGCAGGCATTAGGATTTATATATAGGCCGCTCACCTCATGACGCCAACGCTGCCCTCAGCGTGCCCTCCTCCTCCTGCTGCTCCTGCATGGTATGGGCGCAACATACAACATACAGTACTTTCAGCAAATCTGGAGTTTGTTTTCTTGCATTTAAGGCTCCATAGTTAGAAAATTGTGATATGCAGTTATTCTGAATGCTGATATTTGGGTGCATACTTACTTTTATATTTTTAAGCAACAACTAAATAATCTAAATTAAACAGAGACAGATCTTGGACTAGACCACAGTAAACACACTAAATCAGTCCATCTTTTTCCTCTTTATCTAGGGGCGATTTGCATAGGCAGCAGTCCAAGCAGAAATGCCCACACTTTCCTCTTCCCAGACACCTCCTCCAGCTCTTTAGGGGGGATACTAAGCTGTTCGCAAGGCCATAACTCCTCCAGTGTCTTGGATCAACTCAGTGACAAAATGTGGAAGTCAGTCAGGATTAAATGAAGTACTAACTAAGTCCAGGTCTAAACCAGGACTTATTTTTGGACACACCACAGTTTGGTTTAAGTTTCTGATTTGACAAGTTTTTGACAGCATTGTTGGCCTTCCTCTGTATCCAAATCCTGTCACTTTGAACACCAGATAATGACAAATCACAAATTACGAGTCACAGAAGCCCTTTCTCTAAACACTTTGAATCATTTGAGGTGAAAAGTCGACAAACGTTTACTCTACTCTGCCTCTTCCTGTCTCTTTCTTTCAGCCTCGGTCTTTGCTGATGTTTTGGTGGAGGATTTGTGCCTTTCTGAGCTGCCATAGTTCAAGTCTTAAATCTCTGAAGGATTTTTCTCCTCAAACTGTCAGTATCTCTTTCTCTGTCTCTCTCTTCCCCTGTCATTTTGAGCTTTTCATTATAAGAAGTGAATATCTTCCCCTCCCTTCCAAATCCTTAACCCTAAACAGAGCGGCTAAAAATGAGATGCAGATAGAAGATTTTCAATGAGTGAATGATGGTTTTAAAATGAGTATTTCCCGGTAGTTGATATGATCTTTCGGCTTCAACTTGACACAAAGGCCCAGGGCTTGTTGAATAGATCATTATAACTAGCAGCTCTTTCTCAGGACTCTATAATGAGGGTTTTTTTTTAAGGTAGGAAAGCTGCTCTTGGTTACAGACAGGGAGGTGGAGACGGGCCGTGGATCGAAGCCATTTTCCCAGAGGTTTTTTTCTGACTTCTGACTTCAAAGGCCAGGATAGTCACAGTCGCTCTGCCAGTGCTGTTGCAGCCAAAATCCCTACGGATCCCAGAACTGTGTGGCTTTTTCCGCCGAAGGGAAGCTACACCTCTGTATACGCTCATGGACTTACGCAAATGGCCTGTGTCTAGTGTGTTTTTGATTATGGCGTTGTTAGAGATGAAATTTTGCAGCTGTGAAAAAGTGGCTTCTATTGTCACAAGATGATATTTCAATTTGACAATGGAGTTTCTGAGTCATCCAAGTCAATATATTATGAAATAGTTAGGCATCTGCACTTAGTTATGAAGGTGGGATATGTTTTGTTGCACTTTTAAAAGGAGCAAGCAATGTCAAGGATATCCAAACCTTATTCTAACTCTATAAACTATGTCTAGATACCTTTTCATAAACTGCTGCATTCATTTCAGGCTGTGGTTAGTAATGGTGTAGCGCCCGAGAGACCATTTTTTATGGTCTTGGTCTCATCTCGGTCTTGGTCTTGGTCTCGAAATCCAATTTTACTCGGTCTTTTCTCAGTCTTGGATGTGGCGGTTTCTGAGATTTTATTTACCAAACATTATAAGAAAATGCTGTCCTTCATAATTTTGGAGTAATTAGCTTTCCACATTAGAAGAACCAGGAAAAGATCTGTCTCTGTTTGTTGCCTTGGTCTCAATCGTGACTCAGTCTCGGTCCTTGAAAGTCTAGTTCTCGACTCAACCCATGAAAGTCTCGACCTTATCTTAGTCTCAGTTCACTCTGAACTCAAGACTGGTCATGGTCTCGATTAGTCTTGACTACAACACGAGTGGTTAGGTGTTAGGTGAACTGGTGACTCTAAATTGCCCCTAGTGAATGAATGTAAGAGTGAATGGTTGTCTGTCTGTCTCAGCCCTGCAACTAAGTGACCACTGTCCAGGATGTACCCTGCCTAAGACCCATAGTTGCTGGGATAGGCTGCAGAGAAATGAAAAACGTAACAAGTATGGGAAAGTGGTGCAAATATGGTTTCCCACACTTTTCTGGGGGGGACATATGTTTCAAATGACTCTTCCAGTAGGTTCTGTATTTAATTTAATGTAACTATCTTCCTTCTATTTACAACTTCCCTTTGTTTACAACATTGTGTCTTCCATTTTAAGTGAGTCCCCAACATATAATTGTAAAGTTTGTGACAACCCAAAACAATAAACAGTGACCCTGACCCATTATACTGCATTTGTTTTCCATCCATCCCTCCCTCAACACAGAGATGAAAGTCATACTGCCCGCTATAATAGGAAAATATTCAAAACAGGCCACGTGGAATTTAACTTTTTGTCTATAAATCACACCCTTAAAAAAGTGTTGGTGACAGAGTCTATAGGAGCAACTTACTTCATCACTTTAGACTGTGTTGTGTCTATGTGCAGCCATTTGTTTCATGGCATATGCTTTAAAGATGTAAAGAAGAAATACATCTTGGTACCATGTGAAATTTGTGGTCAGTATACCAAGCATTTACTGTCTCTATGCAGTCTATGTTCATTTTAGCCTGTGCTTTGAAAATATATGAAGTGAGCTCAGCAATGGGCAGTAGCTGTTTGCACACTAACGGACTTGGCAGAAGGTTAAAGGTCTTCTTTTCTGCTAAATCAACTTTTTGAGCTTTTAATCATGATATATTGTTGTTTTCACCTGCAGTAGTATTTTGTTCCATTCATGCATGTTTGAGCAATCCTGTATGCTGAGCCCGTCCTGACCATTTCAATTTATAGTTATCTTTTAGTGTCATGTTGCTAATACCCATGCAAAAAATCAATTTTATGCTCTGATCATTCCCCACTGTTGCCAGCATAACTATACTATTTATGTATATGTTTCAGAAAATGTACAAGGAGAGTATAGATTTGTTTTAATTACTTCAGGTTATGAATATGTGAGGTTTACAAAGATGTATACAGTATGATGTATTCACTCATAGGTAAAAACTGTACATATATGGTAAGTTTTTCTCCTCCAGTGCCTAAAAAATGATCAAAGCAATCAAAAGGCATTCAGCTAACTTCAAACGTGATAAGATCTGACTGTTCTTCCAATTTATTCTTCACTTTCTCAGTAACAATGCTGGCAAACCTCCACACTTAAACCTAGACTTTTGGCTGATTTTAATGTGATTTACAGTTTGTGAAAAATACGCAGCGTGTTGCCAGGTCTGGCACACAGTGAATATTGGCATCAGATGAACTTCTTTGTGGAGGAGTTATGGACCTCTGTGTCAAAGAGCTGGACGTCCTGAGTGGGTGTCTGTGTCTGTCTGTACAGCTGTGTTTGCCTTCGTACAAGTAGAAGAAACTTTGTCTCCAAGGCGATGTTATATAAAACAGCATGGCATTTTCATTTTAAAAAAATTACACTTGTTTTTTTTTTTTTTTACTATGTGACATTTCTTGTTGATTTAATTTTAGTTTTGTCCCACGCATTTTCACTGTAACTAAAACACCTGTTGCTTGGTGAAGTGCTCCTCATGCAATGACTTGTGCTGCCAACTCCACTTTTTTCAGTAACATAGCAAAAAGGTCTATTATTTAAATATTGGTATAAAACTTCAAAACAAAACCAATTCTTTCCTGCAAAGTAATAATCATACTAACATCTCCATAGTTATTATTAGTCTTAGTCTTACTGTGTTTTTTGAACAGAAACATTGTAAAGCTTTTATGTTTGCATAATGCCATTTTACTACAAAATTAAAAATAGCTGTGAGGAATCAGTGGAAACAGCACTGTTTTTGGATGAATGAATAAGAGCAGACTGGATGTAGAGGACTTGTTGATTGGTCAGTGATTCCTGGAGTGGGCGGGGGTTCATGGGAGAGGGGTAGGATTGTGGTGGGGGAGTGGCAACGTGCCTTTTTTCAAGCAGTCAAGCACATTTAAATGTGACTGGCCAAATTTTTCCGGTACAGACTGTACATTGATATTCTCATCTAATAAAATTCTTATTCAATTCAATACATTTTTTTCAGTATCACAGCAACAGCCACCTCAAGGGGATTCACAAACAGTTAATCAAACATAAACACACAATCAACACAAACAATAACTACACTAAACTAAACAGACCCAGGACATCTCTGTCTTTAGACCCTCCTCCTCAGTAAGGAAAAACTCCTAAAAAATCCCAGCTGTGGGAAAAAAAGAAGAAACCTTATGGAGACCACATTGAAGGAGAGATCCTCTCCCAGGACGGACAGGCAAAATGTGCTTAGGACTGTTATATAAATAATATGTCTTGTAGTTTTACAGATCATTCCTATTTCAACTTACTGAAGGATATTATTCAGCTGTTTTCCTTAGAGGGACAGGTCATATTAGATGCTTTGGAAATAAATTCAGAGGCCAGAGATGGTTTGGACATGTACAGAGGAGTAAAAGTGAATATATGGGTAGAAGGATGCTGAGCTTAGAGCTGTCAGACATGAGGCCTAGAGGAAGACCAAAGAGGAGATTTATGGAGGATATGTATGTATGTATATGTATAGTTAGGTTGAGAGAGTTGATGTGAAGATGCAGAGAATATGGCTAAAAATATTTCTTTTTCTTCAAATGCAAGAAAAAATAGAGTGTTATTTTAATGGCACTTGCTTGCCGACAAGTTTTTTTTTTTACTGGAAATGTGTCAGTCCTACCTTAGACTAGTAAACATCTAATGCTCCAGTTTACTGCACCTTAGTTGTGACAGGATGCACTGTGCGGTCCGTACGGTTTACTGCATAAGCCGTGTGTGTTACAGATGTGAGACATGCACGTTTAAGACTTGGCAGGTCCCCGCGGCATGACTGTGTGTCTGCCCCGAGCTCTGAAAGGCCTGCCTGGAAAATTCTCAATCACTGCCTGCTCATGTTATATGGCAACACACGGTGTCAAGTGTTCATGTAGGATATAACAGCGCTGCTAATGTACAGAGAAAGACGCCCACATGCTCAAACTTGACATATAACATTTTACGGCCGTCTCAGCTTTTATGGCTGTATACGCGTGCACTTGCAAGAGCCGGAGTATTAGCTAATGACACATCCCATACGGCATGTATGCATACCAAACGCATGAGGGGTTTAGGGCATTTGAGTCAAGTTTTATTTGAGTGTAGACATGAGCAACCTTTTACTGAAAGGGTCTATCACTTATTCCATTGCTTTATTTTTGGCGTATTACTTTGCTCTCAGTCAGTGTGCAAGCTCATTGGCCAGTGCCACCACCATGGAACTATGACATCACCAGAAGTTACCATATTTGGAAAAAGATCTGGATTTGGGACACATGAAGCATAATGGGAACAAAGCTGTAGTTATAAGGTATGTTTTCAAAGTAGGGTTGTTTTGAGTCTCTTGCCATATGAGTTCATTATTTACTGCTTTTATTGTTGATCATTGAGTCAGGAGTGCTTTTTTGTGTGCAGCATCTACATGTCCTCTCTGGGCTCCCACAGCTTCTTCCCACCTTTAGAAGACCTGCATACTGAATGAATGTGAGAGTGAATAGCTGTCTGTCTCTGCATCTAAGAGTTAACCCAGTGATTAATTGTTCATGAGTGTACCCCACCCAAAACCCAAAGTAATTACGAGTCGGCTCCAGCCTCATCTGACCATAACAGGACAAGCAGAATAATGCAAGGGACTTACTAAAAACTCAGACAAAACACTGCTGACAGGAGAGCAGCAGAAGCCAGTTGTACAAAGACTTGGGGAGAAAGTAGGTTTGTTTGAAAGTGGTCGGTACATCGGACGTCAACAGGACTTTACTGTTGTTAAAATGGAAACAAGAGAAAGAAAAAAAAAACACAGAGGACTGAACAACAACGAGGACTTCAGCAGAATCAACAGGTGACAAAGGAAAGTGCCAAACGCAGTTAATCAGGCCAGAAATGTTATAAAATTAGCTTGGTAGCAAACACTATTTTGGTTAGCTTTTGTATCCGTAAGATGTGCTGCAGATAAACGGCTGTGATAGGCCAGTTCTCTCCAGTTCCCAGACTCTCCTGCTTTAGTTTATGTCCTTTTAATGACCCTATAGTTGTCAACAAGCTGGAATTAAACAGAGATGTGCACATGCAAGAAGCACTGACAATAAACCTGAAATTTAAATGTGACTCAAGGAGAACAGATTGCACTAATTTGTCCCCTCCGTGGTCAGCATGTTTGGTATAATAAAGTCAGTTTGCTGGCCAGGGTGCATTTGCTTTGAAGTACCGCTGGCTCTATAATGAGACCGTGTTCCTTTCTTAGCCTAACCCAAGGGAGTGTGTGTGCGAGTGAGTCATACATGCCGCTGCCATTGTCTTTGTACTTCTGACACACTGCCCTATAACCATGGGCCTTGCTCTTTCCTTATACTCCAAAAAAAAAAAAAAAAAGTCTGTGAATATTTGTTGCCTCAAGCCAAACATATAAGCTAACCATGCATGACTTCACTGCACTCATTCGACTTATTAATATTAAGGAAACGTTGACAGTAGAGACAGGTAGCCCCCCTCAAGTCTTGCCTTTCCATAATTGAAGTCTAATAAGCTACACTTGCGCCGGCTCGTGCTGTAAATCTGTGGCACAGTGCCGTCGTATTACATCCAGATGTGTTCGTTCGTAAATAGAGCCTGCGGATATATTAAGATGCCAGAAACAACACTCCCAGCCTCTTCTTTAATGATGTTTGCTTTGAATCTTTGAGCCTGAACCTATTTGAGCAAACAAGGGCTTTTTATTGTACTGTGAAGTTTCTCGGCTTTTATCCTTCATAGAGTTTTTGCACGTTTTACTTCGTCTCTATCGTTGACTGCTATTTCATCTGCTGAATGCAACACTTTTTAGTAAAACTTTTAATTTGTTTAGCAGATAAAGTAGCCTACATCCACTTATTAATGCTGCAACACTTTTAATGTGGAAGAATGTGGCACGTTGCAGTAATTCTCAAGTGGTGAGTTAGGACCCAGTAATGTTCAGTTTAATTGTGAAATATGCATAATTTCTGTAAAAGGTGGGTCGCACAGTCAGATTGTAAACCAACACTTGCATATTGTGAATGTGGCAATGTCAACTTGCTTTATTTAAAGTTAGGGGAGATCAGCTCAGCTCACATTCTAGTTACTGTAGAATTTACAAAGTCTCTCAATGAAAGGTATAAAGAAGAAATAACTTTGTCCAGATGCCCTCGTTTACTTTTACTTTTACTTTTTTAATTAATAATAATCAGAGGTGGACAGTGACGAAGTAAATTTACTTGAGTACTTAAGAATAGTTTTCAAGAATCTGTACTTTACTTGAGTAGCATATTTAGGGGATAGTTACTACTTTTACTTCACTACATCTAATATCATACTTTTTAGTTTTTACATTTCTAAAAAAGCAAAAGTAACGTCTGCAGAGAAACTGTCTTAAAACTTAAAGACAACTGACTCACTCCCTAAAGATAATTATTTACTAATTTATACTTTAAGACTTTTTGTAAAGTAAATGTTTATATACAGTATCTCTCAACTCATATTTGCTTTCAGGAAAGTTGGAAGTTGGTCACCATATTTCTTCACTAAAATGAGTTTGACGTCTCATCTTTAGAGAGTAGGATTGAGAATGTATGAAAATGTTTTTTATTCATATTTTTGGAGCTGCAAATTTGTGACTTGAATGTAGCAGAAATTTTACGCCAAATTCTTGACTGCATTCATTTGAAATACATTGTGAAAAAAATTATTTTGAATACATAAGTATTTTTGAAAGCACATCCTCCAGTACTTTAACTCAAGTAAAAAATTTGACTTAGTAACTTTTACTTGTATTGGAGTAATATTTGACCAGGAGGATCTATACTTTTACTCAAGTAATGAAGTTGAGTACTTTGTCCACCTCTGATAATAATCCAGATGACACTGACATCTTCAGAATGGTAAAAGCTGAGATAAAAACTAATAGTTGATATTATGCTTTATCCAACTGAACACACTAATTTCTTGTCATGGATTGTATACATGGGACATACCACAAGACAACTATCTCCTCCAGCTTCATAATATTGCCTATTACATATTGCGTAATAGGCAATATGTAATATACTTACATATAAGTATTTTCCAATGTGAGCCTTACAAACTGTGATGCTACCTTGTGTAAAAATGAGCAGCTTTGGAGAACATTCAAATATTGTAATGTTCATTTTTCATAAACCGTAAAAGAGTCACACACAGACTCAGAAAAAGCAACTGGGATAATTAATTAACTCTACAAAAATGAATAAAATCGATGTGCATGATAGAATACAAAGTTGTGTTTTTTTGCCAGATATTGCAAAAATGACAGTTTCCATATATTCTGTAAGAAATTGCTCAAACAACTTTCTCTCTTTTATAGAGTCATAACCCTGTCTTACAGCAGTGTACATCTGTATTCAGCGCATGTTTATGTTTATATGTGCGCGCTGATGTCTCCAGCAGATGAAGAAATATATAGAGGAAGGAAATGAAGAGATACTGCCATGCATTTATCAAGGCGGATCCCCAGTGCTGGGATGATTTACTGTGTGGACCAAACCGCCAATTGAAACCCGGAAATGATTAATAGATGCTCATAGAAACGCTGTTGGCGGTTGGGTACAAAGGAATATTTTCTGTAAGGCGACCTGAAACAGGTGTATGTAAACAAGGCAGCGTGACGCACTTGGAGACACCCTGACTCCGGTGTGAACCAGCACACTGTGAGAGCCGGACCTCTGACCATCGAGAGGGCAACAACTGGGATCACGTGACCAAACACAGCTCCGAGAATAGACGCTAAACACTAGGGAGGAAAATAGCGGGGTGGTGATGAGGATGTGGCTTTACAGAAGGAGAAGAAGAAGAAAGTTACATTTAAAAATGCACTACCTGGTTTTTGTCCTTTGTATTTGAGGAAAGCTAATTCTTCAGTCAGTAGCAGCAAAATAGAAATCATATCAAAAACAACGAGACTCTGAGACAAAGTTTTTCTGACAACTAGAGCAGGGACTGAATTTCTTGAGCAATCACACGCTCAGAACAAAGAGGGGTAGTTCTATTTGAATTAGGGAAGCACATCTTTATGGAGCACAACAGTGCCCGACCCCCTCTGGTGCCAAAAGTAAAGTTTCTATTTATTTTTCCCATAGGCTTTTCAAAAAATGCATATGTTAAGAGGCTATGTGGTAACTCATGACCATAGCACAGTTAGTTTTGTTAAAAGAAAAAGACCTGAAACTTGTGAAAAGGCAAAGCTACAAATGCATTCTACCAATTATTCAAGTTTAAGATAATTTTTTTGACTCCTTGGCGAAGTGGAGTATTGGCGTTCTGTCCAAATGGAAAGATCCCAATTCCAGAGCTGGCTCCATCTGCTTACACCACAAAACAGCAGAAAAACAAAAGAAAACAGACAGAAACGAGAAGCAAATCTGACATTAAACAAAATAAAATGTGAATATATAAGCAGAGAGCAGGAGAGCTTTTATTGAACTTTTTTTTCCCTCAAAAAAAAAAAACTCCTCCTTTAAGCTTGAGTGATCCTTTTACACAAACTTTTATGTTTGCTTTTAAAATGTATTAATTCAACTTGTCTGGGTTTACTGTATCCCTGCTCTTAATTCTCTGAAGTTTGCTAGACGTTGGGGAGGGGAAGCTGAGGGAGTCCGGTTTTATAAACTTGTTTGTAAGTCGCCTTGTAAATTCTCCTTAACAGGCTTAGGGTGGCAGCTGCTCTCACAGTCTGTTAGAGTTGGCCCTGTTTCTTGGATCTTAGCTAAGTTTTTAAGTAGCTTTGAACCCATTAATTAACTTGGTCCCATTTCTCTTTCGAACATAAAAACGGTCTGATTTTTTTCACTGCTTTTAGTGTTCTCCATTTAACATAGAAAACATTATTACTTGTCAAAAAGGATTTTAGACATGAAACCCACTAATGGCTGGCTTAAATGGGCTCAGTGGATAATTTAGGCCAAATATTGCATGTTATGAAATATAATGGAAAATCTAATTATAGGTTAGGACAGTGGTCAGCAGTGGTTGCAAATTTTCCTTTTAACTAAATGTTATCTCTGCCAAGTTGGATCCTAATGCACCATAATGTTAATGTATGGGGTCGTTTGAAAGCGATTATTGTAGAATAATCCAGCCACAATAGTCACAAGCCAGTTTAGTATTTGTGTCAGTCCCACTTTCGGATAAATGGAAGGGGTAAAGTGCGTCCGGTGTTAAATCTTTTCCAACTCAAGATGCAATTTAGATGGTTTGCTGTGGAGTCCTTGAAGAAAGTATAATTTTGAATACACCAACCAACATATCCCTATAACTTTGGATGTTAGACGGGGTTTAGACAAGAGAAATAGACAGACAACCATTCAATTTCACATTTGGTAAGATATTACTAGGACAATTTCAGATTAACCTAACATGTCTTGGTGAGAAGAAGCCAGGGTAACCAGGGAGAATCCACAGTAACACAGGGAGAACATGCAAATTAGATGCCATTGTAGAGACAAACTATTTTATTATGCATTGCAGTGATACTAGGGCCGGCCAGTGGAGTATTCATGTCCTCTGCGTGTTACCATGGGTTCTTTCTGAATACTCCGGTTTCCTCCCACCACCCAAAGACATGCATGTGCAAGAAAAGTGACTGAATGTGAGAGTTAATGTTTGTCTGTGTGTGTCTCTGTGTCGGGCCTGCAACTAATTGGCCACTGTCTAGGCTAGGGGCATCTCCACCTAAGGCCCATAGCTGCTGACAAAAGCTCCAGCCACCTCTAACAGTATAATAAGCAGAGCAAGAAATATAAAATTGTTGCTTGTAAGGCTAAGCAATTATATGTTAGCCACTATGGGCCACCAAATGATTAAGATGAATGCTTTGGTTGTTGTTGCACTAAAAGGACAAAAATGCCTATGCCATTTGTGACTTGTGTCCATGTGAGACGTGTTCCTGACAAATCCTGTGGTTTTGAGCACATATCCCAGCGTGTTATTTACAGATCTGAGGGTTAGTGATGGACAACACCTGATACAGCCTGTACTACTAAAGTCCGGATTTAGCTGTGGTTTTTTTGCCTATTGCGTATTAAAGTGCATAGTGCCGATATCCTGGCGCGGGACGGTGACTCCATGGCGTTCCGGAAACACGATGACTCTTCTTCCTCGACGATGGGTCATAGCAACAGGGGTTTGCGGTTAGAAACCCTAATCTGCTCCTCATATGACCCGGTGACGGACAGGGACAGCAGTGGACGCACACACACACACTTCCCCTCACACAAACACACAAAAACACACGCACACTAGGGAGAACAGACCTCAGACAGTTTGTCTAGGTCCCAGCTCTCCAGCCTAAACATGCTCTTATATGGGTTTCTGCACTAATCTGGAGACTTCTGCTTTTGTCCCGATATAAACACAGCCACATGGTCCTGACCAGTCATCCACACACATGTGCTGCTGCTGCTGCTGCTGCAATTTGGGAAATCCAAAGGGATCATTATCTTACATATTTTGGCTCTGTTTATTGTGGATCATAGACATCCAACTTTTATGCATCGAGAAGCCAAAATAATGTGTAATACAGAATGGCCGCATGCTTTTTATTTATGCATCTTCTTATATTTCACGTTGTAACCAAAATTGGAATTCCAGTGTTTCCCAAATTGTAGGTTTGGACCAAAAAGTGGGTCATGTGTTGAACTTCTAACTATCTGAAGCTAAATACTGTTTTAATTCCTTTAAATGGTTAAACAGACCAGGTTGTAGTGAAATAATTTAGTATAATAACTTTGGTTTTGTAGGATTTGTTCTTCTCTATAGGACAGTATAGTAGGAACTTGGGAACTGTCCGGACTCAAACCTAAGAGTCACAATGCAGAAGCAGGCTGTAGTTGCCCTGCATATGCGCCACAGCTGTACCACTGAGCCATACAGCGGTGCAGGTTTAATAAAAATTGGGTCACAGTGAAATGATCCTGGATAAAACTGAGTCCCACAATCAGACCAGATGAGAACCACTATACTATAACCTGATTAATATTTTACCACAACATGATATTGATTCGCACAGGCCTTTGAGTTCACCATATATGTTTTTTTTATGCACTGATATAATATTTATGGAGATTTATACATGCTCTTCTATCGTATGTGAAATTCTCAGCTGCTTATTAATATGAATTTGTTCAGAGTATTGCTGTAGGAGGTTTTTGGAGCCTTGAGGCTATCCCAGCTACTTTCTGAATACCCTGCCTGGACGATGGCCAGCTGATCTCAAGGTTGACACACAGGGACAGAACGCTGACAGACAATTATTCACTCTCACATTCATTTTCTATGGGCAATTTAGATTCACCAGTTCACCTATACATGTCTTGGAGGGTGGGAAGAACCTCATTGGCTGTAATGTGACCACCAACTTTATTTGCATTTTCTTAGTGTACAATAGAGTAACATAAAGTTAGGTTCATAGTTCAAGTTTTGTTATTTTAGCTCTTAACCAAAACATATTCAAGCTACAGTTACAGTATATAATTAATATGTGCTTAAAGTGTAGACTCTCAGCTGTAATTTAAAAGTATTCACATCCAAATCGATGAAGGTTTTTAGGAATTACAGCTCCTTAATGTGTTGCTGCCTCTTTTTCAGGGGTTTAAAAGTATTTGAACACATGCTTCAAAAGCTATTTCTTGAATTGCATGGGCTATTTCCTTCATTAATCCATCATAAACCGAGCAGGTAAAAGGTCTGGACTTGTGTTACATTTGCATGTGTGTCCAAATATGTATGGACCTAACTGTATAGGCTTCGTCATTGGGTTTGATTGTGTAAAAATATGTACGTTGTATGTTATTCTGTAGTATATGTAGTCCAGTCTCTAGTATCTTGACAATACATCTAGATCTAAAATCAAACTGAATTAATTCTCTCATACTGAGCCACATTTGGGCAGATCCATCCATTGCCATGTTGGTTATTACCCAATTTAGTTACACAAATGTTAACTTTATAGTTTCTGTTGTCCCTAATGAACTGCTGTCTGTTGCAGTATAGACACTGAGTGGTATCTGGGGAATGCGCTGTTTCCCAGAACAAATCACTCAGCTCACCATCAGCATTTGGACGGAGATTTGGTCCGGTTGTGGCTCCCTGTAGTCTAGTTTTGGTCTTGTTTTCTTCCTTTTTGGGCTCTAAGTGTGCCTGGACACTCATCACTTTGTAATTAATTATTCTCCAGTGACTATTATTGTTATTTTAAAACTTTGATACATTTGACTTTGATATTATTTCATGAGTGAGATAAGGCAAAAATGCACTGTGAACTTATTGTGCAGGTCTTTTGGAACAGCAAACCAACTGATTATAAGCTTGCAAGTAGTGCGTTATACTGTACATACACAACTATGGCCACATTATTAGGTACACCCATCATACACATATCTAATCAACACATGCTCTGCCATTTTGTTGGTGTTTTCTCTCATTCCTTTGCATGGGTACTTTGGGCAGTTTTTAAGCCAGATGCTCTTCCCTGCGCAATCCTCTCCATTTATGTGCGCTAGGGCCAAACTGCAGCAGGAGCTTTTGTCTGTGGTTTACAGAGAATTGTCCAAAAAGGGAAAAATATTCAGTGAGCTGCAGTTCTGTTGGAGAAAATGCCAGAGATCAGAGGAGACGATGGCCAGACTGATTTAAGATGATAAAAAAGCATCAGACAGTCACTCAAATCTTCATTTCTCAAATATCCTTTTGTTTTTTCTACACTGGATGGCCCGTCCTGGTGCAACCCTCCCCATTTATCCGTGCTTGGGACTGGCACACACCAGTACGTTGGCTTGTGACCACTTGTAGCTGGATTTCATCAATAATTAAAGTAACTCACATAACCAGTTGTACCATATTTTGCACAAAAGCTTTTGGTTCATTGATTTTTTTTTTTTTTTAGCCTTTCATTTCCACACACATTTCTGGTTTCTGCTTTCTGAAACGGTGAGTTAGTTGTTATTCCAAGCATGTTGCCGATGGGCTTCACTTTGTAGGTGGTAGCCAGAATAAACTGTTGACTCTCTGAATCCAGGTCAGCTGTCTTTGTGCATTGTAGTAGGTCTATTTGTGCGTCCTGATGTCTCCTGTGGCTGTGGGCGTGTGTGTGTGGGCGTGCATGTGTCCCATCCGTCTGATTCGTCTCTCTATCTTTGCACATTAGCAGCCAAAAGTATGACATCATCTCAAAATGTTCTTTGAAATTAGCAGCAACGGCGGGGTGAGGTTGACGTGAGCTCCAGGCCGTACTCAGATGTGTGTGTGTCTGTCTGTGTATGTGCGCGCTTATGCTGCAAATACAGTATGTGCACGATGATAGAGCTAACATTTTTTATTTTTGTGTGGACAAGTTGTTGATGTGATGCAGCAACTTTGACTAAAACATGACTGAGGACAGAGGTAAGGCCAAGATTTTGAAGGACTAAAGCCGGGTCAAATCCAAGGCTAAGTGGACAAAGCTAAGGACAAATGTATCTACTGATGTTGTTTATGACAGTAAAAGATAATGTTTGTAAAGAATGATGCATCTCTTTCTTCTATTGGCATTGACACCTAGGTATTGGTTTGGCAATGAGAGGTGACTTACACAAATGGGTCCTGCTGAGCTACTGTAGAACAGTGATTCCCAATCTGGGGGTCGGGACCCACACTAGAAAATGTGTTTACAAAATGCTGAAAATAGATTAATACTACTTCTGTGATGTTTTTGTCATGCAGTAAAATTTACTCAATTAATTACTAGAGTCAGGGAGATGAAGGGTGGGGGCCAACAACATATCAAAAGGGAAAAAGGTTGGGAACCACTGCTTTAGAAGTTGTTTAATCTTGAATTTAGTCCTGGTTTGGTTTATGCTACGGCCATGGCCATGAAATCCAATATCAAAATTGTTTCTGTCCACTAGAAAAATAAAAACAGAGGCATATTTTTTAAAAAGCTTGCCTTAAAAATAAACCCATCCCTCAAATTTAAAAGAGAATAGATGAAAAATGAAAATAGTAGGCTATATTAAAAAGGAGCTTGTCAAAATTGTTTTTGTCCACTAGAAAAATAAAAGCAGTGGAAGATTTTTTAAATGTGCTGCTTCAGAAAAGAAACCCACCTCTAAAAATTAAAGCATTCATTAAAATAAAACCATGTCTCAATTTTTAAAAAGCTTGTTTAAAAAATTCATTCATCAAAATAAAATAAAAAGCACTCCTCAAAAAAAAAGCATCTTACAAAATAAATAATAAAAACACTCTTCACATAAAAAAGTAAGACATTCCACTTTTTAAATAAAGTTAATCTAAAAAAGAAGACCACACACTTTTTCTGCTGGACAAAAACAATAAACAAATTGATTTTGAACCTCAGGGCCACCGTACAACGCTGATGCAATCCTCTTTGTTTATCTGGCACATGTTGTGTTGTGTTTTTGCCACTTCATGGGAGAATCAACCCCAAGCACCGGCAGGGCAACTAACCACTTCAAACCACTTTTTGTTTCTCTAAATATTTGGACTGTTTCAAACTCATTAAATGCAGCATTCAAATACCTCTGGTTACATTGTTTGTCACAATCTTCACCATTGTTATTGAATATTGCATGTTTTCCCAAAATGATGCAGCCCCAAATGCCACTCTTTGCTGATAAAGCGTCACAACAATGGACACTCTATTATTGTTTTGTAATAATATGCCATTTAGATGCATGTGTTATCCTTTTTGTTTTTTTAAATGGGAGAGGTAATGGAAAAGACACAGAACTAACTACAAAACTGGATCAGACGTTTATCTTATTTTCCAATTGGCAACAAATGAACATAATTGCCAAGAGATATTACAGATTTCTTATGGTTGCATGGGTGTGTAGTTCAGTTGGATAAAGAAAATATTATCTCTGTTCAGTGTAGCTGCTTGTCTGGAGAACAGAACCTACCAGGAACCATTGCTTCAGGCTGCCTATTTTAGCGATGATGAGTTATTATACAAAAAAAACTTGCTCTTTAAGTATTTTTATGCCCTGTAACAAAAGTTTAGCAGTATTTGTGTGCGTGACTGACAAAAGTTTGGTGAAGATCATGTCAAGGTCATGTTTATTTCCTGTTCTCCAGACTGTGGCTGAAGTTTAGTACCCTACAGCCCGACTTAACAATCCTCAATGTCCCTTAAGGAGCAAGTTTAGAGATATGTATTATTTATATCAAAGATTATTGCAGAACTATAAGGCCATAATCTCTTGAACTCTGGTTGTTTGGAGGTTAAGGATGAGTTTAGGCATGTTATTGTCAGTAAAATTGCTGTACCCAAGTGTTTGTGGTTTGTACTTGCCTCTTGTAAATCTGTTGCCAGCTCTAGTTTTCTTATTGTGTGGCCCAGAGCTTTTCTGTACTCAACAACAACAATGTCCATGCAGGTATTTGGTTTGTCAGTTTCAAACCAGGAAATGTGTTCGGATAAGAGAAGAGAAGTGACTCAGTGGCTTCCTTCACCTGCTAAAACGCACAAACATCCTCTTCTTCCACAGACACATTCCCTGAAGGGAGATTTTTACTGCAAGTGTGTTCGACTGTGTGACAGCTAAAGCAGTTTGGTCGTTAATAAGAGATGGGGCTTTTCACACAGGACTGAACTGAAGGATTTGTTATTGTAATGTTTTAGCTTTCATTGTACAAGGTGACAGTAAATACCTGCAAAGGGACAGAACAGCGTGTAAAAAAGCAGAAATATTACCTTGGACATTGTTATACTGGAGAAGCATTTGAGTTTTTTTTTTTTTTTTTTTTTTTGTCTGTTGGATGTTGGAAATAGACAAAAGGAATTTAATTGATTTGAGTTGATTAAAATGTTATGTTATGTCTATTGTCAAGTAAACGTACTGTTCTTCGTAAACGTACTGTAAACGTACTGCAAAATTTGGCATTAATTGACTAAAAGTTAAAAGTATTAAATATTAACATTACATAACTGCATAATATTTTCAAGCACAGTAAAATCTACTCATCATACTACTTCTAGTACTACTTGTGTTGTCTCATACCTGGCTCGAAACCAGGATCTGCTGATTGCAAAGCGAGTGCGCTACACACTTTGCCACTGACGTCAGAAAGTTCTTGTTTCTCTACGATATATCTAATTGCGATTTTTCTGGGAGGTATTGCGGCTGCGGATTACATTTGTGATATATTTTGTAAAATCAATGTTCACAGTTTACATTTGATGGAGCATTGACACTGAACTATTCACCGCTGAACTAATCCAAGGAATCACATGCCCTTCAGTTCATATCTGTAGAGATCTTAATTACAGCTGTACACTGCAAAAAATCTAAATCTATATTAGTTAAAATAACTTGAATTCAGCAAAAGCAAGCAAATTTATTACCCCATGGACAGATAATTTTGCTTGAAATAAGTAAAAAATAGCTGGAAACAGGGAAGAAATAACTTAAAACAAACCAAATAATCAAGTGATAAATTACCTAATAAGTAAATAAATCCAGTCTAGTGAAAATTGCTTGAATTAAGATTAATAATCTAAATTCAAGTAATTTATTATACCACCTAAATAATTGCAGCCGTTGCGATTTGCTAATTGCAAAAGTTCAAATTGCGATTTCGATCCCATTTCGATCAATTAGGGTTAGGGTTGGTAGTGTAGTATATTTTCATCCAGAAATCCTAAATAAAAATTACATAAATATCAGTTTGATGTTAGCAGTTCCATGAAACAAGTTAAATGTTGTGGGTTTTGACCCTCTGGAGCCACTATAGTTTGTGGAGAAGTGAGATTTAAAACACAAACAAAAACAAAACACATAACTCATCCAGTGTAGACTCAGAAAAATAGAAAACAGACATTGCTCTTTGCTGTTGCCTTAAACGGTGACATCTTTTCTGACTGTTTGTCAATGGTAAAAATTCTCAGTTTTTATGTGAACAGTCCCTCCAGGCCGGGACACCTGCAGCTCATGTCGTCCACATTTACTGCTGTTCTGGCCTACAAAACCAGACCAGGGTCCTTCACGCCCGCACATTTGGTTCAGTGTTGTGTGTTCGTGGTTGTGTCTCTGGAGTGCAGTGAATAGTGTTCTGCAGTACTGGTCCAGACTCTGAGGGTTGCCAGATATTCTCAGAAAACCCCCAAATCTCCACCATGAAGTCCCCTGATGTTAGGCAGATCCAAACATGGAGAGCAGACACAGCACTGTAAAAAGATGAGAAACTGCTGCAAAAGTTCAACACACACTATGTTGTTTTAAAAAGGTCAAATGAGGCAGAATACAGTTCATTTTTTCAAAAGATGAAGACAAATTGTGTCTTCATCATGGCACCTGTTAGTGTGTGGGATATATTTGGCAGCAAGTGAACATTTTGATCATTTTAGAAGAAGGAAAAATGGGCAAGTGTAAGGATGTGAGCAAATTTGACAGGAGCCAAATTGTGATGGCTATGGACGACTGAGTCAGATCATCGATCAAAAGTAGTCCAAGGAAGTGTTGAGATATAGCTCAGTTGGTAGAGATGCAGCGCCTTTACAGGGCAACTACAGCCTGCCTTGGCATCATGGGTTTGAGTCCAGACTCTGACAATTTGCCCAATGTCTTTCCATGCACTCTCCCATGATTTCCGATCATTACTCTGCTGTCCTATTTTTATTTCGAGCATGTGAATAGTTCATGGTGTGCAATTTAACAACAGATTACAAGACAGAAGCAAAACATTTAAAAATAATAAATTAGCATGTACCCAGCAACCTACATCTTTTCTACATGTTCATAAAAAGAACATTTCTTTCTTTTCACCAAAGCAAATAAGCTTTCATACCAACCATACATACTGCTTGAAAAGAGCGTGGGAAGAAGTAGAACTTATTTAATCCCACCAACGTCTGTCATCCAAAAAACATAACACAAAAGGTAGCTGTATCCTTTAACACCACCTTCCCTATGGACACCAAACCCAAGATTTAGCATATAATACATAAATAAATAAGTACAATTTAGCTATAAGCTCACAATGTGTTACCACAGGAAACAAACAATTCTTATATTATCTAATGGACAATGAGCACATACCAATAATTGTAAGACCAGAGTCATGAATCAAATAAAGCCAAAATAAGCCAAATAAAGCTGTGAACCGGCGACTGGTGATGCAGGTAGGGAGTCAAGGCTGAGGCCTGTGTGGTCGGATCCAACAGAAGAGCTACTGTCGCTCAATTTGCTGAAGAAGTTAATGCTTCCGATAGAAAGGTTTGTTGCGTACGGGGCTGCGTTATAGACAGGTGGCCATAATGTTATACCTGATTGCTGCTGAGTGCTGTATTTTGAACTGAACTACTGAAATAAATCAACTTGTAACACAATTTGTAAATCACTGATATAGGTCAAATTCACCCTGACTTGTATTGGATAATTGTTTTCGTCTTCCAACCGGTGTGACTGCAAACCACGGAGGCGCTTCACTTCCTATTTTCCTGCAGCTGTAACTGATGCAGAAAATTATGATAATTGCAGCAAGGCTCTCTGCTTCTCTGTCAAGGACACACATCAGCTGGTTTTGTGTGGCAGCCAGAAAGCGACATTGATGGCTGCCGAATTAGCTTGACTTTGTAGTTGAGTGCTGTCATATTTCTCTCTTGTGCATGCAGCTATGCCCAGGAAGTCAGTCAGAGTAAATAATTCATGTGAGGATTTCAGCTCTGGAGCGGAGAAGTGGGTCAGATCTCTGCTTAGTGAGGGCATATTGATCATAGTGTGGGAAACAGAGGACGGATGGAAACAGAATAGATATTATTAGGGCTGTTCATATTACAAAAACATACAATATGTTATAACTATGTAGAACATTGCAATATCTTCTCCTTTTTTCCTTTAGATTTTCCCTTCTGGAGTTACCATTGCAAATCATCTGCCTCTCTGAGACTCACATATTGATTTGGCCAAGGTTTTATGCCAGATGCCCTTCCTGATGCAACCTGCTTAATTTCAGAATCCGAAATCAGAATGCCCTTATCGTCATTACAGAAAAACATATTCAATGAAATTTGATTTGCTGCTCAAGTAAGATGCAAACTCTCATGCATTTAATAGAGTAATAAAGCACATACACCCAACAATAAATAACATATTTACACCCAGATAAAAACATAGAATAAGATAAATGCAAAAATATAACATGAAAAATTAAAAACTAAAACAGTTTTCCCTCATTTAGAGCGTTTTTTGCTTTAGGGAAGAAACTCTTCCTAAAACAGGTTTTCCCCAGTACCATCTACCTTAATTTGTCCATGCTTAGGGATGACACAAAGAGTATACTGGCTCATGGCTGGATTATCACAATAATTTTAGGGCTGGGAATCACAGGTTTCTTCACAATACAATATGTGATACATGGCTCACATTACCGATAATATCATTATATGGCGATATTACAATAATCTATTTACTGCACAAGAAAACCTACGATAAATTTCTGTATTTTTTTTTTTCTTGTCTGTATTAATTGTGTTTTTGTGAACTACAAAGGGCTTTATACATCTATGCTACATACTATTCTCTACTTAATGCCACTGAAGCAGAACACTTTCAGATAGATACCAGAAATACCAGTGTCAAAAGTATCAATACTTATTTATACACTTAAATTAACAAGTATAAATTAACCACTAGTCAGTCTAATATTTAGTTTATAAGTATTTAGAGATATTTTCATTTGTGTGACAGTGTGTGACGAATCAAGTGCTTAGAGTTGCAGTGCTACCCTTCACAGTCCTGGAAGAATACTACTTTGGGCCACATTTAACTGTGAAAGTATCGTATCATAAAATATCGCAATATATCACAGAATTTATATTTTTTTCCCCCAGGCCTAATAACAATATGATCTTCTATATTTGGGTACCCCTAATAAGGTTGAGGCTTTATTAACCATAAACATAGTAAAGGTTATATTAAATTTAATTAAAAAGAATTAAAAAGATTCATATTCTTTGTTGTTGATCTATTTCTTGTTGAATGGATGTCAATAGTGTTTCTATACCAGTTGTATTTAGTTTGAATTGCCGAGCGCTGTGTGTGATCTTAGGAGCCACACAAGTCATACCTAAGAGTAAGAAAAGTGTTGGTGGATGTAATGACAGGGCCAGTACAGACCTGTCCTTTCTTCCTGGCAGTATGTTTGGGGTTTTTGTTCAAGGGTTGTTTTTTTTTTCCTTGCAACAGAGACCCACTTACCCTCGGAGGCTCCCTTGGCCCCCTGGTATACGCACAAATGCACACAACAGCAAATCAACAACTAACTTTGCAACAGGCAAAGAAACAAGCTGTAGAGGAACTGTACTTGTGGTGACAGGAGCGAAGGCTGTGACAGAAGTGGCCTCTGGTGATTTAGTGCTTCCTGTGAAGGTCAAGTTGAAGGAGGACTGTTTTTAGGCAGGTTAAGGAGGAAGGAGGGGGCGAGAGAGGAGAGAAACATGGAGAGAGAGGGAAATGGAGATGGGAACAAAGTCATTAGGTGGGAAAGCTGCGAAATGCTGAACTGGAGAAGGGTAGTACATCTTAGTTTGCAAAAATGGCATCTGATTCCTCTATATTCTTGTTCCATTAGCGAAGATGGCTTACATTTGTTGAAAGATTAAATTAAGGACTCAGTTACTGTGGTTGTGGTTGAAGTCTTTCCTAAGCATTTTACTTGTGCTTAAAGAACTGGTACACTAGCATTTATAGTCACATATGCACAACCCAAACTCCAACCCATTTTAAAATACTGTATAGTCTGTTTACTGGTCCTCTATGGCAGTGGTTCCCAACAGGTTTTGTCTCATGTACCCCAGGGCTTTATGTCATACCATGAGTACCCCCTTACTCACATGTGTTAATGGTTTTTGGTGGTCATAAAAAAAAAAAAAAAAAAATAAAAAAAAAAGATCAGTGCAAAGACTTTGAAGCTATTACATCTAACATATACATGATACACGCTATACATCTAATTTATCTTTTTTAACTGAAATTCAAGATGAACATTTTTAATAAATAGTCATCTGCTTGCCTTTGAAATAAACACAAATAAATAACACTATAAACTTCTATTTTTCTGTATATTTTAGGTTAAAAAAATTAATAAAATGTACTTAAAAAAATTTAAACTAATAATAATAAAAAATAATAATAATTATAATAAATTTACCTCAAATATATTTTGGGGAACAATGCTATTCCACCTAAAAAATATGTAACAATATATAATATTTAAATAATACGGTAGAATAGTTTAGCCTGAAAACCTGCAAATTTCCGCATTGCTTCCAATCCCCTAGGGGTCCCCGTACCCCTGGTTGGG
Source organism: Bostrychus sinensis (assembly GCA_020698575.1). Classification (NCBI taxonomy): domain Eukaryota; kingdom Metazoa; phylum Chordata; class Actinopteri; order Gobiiformes; family Eleotridae; genus Bostrychus; species Bostrychus sinensis. The sequence goes on from CM036258.1 coordinate 10,767,672, forward strand.
AAGCACTGCTCTATGATATCAGTTTTTACTTAAGATGTTTATGTAGCAGTAGTAATAGTGATAGCAGTACTATTTGTAGCCGCAGTAGAAGTTGCTATAGTAGAGGTATTTGAAATAATTGTAGCACTGGTACTATTAATTGTACCAATAACAGTTTATGCCATATAATTGCAAAAAATACTTTCAAAAGTACTTTCTACGTTAGTAAACTTTAAATTTCAATACAATTTTGTTTTTACTCTGGGAATATTTTTGTTAACTAATTTTACTTGAGTGCTATAACAGTTCTATTACTTTGTCCACCTCATTATCATCAGCACTCTTACTCTTTTTAAAGCACTGACCATAAGCTTGTTGATGTACACTGAAAATTAATTCATTCATGCACTTTTTTTTTTTTTTTTGCTATAACTTTTCTATAAAATGAGTGGTAAGGTGTGGTTTGGGCACATATGCTCTGGTGTATTACAAGGCAGTGAATCATCCCTTATTCTTATATGTGTCATTGAAGTATGTGCAGACACTGGTGAGTAAGTGAGTGTGTGTGTGTGTGTGTGTGTGTGTGTGTGTCTGTGTGTGCGCGCAGATTGTTTAGGGCCATAAACATCAGTGGAGTTTGTTTACATGCTTGGTATCACTTTGGGAAGCGGACACATATATATTAATAAGACTGTGTACAGAGAAGAGACAGTGATTGTACTTGTGGATGCGTGTTCATAACGGCCTGTTTCTAAAAAGTGTCCATGCAGATTTAAGTTAAAGAACAGCTTGCCAGGAAGTGTAATTTCCTGTGTCAGCCTGATTCAGCAGCATCCAGCTGTTGTGTGTTTGTGCAGAGAGAGAGGAGAGAGAAAAGCAAGACAGTGATTTGATGTGACCGCCTGTTCTTTCCATACAACTTCTTAATAGTTGTTTTTCCAGGTGCCACAACCCCCCGGCCTCATTGTGCCAGCCACTGCCGCTCCCCCACCCACAAGCCGACCAATCATTCTGCCTCCACTAAACTCACACTCTACCTTTGTATTTCATGTGTAGACTTACTTAGTACTTCTAAGTCTGCAGTGACATTTCAGTTTTGTATGTTGGCAAACCTGTATCATCAGTTTTTTTTTACAAGATACGCATATTTGAATGTGTAAAATACTTTTCTCTTTGATGATTCTGTGCCTCCTCCTACTTTGTGGTGTCTCAAGGTAATCTGTGTCCATTGGTATGTGTTTGGGAGGGCACACTGAAGTATGTACCTGCCTGGAGAAAACTTTCCATAAACATCTATACTACCTGTTGTGCATGTTTCAAATTTAACCAAGAATTCACCATTTAGCCTCTTCCCTTGTTTAAGACTGCATTTGTAAACTTTGGTGTTGGATAAATGATGCAACATTTGGTACACCTTTTCTCAAAAATGGTGCAAGTTTAATGTTTTGGACGCTCTCAGGCTGCTGTATTTTTAGTGGAGTGGAGTTGAAAATACAGTCTTGGACAAAAAATACAAGAAAAAAAAAAGAGCATCTGAAAAATCAAAAACAGACTAACCCTTTTTGCCAGTGCATAAATCAATATGGTCTTCTCCAAATCTTTTTGTCTATTTTTGTATTTTATACAGCATATTAAACCCCAAGTACTGTAACAAGTGTTCTATTAAATTGGCAATAGATTCATTTTAGTCTCTCCTTCTCTAAGTGTCTGTTGATGAATGCCAACACCTTCATGTTTGTCCTTGTCTGCTCTCAATCAGCTACAATTAATGGCTTAGTAATATACTTTCCCTCTCTCCTCTCTTGCAGGTGGTGTTGTCCTATCAGAAACACATGCTCAGCCTTTTAACACTCGATTGACATCCGGAGACATAGCGACCCCCAGAGAAGAGAGAAGACCACAGGAGTCACAGAGATCCACGCTGGGAGAGCCGCAGCCAACCATCTGCAGCCCATCTCCTGCTATTTCACAGCTGTGTCAGAGCGAATACTTCACAGATCCTCCAGGACGTCCAGATCAGCCAACAGAAATAAGAGAGGTTTTTTTTTGACGCACCACTGCCCATGAGATGTGCCCGATGTGCCGGGGGTATGATGTTGTTGAAATCTCTCTGGGCTCGGATTAGGCCTCTGGGAGTACTTGTGAGGAAGGATGGGTGATACCCCAGCTGGATTTTTCCGCCGTGGCCCCCTTCATAGCTGTCATTAGTGGGTAATGAGCTGCTGTTAGAGGGGAAGCAGAGAAGGTGCCTGTGGAGAGAGGAGGAACGGTACATCTGCTATTAAGAGGCCCAGAGATCTTAAACATTTTTGCCTCTGTGATTGAGGTGACACTTCTGAAGATTTAATAGCATTTCTTAGATTTCCTGACTTTGAACACTTTGATTTTTTGTTTCATTATTGAAAATTGTATTATTTAAATTCACGTGGAGTTCTTTCAAGATGATTCACCATTTGAACTGTTTTTTCCTGTCAACTGGATGAGACGCTAATTATTATAATTTTTTTGTTGACTTTGCTTTTTGGACGTTTGTGAACATGGCTGCAGCTTATCGTGTCGTCGTGAGCAGTGTGAGCTGTTACAACAGTGTGGTAGTGGACCGCCGTGCTCATACCCATGCCGTGCACTACTGCTCCGGGCCATGTGGGGCGCTCTCCCAGGGCTTGGACTGCACCCTGGCCCACAGAGGCACTTGCTCTGAGCTGCTCGTTGCACCAGATTTGACTCAGTACACAGATCCCAATAACACAGCAGTCCAGTCCAGAAACATTATCACTCAGCATCTGCCCAACCATGGCAAAATGAGCGTTTCCATGGATACTGGTTACAGCAGTGGCCTAGAGAGGGCAGGCAGCAGCGGGAACTTGTCTTTAGGCGAAGATGGCTCTACGTTGCGAAGTAAAAAAGCATCAAGCAGTTCAATTGGGAACTTGTCTGGCAGCTTAAAGGACATCACAGAAGAGGCCATTAATTTAGCCAGTGGCAAGCTCAAAGAGTTCTCCTTCGACAAACTTCGCCTCTCGTCCTCAAACCATGTCACCTTCAGAAAGGGACGTAAAGTGCGACCGGACTCGTTCAGCCGCCGCTCTGCAGACTTGGAGATAATCTATGGGCACTTCAGCTCCAATGTCACCTCTAATGGGACGACTAATGGCATGACTAATGGCCTGAGTACTCCCAATGATGAGAACATGCCACCCTTTGGGTTTGGGAAAAGCTTAGAGGAGTCAAAACAGAAAGGCAACTCGAGCAACCTGTCTGCCATTACCAAAGCCAGCGGTGGCTCTACTGGAAGCCTGTCTAGCCTCAGCTCACTAGACCAGAGTATGAACACGGTGGCCTCCTTGTACCGTAGCACCATGGGAGAAGAGAACCTGATCGCCCGTTTGCTGGAGAAAACTCGAGCCGAAGCGGGCAGTGGCGGAGGGGAGGACATCCGCGCCTGCCTGGACATCCTGCTCAAATGCTCCGAAGACCTAAAGAAATGCACGGATATCATTAAGCAGTGCATTAGACAAAAAGCTGGCGGGGGTCCTGAGGATGGAGGAGCCAGCCCCGACAGTGTGTACCGTGCCATGATGACCCGACTGAGTTCCTATCTCAAAAGACTTCCTCTGGAGTTGGAGGGGATCAGTAGCGGGCAGGGCAGCGGGCACAGTGAACTGGCAGAGCTGGTTAACAGTCTTCACTCGCTCCAACAATCACCTTTCTCCCCAATTTTTGGCAACGAGCAACCGCCCCGCTACGAAGATGTAGTCCAGTCCCCTCCTATTACAAAATCCTTTGTCTCTTCCTCTTTGAAAGCAGACTCTCTAAATAGTAAATCACCCTTAAGTTCTCCATCCAGAGCCCCCACACTTGCTAATGGACTACAGCACTCATCTTCTAAAACTCAACACACACTCACCGTCCCGTCTGTATCACGCTCCTCATCCAGTCCCTCTTCATCTCCTTCCCACTCCCCTCTCCGCACCTCCCCGACCCCACCGTACACGCACACACCCCCAGCGTCCCCTATGGAGGCTCTCTATATCGAAGAGGAGGAACCACCTGAACAGATAACTGAAATAACCCCAAAACAATCAAATAACATCAATGGTTCTGTGTTAAATCAGCATATCCCGCCATCTCAAACACATTTTGTGTCAAATAATCTGCCAGTCAGTACCAATTATAGCCCAAGTTGGCCTTCCTCTGCCCCGCTAAACCTTGCAACTCCTAAACCTGCCATGCATAGAAATGATGACATTGACAAGCTGTTAATGGACTTAGAAAACCTATCTCAAAGCATGAGCAACCCCCCACTTCCAGCCAAAACCAGGAAGAGAGAAAAGTCTAGCGACTCTTTTGGTCAATCCAAAGCGGCACAGTTTCAAGGTCAGAAGCCAATAACTATGAATGGACCTAGGTCAAAATCTCCTCTGCCGCTTGCTTCTTCTCCCCAGGTAGAAAACAATCAAGGAGGAGCTGGGGAGGAGGAAGATGGGGCACTTCTGTTAAGGATTTTGGAGAGTATTGAAAGTTTTGCCCAAGAGCTGGTGGACTCTGGGGCGGGAAGTTCAGGAAGTGCAGAGCGAAGCAGTGGGAAGGAGCGAGAGGTGATGCGGTTACTTCAAGACAACCTGGCCACTACAAGCCGGGCGAGTACCCCACTAGAAAATTTGGTCACAACTACAGCTCCCTCTGTTTTGTCTCATGCAAATGAAGTACCCGCAATACCGCCAAAACAATCCCACACAGCACCTGTTATATTAGAAATTGTGCCCGAACCTCGACCTGTGCCCCAAATTGACACTACCCCAAAACCAGTGCCTATGCCCCCACCAGAGCCTATTGTAGAGGTCACAGAGGAGGCTAGAATTTCAGAAGCCACTGAACCATTGCCGAAGCCAACACCTGTAGAGTCCACACCTGCAAGCTCGCATTCCTCAGCACCTTCGACTGAACCAACACCTGCGCCTGAAGCTCCGCCCCCTGTGTCCATGACGACAGCACAATCAGGAAGTGAAGTTGCCAACGAGTCCAGTGTGGTGAAAGACAGTGGGTCGACACTTCTCATCCAGCAGACTCCTGAAGTGATCAGGGTGAGTGGCACGATAAGATATTCTGTAAATGTGTTATTCGCCTAACAACTGGACGGAGGGTAGCCAGTTCGAACCTTGCTGTGTCCCTGGGCAAGACACTTCACCCACATTGCCTACTTCAGTCACAGTATGTGGCTGGTTGCGATAAGAAGGGCCTCTGGCATAAAAACCCTGCCAAATCACCCCAAATAAGTAAGGGAGCAGCTGAAAGATAAAAAAAAAAATCTAATCTATAAAATTAGTCTGGCCAGTCAGACCCATTCCCTGTCTTAGTATTGTGAGGTGGGTCTGCAACCCACTTCATATTAAAATTAATGAATCCTAAAAAAGTGGTGATGCTTCTCTCTGATTGTACAGTTTTTCAAATTGCATTGATCCAGAGATAGTTCATCCTGCATTTATTGGTTATCTGCATCCACTGGATCCAACCCCTTTAAGAACAAGCATAAGTTGACAAGGACCAGACTAATTAATTTTATAGAAAAGAAAAAGTCTTTGGAGCTCATTTTCCCACTCTATTTATGCAAATATCTAAATCTATTTCTGGCTGTAACTGAAGCAACTTTACTTTCCCAGCCACTGAAATTTTGCTCTAAAAGCTACATACCATAGTAAATCAATTTTTACACCACGTACTAACTTTTGCCGTTCCCTTATGGTTGCTGGTAAGTCTTTGATGTGAAGTGCTTCAGTGATGGTGAGATAGATAAAGATAGTGCACTTTGATGTTATGTCTCTGTTTTAGACTTGTCCTGAAGAGTTAGCGTTGTATTTAGAGGTGAGAGAGCATTGCGGCAGAGTGGTTTGCACTCCTGTCTCTCAGCAAGGAGATTGTGGGTTTGATCCTTCATGCTGGCTCACTACAATATCTCTGAGTAGAAGAGTGCATATCCTCTCCTCCTTGTGGTTTCCTTTTGGCTTCTTCCTACAGTCCAAAGACGTGCATGTTTAAAGTGAATTGGTGACTCTAAATTGCCCCTAGTGAATGAATGTGAGAGTGAATAGTTGCTTTTGTGTCAGCTCTGCGTCTCAGGCCCATAGTTGCTAGTATAGGCTCTAGCCACTCAGATGCCCCTAGCACAAATAAGCAGAAGATTAATACAGTAGCATTAGGCTTGTTAAAATGGTTCAATAGTCAAGATGCATAATTGTAAAAAAAAAAAGAAAGAAATCAAGTTTATCCTTTTCACTACTGTCACGACTTTTGCCTGTTTAGTTAATATATTTTGGTTGCGTAATATGAGCCAAACTGCAGCATTTTCTAGAGACAAAGAAATAAAAGCAATACGCAGGACACCATTGCCAGCTATTCTTTAAAATACAAAAAAAGAATCCTATCTCTGCAAGTCTAAGTAGCTGCAGCAGAAATAGCCTTGATGACGGCTCTTAATCGTTTTTGATAAACATCCCCTTCATCAGTGCTCGAACCGGAGGACGGCTTTTATGGAAGAAAACAGTTATTGTGTTAGGAGTGGCTGCTCTTTGTTGACATTTCCTGCTTTGTAACTAGTGTGTATTTTGGCTCTCTCCGTTCTACCCTGGGGAATATTTTGAAGGTAATTTGGGGTTGTGTGCTACAGAGGCAGTGTGAGGTGGAGGGACCTAGGGATCCGTATATATCACGCTCTGGTGAATAAACTAAGAAAGGTGGGGGGGTCTCTGTTTGATGTAGGTGTTTAAGAAGAGAAGTAATTATGGTAATGATGCCTGACAGACAAACCCACATTAACACTGACACAGGAGTATTGAGACTTTAATGTTTACATATTTTCCTTGACCCCTGCCTCTCTTAATTAGTTGCTGCTAATTTTTTTTCTTCACGCTCATCCTCTCCAGCGCCTCTTGTAGCCGCTGCTGTTTATGTGTTTATTTACTGAGCCATGTAACCTTATGCCCTGCTGATATGTAGGCCACCTATTTATGAGGTTACCATGGTAGCCTCGTGCAGTCGGTGCAGAACAGACCGCTCCAAAAAACACATCATTACAAGATATCATACCATCTCCCTCTCCATCTCTCCTGCATTTTTTACAGCCAAAGCTTTTATTGTTATTGCAGTATGCAAGTTAACACGAAACTTATTTCCTTTGGGCAACAGCAAATCATATATTTCCTACGTGTGCAGTGATGTTTTTACCCAGGTTATACAGTACACTGAATGCCCTTTTTGTCACAGCCCTCTCCATTTATCTGGGCTTGGGACTGGTACAAAGAGTACACTGGTTTGTCACACCCTGTTCCTGTATCATGCATTTTACCATGAAGCTATATTACTGAAAACAGTAGACTGCTTTATCAATGGGGTGCAAGATGGCAGAGTGGTTAACAGGTTCTCCCAGTGTATTAGAGTATAATGAATAAAACAGACTGGATTATTGCAGCTGTTTGAGGGAGAACTATGTTTTCATCTGCACAAGGCTACACACTAAGGTAAACTAACTGCAACATATTAGCATCACAGATGTGGGAAACATAAATAGTTGTTAGAACAAAAGGTCTTTGTATTTTGATGTTAAACATGAGCTGTTTAACGAATTGTGAGGAAATTGGAGCACACGGCTAATCAGAGCGCTCCTTCGATGCTGATGCCTGATGCCAGATGCCAATTCAACATGTTAAATTGGCCAAAACTACACTATATTTCCAAAAGTATTCACTCAGCAACCCAAATAACTGAATTTGGATTATGGTGTGGGGTTGTTTTCAGGAGCTGGGCTTGGCCTCTTAGTTCCAGTGAAAGGAACTCCGAATGCTTCAGCACCTAGAGATTTTGGACAACTCCATGCTCCCAACTTTGTGGGAACAGTTTGGGGATGGCCACTTCCTGTTCTAACATGACTGCACCAGTGCACAAAGTATGGCCCATAAAGACATGGATGAGTGAGTTTGATGTGGAAGAAGTTGACTGGTCTGCACAGAGTCCTGACCTCAACCTGATAAAACACCTTTGGGATGAATTAGAGTGTAGACTGCGAGTCAGGCCTTCAGAGAGTAAACATAAAGTACAAGACAATAAACCCTATGGATTAAGAATGGAATGTCACTTAAGTTCAGGTAGGTGAGCTATACTTTCAGAAATATAGTGTAGGTCCAACTGTCTCCCAATACGTCCAATGGTGCAGAATACACCAACTGTGTCAAACTTGTTAGAATACCTTAGTTTAACGCCTAATGAATGTCTGAATGATGATGTTCAAGGCTTTAGTTTGCTTGCATTTGGTCAGTACAAGAGTGTAAACACAAAAGCAGAAGGTGTTACCTTATGAAACTGATATTTTTGCATTAATAATAACATTGCATATAACTAATATTGTCTGCCATTCTTTGTTCCTAGCTCTAGTGGTCAGGTATCAATCCACACTGACCGCTCTTTTTCCAGCTCTCTGATTGGCCCCTGGGTTATTTTGGGTGCAGTAAATAACAGTTGTTGCTGTGTGGAGGGAAGAATAACCCAATGAGAGGTGGTGCATTTGTTTGATTTAGGACCGGGGGGGTATGGTCTGGTGCAGGGGTCGTGTGTTGGCGGTCCCAAGTGTTAACGGTATCGTTACCCCCCGTAGCCCCTGTACCTCCTGGCAGAGCTAGGTGTGAGGGGGACCTAAATCTGTCCACCCCTCTGTACTATGGCATCCTGCTAACAGACTCACTGTCGCCACAGTGTAAATGAACCTGCCCGTGTCTGTGTGACTGACTGCATGTTGGCCCGGGACCACAGCTCACTTTTGTTTAGGTTGTTTGTGCTTATTTTGACAATTAATATACCAAAATATGCAAAACAAATCAATGTGCTCCTTACAGTACTGTCTATATGTAAATGTATGTACTGTACGTTAGAGTCCGGGGTAAGCTGACCCAGTGCTACTGTAGGTCATGGCTGAGTTTAGGAATAGCTCGGCGACACTCAAAACCGACCCTGGCACTCTGGGAATTATGCTAATATATCTTCAGCGCGATCCCCGCCCCCTTCTTCAGCGCCACATTAAACTGCCAATCAAACTGTAAACAAGCCGAGCCCTCCTCGCACTCAAAGCAGCGCCGCCACTTGTGCTGTCCACCCTCTGAGACTTGTAGCTATGCCCCTCTTGACACGACTTTGGCTTTGAGCGGAAGTTGGCCTAAGCCTGCTGGGATGACAGTGGCCCCGGGGCAGTAGCATCCGGATCTCTGTGTTTCCACCAAGTGTTTATTGTTGATTCTGGAGCTGACAGAGTAATACGGGGCTTTCTGCACCTGTCAGACCCTGCACATTAGGCACCATGGAGACAAGGAAGCCAGCTGAGAGGAGGCAAAAGTAGTTCAATAGTGAGGGGAGACATGCAGTGGTGATAGTAAAAGTGGTTAGATGTGGAACAGTGGAGGGTGTGTGGTTGTGTTTCTCATTTATTTCCTTCTACATTTTGATATTTGAGATAAATTAGTGTATCAGATGACTCATGCTTTACTTAGAGGTCTCTAGTGCCTCACTTTCAATACGACAAGTGGGGAATGATTTACAGACAGCTGTAACCTGACATGCCATTCATCAGTGAAGGCTTAATTCAGTGATTGTCAACTGGGGGGCCAGGACCTAAGAGTGCATCGCGGGAAGGTTGAAGGTAGTTTCAACGTTCAGCTCATTGAAAGTTTAGGTAAATTTGTGGATTTCAAGTGGAGTGGCCATAGTGTACAAATTTTAGAGAAAATGGTTGTACATGTGCCAGCCCTGCAACTAACTGGCCATTCTCCAGAGTGTACCCTGCCTCAGGCTCATAGTTGCAGGGCTGGGAAACCCCTAATGGGAATAAACTGAGGAAAATGTATGTTTGACCTGTGTTGTGCAAGGCTTTGGTTTGCTGGTCAATCCCGCAGTGTGAACATATGAGCAAAAAGTGTCACACCATTAAAGATCTTTCAAGATATTTTTGTAATAGTCAGTAATAACATTGTATATGACTAGGGCTGCAACAACTAATCAGATTTATCAATTATAAATGCTTATTGAAATAATCGTCAACCAATTGAATAATTTATTAATCTTTACCTGGGGTATTCATAGACTCTGAAACATGTCATGTTGGAACATGAGGGTTTATTGCCAAGACAGAGCAATAAAGCCCTAGAAACAGTAAAAAAAAAAAAAGTGTAAAATAATTGTACATTTTGGGTTTTTGGACAAAAAATATCTTTGTGTGTATATATGCTCTGTCCAATCCTCCTGTTTTTGGAAGAATTATAACCAATTTTTAACAATACCTATTAATCACCGCCTATTAAACCACTCTATACGCGTGCTTCAATATCAGATTTTTAATAAATTAATCAAAAAAAATAATGAACAGATTAATCGATTATGAAATGAATCATTTGTTGCAGCCGTAAATATGACTTATATTTATATTAATTACATAAAATTCAATTATGCTTGTGCCATAATGTTTGTAGCAAGAATACGTTTGGTTCTATGAAAAGTGGGTCACAATAAAATGATCAGCTTTAAAACTGGGTTTAAAAATCAGAATCACTGGCTTAATTAATTAATTTTATAATTTTTACACTGGGCATTTTAGAAGTTTCAAGACACATTAGGTCTTAGTGCCCCTCAGGCTTGTTTTTGAGTAACAAGTGTTATCTTTTATTCGACTTCTCCCTGCCTGTCTGTGAGACAAATGTGGGAAGTAACCTTTTAACCTTTAAGATAGTCGCTGCGTAATTTCAAAAGAGTACAGTGATAAAGAATTGCACTCCTAAAGAAATAACAGGAAGCAAGAAAAGGCTAAAGAAATAGATCAGGCAAAAACACCTATTTAGTTTGAGAAATGCACACGGTGAAATGGACTGGGCCTGAATACAGAGTGAGATCGTGGAGGGGGGGCTGCAGTTGTTGACATTGGGACGGCAAATGGGGTGACATCATTGCTCGGCTGCTTTCGACAGGAAATAAGGTCACAGCGGGAACCTTGGCCAAGCGAAGAAAAGACGCCCGTTTTTTTAGGCGCACAAATGAATAGGTTTATTTATACGAGCAGCTCACACACAATGCACTCCCAGAAAGAGCCCTTAGTTGCTATGCTAAGGGAGATTTCAAATACAAAAAAATACTAGCAACCCAAGGTTCCTGTGAACAATGGAGTATTTTCCGATAACAGACACATACTTCAGCCAATGAGGTTATGTTTTCCCCAGTGTTGGTTTGTTACTCTGTTGGCAGGATAACTCAAAAGGTAATGGTGAGATAGTAATGGGCCAAGGAAGAATTGTGAGACAAATATACTAACTCCAGCCACAAATAATAATATATATTTTAGTGGATTCCTTACCATTGAGACATACACCGCCTTGTATATGTTACTCAATGGATAGAGCATTTACCCCTAAACTAGAAGATCCCTATATGAGTCCAGGTAAAGCAACAAATAACTAGTTTTAGTGGATTCCTTACAATTGTAAAGTATAGGACTTTGTAGCTCAATGGATAGAGCTTTTACCCCTAAACTACCCATTCCCCATTTTGAGTCAGGGCACTGTTTTTTATCATTGTGAGATAGGGCAAAAGATACTAATCCCCCTGGGCTTTTTGTCATACCATGAGTACCCCCTTTACTTGTCAAAACTAGCTTATACAATACATCTGTTGTTAATACTTTTTTGTGTGCATTTTTTTCTTTTAAACTCTAATTTCACATAAAAAAAAACAATATAAACTCCTATTACATTTACTTATTTTACTTGACTTATTTTATGTTGAGAATAAACTTTAAAAAATAAAAATATGTAGTCATTTTAAAACACAAATTTCAATAGTCCAATATGAAACATTTTTATCATCTTGGAAATAAACTATGAAATAAATAGATAGAGCCAGCCTTTACCCCTGAACTAGAAGATCCCCAGTTTGAGTCCATGACTGGCCAAAAATATAATCTCCAGCCACAAGGGGCCAGTAAAGAAACAAATGATTACTTTTTGTGGAATACTGAGATATAGTGAGATATAGGGCTTTGTATCTATCTGTAATGGATAGAGCATATATACTAAATACTGTTCTCTATGCTCTACAAGTGTAACTGTAAACTGTATAGGCTTAAATTAACTTTTGGCTTGTTTTTTTGTCCCACTAAACACACTGTCATCATAACTCACCCTTCCCAAAGCAGGCAACCCTCCAACACATTTCTCCTCTACAAATGCAAGATGAGATCCCTTTTTTCAAAAATCCTGCAAGTCACTTTTTTTTTTTTTTTGAAGATTAGGGCTTATAGTGGGAGGATTTGCTGCGTAACTTTGCAACCCTCCCTTTGGTTGCTCTGGAAACCCTCCAAAACTTGTTTATACGCAGCACGTAGGTGGTGGGATTCCCCTGTCCCATAACATGAACGGTGCAATGTGATTGGCAGATGGAGGCTTCATTAGAGACTCAGCCGGGTGTTTCATGTTGTTGATTTGGGTGTGGTTGTCTTTGGTGCATGTCTGTGTCTGTGGATGTTTTTTGGGGAGTAAATTGGCAATGTTTTTTCTCTATAATGACTTGGCTAAAGACAGAGTCTACAGCTCACTAAGACACACCCATCTCCTCTACTGATATCTTTCTTGAATACACTTCATATGACTCTGATAACAGTGAATAATACTGGTTTTGGTCAGCAAACGAAGAAGTTTTCTGACAAGGTGTAACTGTTAAAGCTAGATTTGTTGTTTCTCAAATACATAAACAAGTAAAAAACACAAATGAAGCACTGTCTCTCATGCTTTTTACTGGTTATTGTAGAAGGCCCTATCTCCATACATCAAATGCCTCAAGATCCTTTCACTCACTGTTTGAAACTAATGTTGGGGGAAAAAATTAGATACTTTTACTCAAGTAATACTTTTGTAGTACAAGAAGTGCATTTTGTGGAAGAAAATGCACATTCTGAGTTATGATTTTGATGAAAAATGTCACCTTTACTCCTGGGTTCTAGTAGTGGTAGTAGTGGTAGTGGTAGTAGTTGTCGTCGTAATAGTAGTAGTAGTAGTAGTAGTGGCAGTAGTAGCAGTAGTAGCAGTAGTAGTTGTAGTAATGATAGTAGTGGTGGTAGTAGTTGAATTTGTAGTGGTAGTAGTAGTGGGAGTAGTAGTTGTTGCAGTGGTACTAGTGATAGTTGTTGTTGTAGTGGTAGTAGCTGTAGTAGTAGAAATTATTGTTGTTGTAGTACTAGTAGTAGTAGTTGAAATGGTACTACTAGTAGTGGTAGTAATAGTAGAAGGAAAAAGTAGTAGTGGCAGTAGTAGTAGTAGTAGTAGTAGAAGCTATTGTTGTTGTAGTACTAGTAGTAGTCAAAGTCTTTAATGTGCTATTACTTTCAAAAGTTAGTTTGACTCATGTAAACTTTACATTCAGGACATTTTTACTTTTACTAATATTACTAATACTTGACCACTTTTACTTCTGCCTGAGTAATATTATTTTGACATTGCAGTACTTTCATTTGAATACAAACTTTGTGTACTTTGTCCGTGTCTATTTAAACATTACGCCAGAGTTCGAAGCTCTAAAAAGTTTTTTTTTTTGTTGCTGCATTTGAATAAATTCTCAAAAAAAAAAAGTCCAAAGAAAATGCTAATTTATGCAGGTTTTAATGCACAAACTAGTGAATATCCACAATCTCCCAACCCTGGAAGTCACAGGGTTGCACATAGTCTTATTCTTCAGCACTGTGTCCTCTGAGTCAACGTTTAATCATAACCCATAATTTATTCACTCCATCTGTTTTCATTTCACTTTCTTGAATTTAAATGTATGCACCTTTTTAAAGTTTTTTTCCATTGCTTGTGAGTCTGAAATCCTGTCTGGACATGGTAGACTTTATTGTTTTACTTTTGCCATGGCCTTCTCGCTCTGTCAGTCAAGTTGGACGAATCGAAGTCTGGAATAAGATGAATTGGGGAGAGCTGATGCAAACCAGATCAAAGGTTCTGGCCCAAAATATAACTCCCCGTTAGGTTAGGGTTCATCTGAAAGAATTGAGTTGGACAGTCCAGGCCCAGGCTGGGGCAGAGAGCTGCTACCCTCTAGTGACCCTCATACTTCAGTGTACCCCTGGCTGAGAGTACAGTGAATTATCAACAGTGACCTATAGCTCCATCTACAGGACGATTTATGCACTGACAGGAGTATTTGAGGACATCCACTTGCTGTCTATGAGCTGTTCAATTAAAAATTTAAATTTAATTGTGATTACGACTTAGGCTCCCAATGATTACAAACTCTATACAATTGAGAAAAAAGCAACTAATTAAATTGGACTCTGAATGATGCGCATGCTTTTTATGTTCATATGTAGGGACTTTGCAGAGCTGTCAAAGCTAGATGCACACTTGTCTTTGTCCAAAACATTGTCCAGAGTTTTGTACTAGGCTCCATAAATCAATTAACACAAATAAATTATAAAACTACTCTTCCTCTACCGGCTACTATTTTGCCAGTACATGAATAATCATTTAAATAATAATTTTAATGAAAATGTAGTTCGTTATTTGTTAATTAGTTATTAATTTTTCCATAATCGAGCAGCCCTATTAGTATGCAGTGTGGAAAAAAAACTGGTATTTATTTAAGTGCATTTTTTAATTTTTATGAAATGTATTTTATTTTATTTTATTATTTTTCAAGTAATAATTTGCAGTTTGAAGGGTTTGAGTCAGCTTTTGGGACAGTAGTAGTAGCAGTAGCGGTAGCAGTATAGCAACACAACATAACTAATCATTTGTATTGAGTACTTTTTACCTTTACTTAAGTAATATGATTTTAAAGTAACAGTACTTTTACTTGAGCACAGATTTTGAGAACTTCTTCCACTTCTGTTAGTACGCTTAAAGTACTGTAAGCATAATACTAAAAACTGTCATTGCTTTGTACAAATCAGTGTACAAGACAGTAATTTTCTACACATTTTCTGCAACTTCAAGTTTTTCTCTAATAATACGAGCAGCTTCTCTCATTCTAATCACCTTGTCCATCTTAACTGTATTTGAAAAAACATATGTCGGATCTGATGCATGCCTACGTTGGCCATGCAGCTCTAAGCCTTCAGCACTTTGAGGCCCATCTCTGTGGCAGAAGTAGCTCACTTACTCAAAAACCCTAAGATAGCTGCGGCTAAGGTAATGCAAAACCTATCCAGGCATATAAAAATAAAATGAGAGGATATAGTTTTGACTTTGTTGTTATTGAACACTATTTGTTGACAGGCCGCTATTTCCTCCTGGGGGGAGTGTGAGTTTTCAGCCATGGAGCCGGGCAGCCGTCCCAGGAAAAGGCAATTAAGCAACAAGTGTTTATGTATTTGTCTGAAGTTTGAATATAAATAGGGAGAGTAGATTCTCAAGATGATATTTTAAACATATCATGGGACTAAGATGTTTGAATAATAGTATAGTGTATATGTATAGTGATTGTCAAACCTTTCACTCCAAGTACCACCTCAGGAAATATTTGGCTTTTAAAGCAGTGGTTCTCAACTGATCTGGGTTCAGGACCCACCATCACTCTATAATGACAAGCCACGACCCAAATTAAAAAGATATTGAGAAAACTGAAGAGATATTTCAGGAAAATTAAGAGATATTGAGGAATCTTAAGCAGTACTCATGTCAACCTTAGGTATAAGTTTCTTTTAAATTATTCTTTTCTATATGTCCCACGCTGCCACCTGCTGTTAAGGAGTGTAAATTGATGATTTATTTAAAAAAATTAAACTTTCTTTTTTTGCTCTGGGAAAGGCCCGCGACCCACTGTAAACAGTTCTGTGACCCACTTTTGGATTCTGACCCACTAGTTGAGAACCACTGTTTTAAAGAACCAGCTTTAATTGGCTAAAATGAGCTTTACTAAATAATGACAAGTTAATCTGGACTACACCAGGTCTAAACCAGGATAAAACCAAGACTAAGCAGTGGTCTACTAAATCAGAACTGCTGACACCTGTGTACCAACAGAAGAAGCCTGCGTACCCCCAATGGCACCCGTACCACAGTTTGAGAAGCACTGGTTGTGTTGGATGTTTGAGCAGAGAGTAGACAGTATTAGAAATAATATATATGAATTTCAGATAGATAAGGCAATGCTGATTTGTCATTTACATATCATATTATTTATTGCATTGAAGTCAGGAATAAAACTGGGTCTAAAAATTGGCCGTTGCTCAAAAAGCACAGCATAATAAAAAAATATACAGTATATTTATTATGAGAACACTTGGACTAAAACATTTTCTACAAGGCTGCTGTACATAAACCTCTCTGTGTTGATAGTGAGTTGAAAAGAGCATCAGTAAACCTGCAGTGAAGGTCAGTACTCGATTGCAGAGCTGACAAATGGTGGGTGTAATGTCAAGATAACTGTGGATGAATTCTTCTGTCTGTGGGAGATCTGGTTGTCTGTAGCAACGCCGTGTTCAGCTCAATCTGATAGTAGCAGCATGTGTTTTACACTAAACTATGAACTAGAAGCAGACCAAGGCATTGTCCCTATCTCACAACTGTTATAGTCCTACACTTTGCTTTTTTCAGGCTTTTTGAAATAGTTTTGCATTAATATTTAATGTTGTATAACTTAAAATAAGGTATATGTATGGAAAATGTTTTTTTTTTGGGAGGTGTTACTTTAACTTTTGAAACTTACAGCGCTTTAGCATAAAGGATGACTTGAACAGAAAACGTGAATGAAACAAAATGCTACTCCAGGTATGATTTTGAGGTGGAAACAACATTATAACATGTTTAAAAACTCAAAAAAACTCAAAAAAAAAAAAAAAAAAAAAGTCAATTTAGCAGAATAGGGGAACTTTAAAGATATAGCGCCCAGACCTGGACTCAAATCAGGGATCTTCTAATTCATGGGTAAATGCTCTGGCCACAGAGTTAGACTTAGAGTATCAAGAGAGTATCTTGCAGTGGTACAGGTTCCTTGGATCCAGATGGTGTAGTGCAGGGATGTCCAAACTTTTTCCAAAAAGATTTGAAGATGTGCAAATGTCTTAGGGCCGACAGTCCCTCCTGATATACAGTAGGAACTGAATGCACATACAGTATTTTGTTTACAAATGTCATATACTTATAATTTCCTAACAAAGTCCCAGCAAAGTAACACATTTTAACATAAAAAGCATCTCTAGGTCATATATTTTTAGCTCCAGCTACAATGAATAATGAGACAGAATTTCTAATACCAAAACAAAACTTGCACTGACCTTTTATACAAATTGTTGTGTACTCTGGAGACACAACTGCACTTAATGCCCAACCAACTAATTAGAAAACACAAGGCAGAGAGTATAGATGAGCTGCACAAATGTACAAGCTATGGAAACACTGGGCAGCCATAAACATTTTGTCATAGAAGCTGAGGGCCATTAGAAATCTTGACCTAAGCCATAAACTGGTGTAGTGGGTCCACACACAAAAAAAACAATGTATTTTCCGTGGCCTATTATAGATCTGTTCTGAAAATGTCATCAAAATCAGATCATTACCTTTTGTGTTATGATCTGAACACATTAACCAACACACATTTATATGTCTTAACATGTTTTTAGCATTAACTTAAACATGCATCATTATACTGCGAATACCATACTATTGCATATACCGTAAACTTGAGACATATGAGACGTGTTTTCTTGACGTATGCACTCGACAAATGAAGTTCTTCAGTGTTGCTGTGCAGGACTTGGACTTGGCCCAGTGGGAGAGGGGAGTGGTTTCCAACAGTAACTCCGTGTGTCCTTCTCGAGAGGAAGTCACACTGGAAATAAAAAGATCAAGCCTCGATGTGAACTGCATTTCCCGCTGTTGGCACGGTAACCCCGAGAGCATTCCACCCTTGCTGCCGATCCAGGTCAAAGGTTATCGCCATGGAGAGGGCACTTGGCACGGGACAACCAATCACAGACAGAGAGAGAGAGAGAGAGGGGGAGACGGCTTTTAAGTAAAAATAGTTACTTCAAAATACTAAAGTACTCAATAAAATACTTTTTTAAGTAAATGTAGAAAAGTATTGAACACTTCTACTACAGTTACTATTACTGCTACTACTACTACTATTACATTTACAAGTGCTACTACTACATTGACTACTACTGCTGCTACCACTATTTGTATTACCTCAATTAGCACTGCTACTATTACTTCTACTACTATTACTATCCACTTCCCTAATCCCACCAAGGTAAAAGGATTTGCCTGAATAAAAGTAACATTTCCAAGTACGTAGTAGTTTGTACCAAGTCACCATATGCAACAGGTTTAAATGCAGGTGTAAATGTATATAATAAAAACAAACAAACTTAAATATTTAAAACAGTGGCTTGACATTAGAAATAACAATTAGAAATTTTAAGTTTATAATTTAGCTTAATAGTAATAATAATACTGCATTAGTCTTATATAGTGCTCTTCTAGACACTCAAAGTCGCTTTACAATTTGATGCATTATTCATTCACTTCTCAGTCGCACTTATGCATTCACACAGGCAATTATTATATTACTGAAGTTATTTTGTTGCCATTCAGTAGTATTAAAACTTTTCTCATCCTTATACATTACAGTGGTGGAGCCCCCTATTGGTGTAATGGTTTAGTCCCCTTCCTTTGATGCAGGAGGTCATGGGTTCAAATCCATTACACCGACCCACAATCTCCAGTTGCTGTTTGTGGTATCCAGTGTAAAAATCTGCAAAATTACACATTAGAGTGATTTGTTGTGGTGACCCCTGTATGAAAAGGGAGCAGCCGAAAGAGTCAGCAACAAATACATTGGGGTTTGTGGGTCAGTCAACCCAGTTTTGTTTGGTTCTGGTGTAAAACTGTTAATTCTGTTTTAATTTTTGAGTCACAAAATTCACAAACAAATTTCCAATACAGTTCTTCTCAATTGTTGAACTTCTTATTCCGCAAAAAATTGATGTAACAGTTGTGCATACTGTGCTAAATTGCCTTCCCCTGGGCCTCTCTCTGCCCATGTGAGCCTCATGTCAATCCATGTTTTAAGTGTGTGGAGTCTGCCCAGCACCCGGAGCAGAAATAAACATGAATTTGTGCTCTATATTTACTCCGATAATTTTACAGCGGCACAGGCAGCAGACAGGCAGCCTCCCAGAGCAGGTGTGTGTCTCTGTGTGTGGAGGAAGTTGTTATGTTCACACTATTCAGCTTCTGTGAAAGACTGGAAGGAGAAGTTCCTGTTAGCTGGATCCAATCAAGGCATATGCAGAGCGGCGCACTCGCAAACGCGCAAACACTGCTGCAAATGAAATGCTAACGCCAATTAGATACATATAGCAATGCCTATGATTTCCCCTGAATTCTAGAAAGCCTAGATAAAAGGCTAATAACATAGAGCATGCTGCGCATAAAATGTGAGATGTAATGCAGGAAAAATGTGAGACTTTTTGAACTGAAGATGTTAACAACATTTTTGGAATAACAGATCATTTTTACTGAGAAAACAAACACAATTCTTTTTACAGTTTATTAAGGAAGTAGTGTTGTGGTGTTAAAGGTATTTTAGCAAGTGCACTGTATATATAAACAGCTCGTGTAAATTAATAGATCGTTTATATCCTGTACAGGATTTGGAGAAGCTGAGTGACCCATGAGTATGTTCAAGTGTGACCTGAAGTACCAGTCCCAGAGGGGACACTGTGTCCTATTGGATTACTTCTATTAAGCAGCAGCTGCCATGCAAGATCCCAGTTTATCAGGCATGGGCACTTCATGTTCGATCGGTCGTTAAAGTTTTCTTAATAAATTAGTTTCTTTATTTTAAAAATATTTTCAGCTTGATTTGTGAGAGCCGGGAAGCTGCAGAAACTTAAGATGAAGGGAAGACTTTGGGGACAGCGCACAGGCATGTCGAGAGGACTGAGTTACAGCCACTGTCAGTCAGACGGGAAAAGAGCAGGCAGCTGCTCATTGGCATCTGTTCAGGCTCCCTTTACAGATACACAAAAAACACACAAAAACACACACTGACACGTGCATGCTCACATGCACACGTGTATCTCTTTATACTGAGATTTATGATAGAGCAAGTGCGCGGCTGCAGTTAATGAGGTCGCTGAGAGGAAGCGGAGGGAATGGGCTGAGGTACAGAGAGGGATTTAGAAGGCACTTGTGCACTGTGAAGATCGTGCTCATTTGTTGATGGAGCACAGATAGTGATTGTATAACGTTTCACCCCTGCTGCTCGGAGGTGAGAAGTGACCTGAACCGACAGCGCGGTGTGTGGTGGTGGTGCAGAGGGTCGGTATGTGACCTTGGCGTTGGTATCAAGTCCAGTTGTCAGAAAGAATTCAGTGGAGAAGTCGACAGTGAGCTCCCCAAAAACACGCAAGGTGACGCACATATTTTTCCATAACGCTTGCACTTTTTTTTATTTTTTTTTTTTCATTTTATTTGAACTGTCCCGTGGGAAAGATGTCTGTCAGTTATTCATTTGCTAGTCACACACCATTTGGCACCGGGACAAAGACATTAGCAGTTTACACAGTGATGCATTAGTACAACAAGGAACAGGGATCACGGTTACAATACTACTCACTACTTTAATTATGTTGTGAGTAAATGAAAAGTATGGAAAGTAACTAGATACTTTTACTCAAGTAAAAACTCTAAATAAGTAGTAAGTCTGTTTTGGTCTTGGTAGCAAAGTGGGAAGTAGCAGTAGTAATAGTAAAAGTAGTAATAGTAGCAGTGCAAAGTAATTTTAGTAGTTGTAGAACAATTAGTAACGTTAGTAGTTGTAGTACTAGCAGTAGTAGTGGTAATAGTAGTATTGGTGTTAAAGTAAAAGTAGTAGTCCTTAAAAGTTAAAGGTATTATCAACATTAAGTATCACAAGTTGCACAGTTGTAGTAATAGTAATAGTAGTAGTTGAATGGCAGTAACTTTACACACAATATATATATATTTTTTTACTTTTACAATGTACTACTTTTGCCTGAGTAGATTTATGAGTAAAATATAACAGGTAATAACAGTAGTAGTGGCAATTGTAGTATTAAAGTAAAAGTAGTAGTATTAATATTAGCACAGGTGTAGTAGTAGTAATCGTAATCGTACTAAGCTTTACACTCTCAGACATCTAGACTTATTGAATCACAACATAAAGCTTTAAACCCCATATTTCTGTAATTTTGCTTATGTAATGATTGTGTATTTTAACTTGAGTAATATTATTTTGCAGTAGCAGTACTTTTGCTTCAGTACAGAGCTGCAGTACTTCTTCCAGCTCTGGATGTGGTTCAACTTGGACAGACTCCGTATCACTCCTAGACAGCTCCTGATAGCACCAGATAGCACTATTAATTATATTAGTCCAGCAAATGTTTTCCGGGAACCGCTCCTCTCCGAAAGTTGTTGTAACAGCTGATATTTACAGTACATCGATAAGGTTGCACAGTCCGATAGTTCAAATCTCCTGAGTTATCCACAATGCTTTCTAAGTGCCATGTCAGGTTTTAGAGCGGTGTAACGTGGCACTGAAGGGGTGCTGGACTGATATGGCATCTGCAGGACAGGGCAGCAGGAGCAGGATGTTACTTTAGCTGTGCACACTTCAGGGCATCTGTGTTAATTGAATGTATGTGTTGTGAAATAACCCTGGGTGAAGAACTATTTATATAAATGGCCTCTCAGAATAAATGCATGTAATTAAAACCATATTTAGTGATTAATGGTACCTTTATTTTAATTAAACCCTTTGTATTATTTGCTAAGTCAGTATAATGCACAATTTTAAGCATAGGAACACCTTATTAAAAGTATTTCTTGATAGAGCCTTTAAATAAGATACAGTTCTGTGTAACAATCTTAGTGAGATGTAAAAAATGCCTTGAAATAAGAGTTCAGTATCATCAGTATCATTATATTTTGGTGTGCATCCAGATCATTGTTTAGATTTAGGAGTGTTTTAAAGAGATTCTGTCCCATTTTGAGATACAGACCAAAGATACTTCACTTTACTCACTAAAAGAACACATTCATTTTAGTAGATTCTTAACGATTATGAAATATAATGGTTGTGTGGCTCAATGGAAAGAGCATTTACCCCTGAACTAGAAGATCTTTAAGTTTGAGTCCAGATCTGGACAGTAATACAAAGTCAAGTTTATCTGAAAAGCACATTTAAAACCACTTTTGTGGGCCAAAGTGCTGTACACAATCACTCTGAAATAAATGATCTAGGTTTATGAAATTAGAGGTCAATAAATTAATAGGTGTAGAATAAAATCAGATAAAAAAACACACACACAATACAAGAGATAAAATAAAATAGATAAAATAATTTAAAAATACCATTGCAAAATCAGATATAAAAAACAGAATAATAAAATTGATAAAATACAATAAATATAAAATTTAAAAAAAATTGCAAATATAAAAACAGAATATAAAAATATAAATATAAAAAACAGAATAATGAAATAGATTAAATACAATAAATATCAAATAATAAAAAATACCATTGCAAAAACAGATATAAAAACAGAATAATAAAATAGAAAAAATACAATAAATATCAAATAATAAAAAAATACCATTGCAAGATAGGATCAGTGCCTTGTCTAAGACTTTTGCACAATACTGTATAATGCTTTAATACCTAAGAGATTGCAATCTGAGTCAAAAGCTTATCAATGCCTGTGTTCCAGTAAGAGGAATGTGTTCAGAAATGCACAGTAGTCATATGGTATTACTGTATGTCAACAGATATAACAACAGGTGCTGTGCCTGCTGAATCATCATGCATCCAGATTTATCTCAGTGGAAATATATTTAAGAATGCTTTGTCCAATCAGTTTGCCGTAAACCGCTGACCCACACTTCCTGTATGCCAAAAACTTTTTTCCGCTCCCAACGGGCTAACTTTAGCAAAACAAAAGCCTGCAAAACACATATGTGCCACATGGTTCCAGCACCCCACCCCCATTCCCCATCCCACGGTGAGTGCGCCCCCACCACCCGCCCACCCAGACCCTTTTCGAGCAAATGCTGGGGACAGCCGCTGTGCAGTGCGTGTGTGTTGTCACCGGCATGGCTCATGTTTCGGAGCACAGTTTTGTTAGATAGGCCAGCTAAGGAGCGGCAGGCACCAGTGAGGCTACACCAAAGACATACATCCAGGCAGGACAAGAACACAACTAGGTCCAGAGAGAGGTTGCACTCTGGGATTTGTGGGTGTTTTGATGGTCCTGTCTCATGGCCTAGGACTGGAGTCTTGAGGAACATCCAACGGACTGGATTAGAGGACATATAGTAGCTCTGGGATACCCTTGGAGAAATTGGGACACATTTGCAATTGGATTTTTCTCTCTTGAACTCTTTGGCTAATTGAGCTGATAACTAGACGTCCCGCTGTTGTACATTTAGTATAGTAGTATTATTATTGGCTCTTGGGTCATTCGCTGCCCCAGTGGCCCATATAGGTGGCGGGGTTTGTGTCTCGTCCCCCACCATGAAGATCACAGAGACGTCTTTGCGGCGGGACCCCGACCTGAGGGGGGAGTTAGCCTTTCTGGCCAGGGGGTGTGACTTTGTGCTCCCGTCCCGCTTCAAGAAAAGGCTCAAGTCCTATCATCAGCAGCAACAGGTCAGTCCAGTCGGTGCTGGGGGCAAGTGGAAAAATGAATCAAAAATCAGAAACAACTTTAAAAATATTCATACAGTCGACCTAAACAGGGGATTCTTACAATGTCAAAAAACAAGGCCTTAAAAAGCATGTTTAAGGACAAATTTTGTCCAACTGTGTACTAACTTGTCAACTTGCAACATAATAATAGTCCAGCCCTTTAAATGTTGCAGGATTAATGTTGTTTAGTAAATATGTGCAGCAGATTTGTCCTTCAAGAAGTTAGCCAGCCATCTGTGCTTACGGCCCCACTAAACACACAATCACACATTCATAGAGGCAAAGTGTCTTGCCCAAGGACACAGCAACAGTATGCGATGCCGGTAGCGGGTCTTGTATTATACCTAGAAAACCCTGAAGGTGATTAAAAAAAAAAGAAAAAAACATGTAACATATTTCACACACACATGCAGCATATCTCATATACAACCATAACAGTGCTCGCATTTTGTTGCCCTCGGAGCAACATGCCAGGGACGACACACTATTCCCGGGCAGATACCAGCGGGATATTAATAGGTGAGGAGGTGTAGGAATAAAGTGACAGAATGAACGCTGAAGGAGAGTGGGAGGGGCTTCTACAGCTGTCCTGCTCAGTAGACACAGTACAGAGGCCTATGAAGGACCACATACTCTCACTGGCACCAGGAAGAGAAACAAACTGTTCATATATCACATTATCGATGTATTGTGATATGTTGAAATAAATTGTTGCGTGATGCTTGTATTGTGAGATGCATCATATCTCCAGAATCCTGCCTTACACAGCCATACATGGACTCATTAAAACTTTAAAATACTTTTGACCTAAAATTGCTGACATTATTAGTTTTATTTGTGAATATTAATATGTGTAATAATAATTTGACCTTTTCGTAGTCTACACTAGCGTGGCAGAAAGTCTGCTTCCAATGGGACCTAATTACTCAAACCCCGGATGTTTGACTTTCAGCATTATTGGTCTCTATGAACTGTACTTTACAATAATTGCAGATGAAATTTTGACAAATTAAGCTGCTGCGACTGTATGTTTGTGGCATTAAAAAGCATTAAAGTAGACTTGCTGATACCTTCTGGAACCCTGTCCTTGTTTTTAACTTGTTTAGGCACAGTTCAGTCCTTATTTTGACCTCATTTTGATTTTTCTGGGTTAATTTGTTTTATTCTTTGGGTTAGACCTGGGTTAGTCCTGATTTAGGCCCAGTTTATTCTGGTACTTTGAGAATCACTGCATTAGAATTAGTTGTGATGGGATGATAGGATAGCCTTATAGAAGTCCCAGCAGAAGCTTGTACACTGTTTCATACCTCTGTTACTTTGTTCAGGTTATAAGAAATAAATTTTTACTCACTGGAAGATTTCCCAACAGCTTTATTCTGGTAACTTGGCTAGCCTCACCCTGTCAGAAAATAGGTGTGTTTATCTCATTCATTTCCGCTGATTTGTATCTAAAATGAGGCCACTTTAATTATTCCAGATCATTTGAATTGTATCAATTGTTTTGCATCTGTTTGCACATTTGCATATGAAAGCAAAGACTATTTCCTAAAAGAAGTAGTTCAGGAGGTAGAGCAGAGGGTTGGCGGTTCGTTCCCCGCTCACCCACATCTCATATTGCCGTTGTGTCCTTGGGCAAGACACTTTACCCTCTATAGCCTTCAGTATGGCACTTGAGAATGAATGTGTGTGAATGGGTGAATAGTTCCTCAATACTAAGCTCATTACTAAATCACACATCTCTATTTTATCTCTACAGATTCAGTCCAAACCAGAGAAGAGACCAAGCACACCTCCTGCTACGCCTGTCCCAGCGACGCCCACAGTCGTCCCGCCGCAGCGGACCCCCAGCCCCCCTCCTGCACCCGTCATAGTCACCCCTCCTCCCCCTCCCGCCATCAACATTCCCAGGTTCTACTTCCCCCGCGGGCTCCCGGCTCTGGGCCCGACCCCCAACCACGACGCCACCATCGCCACCATTGAGTCTGCCTTCACCGAATTTGAGGAGGAGAAGGCAGATATTTATGAGATGGGAAAGATTGCCAAGGTTAGTTTTGTGACAGCTGGTTTAGTGACGTGTGAGGATACTAGCAGCAATATGTGAGATCCGGCAGTTCTTAGAAATCAGGAATGACAGCAAATAAGGCAATCATTTCTTGCAGTTAGATTCCTGGAAAAGCAGCACTTTGCAAAAGTCTTAGGCAGGTTTTACAGCTACGAACAAAGGAAGGTGTATCAATGTACAAAAATACACCAAAATGCAAGTATCCTCTTTGTATTGAGCTACAAAACCCTTATATCTCACAATGAGGTTAGTATCTTCAGTTCAGGTACAGTATTTTTTAAAACACTCCTGGATCTAATAGGATCTACGCCAAAGTTAATAATCTTGGTCTCTTAGTTAACAGTATTTTTGACACTACATTAAAACCTTTGCACACAGTTTCAGTTAGTATTTCACAGTATGGTAATGGTTGTATTTTTATTATTATTTTTTTTTCCCTCAGTCATGCGGCTGCCCACTGTACTGGAAGGCCCCCATGTTCTACGCTGCAGGTGGAGAGAGGACTGGCTTTGTCTCTGTCCACTCTTTTATTGCAACATGGAGGAAGTAAGCCAAAGTCCTAAAAGCTAAAATATTTACATATGACAGAGCACCTATACAACTGTTGTTTATCTATTAATTCAACCAGGAGACACTTTAACAGACACAGACAAGACATTTAGGTGCAATGAATGATTTATTGCGGGAATACTTTTTGGCGCTTAGACCCTGGCAGGTAGAGCATGCGATAAAGGGGGAGTATGTTAGATTTTTAGATTAAAAACTCTCCCTCCAGGGCCTAGACACTGGTGGTGGTGAAGAGGAGGAGATGGAGAAGCTGGAGAGGTTGATGCTCTGCTGCAGAGGTGGCAATTTGGATGGAGGAGGGTTGCGGCACGAAGCTGAAACAGCTGGATGCTGAGGAGAAAGAGAAGTGCATTTAAATGAATGGCTAGAGAGGTGATTGGTTGAGAGGTGCAGGTGTCAGGCTGTGATTGGCTGACAATGACAGGGAGGAAATAGGGCAATGAACGGGAAGGGAAAACCCATCTTTCTGGTTGAATTTATGCTACAGCGTCATTAAAATATACTGTACATTTTAACAATGTGTTTTTAAATTTGGGGGAAAAGTTTCATACGTCATAGATAGTTGTTTGGTGTTTGGTCAAAAACTCATGATTGTAAATAATGTGATATTTTCCCAAATGAAAGCTTAGTCATTTTCAATAAAATTATAATTTTATAGCTTAACATCACAGCAGTTGCCTCAAAGGGTTGTACAGAAGAACATAAGCAAGACACAAGCAAACAGTCACAATCAAGCATAAAAATAGACTGTCCTAAGACATACTCCTGTCCTTGGACTTCCCTGTGGGGAAAAACCTCAGGGAAAAAAACATGAAGAAGTGCTCCACTCCTAGAATGGACAGGCTATAGATGTGTCTAGGACTGATGGATATACAGTAATCCATTTGCTAAAAGCTTATCATAAGCTTTCATTTGACATATATCTCAATTTAGCCCAAAATGTCACTTATGTCCTTTAGATTCTCTCCTCTCTATGTGTCTTTTGACTTTTAGCAAACCACATTATGATGATAACTGTTCTTCTTCTTCTTTTGTCCTCTCCAGGTTGCTGCACAGTTGCCATGACGATGCATCCAGATTTATTAATTTGCTTGCTAAACCCGGATGCAACTTCCTGGAACAGGAGGACTTTATCCCTCTGCTTCAGGTAAAAAAAACAACAACAAAAAACTAAAGCGCAATCCATAAGACCTGTCAGAGGCCACATATATTTCTATACAGAATGCACACACAGAGATGAAAACTGTGATTTTTTTACCTTCGAAATATATCAACCATTTTTAGTTTGCCTCAAGTTTATGTTTATGTTTTTGACTTTAGGACATCGTGGATACACACTCTGGGCTCACATTTCTGAAGGATGCTCCTGAGTTTCATTCCCGCTACATCACTACGGTAAAAACGTGTTTATTACCATTATCAATTAAAATTCTATTATTGGCCATATTCAGTACAAGGCCACAGTGAGTCACAAACCAGTCACTAAACTGGTGTCGGTCCCAGGCCTGGATAAACAGCAGGCGTAGTGTGAGGAGGGATATTCCATGTGAAACCTATGCCAAATTAATTTAACAAATCTCTGCACAGAAAGGGAAAAGCCTAAAGGGAAGACAAGGACAGCTTTATTTAGGCTTATTATTTTCATCTTTGCTCCACTTTCAAATCACATTCAAACTGTGCTGAAATAAAAACACATTAATATAATAGTAATTAGTAATTATTTCATGCCACACACTTACAAAAACCTTCCTGTCAGTAAGGTTTTAAAGAAAATAACTTGGTCACAACAGTCACCTTCTTTTAGACTGGATCTTATTACGAGCCACAACTTGAGCAGCAGTTCGTGGAGCACGTAAGTGGACGCAGTGAGGGGATAGTGTCCTGTCCTGCTGAAGTCAAAGGTATCGGTGCGTGCTTGGACAGGCAGTGATGCAGAAGAGGCCACTCTCTGTGCGTCAGACCTCAGTGACATCACGGAAACGCAGTTGCCCCCTGCTGACCGCTGCTGCAGCGGGCCCCCAGACCCTCACTTGCCCATAATAAGTCAGGCCATACAGTTTAGGCCCACACTGACCAGCCACTGTAGGATATACAGCAGTGTACTTTGTCTTGGTCTTGGTTAAGTGCACAAAATAGTAAAATAGTTCAAGCATTTATGTATTTATTTTTATTGTGATGATTATGGTTTATAGTTAATAAAAAAAATGAAATAATAGTCATGATAATCACGACAATTACAACAAATAAACAATGAAAAATTTACTTCAAGCATTTATTTGAATTTATATAGTTTGAACTGAACTAATGAAATAATTTGTGCCTGTAGTATTAGTTAAAGTTATGTTAAATGAAGAAGCATTTCACTTAATCTTTTATAATATTTTTAGTAACATTCCTCCTTGTGCCAGTCCCAAGCCCGTATTAATGGGGTAGGTTATGTCAGGAAGGGCATCTGATGTAAAAACCCAAATCAATATGTAATCACTGCTTGTAGTGGCAACACCGGAAGGGAAAAGCAAAAAGAAAAGAGTAGCATTTATTTTGTAATGTTATAGAATTTTGTTTTATTTTTAATAGCATGAACATTTTGCTGTCCTCACCTCTGGATTTTAACATTTTCTTCTGTTATACTAGGTGATACAGCGGATATACTACGTGGTAAACCGCTCTTGGACCGGTCGGATCACCATGATGGAGCTGCGCAGGAGTAACTTCCTCCAGACTCTGGCTTTGCTCGAGGAGGAGGACGACATCAACCAGATCACAGACTACTTCTCTTACGAGCACTTCTACGTCATCTACTGCAAGTTCTGGGAGCTGGACACAGACCACGACCTATACATCGACCTCAAAGACCTCTCCAGATACAATGACCATGGTGAGTTTTATTAGAAAAGGATGTTCTTAACACATATTATCTCTTCATGATAGCACTTATTAGTGGGTGGAATATATTAGGCAGCAAGTGAACATTTTGTCTTCAAAGTTTATGTGTTAGAAGCAGGAAAAATGGGCAAGCGTAAGGATTTGAGTGAGTTTGACAAGGGCCAAATTGTGATGGCTCAATGACTGGGTCAGAGCGTCTCCTAAACTGGAGCTCTTGTGGGGTGTTCCTGGTCTGCAGTGGTCAGAATTTATCAAAAGTGGCCCCAGTAAGGAAAGTGATGAACCAAGGACGGGTGATGCACATGGGGAGCAAAGGCCGGTGTGCGGTCTGAGCCAACAGAAGAGCTACTGTAGCTCAAATTGCTGGAAACGTTAATGCTGGTTCTGATGGAAAGGTGTCAGAATACACAGTACATCAGAGTTTGTTGCGCACAGGGCTGCATATTAGGTGGTCATAATGTTATGCATGATTGGTGAAAAAATTAATTGAACTATTTTCTTTATTTGTTATACAGCCCCCACTTGCTCCAACAAAATTGTATGTTTATCCTTGTTAACAAACATAAGACGTAAATTACTTGTTGAGCACTTACTTACGCACGTCCCTGTGTTCACAATCACTCACAACAATATCCATTTGTTTCTGTCTATTTTTTCTCCCGGCAGCTTCCTCAAACAGAATAATTGAGAGGTTGTTCTCCGGGGCTGTTACTCGGTGAGTAGAAAAACACGAGTAAACAAGTTAAAATGAGTGATTTATTTACTGCAGTGGTAGTATTGGCTCTAATTGGCTTTGTCGGTGCGGTTTCCAGGGGTAACGCTGTGCAGAGAGAAGGCAGGATGAGCTACGCCGAGTTTGTGTGGTTCCTCATTTCTGAAGAAGACAAGAAAAACCCCACCAGGTAGCAGACTTTCATTATTATTTGTCCACATTTCATGATTGCATATCTAACCCAGTGTTTTGCCTGTGTTTCTAGTATTGAGTACTGGTTCAGATGCATGGATGTCGATGGTGATGGCATCCTGTCCATGTTCGAGCTGGAGTATTTCTACGAGGAGCAGTGTGAGAGGATGGAGAGGATGGGCATCGAGCCTCTGCCCTTTCAGGATCTACTGTGTCAGATGTTGGACCTGGTCAAACCTGAGAATTCAGGTGGATGTCATTCTGGGCCTCTGGTTGTACTAGGCTTGAATTAGGTGCGAAAAGGGCAGCAGTAGCTCAGGAGGTAGAGCAGGTTTCCATAAGGTTTGTGGTTCAAACCCCTCTCTTCCCACTGCATTCTGCTGTTGTGTCCTTGTGCAAGACAGTTCACTGACCTTGCCTCCAGTGTCTGAGGCACTGGTCATGAAAGTGTCTGCCTGATTGTGGTGGTATGGCTGCCTTGTGTCTATCAGTCTGTCCCAGGGCGGCTGTAGCAGAGGTAGTTTTCCACCTCCTGTAGGGTGAATGAATAACAAACTGTAAAGCCATTATTATTATGATTTATATCCATAACAGTTTAACTGTATGTATGTCCTGACACTCTCTTGGTTGTCCTCTGTAGGTAAGATAACGCTGACTGATTTGAAGCGCTGCAGGATGGCCCACATTTTCTTCGACACCTTCTTTAACCTGGAGAAATATCTGGACCATGAGCAGAGAGATCCATTTGCTGTGCAAAAGGTACCAAGCTTCATCTCAGCTGCAAAAATATTTATCAAATTATTCCATATTTTGGAGTATATAATAATTTGGAGTGGTACTAATTTGCAGCTAACAAAGTTGTATCTAATGGTTTGTCAAGTATGTTTCAATAACCTTTTTTCTCAATCACTATAATTTAAAAATATAAATTAATAAAATTTTATGATTTAAAATTACATTGCGCTATATCTTTAACTGTTGCAAATGTCTCTTTGGACATGCAAAGCTGCCCTTTATGATTTAGTTGTAAGTCAATCTGAGCAAAGTGGCTGTACATAATGTATTTGTGGTGCTCGTATGGTGTTGCAGGACATCGATAGTGATGGTCCGGAGCCGTCAGACTGGGATAAATATGCCTCAGAGGAATATGAGATACTGGTGGCAGAAGAGACTGCAAACGAACAGCTGCACGAAGGGTACAGTGCTCACTCACTTACTCACTTATACACATGAATTTTTATGTAGGAAAAAAAATACATTGGTACATATGGAGAAGTGTGTCTGTGTAGATTTTATCAGTAGATCATATGTTAATGTTGTCTGTGTGTGTCTTGGCAGGTCATTCGATGATGACTATGATTCAGAAGAACTGCAAATGCCAGGAGAAATTGGAAATAAAATGGAAAAACTGGTTATATCAGATCTTACGGCATAAAAAAAACTTATCCTGGAATAACTGGGCATGCCTTCTTGGAATTGAGTCATGTGACCCAGCGGCCTATGCATCACACAATATGGATGGCAACCGATGAACAATGTGGTACAAAGGAGTGAAAGTGGACTTTTACTGCAACTTATAACAACTTATAAAACAATGCCAGCAAGTTATTTTTTGGAGTTGAAGAAGAAACTGTAACATTATTTTCACTGCCATTGTACAGCTGACAATCTTGCCAAAGGACTATCACATACCAAAACTGTTTATTGTAAGCAAATGTTAACAAAAGTTGGACACTGCCCTTGCAAACTCTTAGAGAGATCTGCTTATTGTGCAGATCTGTCCCACATAGCAATAGTAGGGAAAGTTAACTGGTCACTACAGCTCCCACTTGTGGCCTGTCTTAGTAATTGCATGCCATTTTCGTTAGAAGAAGCAGAGTGTATAATGGCTGACTAACCTTTCCAAGTGGGAGGTTGGTCCTGTGCCCGGCCAAAGCTGCTCTATTATTAGTCTAGCATTATCAGCACTCACTCCGCCTCTGGACTCTCTCTGCATTCATTTCTGAACCCAAGGATCTGACTACATAGAGTGCATTGAGTTTGGAGTTAGATAAATGTACATAAACTATTCAAGCTATTAAAATATCATACTCTCTGGTAGAGTTGCCAATACACTTTCATAGTGTAAAATGCATAAATGAGTTAAATCTTAATTGTGTTCTTGCAGTTATCCACACTACTGTAAATTTATTCACATTTTTCAATTTGTACAGAAAAGAAATCACTGAGGTTTTCAGTTAGACACATTTTCAGTTTTCTCCAGTACAGTTCAAATGTTATTTAACATTTGCTACAAACTTTCTTAAAACCATTTTTATACTTCATGCACACAACTCACAGGATGTAAAATTATTTAGGAAAACATGTTTTTGCCCAGTTTTGTTTTTAAATCTGTACAGTATGCTGCACTGTAACAACAGAGTGAAGGAAGTGTTCCTTGTGTCGATTTCAGTATTGAGCATTGCCCTCATTATAACCATGTCCATGTGTATCATTAGCGTTAGCGCTGTCGCTCCTTCCTGTCACAGATAGAACAGATGCATTGCACTGAGCTGACCTGCCTGGCTCTGTCTTTGTGCACTGTGCAGTGACGGGGGCATGTGTGTACACTGACTGTAATCTGCAGGAGTGTGTTTGTTCATAATCACTGATGGAGGAGTGTGCTGTTTCAAGTGCGTGTTTTGTGAAGCGCTGAGTTTCTGTTTATA
This sequence comes from Bostrychus sinensis, assembly GCA_020698575.1. Classification (NCBI taxonomy): domain Eukaryota; kingdom Metazoa; phylum Chordata; class Actinopteri; order Gobiiformes; family Eleotridae; genus Bostrychus; species Bostrychus sinensis. The sequence goes on from CM036258.1 coordinate 10,800,508, forward strand.
TGCCATAGTCGTCGTCATGGTAGCGATGTTCCCATCCTGGGTTTGTTTGTAGAAGTTTTAATTAGGAAAAGGACATTGCTTGTCTTCAGTGGCTCCAAAGTCACTGCCATATACCTCCTGTATGTCTGTTACTGTAGTACTCAGCCTCTCCAACACAAAAGTGCACCTTCTGTCCTGTCACCATTGTATATGTGCCTGATTGTATTATACTTTATCTAAATAATACCATTAACAATATTATGAAGCCTTTATAGATATAATGGCTTTGATATTTTTATGTATTTGATGACTTGTATTGTTGTGCCACTGTGTGGCTGTTGAATGGGAGGGAGGGGGGTAAATTATATTCTGTTTTGTGTGAATATTTGTGTGCACAGGAAATGAATCCAGCACACAAGACAAGAATCCTCTGGAGGACTGATCCAGCTCTACTCTGACAATCATTTCTGGTGTGTCAGGCCAGCACTGCTCTCAACAGTGACATACACACTGTGCTACTAGCAGGGGGATGTCTGCTGCTGATAACTTTATGGCTCTATGCAAAGAGACCTGATGCCCACACATAGAGCATCAGGCCAGGAGTGAAGCCATGTAGGACTTTTACTTTGAAAATACATCTCTACTGTGAGAGATAAGTGGGACTTTTACTTTGATGTACTTCCTCTGTGTAGAGGAGCTTAAGTAAGCTGAGGCTTCAGATGATTAATATAATGGCATGGTTTTCTTTTTGTTTTCAGTTTGTTCTTATACCTGTTGCTGCCATCTACAGATTAAATAAATAAAGATTCGAGATGTTCTGGTTAATGTGTTTTTGTGTATTTCTCAGGAACAGTTCATTTTCTAAGTAACAGTATAAAATCCCTTTATATCGTAAGTATCTGTTGCCACTTTCTTTCAGAGTCCTCAGATGCACATGGCTGGCCTGGAACTGTGGTTAGATGACATAAGCAGAGCAAGTCACTCAGTGCTGGCGTCACAGTTGTCATGGTGAACCCGCACCAAAACAGGAAGTGCCCGGTGAGTGTGGTGCACTGCTAATTGTCCCATTCAGGAGATTCCAGTGAACAATGAGTAATGATCCCACAGAGGGCCAGTCATTCACAGCTTCATGGGGTTCGCACATTTAGTTCTTTCCACTGTATACTGTTTACAATTAGACACATGATAAGGTATTAGTGGTTAGTCCTCCTGCGTCTCAGCCTCTCTGAGTGGATTCTGCATGTCCTGCCTGTGTTATTGTGGGTTCTCTCTGGCTTCCTCCCACTGTCCAAAGTCATGAGTTAGGTGAATTGAGTGAATACTTGGCTAACTGTGCCCATTGTCCAAAGAAGTCCACAGAAGTCTTTTTCCAGAATACCATTTTATAAACTGTGGCTGACGATATTGTTTCAGATTTTTGGTATGTGTTTTGTACTCAAAGCGTCTATTGTTCTAGCTCTCTGGTGTAATAGTTGGCACAAGCCGTTAGCCTCCCATCAAAGGTCAGAGCTGGTCATTGTTTCAAATGGCAACTCTGTGTGTTTCTCCACAAATGTCAGGAACAAAACAATTAGCTGAGCCGATTACGGTCACTCAGACATTCCTGGTCCCACCACCCAATGATTTCAGCATCTGATGTAATGACATTGAAAAGGTGTGTGGACAGAGCCAGTGTCTGTGGGATGGGAGAAATTCAGGATGAGCTGTCATAAAACTGAATGTTTTGGCTTATTTTTCTGCTTATACTGTTACCATCATAATGTTTCTTTCAATGACACAATGATGCTGTCATTTGAGAAAAGGTTACGATAAATGAGCAACTGGCATTTGAGAGGATATGAGTGTAAAATGGCACAACTTAAACATATGACTTGTATTATTTTAAAGAGAAACATTGGCACACAGTCAATATCTTTACAGAAAGCACGAGTAAAAATACATTTAGATTTACATTTAGTTTTCTGAATATGTGTGCTCCATTTAAAGCCACACATTTGACACTGCTCCTGCTCCCAGTAAAACAAGAGCACTGCTCTAAATTTCCATGGCAATGTCAACTGTTAAATGGGTACTGTATTATTGAAAGCAGAGGTGGAGGAGGTATTTTTCTTTCAAAAGTAAAACACTTTAATAAATGTATCAAGTTTTTTCCATCACTGATTTCAGTCATGTTTTTTCATTCTCCATTTTTGTTTGATGAGAATAAAAAAATTACTTTGAGAAAAAGCCGAAGAAATTTGCACGCTAAACCAAGAAATCCAAGAAATCCAAGTTGTTCACTTTGGGCCAATTAGAGTCACCAGTTTACCATTACATGGATGACATAGTGTCTGTTAAACAAGATAAACAAGGCTTCATTTTTCTCTCTAAAAAGGGCTTAGCTGCCCTCTCTAATTTATGTTTTGGTAATTTCTGGCTCAATTTTTTTTGTTTTGTTTAAAAGTTACTTTGTGTTGTTACTTATGTGACATAAGGGAAATGATTTATGAATGGCTTACTTCCAAACACATTACTTTAGAAGCTTAAAAGAGCTATATTATGCAGAATTTACTTTTCTGACCTTTCTAGCATGTTATAATGTTGTTCCTTCACCAAAAACATACCTGGAGTTGTGTTTTGCTTCATTCATGGCTGTTTAAGTAACCCTGTATTGTCTGGCATGGTCAATTCTGAGGCCTCAAAAGGCTTGGTTGCACGAACCTCCGCCTCTCCCATGAACCTCCGCCCACATCAGGAAGGACCAATCAACAAACCCTCTACATCCAGTCTGCTCTCATTCATTTAACCAAAAAATTATGTATACACCTCTGTTTCCACTGATTCCTCAGCTATTTTTTAAAGAGGAATTTTAGTTAAACTATGTGCAAAAGACTGCAACAGTCTGCACTCTCCTGCTGTCTTCTGGTCTCTTCACCTCTTTCTTTATGGCACCATAAAGAAATAGGTCTCATAATGTTTTTAAAGGTTGTAAAATGTGCACTGCTGTTCTTGAAGTGACCAAAATTTGTTTAAAATATGAATAAAAGTGTAAGTATAGCCCCTTTAACAAATTATATGAATTGCATCTGCACACAAAAGTGACCCAGATTTGATATGGACATTTCTTATATCAATGTGAACAGATCAACAAGTGACAGCAGTAAAAATTAAAACTTACAGGACACTTTTTGCCTGTAGTGCAAACGCAGCGTTCAAAGGTTATGGAAATACCTACTCCCATTGTTGTTTAGTTAGCTTACTGTGGCGACCTAACATTCACATAAATCCCGCTGACCTTGTATTATCCTGTGATAGGCCACGCCCCTCTTTTATCAGCTGTCATAACAATTCACGTTTAATAGCTTCTGCGCAAATATACACACGCTGCGGAAAAAAAGAATGATGTCTTTGATGGCCAAACCAGCTGCTTCACTGAACTCAAAAGGGGGGAAAAAAGTTGGTTTGGGTGTGTAGGGGGCATTGTAGATGGAGGTCGACAGAGACAGAGGTAAATGACATGTCGGCTCTTGTTGCTGTGCAGGATTTTTTTGGGTTAAGTCCTTTGAACTGAGCCATGTTCCAAGCTTTGCTCACATATGAGGGAGGAAGTACCACATGCAGTACTTCATACAAACCCTCTTCTTTCTTTTTTTTTGCCAGACGCCTGTTATCAAGCGTCACCTGATGTGTCTGTCTTGGCCTGTGTTTATTCTTGTCAACATATAGGACCTTTCTGTAGACACAACATAACACTAGAGCAAAAACCACACAGAAGAAGTGGCAGTCATCCAAGGCGTTTTTTCCTAAACTTTGTTTGTAAGAATATACAGCAGAGGTAGAAAGTTCTTTTTGAGAATATTTTGCAGGATGAGGGAATTTTTGTAGGAAAAAACAGTGTTTGTATTTTCTGACCTCAGCTGCAAAGTGGGTAGTAACAATAGTGGACAAAGTACTGCTAAGTCAAATTATTACTTGAGTTAAAGTACTGGAGTATGTGCTTTCAAAAACACTTCAATATTGCATGATTATAAAAAGCATTATATTACAATGTATTCTTTAGGTTTTTACAATGTGTTTCAAATGAATGCAGTCAAGAATTTTGGGTAAAATGTCAATTACATTCAAGTCACAATTCGCAGCTCTAAAAATATAAATAAAATACATTTTACATCATTTTAGTTTGGAAATGTGGGGATCAACTTATAAAGCCATAATAGTTATAATAACAGTTGTAATACTTGTAGGAGCTGTAGTTGTAGAAGTATTAGTACAAGTTCTGGTAGTAAAAGCAGTTATAGTAGTAATTTCTCCTATGTGGTAGTAGTTGTAATAGTAGTAGTGTAGCAACAGTAGTAGTAGTAATAGTAGTAGCAGATGTAGTAGTTGCAACACTAGTAGGAGCTGTAGTCAAAGAAGTATTAGTACAGTAGTGATAGTAGCAGTTCTAGTAGTAATTTCTACTGAAGAATTAGGGGTTGTAATAGTAATAATAGTAGTGTGGCTATAGTAGTAGTAGTAGTAGTTGTCATAGATGTAGTAGTTGTAATACTAGTAGTCGCAGTTGTAGATGTAATAATAGTACAAGTAGTAGCAATTAGTAGTAATTTCTACTTAAGTATCAATGGTAGTAGTTGTAATAGGGTTAGGGTTAGCAGGTTAACAGTTGTAGTAGCAGTAGAAGTAATACTGTGGTGGTGGTGGTAGTAGCAGCAGCATTTGTAGTAGCAATCGGAGTACTTTCTACTTTAAGCCAACATTATCTTTTCTATACCTTTTTTCTTTTACTCAGGAGACATTTGAGCACTTTTACTTCTACCTAAGTGATATTATAACCTGATATAATGACAGGTAACAGTACTTTTACTTAAGTATACATTTGGAGTACTTCCTCCCCCCTCAGATATACACACTATCATATGTTCTGGACACGTTCCACGTACTTCAAAGCCCTCGGGTGAACTGCGTGTGCATGATTACAGGGAGGGCCTGCTTTAAAGAGACCGGGAGGGACAAAAAAAAAAAAAAAAAAAAAAAATCAGAGAGGGCGCGCGAGTACAGGGCAGACAGGGGAGAGAGAGAAAGCAGCTGGGATGGCGGTAAACATCTGGCGGTTTTGGAGTTCTGGCCCTGACATACTGGAGAACTAGTGTCCCTTGGCTCCTTATACACTTTAATCTGAAACGACGGCGCGGCTTTGAACGTCCCATAAGCCACTCGAGGTCGCCTTTCTTTAACTGGGGCGACAATAGAGAGGTTTTTGAAGAAATACTGTCACAGATGTGGACCGTAAGCTGTTGTTGCTAAATGTTTCCACAGTAAAAGTGTGGGAAACGGCTGCACGGTGTTGAGTTGCACAGTGAGTTGCACAATGTTTAAAAAAAAAAAAGTTTCCCCTAAAAAAGCCCTTCCCCAACTCATCTGCTTCTCTTTATGTGTACATCCCATCCCACACAAGGAGCAAATATAACATGGACGACAGATAAGTCCGAAATAAGGAGGTCAACTGTTGGATCCGGTACAGTTTACACACAGTATCTATATTTGTAGCTATTTTAGAGTTTTTATTTTGAGTAAGATGTTGAATTGTTTAGTGACAAGCACTAAATTAGCATGCATTTTACGACATGTAGTGTAATTACAACAGACATTCCCGAAATCCTGCACCAGGGACCAGCCTCAGCCAGACTGTTTGGCTGATCATTTGACGTTACCACTGCTTCATTATTATTACTTTTAAATCTAAGTTACTTGTAAGTTAATAAAACTAAAACAAAATGAAATAAAATATAAAATAATACATAAATATACAATATAAAATAAAACATAAACAACTAAATAAAATAAAAAATGTAAAATAAATAAATGTTTTTGGGTCTCTTTGCATGCAGTGATTTGTATTTTGTATTTGGCATAGGTTTTTCTGCCAGATGCCCATCATCCTAACCTAACTATTTATTCAGGCTTGGGACCAGCACAAAAGAGAGCACTGGCTTGCTTTGACTCCCTGGATTAAAAATAAATGAAGAAATAATACACTGGCAGAGTGGTTAGTGCCCTTCCCTCCCAGCATGGAGGTTGTGAGATTGATCCTCAGGTTGACTTAACTCTCTGGATGGAGTCTGTGCTACCATAGGATCTCTCATGGGTGACATGCATGTGTTTGTGAAATGGTGACTCTAAAATGCCCCTAGTGAATGAATGTGAGCGTATATGTCTCTGTCAGCCCTGCAACTAACTGGCCACTGCTCAGGGTGTACCCCTCCAAAGGCCCATAGGTACTCCTTTACCCACGCCTTACCTGAAGAAGATATGTAAGTAAATAAATAGTTTTCTTCATTCATTAGCAGCCTTTTAATGCAGCATTTGCGATGTATACAGTGAGCTCAATAAAGCTATATAAATTACTCATAACTCTATTAATATTTATGCATTGTATATGTACTACAACCATGAACATATCCTGAGCACCTGTTAAGGCCATTTAAGGATGATTAGTGTTTGTTGACTTATATTTAATTCCTTACAGCCACACTGTCCTAGCACTGGGCCATATATTTTACAGGGTTAGGATTACAGTAGCAGTTTTCTTAGTGCAGTCGGAGGAATGTGTGTATGTGAATGTGCCAACGAAGAGAAATCTAGAACTCAAGGGCAATGAGTCTATTTGGCTGCATCTACTTTCGGCTGCCTGCAAAATACAGGCAGCAGAGAGGCTGATTACAGACAAGAACAACGGGCATAGTTTAGTAAATAGCTTTTTTCTTTTCTTTTTTTAAATCAAATGATAAGTAAACCAGTAATAATAAATTATACTGTAAAAAATATCCATATGTTCAGCACTGTACAAAAGTCTTAGGCAGGTTTATGAACACAGAAAGGGGCGCAGTAGCTCGCAGTAGAGACTTTCGGCCACTAACCCAAAGGTTGGAGGTTCGCCACTGCCAACATACCATTGTTGTGTCCTTGGGCAGGACACTTCACCCACCTTGCCAGTATGAATGTGTCATTGTGACTGTGTTTGGTGGTGGTTTAAAGGGCCATGGGCATAGATTGGCAGCCACGCTTCCGTCAGTCTGCCCCAAGTAGCTCACTACCACCGACTGTGTAGTGAATGAGTAATGCACCAAATTATAAAGCGACTTTGAGTGAAAAGAAAAGCACTATATATGACTAATGCATTATTATTATTATTATTATTATTATTATTATTATTATTATTATTATTATTATTATTATTATTATTTATTATTTATTTATTTATTATTTTTTTTATTTATTTTATAATTAAACATGTACCAATGGACAAAAATAAAAAGTAGAAAAATCTGAACGAGAACCACTCATAAAAAGTAGACCTCTGCCAAGGCACTCGTCAAGTCTTTCAGTGGTAAAGACATAGTGCCCAGACCTGTACTTAAACTCAAAGATCCTCTAGTTCTGGCGTAAATGCTCTTATCATTGAACCATAAATCCTTATAACTCCCAATAGTGTAGAATCTACTTAAACTAATAATTTGTTATTTTAAATTAGTGCTGCATTTGGTGTGCATTTCAAAATGGTACAGAATCATTTGAAACACTCCTGGATTTAAAACTGTGATCTGGATCCTCATCAAAATTATTAATCATTAATCATTTTGTCTTAGTCCCATTCTAACAAAAATAATAAATACAATTCTGTATTTTTTTATTATAACTATATCATGCTACATTTTTCACTTTTGCCCAGCACCATATCATCCACTATAGTGACATTGATTTCCGTATATATTCTACAGCCTAGGTCCGGTGTTGCATAGAAGTTGTGGCCTTGTTGTCCTTTTTTAAAACAGTACTAAATGTCCCAGAGAACCGATTGATTTGTCAGAGTTCTGACCATTGGACGTGTCATTGGAGGGGTGCCAGGTTTGACTTCAGCCACCAGAGGGACTTTGGCCTGAGCTGCTGTGTGTAGACCCCCCAGTCCACACTGTGACCCAGTTTTACACACACACACACACAAAATCTGCACAGTGAACCACAAAAACTGATACAGATCTTTGTACAAACGCTAAATGTGTTTTTGATTGTATTACTTGGGCTGTGGTTGAAAATAATGACTCACTAAATGCATTAATTGGATTGAATGGGAGTTTTATTTGCAGGCTTTAAACACTCTCACCAAGTCACAGATGCTCAAGATAATCAATATATGCAATAGATATCCAATAAGTAATCAACAATCATATGTTTGTTGACTACTTATTGGATCTCTGTGTTTAAGTAATCAACAAACATAGGGATATAATTTGATTCTTTCAGGGTGGAGTCACCTCAGTGTCCCCTAGTGAAGCCAGAGGAGGTGACAAATACGACGCCCAGGCTGACACTGATAAGATAAGTATCAAAGAAAGCATGTGGCTGCTAAAAGGCAACCAGATTTCTAGAGCCAAAAACTAAGACACTTATTTTTTCCACAAATCACATTGCATTTGAACTTAATTTTCTGTCATGTAATTCAAAGTACATGAAGGTGGGGCTTAGGTTTTGGATATGATAGTAGGATATTGATAAAAAACAATAAGAATGTAAATAAATTTAGTGACAGAGAAGTCTTTAGACATTTAAAAAAAAAAAGTTTCCTAAGTGTTTCTATGTGTTAAAATAGAGACAACTGGGGCATGGTTTATTGACTGTGACTGTGACATAATGTTTTTTTGTTTTTTTTTTTTTTTACAGATAATTGTTGGGACATGGGACAAGAATCCCAAAACTGTCTCCATTAAACAGGGACATCTGTTCAAGCTGAGTTCAAGAGAAATGATAATTGTATTTATACATATTAAATATTTTTAGTTAAGGTTTAAGTTTAATATATTTACAATAACCCTTGCTTGTGGGATTCTTATGCTGAGCCAGCAGAAGGAAACAAATCAATTGGCTAATTCAGGTGTAAACATGTTAAACTAAAAAGCTTCATTTTGCATTATATATTGTACTAATCCTCCCCTAAATGCACATTTTCATAGACTTTAAATGTTAACTTGATTTATTTCCCTCTGATGTGATTATAAAGGTAAAGGGTAGAGCATAAAGCGCTGCTGTGATCTCTGCTTATAGCTTTTTTTTTTTTTTTTGTCCCTGTTGCGCTTGCTGATGTGTTTTACGGTAAAGTGGGCGGGCTCTGGCCTCCATGTGCGTCGCGTTTTGATTGACATGGCGGAGTCTCCCAGTCCGAGTCGCGCCGCGCCAGCAGACAGGCAAAAGATCCGAGCCTGGGAATAAAAAAAAAAAAAAAGAAACAACAAAACGCGCAGCTCGGTCTGTTTCAAGATTCTTTTATTACAGCGAGGTGAGTTGATTTACACTTGTCTTAACCCTGCGAAGCGCTTCGTTGTTGAAGGGCGAAGAGTGTGAGAAGGAGCTCGAGTGCAAAAAGTTTTCGAAGTGCGTTGTGAGTTTGGAGCGGTGAGTGAGCGCTGACGCCGGCAGTCTGGGCCACTTGGCTGGCGCAAAGGAAAAAGGAAAACTGCTGCGGATAGAGGGGGGTGAAACGAAACTTTCTGGGGACATTTTACGCTTTTATTTCAGGACAGCGACCGTAATAAACAACCGCGGTGCTGGTTTTTTAAGCTCTTCGGTGCCTTCGCTCGTCGCTTTGAGGAGCTTGCTCTTTTGTGATTCCTGATTTCGCCGCTTTCCAGAAAGAATGTGTTTTTGTCTCGGAGACGAACTTCAGATGTGAGTGAGTGCGCAACAGGACAAAACTCCACATTTGAGTCATTTTATGCAGTCGATTCCTTTTAATGCCCTGTCGTTTGCAACTTAGTGATAGTGTTGTGCGTAGAAAAAAAATCAGGAAAGGAGAAGTTTTATAAACGGGGAAAATAAGTTGGGATCTGAAGATGCTGAGGCAGTCAGATTTGACAGTGGTGGTTGCGAAATCATCCACTGTTCATACGGGGAAGAGTTATGTGATGTCGTTAGAGAAATGCATTAGGATGTGTGTGCTTTTTGAAGCTGCTTTTTTTTTTCTTTCACTGTGCGGTTTGCAGAATGCAGAAGAAAACAGGGCTTTTGGTGAAGAGGGAAAAGTGTCCTAACTCCAGCATATCCTAGCATTCCTTCCAGCCAGTCTGTCTGCCTCTCTCTCCCTCTCCCCTCTCTCTCTGAAACGTCTACGTGTCTGTTTGTGCAGCGAAGACACATCTTCCTCTGATGCAGACGTGGAAATCAAACATTGGGGCTCGTGGTTGGAGCTACAAAGTCAGTGTCATGTGTTAAAGGGGGCTATGTCTGACACATTTAGTTTAAAATACTTTGAGCCGTCCTAACAATACACAGTAACAGCACTGACAGTGTGCCAAAGCCATACATAACACATATTGCTTACTGTAGGTTATACTGCAAGACATTTCATCAGTGTTTAACATTACGCAACCAGTAGGGGGAGTAATGAGCTTCTATAGTCTTTAATCTTACTTTGACATCTTATAAACTGAAAATTATGCTGCTTAACAAATGTCTGCTTAAATAAAGCGAGCAGTGTTCAACTATAGAAGCTTGTAACACATAGAGGCCATATTGTTTTGAATGTTAGCAGCACTGAGGCTAGCCTAAGTTAGCTCTGTTACATATATTCCCTTTAATGTCAATGACAGTACAAAAAAAGTGTGTTATTATGCTAACTTTTGATCCACGTTTTACTGTTTATGTGTAAGTTTAAGTGGTTGTCATGTTGGAGATTCTGATTTGGGGCTGGCCCCTTCTCTCTCCTCTCTCTGTGCCGAATGTAGGCTAAGGGGAAAAAATAACCTAACACACATGGCTACACACACACACATACACACCCACACACACACTGAAGCATACATGCATATTTTTTAGGAGAAGTAGAAAGAAGCAGGCGAAATCTGATCCCAAATACATGACGTCAGATGACATTCCTTTGGTAAAAAAAGGCTGATGTGGCTGTGTTTTTTTTTTTTCTCCTCGAAGAAAAGTTGATATCCAAAAGGGAAAGAGTGTGAGAAGGAGAGGGAGGGGGTAGCAAGCTGAAAAGGTGTGTGCTGCTAAATGAGACGCTAGCGAGGCATAGCAGAATGTCAAGATATGAGCAAAGATGATGACACTTTGCGGACGTCTCATGTAACATAGCCCAAATCCATGCTTTTTTTTTTTTTTTTTGTAGTTAGAGGAGCTCCTCAAAATCAGGGCTAAATTTGGCCTTAACTTGCACTTAAATAGTTGCTTAACAGGTAATATAGGGTTTCAGATTTGAGAAGGCTCTGAATCACAAGCCCCAGGACGCTTCTTTTTTTGCAAATTGTTCCAGGGCAAAGTTGGCTGCTTACGTTATTTGAAGAAAAGGAGAATAAAATTTGCATGCTGACAGGATGGTGCAGTAATAATACACCGTCCCTGTAGTTTGTGCGTCTATATGGAGCAGCATACGTGTAAGTGAGCCAAGAGTCCTGGTTAACCGAATGGGAATTAGGTTTGTATCAATGTACACAGTTTACTAAGCCGCTCTGGCCTCAGAAGTTGAACATAATAGGAATGTAAACAAACTCACTGGCTGTCATTTCAAACGTTGCGAAAGAGTTGGCTGGTGCAGGGCATTTTCAAGAAAACAAAACTTACCTATTTATTTGTATTAGTGGAAATGTACTTTCATTTTTCATTAGGTGTGCAAGCAGATATACTCAGAGGCATTCACAAACAATTGGTTCTAGCTTTGTAGCATGCTCGTCTCCTGTGATTTTTTTCCAAGTACCCCAAAGGAGGCTAGCCTTTGTTATTTTGGCCATTATAAGGTCTTTACATGAATGGCATCCAGGTTAAGTAACACTGTGTATGTTATTGACCTGCGTTCCCACAGCATTGTTACTCAGGTAGGGCATATGTATTTGTGTCAGTGAAGTTGTTGTCATCGAACATAGGATTATTTGTTGTCTGGATCCAGTTAATTACTTAATCTTTGATACTGAATACTACCAATACTACTACAGATATTTGTGTTGGTACAATGTAGCTCAGTATTGTCTGATATTGTGTTTTGACAAATTCCCACGCAAGCACTGAGGAAGTAGTTTCTATTCATAGCTCACAAAACATATGAAGACTAATTACTCAGTCAATAGCACTGCATAGTAGAAGTCATCTCTGAAAAAATGAGACTCTTAGACCTCAATTTAACTTTTTCAGAAGGCTTTTTTGACAAAGGGGGAACTCAACCAGGGACTGAACTATTTGACCAATCACAGAACAAATAAGTAAATCATGGGCCTTTAAGTTATCCAGGCTGTCAATTTTCTACCTGCACTGAAAAGAAGTTCCTATTCGCAGCCTTCGGGGGCTTCAAACAGGGTCAGTGTTGGATCAGGATGCTCCAGCCATTGTGTGTGTTCATTTGCACGTGTGTCTGACCGCTAACCTAGAACATGTTATCCAAAGGCTTGTGTTACTTAATGGCGCTTGTGTGTCAGCAACAGAAGCTGCAGAGCCTATAGAGTTACAATGACAAGACAATACGTCCCTGGAAAAAGTGTGTGAGCTTGTGAAAGGGAAGCTAAGGAACAAGGTGGACAGCTTCAGATTGGCTTCTTGGGCGGTTTGTTTCCTGTTACATGGGTTTTCCTGAAGGTTAGATCAGACTTGAATATTTTGATACGTGCATGTAGTTGTTTGGGGAATAACCTCCAAGTCATTTGGTTGCACTGCCAAGTAAAAAAATAATACAATAAGCTTCGGTTACAAAATAGTTTCAAGACAACAGATTGGGTTGCGTACACTTTTTGACTTACTCTTTTGCTTTGGCACACCAACACATAAGTTGATACACAGTGCATATGCAAGACTGATGTTGCCTATAGTATTGTTGTATTTATAGTGTCCCTTTACATATGCTTACCACTGCATCCTTAAAATTATGCTAGCTACTAGGCCCAAAATCTTTATCTTTTTACCTCCTGCTCAGCCAATTACATAAGCCAACCTTGAAGATGTCTTATTCTGGCACATGTATCATTACAGCCTTGTTCAGATGGTGTAATAAGCATCTTTCAATCATTCTGCAATTGGAAATGCAACAGGTGGGCACTGCTTGCTCCTACAGATGTGACATTTTCTCTGAAGCATCAAGACAGTACAGATGTGATGTGTGGGAGCTCTGTTCTTGTGAAGGTCAAGGCACTAACACCTGGAGAGAGCAGGAGGACAGTCCCTGCAGTTTCTCTTCTTCTTCCTTTTGTTTTTTTTGTCCAAGCATCCTTACGACAGGCAGTAAAGCTCACATATGTTCTCCCTGTGGCGTGGCAGACGGCTCCTCTTCTTGAAAAGTCTTTCTGCCCTGGCCTGTCTGACACATGATGTAGTGCAGGAGATGCTGAAGTCATTTTGTCAGACCTGACCTTGAAGACATAACCGTAGTTCATCTAAACAAACCTGTCTGTTTTGAAACCTGGATTTTAAGTTTCTTCATTTGGGAGACTTCTTGATGCTGTCTCTTGGTCATGCTGACAAGTACCTTATAGCAGGTTCCTTATCACTTGCATTTTTAATTTCTAATCATTACCCATTAAACTAAGTGTGACGTTTTCACTTTCCCATTTTCTTTTCTGTGCTTTGCTCCTCTATTCTGTTTCTTGGCCTTTTTTCCCAAACCATGTCTTTCTGTTGAAGTATCCCAGCATCTCGTGTTTGCTTGGCGCAGAGCTGTAATGTTTACCCGCTCCCTCCTCCTCTTTACCCTCGCCCCTCTCATTCTCCTGAGCTTAGTCTCTTTTTTTTTTTTTTTGTCTCCCTTGATAATTTCCTGCATTGTTGACAGTTGATTTAGAGGAAGATAAAAGAACCCTTTCAACTTTTTCCCCCCTTTCCTTTTCTCCTCGCTGCTCTGTTCAAGGATGGCTTTAGCGTAATGTTTCATAACAACATCACTTTTGTGTCTGGTTTTGCCAGTTTCTGTCCCAGATAAGGAGCCTGACATTTGGGCTGAGTACGATAATTGGCATTTCAACTAAAACTCCCTAAGGACTGTCAGCGAAACTCAGTTATCCTACTTTTTTATAACAATGGTAACAGTCCCAAGGTCAGGTTTCTGCTTTCAGTCAAATATTTTATCAAAGAAAAGCCATTAAATGGAGTCAAATGTACATTGTACAAGCATGACATTAAAAATTATTTCATCACAAAGAACATGAACTAGAATTACACTGCGGTCATGTGATGCAACATGTCTTCACTAAAAAGTAATTTTACTGCTCCATTCAGTATTACTTTGTGGACTGATGAGTGTAGCTGTGTGGTTAGACTCAGCATTGACCGTGTATCCAGTTTTCTTATTCGGTTTAAGGGGGTCTCTCCCTAGCTGTGCCAGTTAGCTGACCTGCTAGCCTGGAGCGCTAATGCCCTCTTACAGTTCCTCGGGGCACAGACCACAGAAATAGCCCAACTTTGCTGTGTGTGTGTATGTGTGTGTGAATATGCGTGTTCAGCTGTTTAAGCTGCCCCTCGTCTCACACACAGACTTAACACACATGCATGAAACATACAGACACTCTCAGAGCTAACTTTTCGTGCCTGCATTAGCATGCCAGGCATGTTGGTGTTCCTAGTTGGCAGGTCCATGGAAAGTTCCTCCGCTTGTTAATGGCTGTTTTTATGCCTTGTTGTGAGTATCCAGTGTGTATCTCAACTGTCTGCTCTGGACTTCAGTATGTCTGTGAGACTCTAATGTCTTTGTTGAATGTTGTATTGGCCTGAATTGAAATCTGAAGCTGGTGTCAGAAGTGTTGGACAACTTGTCACATGTGAACAAGCAAGACCAGACCTAAGGGTTCCTGCTCAGGGAAGGAAGTATATGTGTTTTTTATGCAAAGCCACATCTTTTATTGCTTTCCCTTGTTAAATCACCTCCTCCTCTGCCCCCCTCTAGGGTATGCAGACACACTCCAGCGCCACCCTCCTCCCCTGTCTTCCCCACCCGGCGCTGTGCTGCATACCTAACCTTCCCACCTATCCTTTCCGTTTCTGCCAAGTTTAGACTCAGTTTCTTTAACAATGGTTAAGGAGGCATGCCATATTAGCACTATTTGAACCAAAATCTTTTAGTTTATTAAAATATCAATGGTATGATTAATCAAGCTCATTACTGCTCCTACTAATGACGAGGAAGTGACACACTGTTTCTATCAGATCAATTCAAATCACATATTCACATGTTAATGCAGGTTAACGTCATTGACCTGCATTTTATAATCAAATAAAATGAGCTCAGAATTAGAATGAGAAATGTCAAAAAGTTCCCCCATTAACGTCACAGTCACGCAGCATTAGCCAATGTCAATGCTCCCATTATCATGTGGAAAAAAACGACTGTACCTTGGGTTTAAAAGGAGCAGTCTCATAAACACAGTTATCTCATTGTGGCTATGGCTTCCTCGCTTCTCCATTTTTTTTTCTTCTTTCACCTCTCCTCTCTTTGCCCTGGAGCCAGACCCCCCACAAATCACTAAAACATTTCAAACACACATGGGCAAATCTCTACACACACATCCCTGAGCCAGTGTGTGAAATCCTGAGGCTGATTGAGGAGGAGGAATGTGACCCCATGACCCCGAGGAGGGGGAGGGAGGGCTGTTATAAGAGGGAGCAAGTGAATATATGTACACTTTCCGTTGGCTTACTATAAAGTGTCCCACCTGATTTCTCTAATTTACTTGTAATGAAATACAACACACAGCAAGGTGGGCCTGGAAACTTTCCCATTCATGTTGCCATCCACCTAAAATTATTTACGCAATGCTTTTTTCTTCAAATTGGTTGCATATTTTTCATAATTTTGTTAAAAATGCATCTGTTTGTAGTGGTTAAGTCTGTCCAATGCACCTTTCTAATTCAGATGTAACTCTGATAATCTTAACTTTTAGAATATTTTAGCATGGCCAATCAGACGCATTCAATTTCTCAGCAAAGTAAAGTTGGTCTGAAAACTTTCCCGTTCACATCCCACTGAAAATGATTCAACCAACAAATCAGTATATCTAAAGTGGGGCCTGCTTTATGCAATGCTCTGTTTTCAAATTGTAGTGGTTGCATCTATTGGCATGGCTCCTCGCTTTCTGATTGGTCAAATGTGTGTCCCATGGCATTCAGACGTAGTTAAATGTATCTCTATTTGTTCAACCCTCTTAGACATCTTAGTCAAATCGACAGGGACCGGACTAACTCTTTGTTAAAACAATAGAAAAAGATTTAAACAAATGACTTGCCAGGCTTCATTGAGATGTCTGCGAGACTAAAAAAAAAAAATAAAAAAATTCTTGCCTGATTTGTTGACTTGTCTGTGAGCAGAGGAGTCGGCTTTCCCATGTAGGTGTGACTAAATAGTCCTCTGCACCTACACATACATACCACCCACGGTACAAGCTTTTTCATGGCCCATAAAGTCCATGATCAGAGTACGTCTCGCTGGTTTGTCTTCTCTCCGTGTCCGAGAATGTGTCTGCCTGTGTGCATCCATGTGTGTCTTGTGAGAATGGAGGGGGAGTTGAGTTCACTTCTTGACTTTGGCATAGCCGGCTTAATTAAGACCCATGGCATGCGGCCCCAGTGGAGCGCGGCATTAGTGGCAGGGGCATGCTGTGTGAGCCGGGTCTTGGGCAGCGGCAGGTCCACTCGCCGTGAATGCGGGCCTTATTGTCCAGGCACCGCGGCCGTCTTCTTTCACTCCTCTCTACTCGCCGCTTGTAATGTGGAGCTGATTAAGGTGATTGGAGGTCAGGGTATTGGGGAAAAAAAGAGGTGGTCCTGCAGTCACTGACTTTTGCACAACTGGCGCTCTGGTGGACATAATTAGTACTTTTATTTACAGGTTTGCATATAAACTACAGCACTGTGCAAAGGCAAGTGTGGAAAAAAATGCTTTAATAAATATTGAATTAGAGTTTTTTTTATTTTTGTTTTGAAATTTTCAGGAAAGGTCAGTAAAGAGATTATGCACCATTTTGAGATAAAGAATTATTCAGTATAAGAACACATGACTAGTTTTAGTAAACTCTTTACCATTGGCAGATATGTGGGTTTTGTGGTTCAATTTGAGATTTCTTTGTGTTTGCATCCAGGTCTGGGCTATATCTTTTGTACTGCGAGGTAGAACTAGTTCCTTTTGCAGACGTTTACGACCTCTGAGTGCTTCTAGTTTTGCAATTTTGTGTATTTTTGTACATTGATATAGCTTTTTTTAACCATAGCCTTTCTTAAAAACCTGCCTGAGACTTTTGCACATGTACTGTATGCCACACTTAAGCAGCAGAATATTATCAAGACAAAAAAGAAAGCAAATGAAAGCTAAAATGAGTAGCATAAGGCTGTATCTGTTTATACCATGACACTAATTTCCAAGAAATAAGCAAAGGATATCTAGAATTGTTAGACTGTTTGCCCTACATAGTCTAACTTTAACATCCCGTGGCCTCCAAACCACAACCTATATAATATTACATCCTCAACACTTAGCATTACATAGTTTCACTCTCTAAATTATACTCTGCCTATAATATATCATATCCTTGGTCAGGCCTTAACAGTCTCAATCTGTGGTCTGACTTTGGTTTTAAGAGTTGGACTCTAGAGCCCCATTTGCTGAGATGTTTATTGAGGATTGTATGTTTTAGACCCAAATTCATTCTGAAAACGCAAAGACTGTGGCTATATTTGCACATGTCGTACACTTTTAGCATTTAAGATGTTCTTATGCCCTCAAAATGTATTGTGGGTGGCAGGAGAAATGTGAGGTCAAAATGCTACAAACTTGCTAAAAACTTGAGGATTATATGTTTTTGACCCAAATTCATGCTGAAAACCCAACTGTGCATGCTTCATAAGGCACTGATGATACATCTTTTCTGCAAAGACTGTCGTGTTGTGGCTATATTTGCATGTCTTACACTTTTAGCATGTTTAGGACATTCTTATGACCTCAGAATATATTGTGGGTGGCACTAGAAATTTGTTAGAAGAGATCAAAGTTAAAAGTTAAACAAGTTTGTTTCATAACTTTTTTAACCCAGAAGCTGCACTTGGTCCATCTTGGTGACAAGGGCAATCTGTATTCTCCATCACTATGGCCTCTTGGTGCTATGTTTACTGTCTGAAATATTGCCCCCTACTCGCCAGTGTATACAATGAATCATGTGCATGTGTATCTAAAAGAGTGGCGTGCACACTTTGCTTTTGTGTACTGGAATTCAAGCATACCTATTTGTGTATGTTTTTGTGTGTGGCTGTGTGCGCTGTGTGCCGATGTGCGCAGTGAGGAGGAAGTGGCTGTGTTTGTTTAAACTAAGCACGCTCAGCCATGTGGGACAATTTAGCGGGAATGAGACCCCCCCACACACCCACACACACACAATCCCTTGCTCTACGCTCCTTCCCCCACCACTACCCCGAACTCTTCTGAATGGGCGGCTGTCTTTTGAAGGGTTGTTTGGGAAGTGGTGCCAATAGTGGGGAGGCAGCGGAGGGGGAGCTAGACATGTTAAAGCTGGATATGGGGCAGAAGAAGGGGATGAGAGGGGAGAGAGGGTGAGCGCATAAAAACACAGTGTGACTAATGTTCATTGGCCACTGGGCCTTTTGGAGTGAAAACCGTGCAACCGCGAAACTCATACCCATACATATGCTGCCTTATCAGAGCTGTCACTTAGAGGGGATAGAGTTTTGCAGGCAGAGCGTCATATCGATGCTAAATGGCTAATTTTACATGGAAAATGTATTTCACAGTTGTAAAGCCAGACTGGGAGACAGATGAGTGTGGACGAGTTGATGATCGGGACCTAATATGGGGCTTGTGCAGTGTAATGTCACACTTGTATAATATTGTCATGTCTAGAAAATAATATATCATCTGATGTGTGTCCTCTGCTGGCTGTGTTTTCATAAGAGAAATACTTGAGCGATAGTAGGACCCTGCCTTGGGGTCACTGTGTCCTCCTATCTCCATGGAGACAAGAAAATGGCTTTGAAACACTGGGTATTTTTCCTAACCAACGGTATTGCGTGGGAAAAAAACAACAACCTGCAATAATGACTTGACTTAAAATGGCTTGTTTGTCTGGAACCAAGGGTCTTATTTTTCAGGTTTCTTAATTCTTTTGAACCCCACTTTTCTAGAGTTCAACAAAATAGACATTCATAACCTCATCAAGATAATTTATTTTGTGTGTTATGGATTGAGAAAAAATATTGTACTTTTAATGTATGAGTGTCCGTACATGGTCCAGAGACATGCATGTCCTGGCAAAAGGCTGACTCTTAGTTACCCATAGCAAATCAAAGTGGGAATGAATAGGCTAACTATTGGCCTATTGTGACTAATTGTCCCTTGTCCAGGGAGTATACCGCCTCAGGCCCAAAGTAGCTAGGATGAAGAAGCTAGGAGGAGTTAATGTATTAAAGGCAAAACACAAACATTTTGTAATGTCCAATTAATCACAACATTAAGGTAATAATGCTAAACCTTTTCTCTGCATGACTCAATAGGGTTTTCCCACAGTTCCTCCTCTTTGCTGTGACTGGTGCCAAAATATACCCTTAGAGCAAATCTGAGTTTCATGTTTTATTTTTGTTTGTGAGTGGATTTCATGAGTCATATAATTTTTTTTATTTAATTAATTTATTTGATAGGGACAGTGCACATTAATGAACATCTATTCAGACAGCAATAGATGTAAAAATTCCAGATTATAGCAACAGTGCTAATTTGCAAGTAACACAAAAACATGAAAACATGTAAGATTAGACATGTTGACTCATCTTTTTTCCTTTCAGCTTTTCCCTTCTCGTGTCGCCACCGCATGTCATCTGTAGAACAGATTTGGCATAAGATTTACATAAGCTTTACAGTGGGCTTGGGACCAGAACAAAGATGCACTGGTTTATGACCTAATGTGAATGGATTCATTTTGTTGACGAATAATGGAGTGATTTATTTTCTTTCTTAAACTGTAAAGGATAAAAGAAGTAATTGGATAGTTTAATTTAGTCTTTCATCCAGCAAAAAAAGGAGACAGTGTACTCCTGATGCCCGTTGGGTTTCAGCCAGTGTACAACCTATGCCAAATCACTTGAGGAACCTCTGAGACACATGCATTGCTGTGGTGAATTTGAACAGAAAAGGTCAAAAAGAATGAAGAATTTGGTCTTAGTCTTTCCTAGGGGTGTAACAATATAGTAATTATATCAATGTATTGATTTTTTTCCTCCCCCTACAATACAATTGTATAGAAACACATTACCTTGTGTATATATATATATATATATATATATATATATATATATTCAACTTTTCTTCAATCTCTACTGGACATAATCAACCCCGGCCATGATGCTACACTTGAGCGTAAACTTTTATGATTTTTGGCAAAATGTTGCTGTATTGATTATTGATATGAAGGTGCTGATTGTATTGTTCCACATTAGTCAATATTGTTCTTGAATCGTATCGAAAAAATTCTAATCGATACGTATCGTTGCAAAAACGTATTATTCCACCCCTAGTCCTTCCTGATGCAACCCTCTCCTTTTATCTGGGCTTGGGACCAGCACAAAAATACACCAGCTTATTATGACCTAATGTGGAAGGCTTAGTTTTGTTGACGAATAATGTAGTGATTATTTTCTTGTATTTTTAACAGTGCTTTCAGACACTTGACACCAATGCAACCAATAAAAAGTGAGCCTAAATCCTTGCCATAAAGCAATAATTGCATAGAAATTAAAGCATCTAAATTGGCAAGATTTTGACACTGCCATTTTTTTTCTCAAGGTGATCATACCTCTGCAATCCAGTCCCATGCCAGTTCTCAGTGCACTGTAATTCTCCATCTCAGCTGTTGTTTTGTGGACCTACCGTGTCTCCGCATTGTGTGTGTGGCCAGGCCGAGCTGACGAGGAGATCCTTGGCTTTCGGGAGGGGTTAACTTTAAGCTCTCCTATAGGCTAACATACTCAGATGTACAGACTCAATGAGCAATAAGTCTGAACTGCACTGGGGCTATAGACTAGATGGAGTGAGAGCGAGCACAGCTGACGAGTTTTCGGGAGAAGGACAAAAAGAGAAGAAAAGTCTGGAAGCGCTACTTTGTTGAAGAATGAGTCATGATCATGTGCTTGTGGGAAAATAGCCACTTCCTCTATATTAAATACAAACAATCTGAGAAGAAGTACACAACAGTCCTTGGGCTGAGAGCGCAGAGGATAGCAGGACGGCTGTGAGGAGACGGATGAAGTTTATTGAAATGGAAAAAATGACATCAGGCCTAATGATAATACTAATGATCGTTAGCGTCGTCTGTAAACTATTTTGTTGCGGTGTGTTTTTCAGCTTTGAACATCTGGTTAGCAAAGGCGCTCGCACATGGAGGAACATACCAACTAGCTGCTAGCATTTCCGGTCGTGCTGTATAGGCAAGACCGCACTAACCGAGACCGAGCTGTGACTGAGGTCCCAGAGTGAACACCAGACCGAGATTTTTAGGGACCAAGGCAGATTCAAGACTGATTCTGCATGGGAACATTTAAAAACTCTGATGCTTCAATGACATCAGTGACAAAACCTGAAGGATAAAAGAAGTGGTTGAATAGTTAATAGAATTTAGTCTTCAATCCAGCAACAAAAAGTGACAGTGTACTCCTTGTGCTGGTCCAAAGCCATATAAAGAGACATAAAACCTATGCCAACTCACTGCATGTTCTAAGACCGATGCTTTGCTGTGGCAACCTCAAACAAGAAAGTAAATATGTGTTTGGTTGTTAAGACTGGACATTTAAAACCTATACGAAATACAACAACACTAGATTGTGGCTAAAGTAACTGGTAGAAATCTCTCACTTTCACACAATGACCAATATTATTTACATTCTTCTTCCTCATACATAGGAAAAGCCAGATTAATAGATAATCTTTTCCTCTCCTGACGTTGCTGCTGCGTGACTACGTGGCAAGCGTTGGACTGTGAGGGCCTCTGCTGTGGGTTTACTGCCTGCTGGGCCCCTGCCCAACCACACACATCCACAGAGCTGTACTCAGGGCCAGCCCACAGTCATACAGCTGCAGGAGGGAGGGAGCTGGCAGATGCACACATCTGTTTGAGCTGAGCTGAAGTGAAGCTAGCAGCTAACACTCCCTGCAGCACAACACACAGAGCTTATTGTGAACTCTTCAAGAAACAGTCCAGGGGAAAGTGGAGAGTATGTTGCTTAATTTGCTGAACTCATTCAATTTCCCTTCCTCTGTGTGTCTGTCCTGCTCTCACACTGGCCCATTGCCTGCTGTCTGTGGTATGACAGGCAGGACTAATGTTTGTTCTGGAGCAATAACACAATTAGGATTCCACACATTTCTCTCCTCACTCAACCTCCGGCCACTGCCCCCCTCCTTAACTTTCTACCTCTACCTCTTTCTCCTCTCTAACAGAGTGCTGTCAGTTGTGCCTAGAGGAGACAGGCAGCAGATAATATTGATTTAATCACACCAAATTGCTGTATTTTCCTCTAAACCCCACTGCTGTGGCAGTCATGTGTGAGTGAGTAGGGGGTCTCTTTATTCTTGGCACAGTTCCTCTGTTTGGTCCACTGCTCTTCCGCTAACGGCCCGGTTCAGGTGATCTTTCACCAATTAACCTTTCTCACAGTGGAAACCTCTCCCACAGCTCCTGACCTGGGTATAAAATAGCTGTTTCCTCTTGATTTTGTTCACAGGGAAAGCTGATGCCTGGCTGACCCCTCCCTCTTATCGTCCCTCATTCTCAGCATCTCCATCTTTCTACCTCACTGTCAGCTTTTCTTTCTCTCAGGGTGTTGTCTTGATCCTGTATGTGTGTGTTATGTAACCATAGTCTCTCCCTGGGAATGATCTGCACTTTTGTTTGAGCCCGGCTTTTGCTTCACCAACCTGCCCACTGTCCTCTTCTTCAGCCACTGAGCTGCCTGATACTTCCCTGGCAGCCAATAAGCGAGAGAGCTGTGGTAGTTTGACAGGCCACCGGAATGTGGAGGAGGCGGGGTTTTTCCAGGAAGTGCATGGCAATAGAGTCAAATCCTGGACCTTTGGCTGAGCTACTTTTTTGGCACTCTGGAATAGAATTACTTTGGGTGGGTTGGAAGTAGCTACATATTTAGTTGTACTGGGCCTTTTGAAGTGTTTAAGTAACTGCAGGTTTGGATGTTTTAAAATCAACACAACTACAGTATTTGTACACTACAGAGTTTTGTAGAAACTCAAAAGCTCTGTGTCTTTGAGTTAAAGTTACCTTGATGCAGATGACCCATTTTGCTGTGGTCATAGCTACTGATGCTGAAACCTTGGTGTCCATTAAAAAGTATGAAACTTATGATGTTATTATGTTTTGTGCCCTTTCTAAGCACCTTTTTGTGAGCTATGAAAGTGTTTCTGTGACGTATGTGGAGCAATGTCAGGATAAACATCCCATTGCGGAAAAACAATAAAGTTGATCTTATCCTTCCAGTTAACCCCTTGTGGTGGGTTTCCTCTAATGAATCACAATATAGCTCTTAAACTGACACAATATTTCCCTTAAACTGGTACAAAACAAGCAAGTTTAATGTTTTGTGCACCTTTAAGAAAGAGTTTGTGTCTTTCTTGGGCCTATTAATGAAATGGCATAACAAATTATTCAAATGGAAACAGAGAAGGCCCAATAGTGGCAGATTTTAATGAAAAATTCTTATTGTCATATGGTCATTGTATCTGTAGACAATCTCCTTGCTATCTTGTGTGTCTCTCCTGCAGTTTCTGGTTGTATGTTTCATCCTATCATATGTAATTTTCTCACTGTGGTAAAAATAAAAGTTTTCTTATCTCATAGTCCAAAGAACAAAGGAAATATAGCAAATCTGTTCATTTCAAAGCCAGATTAGGCTTGTTACTTGATGATGAAGACAGAAAGGGGCATAAGGTGAAGTCTGTTTACCCCGGATATCCTGCTTGTTAGACCTTTTAAAATAAATACTCTCCAATAAGCTTTCTTCTTTCAGCTCTTCGAAAGACACAAAGGAAGAGGCGTGGAGAGGGTTGTCTTTAGTCACAGGGTCATCTGTTTCTGGCCTGTGTTCCTGGAAACCGTGGCCTGATGAGAGGATTGGATTGGTGGCCAAATGGATGGAGCAGGATGACAGGGGAGAAAGGCTATGCCCAAGGTGCTCATTTTCTGTGTGTGTGCATATACAGGGCTAGCGGTGCAAGGAGAGAGAGAAAAATGCTGATCTGAGTCGTTTACCAGGCTTCGTCCTGACTTGTTGGCGCCCTGGCTGCACACAGCGATCTCCAGAATGCCTGGTATTTAAAGGAAACAGGAAACAGACTGAAGAGGGAAAAGAGGGAGAAGATGAAAGAAAAGTAATGGGCTATTTTCAATGAAGTAATCAAGGAGTAGGTTTTAGCGGTCAGTAGCTGGGTTTAAGTCATCTTGTTTTTATGCAGAGATATATGCCAAATTTTGTAAATGAAAACCTTAATTTGCAAAAAAGTTTTCACAATCCCTTCAGGTGGTTTTTGAGTTGTGCGAAAAACAATTAATGTGACTACTTAAAGATGGAAATGCATGAAGTAGTGAACGAAAACCCATGTGACTGATGGCATTGTACTTGCGTGTGGTCGAATGCAGAAACCAAAAAATATTTCTATAAAAGCCAAAGGGTTTAAACAACTGGATAATCTAATGTGTCCTATTATTTCTTGTGACTGATTGTCTTTAGTCTTTTTTTTTTTTTAGTTAATATATTGTTTAGTTTTTTTGGGGAGTGTTTTTTTTATAAGCCTATATAGGCTTCTTCCACTCCCATGAATATATGCTTGTTTATACTGTTTTATACTCAACTGTATTTTTTATTGTGTGCTAAATAAATAAAAGGTAAAAGCCAAAGGGTGTGAGTAAAATGTCCAGCCACTACAACCTCCCAAAATCCATCTGCCGTTGTTTTTACCATATTGATTCAGGGCTCAACGTAGTAACACCTTTGTTGGTAGCACCTGCAGAATTTCTGTATTTCTGTATTTCTTCTTCTCTTTATACCATTCAGTTTAATGATC
This sequence comes from Bostrychus sinensis, assembly GCA_020698575.1. Taxonomy (NCBI): domain Eukaryota; kingdom Metazoa; phylum Chordata; class Actinopteri; order Gobiiformes; family Eleotridae; genus Bostrychus; species Bostrychus sinensis. The sequence goes on from CM036258.1 coordinate 10,825,559, forward strand.
GCAAACTGCACCGCACGTAGGCTAACTTTATAACTTCCCCAATTATAACTAATTTCAGTCCAGTCTCCAATTTTTTAGGTACTCTTGTTCCTTCCTAGGTTACTAACAGCACCCTTATCCACTTGAACACCTAGATGGAAACACGCCTGTTTGTTTTGTTTTCTTCTTTTGCAAACTTCAAAAACATTTGCTTCACAGTTGGATGAAAACCCACCTATGGAGTTTCTTCAGGCTTCAGCATCAGAGATTTGCTTTAAATATAAAAGGGCTGCACAATGTGTCGTTATCAGCAAATACAATATTCATACAGCACGAAACTAAATGTAGTGTAATGTTATGGTCCTTCATCTGAAAGAGATACTGCCAAAAATGGATGTCTTATTGCCTTCAATAAAAATATGTTAAGACCAAATATATTATTAAAAATAGGATATTTATACATATATTCCTCTATTTAGCCCTGGTTTAGCCTTGTTTAAGTCCTGGGTTTGTCTTGTTATGGGGTTGTAACCAGAAGAATATTGCAGTTGTTTATAGCTCAATATTCAACATGCATACTGCCTGCTCTTTTTATATATTGCAGCCTTATTTCAAATTGCATCATATGAAGATTGAGGGTGTTGCTGCCTTTTCCTAATAACATGTGCCTCGAGTTATGCACACAATGTAGAAACCCACCACAGTTTAACCTTGGAGACATTGAGTGAAAGTGAAGAAATGCTCATATATGAGGGGAATGCTGGATGTGGCAATAGTAAAAAAAAGAAATTTCCCAAACACTACGTGCAGCAGTTAGTGAATTGTTAGGATGAGGACAGCGGTGTTGCTTGATAGTCAGGATAGCACATACAGTATCCTTGCTTAGAGATCTAGTGTCTGGTTGATGTGTCCCCATTTAGCCGCTGATTTACGATGGCTGTCATCAACTAAATGTCTACTCCCTTTGGAAAGACAAGCAAAAGATCCCCTGCAAAGACTCAGCGTGGGATATTGTCAGTGATATAAGATTAGAAAGAAGTAATTTGAAGATTAAAAATAGATGTTGGGAAACCAGACAGGAGACATAGCTGCATCTTAGTGTTCAAGGCAAAAAGGTGCCCTGCAGGTATCAGTTTAAAGAGTTTGACGAGAAGCTTGTTCATACATGGCTCTGCGAGTGTGTGTGCGCGCTCGTATGTGTCCGTTGCATTCCTCTCTCCGCCCGTTGCAAGATCTTCTTTGTGGATGACATGTCATTACCGCAATTACAGGGCGAGAGGATGCAGACCGTAGTCTCACAGGCAGAATGTACACGAGCACACATGCAAGCCAAATGCAACAAAAATGGAGATGTTGGAAAGTTGAATGAAGTTTTTGGTAGGTACTTTCAGGCCCTCACTCAGAGTATATGCATATAATTTGAAATTCAAAATGGCTTATGGAAATGTTGTAGTTCCCCAAAGTGTTTTTAGAGCATAATGACTTAGTGATTATGTAATGTACAGGTTTTACATCTTACTGGGAGTTACTGGGGGGGAAATTTGTATGTTTCTCGCTTTTTAAAAATCAGAAGCAACATTCTTCTGCTCTGGCTATTGCTGGTACTTTAATTGGTTTCTTTAAAGGGGCTATATTATGCAAGATTGTCTTTTCTAAACTTTCTGCCATGTTATAATGTTACCTCATCAAAAACATACCTGGCGTTGTGTTTTGCTTCATTCACGCCTGTTTACGTAATCCTCTGTATTCTGGCACAGCTGTTTTGAGCCCTCAAAACAGGCAGCACTGACCAATCAACAAGCCCCCTGCATCCAGTCTGGTCTTATTCATTTATCCAAAAAACAGGGTACAACTCTGTTTCCACTGATTCCTCACAGCTATTTTCATTTTGTAGTAAAAATGCTTAGGAAAGGCTTAGGAAGTTGACTGCTTTTTTTCTTTAAATCATATTAAAAAGACCGCAATAATCTCCACTCTGCTGGGCTCTGCTCCCCTCTGCTGGTCTCTTCACCTTTTTCTTCATTGCACTAGTAGAGTACTAATTAAAAACGTTTTCTTTTAGTCAGATTTTTTTAAGGTTGTAAAAATGTGCAATGCTGTTCTAGAGGCCACCAAGGTTGGTTTAAAAATGTAAATAAACATGTCCTAATTGGGCGAATTAGACTTTTGCAATGATTCCCAATCTGAGTCAGACTGGTTAGCTGAAAAAACGTGAAGTACTAATTATTTTGGCATGTTTAAAGTTAATTCTCTGACCATTATGCGTAATATAGCTATTTGTGTGTATTAGCTTCAAAGGCCCATTGCAGGTTCAGTTCTGCCTCTGTCCACTAAGGTAGTTTAATCAATTCAATGTAAATATTTTTTACTGTCTTGTGCCAAATGCAAATTGAAACACACCACTATTGAGTGTGCAGCCGGTGGCCGACGTGGGAACTGGAGTAGCTTCCATCTTTCCTCAATCAATGTCTTTGTGAAGAGTGCCTGTGGGTACGTGTGTGTCCTTCAGAGTATAAGCACTTGCAGCATTCCTCTCCACCCTACTCTCTCTCTTTCTCTCTTCCTTCCCTCCCTTCCCCTCTCCTTCTCCCTTTTTTCCTCCTCAATCTCGGAAAAGAGAGGGAGAGGGCCAGCAGGTCTCCCATACACTGAATACCTTTTGTAAGTGGAGCTGAGGTTGAATGGGAGTGGTGTTGGTGGCAGTTTCCCACAATATTTAGAAGCGACACCCCCCGTTTTTTCCTCAAGACCTCTCCAAAGCATCGATGTGCTTGTGTGACAGTGTATTAAACGCCAGATTAAACCTGTCAGCCGATAAGTTTTTTTGTTTTTTTAAACCAGTCTTGTTTTTTAGTGTATTCCTATGGACAGAATAGATCCTGCTCTGAGCACTGACACCTGAGAGCATTCCTCACTGCTTAACACACCCAATGCGAGGAAGAAGATACCTACAGCAATGTCTTAGCTTTGGTTTTCCCTGTGCTATTTAGTGCCTCCTGTGTCAACACATTTGTATGTGGGACACTTGTGTACAACAGCAGTGTTCTGGATTTGGATGTAGGGTACATCTAAAACTCTCATTAGGTTAAGGTGTGGAAAAGGCCACCAAAACAACAAGAAATAGCTCAAGTTTACAACAAAATGATAGTTATTATTGTTACATTGATTAGATTGTTGTCAATGCGCTCTCAGTATAAAGTCCCAATAAGGAGCTTGGGGGATCCTCGGGCCGGCCAACACATGAACTCTCTGGGTGGAGTCTTCATGTCCTCCCCTTGTTACTGTGGGTTCTCTCCGGGTACTCAAACTTTGCCCCACCGTCCAACACATGCATGTGTTAGGTGAAGTGGTGACTCTAAGTTGCCCATTCTGGTGAATGAATGTGAGAGTGAATGGTTTGTGTATGTCTCTGTGTCAGCCCTGGAACTAACTGACCCCAGTCCGGGATGTACCCTGCCTAACACCCAAAGTTACTTGGAAAAAACTGTGAAAATACAATACAAGACAAAAACAAGAGTGACTTCATAGTATCTAGTACAGAGGAAATTCAAGTAATTAACATTTAAACAGCTTTTCATTTTATTTGTTATAACTTTGTAATGAAATACAGACACTGACAGCTCTGGGGATTTACTACTGGGAGTCATGAAGCAGTTCTGTAGAAGAGTATAGATACTATTATTCCATGAAGGTGGTAGCTGATGACCAATTAGGAAGTTAGTGTGAAAGCTGAAAACCAATGTGATGCCTGCTACGCACTTCCTAATTTATCACAAGATTCATTGAGTACGCACTTCCATTTTGAAACCACAGGATTACAAATAACTCTTCAGAGGAAAACAAGAGGAAGTTAAGTTTCAGTTTCTATTCTCCCTCTTATGTTTGTGATTGTTTGTGAAAATAGGACTGGTATTAATTTTGCTTTGCTCTACTTTAAGCTACTACTATGTTATATCAATGTTTATTTCGACACTATGAAAGTGTAAGTATGTTTGTAAGTTAAAATTCCTTTAAAATGTTTAGAAATTTTGAAATGCGTGACTAATTTGTTTGCATTATTTTATTGATGCTTGTATCAAAAATTTAAGTTAAAGCCAAATCGGCAAATCTGTGCAGTATGTGTTGTAAATAAGTTAGACAGTGTTTAAGTTCAGTTTTAAGCTATATTCTGGAAGGCTATGGTAGTGTGAAAGTGAAATCACATTCTGAAAGCTGTTGTCAATAAACCAGTTCGCTGTTGTTCCTGTTTCTTTAATCACATGTCTCTTGGTATTTTGAAGCTGTAAAAAAGTTCAATAGTTCAGACAGTTGTCCCAGCGTGGTGCACAGATTTTTAAAGGAACAAATATCTGAAAATATTTGTTACAGTTTCTTCTAAATAGGATTACATTGGGTGATATTGCTAGATTCTGGATAACTGCAAACACAAAGTTGTTATCTAAATTGACAATGCTTTCTGCCATATTTGTATGTGTGGCATTGTATGGTACAATAAAGGGCTCAATAGGACAGATACAGCTTTTTAGGTCAGAGTATGTTATATTTTCTTGACACAAACATTCCTCAGATAAACCACTGTATTGTTATTTTGCATATCAGGCTTGAATCATGTCCACAAACCACTATCTGTCAGGCTGTTATATAGATTTCCGTCATCTCTCCTGCCTGTGCGTTGATAATGCGGTTCCACCGAACTGAAGGATTACATCTGAAATCAATGCTTATCTTGTTTTTGTGACACAATCACTTCTTGGAAGAATGTATCACGCCTGATACGTGTGAGGCACAGTACATCGTCCTCTTAAAAATGAATGACCGGGAGCAGAATCGCAACCGCATTTGGTCTGGAGTGGCTCTCAAGTGGGCTGTAGATTACACTACTGGAGCAATGTCCCAGTTATTAGTGAGTGTTGCTGCCAGACAAATGGGAGTGAGTGTGTTGAAGCAATGACAGTGTAGTGTGCGCACAGACAACTCTTTGAGAGACACCTAAGAGCTAAGACAGTTGGTTTTCTGAGTATATTGAACATATTATTTTTAGAGTCATTTGCGTGTGTGCTTGTGTTTTAAACTTTGTGCCATTAGCAAAAGTGGGAAAGTACAAATTACACATGCAGTGCTGATTCACAGTCTCACTGCATGGCAAATAATAGGACACATGCCACTACAGGAACCACTGAACAAGACTTGTAGTAAAGCAGTCATTATCATTACATAGAAATGCTTTGACACATTTAAAATTTTCTAGTTATCAGAATGTAAATTAAAATAGTGGTCTGTGATAAAGTTTGTGATGAAGTTTAAAAGTTAAATACAGTTATTTTGAGATGCTAAAATGAAAATTAAATGTGAAATGTAAATATGTTGTTAAAAAGGGGCAGAAAATATAAGATTTATTCTTCTCTCTGCTCCTTTTCATTCAAATTTCATGTCATGTAAACATATTTCTTTTTTTTTTTTTTCTTTTATATAATGAATGAAATAAATTACACAAAAAAAAAAAAAAAAAACGCACTTTAGACCTTGAGGCAAAATCTAGCTGTGCAAATACTTTGTGTTTATAACACATCATGTTCCTAATTATTATGAAAGGCTAAGGATTTATTAATATTACATTTTGAGTGACGGGTAGACTTTACTGTCCCCATATAGAAATTTTGAGGGCAGGGGTGACAGGAGTCAGGAGCATTGAGCAACACCCGGGGACCCTTCTTCAGATCTTATTGGGCTATAGCCTGTTAGCCCATATTGTTCATGTTCTAGGTTGATGGGGAAACAGGAGTACCTGGAGAAAACCCACCCAGACATGGGAAGAACATGGAAAACACACACAGAAAGAACCCTGCTAGGCCCAGAAATCAAATCTCAGACCTTGCTGTGAGGCGACAGTCATATCTCATATCTATCCAATATACAAGATGAATACAAGAGTTGAATTGTTCTTATCTGGTCACTTATGTCTTCTCACATGTGGTAGCATGACATGGCTGCATGCCCATTTCTCAGAGTTGCATAGAGTTAACTAGGAAGAGCTTATTGTACCTTTTAAATACTAATGCCTTTTTGTGGTTATCTATTGGATAAAAATAAGCATTGCATTAATGATTAATATATCTTGTTTTTTTTTGGTATTTATTGTGAGTAATACTGAAGTCTTAATGGAAAGTAATCAGTGTGTGATAAGGCTGTTTGCTGTGGTTTAGCACATTTCATTATCTGAGTGAATCTAAGTTAATCTGTTATCAACCATTTGCTCCTGATATGATTTTCTTTCCACTGTGCAGCTCATAGTGATTTTCTGGAGTTCAGTTTATACACCTTGTTCAGGGATATTTTAGTACAAAACATGGCTAACCTGCCTTTCCTGGACTGGTACAATTGTGTCTGTGTATTTTTGAGGTGTGAAGTGGCTGGGTGGAAGTGTGTCAGACTGTCTGCTAGCTGGTTGTGAATGTCCATTATGCTTCATCAGGACAGACAGACTCACAGGGTGTGTGTGTGTGAGTGGACGACGCTATGAGTAATGACCCATGTGTATCTGGAGCTGCTGTGTTACCGTTTGGTGTCTGCTAAAAAACTCTATGCATCTTTTATGTCCCATGCTTACACAGGGCGTTCTGTTTTAGGACGTCCATACGTGCACGCTCACACGGCGGGACAAGTGAGGGATTGTCTTGGTGGATCCAGCGTGGAATTTTTCATTTAACATTTTATCCCAGCTGGGAATCGACACCTTATTCCTCCCACATTCCTCTGGGACGGGGAACCACACTGCGCGCTTGTGTGGGGATGTCTGTAGCTGTCAACACCACTGTCCATCTGGTAGTGATTTTACTCGCAAACAAAGGTCATTGTTCATTCATACGTTACACACAGTCATATACTGTACACACATGGGCCCAGTGGCAGGAAGCAACTAGACTAACTTTTGATGAATTTATATGGATGTGATCTAAAAATAACATGTGACTTTACTGAAAAAGTTTATGGTTAGGGTGAACGCTAACCCTAGTGGCAGTAGTAGTAGTTGTAGTAATAGCAATAGCAGCAGTAGTTATAGTAGTAGTAGCAGCAGCAGTAGTTGTAGTAGTATTAGTAGGAGTAGTAGCAGCAGTAGCAGTAGTTGTAGTAATAGTAGTAGCAGCAGTAGCAGCAGCAGTAGTTTTAGTGTAGTAGTAGCAGTAGCAGTAGTAGTAGTAGTAGTAGCAGTAGTAGTAGTAGCAGCAGCAGCAGTAGTAGTAGTACCAGCAGCAGTAGTTGTAGTGTAGCAGTAGTAGTAGCAGCAGCAGCAGCAGCAGCAGCTATAGTGGTAATGTTAGTATCGATCTCATAACCAGAATGTATGGGTTTGATTCCAGGTTTAGTAGTTGCAGTAGTAGTAGTAATAATATAAATAGTAGTTGAAATAGAATTGCATGGTGGTAGTATTTAAGCAATAATATTACTAGTAGCAGGGGGGTATGATGGCAGAGCGGTTAGTGGTCTCGCCTCCAAGCTACTATCCCAGCGATGCCATCCTCTGCACGTCCTCCTCGTGTTATTGTGGGTTCTCTCCGGGTACTCCAGCTTCTTCCCACTGTCCAAAGACATGCATGTGTTAGGTGAAGTGGTGACTCTAAATTGCCCCCGGTGAATACATTTGAGAGTGAATGAGTGTCTGTCTGTGTCAGCCTTGTGACTAACTGGCCACTGTCCAGGGTGTGCCCCGCTTGAGGCCCAAAGTTACTGGGAATAGGAATAAATGATTATTAGTACTAGCAGCAGCCATAGTAGTTGTAGTAGTGCCAGATTTTGCTGTTAAAAATGTTACACTGGTACTATTTGTTTTTGCTCAGGCATTTTTTCTTTTGTTGTTTGTCTTTACTTCTACTGAAACATTATAGTCAGTAGCAGTACTTTTACTTGAGTACTTCTTGTTAGATCCTGGGCCAGCTGTTGCATCTCCCCTACATTTAACAAGGTAACATCAGTCCAAAAGGCAGCGCCTCTTGACAACTCAAATCTTTTTAAAGCTTGCCTCTGCACTCTGCAATTTCATACATCACTTCGCCCAAATTGCAGTGAAAGGTTAAGTGTTTAAATTTAGAGACAAACTCTGCCAAGTAATTATATAACAGGACATCAGTAAGCTGGATGCCACACATCAGGGTTTATCTATCAGGACGGTCTTCAAAAACGGCTCATTATCACCAGAGACATAGTTTCCTACTTAGCTTTGTGGCATTAGTCGTGGAGGTGGAGGTAGTTAAGAAGTCACGTCTGCTCAAAGTTAAATAGTGTTTGGACACGAGTTTGGTGTTCTGTACTTACTGGAAAAAGGCAATAAATAATTTTTAGGTTTTACACGAAGTCTGCACTAATGCATTTTTGTTGAATGAAATCAGAGAAATAATGAACTCATACGGCGTCATCATTTTTAAAGTTGACAAATTTTCCCATCCACACTACAACCTGTGGGCCTTCTAAATTTTTATTATAGTTTATTACGCTACTGGCAAAACGTTTTTAAATTTTGAGGTTTTGGGCTAGTTTGCTTCTTTAACATGTAACCTTTAACACTGAAGTAAAGAAAATGTGGTGTTTATTTTAATAAATTTAGTCACGTGTGTCCATAAATTTTTATTGGAAACATTCATTTCAAAGGCTGTTTTCTCAAAATGTGTTTTTCTTTCACTCTGAGTCAGAAATCTCCACTTCAGTAGCACCTAGCAGCATCAAAATTCCTAGTCTTGAACTTAACAACACTCTGAAGGTTTTTACAGAGGTGTTTGTAATTCCTAGCCGAATTTATTGGTCACTTTACTCCTAGAAACATGGTGAAATTAGATTTTTTGTTTTTTAGTCGATTGTCAATATTTTCTAATTTATCTAAAGACAAAATAAAAAAAAAAACAACAACTTATGTAACATGTCAACAAGAAGAATGAAGAATTTTTAACCTGGCTTGTTCCGATATTCAGATTTTCTAAATGTATGCAAATTTGTGCATTTTTGTGTTTTAAATGCCTAATTTTCATATGAAAACATTAAGACTCCCTATTCACCTGTAGTGTTTTGCCTGTTGCTTTGCCTTTCCTGACGCATTTATCTGTGATTGGAACCGGAACAAAGAGTACATTGCCTTGTGTTTCCTCAGCAAGATTAACAACTCAAAAAGCGATGGTTGATTGGTTTTTGATTACATTTTCAGAAAAGGTTAGCTGTGAGACTAAAGTGTTTTGTTTGTTTTGGTAGGGATCTGAATCACTGTCTAGCATTTACCCCTGAACTAGAAGATCCCCAGTTTGTCCATGCCATTGCGAGATAGGGTCTTATGCCTTTGTGGAGCTCTGCCGTTTATTTTGCAGTCTTCAGTGTTGAAAATGAAAACAGTAATTGCCTGCTAAAGTTCTTAAATACATTGAATTCCTCCTCAAATTGGGGTTTATTTTGAAAAATTGGACTGGACCCAGCGGTCGGCTTATTTATCATCCTGGCCAAACCTTTACTTTACTGATTTCCTCCTCTTTTCTGCTCCGTCTAGCTCTTCCTATTTTTTTTTCCTGGCAGAGTACGAAGTGGCGTTACCATCTGTCTGTGATGTGTCCTGAACGCAACCCTCTTTCTGTATGTGTGTGTGTGCGTATGTACGAGGCGGGATGTCCAGGCCGAGATGGGAATGGGGCTCAGATGGAGAAGCTGTCCGATATGTGCGAGTGTATATGAGAAAACGGAATTACATGGATAAATTGAGTGAGTAAAGAAGAGGAGGGAAGGCACTTATGTGAGAGAGCAGTGTTTATGCAACAGTACGAGGCGCAGCTGTGTGTTCTACTAACCCTCGCAAAGACCTCAGTGTCAGTGTTATGGGACGACCAGCCGAAAGAGGACACACACAATGACACACAGCTGTTCACAGAGGAATGCTCACTCATATAAGTTCTCATTAGAGGTGGAAAGTAACTTGATACTTTTTACGCAGCTACTTCCTGAGTATATTTTGCAAAACATACTGTTACTTTTATATGATTTCATTTTGGTGGGAACTTTTTTTTAAATGAGCAAAAGTACCTTGTGTGTATCGTGTGGCCAGAAAGTGTAATAGTAGTTCTAGCAGCAGCAGTAGTAAAAATACTTAGTTGTACAGTAGTAGTAGGAGGAGTAGTAGTTATGGTAGCAGCAGTCATAGTAGTACTAGTAGTGGTAATAGTAGTTGTTGTAGTGATAGCAGCAGTACTCAGGTGATAGTAGCATTAGCAGTGGCAGTAGTAATACTTTGCAGTTGCACTAGCCATAGCAGGAGTAGTAGTAGCAGTAGTCGCTGTAGAAGTAGTCTCTGGTGGTAGAAAAAGCAGTAGTTGCATGTAGTTGTACTAATAGTTTTACTTTTTAATAGTAGTTGAAGTAGGAGTAGTAGTGGCAGCAGTAGGTATTGTAGTGGAAGTAGTAATAGTACTGTAGTAGCAGTTGTTGTAGATTTTTAGTAGTAGTCACAGTTACTAAAAAAACTTTTAAAACTAACTTGAACTGAAGTGGACTTTTACATCAAGTACTTTTTTACTTTTACATCTCCACTAATTTTGATTTCTTTAACTTCATTGTAAATAATATTTTGAAGTTAAAGTACTTTCACTTAAGTTTTAAGTACTTCTTCCACCAATTGCTTTCATGTACTGAGATACAGTATGTGTGCTAATAGCTGCTTGCACCCATTAATCAGTCGCTCTTTATCCGTGATTTCACTCAGCAACTGTGAATCGAAGCGCAAAACGTCATTCGCTAATCCACCTCTAGCCATAAATCAGTGTGTGTTTGTATATGTGGGGTGTTGTGCTAATATGTGTCATGCTTAGGTGTTTGGCATGCTTCCCATTGTATGTTGGGATCATGTTGCCCCAGGGACCATGTTCACCGTATGGAGCCTGCAGCAGTCGCCTTCACTGTTTATCTATGTGGTTTTTAGCCATTTGCACATTGTAACTGCTAAAGGCCAGCTGTGTTTGGTTGAGAGCTTGACAGAGATCAGATGTTTGACTGACACTCGTTGCTTTGGGATTTTTTTCTTCAATTTATCCTCTTAGAGGAAGCCTTGTTGTTTTCCACATAAATAACACTGCTCATTGTTTCACAGTTATGCTTATTGCTTTTACTGCTATCATACAAAGCAGGCATGGTCATGTAATACTCCTAGGGGTGGCAGCAGGTATAGCAGCCACCTTCTTAATTTAAGACAGTAGTTAATGATGTGTGCGACCGAAAGTGATAAAAGGTGATGTATGAATGTCTGAAGCCTTAGTAGAAAAGAAACCAAAAATGGTGAGCCCAGGAGAATACAGTAGAAGTAGAAGTGAGTGAGAAAGCTCTTGAAACTTGCTACAAGTTGCTGAACCCCAAAGCCACACACTGTATACTGTATATACTTATATTTTTCTACATAGTGTGGTTTATATTTGGTGGGTGTTTGGTGTGCTGTGGGATTTTTCTAACAAAAAATTGTGCCATGGCTCAAAAAAGGTTGAAAAATACTGCCATTACCAACTAGTTGTAGGAGAAATGACGCATGTAGTCTCCAAGCATATTTACATGCCAGTCTATCTGTTTGCAAAGCCAGCAGGTGCAGTTATCTCGAGTCATTTTACATTATTAAACACATTAATATTGTTGAAAGCAGGATATTAAGTGTAATCCCTATGCTTTTAAGACCATTGTGCTGATAATAAAAGGCATTAAATTAGCCTCTCATCCAAATTTTCTGAACTGGTGGCTCGGGACAAACAGGAAAGTTGGCTTCAAGGTTAAGCTTATTTGAAGCCTAAATATTGATTACGTGAAATTGTCAGACGGGTTGGAAAACAGATTTTGAAATACATGAAGGTTATTGTAAAATTATTTAGAAAAAAGTAAGTCACAATAAAATGACCAGCGATAGAGGGCCACTGCCACTACATATCATATGTTTCAAAATAAATTAGTACGTTACAAAAAACAGTGTTCAAAGTCTTTGGGAAGTATGATGCCTCTGTGTACTCTATGTAAATGTATCTGTCTATAATGTATTTGTTGTCTTATGTGTTGCAGGTAGGGCAGTTCAGTGAATTTCTCCATGAATGTACGTCACAATGATGATGACAGACCAGATTCCGCTGGACTTGGCTCCGCCCCCTCTCCTGAACCCGGAGGTCCCGCTTATTCCTCACATGGTTAACGGAGACGCAGCGCAGCAGGTACTCTCCCAATACACTGGGCACTTGTCCTACCATTGTAAAGCGCAAATTTGACCAGCCATTGTCGTTATTTTCTGTTGTATACTTTCTGTGTAGCTTTACAATTTGAAAAGCATGCAACCAATGAGACTACAGCATTGCACCAATTTTACGTATTAAACAGTTATGACTGGGATGAATACATGAGAAGGACAGCTCAAGCTTAAAAGTGTTGCGCTTCTCTTTGGGAGTGACAAGAATGGACAAGATTAGGACTGAGTAGATCACAGGGACAGGTCATGTCAGATGTTTTGGAGATAAAGTCAGAGAGGCCAGATTGAGATGGTTTGGACATAGAGGAGGGATAGTGAATATACACAATATTTCCAAAAGTATTAGCTCACCTGCCTTTACGAACTTAAGTGACAACCCATTCTTAATCCATGGGGTTTAATATGACGTCGGCCCACTGTTTGCTTCCATCTACGTCAGACATCTACGTGTGCGACCTTCTCATCTAACGCTACACATCATCAGTGTCTGACGTTTTCGTCCAACATCAGTGTCGCAGTCTTTGCTCTAGTTCATCCCAAAGTTGTTCTATCAGGTTGAGGCCAGGACTCTGTGCAGGTTCAGTCAACTTCTTCCACACCAAACTCTCTCATCCATGTCTTTATGGGCCGTGCTTTGTGCACTGGTGCAGTCATGTTGGAACAGGAAGTGGCCATCCCCAAACTGTTCCCACAAAGCTGAGAGCATGCAATTGTCCAAAATCTCTTGATATGATGAAGCATTCAGAGTTCATTTCACTGGAACTAACGGGCCAAGCCCAACTCCTAAAAAACAACCCCACACCATAATCCAAATTCAGTTGTTTGGGTGGGTGAGTATAGGAAATATAATGTAAATCTGTAAAGGGACGCTGAGGTTAGAGCTACTAGGCAGGAAAACCAAAGAGGAGATTTATGGATGTGGTGAAAAAGGACATGAGGGTGATTGAGAGAAGACAATGCAGAGGATAAGGTTTAGGGAGGAAGATGATTTGCTGTTATGACCCCCGAAAGGAAAGAACTCCCGAAAGGAAAATGAAAGAAAAATTATTATCATATATAATTGTTATAAGATAATAGATCTCATCAAGCCATCTTAGTTCATAAAGTTAATGGATAGGAGTGGGTCCAGGCTGCTAAATAGTGCATCATATAGAAAGTCAGTATAAGCAAAAATAATTACAACTAAACAACACAGAAATAAGTTGCATGTCCTGACGTTAAACAGCCAGCCGTCAGCCAGGAATCAGAATTACGTGGTAAACCTTGTTGGTTTGCATTGCTAGGATGTCACATAAATATATTTTACTTTGTCCTCCCCTGTTTTATATACGACATGGCTTCTCCAGGTAATGAGCAGCTGCCAGTAAAATGTGTGTGCTTTAACAGGAACTCAAGGTGTGAGCTATGCCTCAGTTGCGTCACGTAATTGCAACTACTCTTCTGTGCATTTTTAAAACAGAATGCTTACAGTTGTCCAAAATAAATAAATCTGCCACATTTACCTTGATATCAGTATTAGTATTAAGATATCATTTGTAGCACGCAATGTATACAAGGGCAAAATGAAGATTTATTTAGGGTTATTATTTATTGCGAAATTATTTAAGTAATATTACCTTGCTGTCACTTATTATTGTTGGAGCTGATTATGTTGTACATTGTGCATATCAATAAATTAAATTATTGTGGAAAAGTGAAATTATTTCAGTAGTTCAGTAGTTGAAAATGAAATGCATATGTTATATAGATTGAGTACAGTGACATACAGTATTTCAAGGTTTCATTTAAATTGTGATGATTATTATGGTCATTATAGTTTTATGAGATACTAAAATGTGCTTTTCATTAACTGTAAATTATATTTATTGCAATTAAATTAAATAAATGCTTGAAATATTTTATAATGCATGTATTTCATTTTGAATTAAACTACTCAAATAAATGCACAGACCAACCAGTCATAGTCTTTTACAAGTGTCCCAGCTTCTGAGAGTCCTGCTTTCCCTGATTTATTTCTCTCTTTTGGTGCATGAGGGATGTTTGTGTAGCATCTCCACTGTCCTGGCCCAGAGGAAGTTTGGTGGGAGTGTTTTGGCTGCGGCACATAACGGTTAGGCAGGGGTTTGGCCGAAGCATGCAGCAGCTCTTTTTATTGTCGCTCCCTGCAGTTTGGAGTCAGGGATCTAGACCCATGATTATATAGATTTGAACTTGGAGTGTGCCTTCTTCTGTTTCTCTGTGTACTTGTTGTTTAACCTCACACTGTATGAGAGTTTTTATTTGCTTTTTTAGTGTGTGAGTGGGAGATGTCTGTGTTGAGTCTGAGTGCATACTTGTGTGCTTTGTGTTGTCTGCTGGCTTGTCTGCCTCTCCGTCTACCTGACTTCACTTAGTTATGTCTGGGCACTCATGATTTGTATGATATTACTGTGGTTCCATGCCAGAGACAGGAAATAACAGTGGACGTAACGGCAGCAATGCAGTGGTTTAAGCAGGCTGACTGGGAAGCCTATTGACTAAAAAATACTGACTTAATAGTGTGTATTAAAAAAAACATAAATTCACAATAGAAGCTGTTATTATAACTATTGCCATGGGATTTTGTCGCTTCAGGCTATTAGTTCTTAACTAAAAATATTGTTTTTATCTGGATCTGGGTCTCCAGTTTTGTTTTGCAGATTTTTTTGATACCAGTACTTAAATGATACCTGGTTTTCGATACTGGTACCTGAGCGATACTTTTTCGGATACCGATGGTGAGCTAATTAATCTTCTCCAATCATAAAACACAATAGTTTTGAATAAAATACCAATTTTTGGAGCAGAATTCTTTGATTTATACATGCAAAGGAACATTAAAGGTCCCACTAGGTATTGGTATTGATTAAAAATTATTTTTTTGATGCCAGTTGTATTGTAACATTTCTTTTGATACCACAAAGGTTTCATTTAATTGTACCCAGCCCTACTACTGCACCTTTTTCTATATTTTTCATTTAGTTAGTTAGTCGTTTAGTTGTATACATAATACACTAGACTTGCACACCTCCCTCCCCCCGTGGTCTGTTATGGGGGTTTTCTCTCAGTCCTATAATGCGAACACGGGTTGTCCTGTACTACGCTGCCGTTCCCATAGCAACAGCAGCCGCAGCAGCAGCCGACGAAGCAGGAAGTGTGTCTGTGTGTGCAACTGTCTGTGTGCGTGAGTGTGTGTGTCTGAAAGGAGAAAAAGCAGGTTAGCGAGCTGAGATGGGTGTGCATGCAGACTCTACGGGAGCGACATGAGGATTTTATAGAGGCACACCTGTGGAGCATAGACGGAGCTCTGCTTGTAGATGCATGTATGATAGATGTGTGTGTGTGTGTGTGTGTGTGTGCGTGTGCAATGGAAGGTCACCTGTTTCATGTCTACAGCCACGTGTACTCCCTTAACAATTTGTATGCGGACAATATGACGGTAAGATGCAGGAGGACTTGAAATTAATTCTTTGTGCATGCTTACCTGTATGCGTTTACCATTATCTTTCCCTACTTTAATCTCTGCTAAATGAACATAGATTTTTCTACCTGTTTTTTGTTTGTTTGTTTGTTTCTTTGTTTTTTTCATGTCAAAATGTGCAACAGTGTCGCGCCAGCTTACCCAACACCTCATTTCTATGTGCCAACTCTATCCATCTGTGTAGCCGCCCCTACAATGTGAGCCAATGGTTATGGTCTGTTATGTCACCTCTCTGTGGCTATTGGTCGGAGAGGTGACTTTTCAGTTTGGTAAAGATTATACTAGAGGTGTTTTCTACAACTTTTGCCGTGTCAGACCACATTTATATTTGTGCAGAAGACAAAATAATGAAATGGAAGTTATTTTTTTGTTTATCTGACTGTGATATTGTGTCTTTTGCAGGTGATTTTGGTGCAGGTGAATCCCGGGGAGACATTTACCATCCGGGCAGAAGACGGCACACTGCAATGCATTCAGGGTAAGTCAATATACTCTCTATTCATATATTCCTATCGGAATCTAATATTTCTTATTGTTTTACTCATGCCATTTGCTGATATTTTGGACATAGTAAAAAGAATTTGGGACATTACAACATTGATTTTCCTCAGCAGCAATGAATACATATAAATACATGTGTTTTAACATTGCAATTATTATTATTTTTTATCATGTACAGTGTATTAGTTCATGGTCTGGCTAAAGGCTCATATGCTACAATACCATTTGTTCATGACTCTGGTCGAGCTAGGTACTTTCTTACCTACCTCTCCACATTACATTACACAAGCCATTAGCTAATAATTTGTCTATGAGTAGAATTTGAGATTACAAGAATACATTTATTATTTATTTATTATTTTTAGTATTACAATAATTATGTTTCTATAGCATGTATAATAGTTTATGGTCTGGCTTCAACTTTTTATGCTATGATACTATGATTCAGACAGAACTGTATAGGTATATAGGTCGTTTCTTCAGTAATGTCGTATGTAAACTTTGTGTGTTTAACGTTCACATCATACTTTGAGCATGCAAAAGCCCGAGACTGCTTGTTTCCTTGTTAACTCGATGCATTCCTCTGAGTGTTGGCATAGGCATGACAATGTGGATAAAAAAAAACACTAGCAAACATAGTTGAAAACAGACTACACCATGGTCAGTTCATTTGAAGAGATCCAGTCAATAATTCCATAAGGATGAGGAAAGGGAAGTGTGGCGGAAATACTGGCATCTAAGCGTGTTATCTCCAAATTAAAGAAAGCTGCTTGAAAGCATGGTTTACCCTGTGATAGATTGGGACTCAGTAGCCTGGTTCTAAGGTCTTTTGGTCTGTGGCTGGATCTGATAGGAGCGACATGAAAAGACTGGAAATGTAAGCCACTTAGAGGCTCTTAAAGACGGAAGGAGGTAGCAGCAGCAGCAGCAGCAGCAGCACGGGAATTCCCCCAATTCTCTCTCTCTCTGTCTCACTTTGATGATGTCAGCGGAGTTAAGCTGCAAGTCAGTAACTGTGAAAGAGGTCCTTTGTGTTTCTCCTTAACCTCCTTTTTTCTGTCCCAGGCTGGTTTTTCTAATATAGTCTATGGAGGTTTTCTTTTCCGAAGCTCCTCCCAGTTGGAAAAAGTCACCACCACCTGGCCATTTTACTGTATTGTTACTAGAACTGCACAACATTCACAGATTTATCTTTACCACAATATTGGCTGACCTGGCTTAGTCTTGTGTAAGCTTTGAATTAGCTACAGTTTTGACCAGGGAGTCCAGAGTATTGTATCTCTTTATAAACTAATAATAAAGCCTTAACCTTATTAGTTGTATCCAAATATCGCAAGTCATTATCGCAATATGCAACACAGTTATTGCATGTTGTATGTGTTTCTTAAATAGCACAGCCCTAATTGTAACTAATTGCAGCTCGCCTCTTTTCTTTCTCTTTCTCTCCACACCTGTCTAATCCAATTTTTCTCTAAAATCAGGGATAGTCCCGACAGACCTTAGAGGCACAGTTTATTCCAGACAAATGCATTAGGATGATAGACAGATAGGGCAGCGAGTGCACTGAAGTCTAAGATAGAGATCAGACTTTTGCTTACTGCTTGAATGGAACGATGACACAGTGGTTTGTTTGATAGGCAAGTGAAATTTTAAGCTACATTTGCTTAAAAAGTAAGGAATAGGAAAAAAACATGCAATAACTATGTTGAATATTGCAATACCTGCATGACTGGCTATATCTGGATACCAGTGTTAAGACTTACCATGTGAGTTGGATTGTTGACTGATGTTTTATCATTAATTCTATCAGGTGGATGACCATAAAGTGTAATATGGATATTGCATTGGTTGATATCACGATAACAATAAATTTGCAATATATTGTTCAGCCCTAATGGTTTGAGGGGCACGTGAAACTTTAAAGATCATAAATTACCCTTTTTTCAGGCTTTTTGAAGTAGTTGTGGGTGCCTTTGCTTTAGTATTTAATGTTTTATTACTTAAAATAATGTATCAGTATGGAAAATGTCATATTTTGGAGAGCTGTGACATTCACTTGGCAGAGAACTTTAGGATTAGGTTTCTGACGCTCCAACTATTAGCAACACATAGTTTTACTTGCTTTTACTTTAGCTCATCTTTTCTCTTTTGGCTTTTCCCTTCTGGGGATGCAAATCATCTGGCTCCTAGCTTGCTGAGATTCACATAATCATTTTGGTGCAGGCTTGGGACTGCCACAAAGAAGAGTCCACTGGCTTCTTGTGTGAGTCCTTGTGGTTGGATTACTGGCGCTCACTATTAGATGATGACAGCTAATTGGGCGGTATAGACAGGGCTAGCAGGTTAGGCTTTGGCCGGGTCATGTTTGAATGCACATATTATTAATACAGCGGACCACACAAACTGACTTTTGGCTTCTCGCTGTCCATCTTTCAGGAGGAGGAGGTCAGCGGGTTTAATTAGAGGTGGAGTGTGCGTTTCGAAGGCCAACTCCTTAGACAGAGTTGCAGTGTGATTACCGGGACTGTTTGCTTGTGTGCTTGTGTGCGTATGTGTTTAGAAGTGTGTGTGAGTATGTGATGCCGAGGGAGATTACAGAGACCTCAGGGCACAAGCAGGGACCAGATTTTATATAAAGTAACCTGTGTTTAGTCGCTGCGCTGTGGTGTGAGCTGCGTGCCTATGCTCACACACACACACAGAGGCGACCAGCTGAGAGACATCCACACAGCAGCCAATAGAGATTCTTTCATTGGCGCTCAAGTCTGCCTTTTTATCCAGAGACTTGTCTTTTTTAGCTTTTTTCCACTTCTTCCATGATTTTTATTCTTTTAAACACCAAGTACTGGTTTATTTATTTGACAGATGTTATTTTTCTTTATTTAGTTTACTGAAAGTTTACTTGCTTGCTTTAGTTACTTGTGAGCAACAACTTTCATAGTAAGTCCAAATCTTTTCAAAGCCTCATTCTGTCTGCTATTGTGTAAGAAATACGGGAAGGGAGGACAAGAATTTGAAAGTTTTTGCTTTAGTAAGGTCCCAAAGCAAGATCTTGGTTTTGTCTTTTACACTGCTATTAGGACTTGTGCTGGTCCCAAGCCTCGATAAACGGAGAAGAGTTAGGACAGAAAAGCATCTGGGATAAAACCTATTCCAAATCAATATGGAAAAAACTGCAGATGATATGAGAGAAGGCAGACGACTTGATGTGGCGACCCCAGAAGAGAATAAAATAAAAGAAAAAAGTTTGGCAGTAATTATCTCTGTTTTTGCATTGATTTGATAAAACAATAATAATGCAGTAGTCTTATATATTGGTTTTATAGACACTGAAAGTTGCTTTTGAGGCATTGTACATTTACTCCTCACTCACTCAGTGGTGGTGAGCTACTTCTGTAGCCACAGCTGTCCTGGGACAGGCTGACAGAAGTGTGGGTGGCAATCTGTGCCTACGTCCCCTCCACCACCAAACACACAAGCACACTAACGACAGTATGCAATGAGGATAGCAGGGATTGAACCGTCAACCTTCAGTAGTTGTTAATTAAAAGTGGTATTTGTGTCGGCTAGAGATGTCAGGATTAATCGATTTTACTGTTGTCTGCGATTATAAATGTCACAGTAGAATAATTGTAAGCATTTTAGAAGTTCAGGTTTCTCTCCAGTCCTTAGTACATGTTTATAAGGCCCTTCACACTAATCATTACAATTAAAAAGGAGTAAAAATGTGAAAGACTGGGTCAGGCAGGTCGACAGTTGAGGAAAAAGTGAAAAACAGCTCACTGCAAGTTTGGTTATAAGCATTAATCAAGCATTTCATAAAAAAAAAGTGCTCAGTGTTTCCTTTTATGTCAATGTGAAAATCGCAAAATTTCATCTCAGAGTAATGTTATGTCTTTAGTGCTGGCCAATATATGTACACACTAGAGTGGTTATATATATCTATCTTTTTAAACAGTACAGGTAGGACAGGGATTTAAAGTTAGGGACTCCTGTGGTACAGTATGTAGTCATTCAAATGAGCCACTGAGGCGCCTTGACTAGTTATAACTTTTTTCTGCTGTCATAGTAAAGTAATACTTGTACTGTACACGCTGTCCTGCTTACGTGAATGTCTGCCCACCGCTGAGTGTCTCCGTCTCCTGTTGAAACAGCGTGACCTGTTAGTGCTTCGAGGTCGGCTTCCCTTTGACCCCTGACCCCTCCCCATTCTGTCTCTCTCACTGACTCTTCATGTTGCTCTCATATCTGATGTATACCCCACTACGGTCCACCTACCTACCCCCATCCCAACACCACCACTACTGCTGCTGCCCCTCCCCCCCGTCCCACCACCAAGACCATTCCCCTGAGCTTTCCCACACTCACTTCAAAGGGACAAGACTCTGGAGGGTGTGTTAGAGTGCCCTGCTCTGGAATGTCAATGTGTTAATATGGCTCTATGTGTGCTTTACAAGGCTGTGTTGGTTTACTGTGTTGTTTGCTCTTTTGTTGGATTTTTTTTTTTATGAGGGATGATGAGGCGGGGATGCGGGGTGGGGGTTGATGAGGAGCAGGATGTTGGGCTGATACAGGGAGGATATGACATCACAGGCCCTGAGTAACTCCGGCTGTGACTCACCTGTGGTTTGTTTGGACAGGGCAGAGCACAAAGTCAGTTTAGATACTAAGCTAGCTTGTTTAACGGTAATACCTGGTGTGTAGGGCTGCACAATTTATCAAAATCTAATCGAAATTGCAATTGGCAAATCACAAAGGCTGCAATTATTTTGGTGATATGATGTGTTCTGCAGAGAACAAAATATCTCCTCCCCTCTGGATCCTTCTACAGCTGTAGTTTAGACTTCCACAGACATGATAGGAAGGCATGTGATTCCTTGTTTTAGTTCAGCAGTGAATATTTCAGTCTTCTCTCATCTGTCAATGCTCCATTACCTGCTTAAAATATATCCTGTGAACTGAACATTGCTTTGAATATATAGCAAATCCAATCCGCAATATCTGTCAGAAAAATCGCAATTAGATATATTTTTAAAATTGTTAGCCCTACCTGGTATGGCATCGTGAATCGTCAAAAAGGTGTTAATATACTGCACAATATATGCACAATAGTGAGGATAGTAGGAAGCCAAGGTCAAGTTTCTATAATAACAGTTGTCATATATTGCAATCTTGTACTAAAAACTACTAGAGCCACAAATTATATGCACAATATAAGCTATAGTCTAAAGTCAGCTCATATACCAAAAAGGCATCTATAAAATGATTCACATTTTTTATGAGTTGGTTTTAGAGCTGAGCTGGAGAATATTTCTGCTACAAGCCAGTATACTTTCTTGTGCCAGTCCCAATCCCAGATAAATGAGGGAGCTCTATAGAGGAACGAGCAGATTTAATGAGTTCTCCTTTAAACTTATCCTTGATTATTGACCACATCCCCCATTGACAGCAGTAGCTTCTGCAGTAGCGCAGTAGTTCAGGTTAGCACTGTCGGCGCCCATGTTAATTAACTTTAATATTGGATCATTATTCAGTACCATTTAAAAAAAAAAAAAAAAAAAAAAAAAAAAAAAAACTTGACTCCTTGGCCTCTGCTCTAGTCGCGGCTCCAGCTGTTTGCTCGTGTCTTTCTAGTGTTTGTCTCATCTGGACAGCACAATTTGTTAATCACATCTAGGTCTGTTTTGTGTTTTCGCAGCAGATGTGAGTGCTTTAGTTACTGTTCATTCCTCTCTGATCCTCCCCGTCGGTCCCGTCCTGGTCGCATCTTCATACTGTTACATTATTTGGTATGGTTGAAATATGATGAGGTCTGCAATCATTCTGGTTAACTCAATTTGACTGGGACAAGCTGATGCTAAAGGAGCCCCAGGTGGAGGTCTTTATATATCGTGTATTATATCGTGTATTTTAGACATTTATAATTGGCTTTTTTTTTGTTAGAAAGATGATGCAATGCAAGATTATACCAGTCCTGTATTTTATTATTATTACATTATTACTGTAAATCAATCATGTGTTTTAATGGTCAATGTATTTCCTATTTTGTTCAGGGCAATTTTATACTAACAAAGAAATTTAAGGAATGTATCTCTGTTGGACATTTCCAAGGAAAGTAATTTTTACTCCACCTCCCACAGATATGACAGTTCAAAGCATTTCCTCGTTCTTTCTTGTACTTGTGTTCTTCTAAAAGCAAACCTTGTCCAGATGACATTCTTGTTTAGCCTTCGTTACTGAATTTTCTGACCGAGAGCCTGTGTATAGGGCTAAACTTTGTTTATACAATTGCCCTTTGCCTTGTGTAGTCTTATGAAAGACAGATTTGAAGCTAACTTGGTCACCATTGTTTGTGGCCACGTTGATTATTTTTGGAGCCAGAAGTACCATATTTCAGTCAAATAATTTATTTATTTGAACATAGAAATACAATATACATTAACAAAAAAAAAACTGAACATTGGAGTCATTAGTTCAAGGTATACAGTTAACAGATTTAAAACTATAATTTCATATTAAGGAAGCAAAGAAAGTATTTAATGTTTAAATTTATTTGAACATTAAACTATATATTTACTGTCAGTGCTTCTTCACTATTAGCATTTTAGCTTTTAACAACCCTTCTTTGGATTAGGTAAGTAGATTATATTTTTGTTGGTTTGTTTGTTTGATTATATTTTTGTTGGTTTGTTAGCAAAATAACTCTAAACGTAATGGTAGCATATGGATGAAAAGTGGAAAAATATTCTATATCATCGCATTCTTTATTATTATGAGATATAAGGGCTTTATGGCTCAATAATAGAGCATTTATCCCTGTACTATTCCCATTTTAGAGTCCTGATCTGGGCTTTACATATATACCATTGCGAGATAGGGCCAATGCTTTTGAGGAAATCCTTGCCCTCTTTGTGTTTCTGGTTGGAGAATGCATTTTGGCCTCAATGCTGTCTGGAGAAAGTGCTGTACCTGTGTCTCCTTCCCTTTGGGCCAACTATAAAGCTGTTTCTGGAGATGTGTTTAGTGACTGTTCTAATTAGCATTTTGTCTCGTCGGATTTTGGAAGCGGGTCGCACTCTCACTCCAGGTGGTGTGCGCTGGAATGTGGTCCCTCTGGGCACTAATGCTTGCACTGTGGGTTACCTGATTTTTTTTTTTTTTTTTTTTTTTTGCAAGACATAAAAGGACAGGGCTGCAGGTTTGCTCCATTTAGCACAAGGTAGTTAGCCTTTGTGTGTGTGTGTGTGTGTGTGTGTCTGCCTGTAGGACAGACAGAGTTGATTGTTGTTGCATGCCCTGCCCAGCGCCTGCCGTATAAACTCAATGCCCTCAAAGGCTGAAGCTTGAAGAGTCAAATGGGAGGGGGAGAAATGGGCTGGAAATTAAAAAAAAAAAGAGAATGAGGAAAAGTCAACACAGAGAAAGAAAGGAGTCGTAAAGAGAGGCCCAGCGTGTCTGATCGTGTCTGTTGTAATGTGTTATAGGCAAGCACTTCCTCTACACCATGACCTGATCCACCTCTCTAGCTGCTCATGCTGTACCATTGCAAGATATAGTCAAATATACTAGTTCCTTCCCCAAGGGATAAGTTAAAGGCTAAATTATCAGTTTTAGTGGATTGTTTTCTGCTTGGTGGCTCATTGCCTAGAGCAGACATGTCCGAAGTGCGGCCTGGGGGCCATTTGCATAACAGGTCAAGATTTCATATGGCCCTTGCTTCTATAAGTTAAATGTATTACTTATGTTCTTTTGTTCAGTATTTTTGTAGCTTTCTCTGTACATTTGTGCATCTCATCTACTTCTCTCTGCCTTGTGTTTTCTAATTAGTTGGTTAAAAAATAATTGCAGTTGGAGTGTTGGTAACACTTTATAAAAACTCACACTATTAAGCATTAGTTAGGGATTAGTTAAGGACTTGTAACCAGTTAATTGTTTACAAAGCATTATTTCAACAATAATGAACACCACTGAGTTATAGACATAGTTATTACTGTTGAATTCTTGACTTATAAGGTCATATAAATAAATGCTAATTTATAAACCCCAGGGTCAATAAGGTATCAATAAACTATACTACAATATTATTATTTACATATTTGTTCATATTTTATTACTGCTTAATAGTGGTGAGTTATTACAAAATGTTACCAAAGTGCTTATGTTAAAAGATGTAATTTTGTTGGGACCTATTTTTGAATTTGTTTTGTAATTATTTGGCTTTTGAAAACAAACAGTGTGTATTTAATTCATACTGTATGTGCGTTCCTAGAAAACATTAGGAGGGACTGTTGATTCTTGAACATTTGCACATCTTCAGATCTGGCCCTCCTGGGAAAAAGTTAGGACACCCCTGGCATAGCACATTTACCCTTGAACTAGAGGATTGTGAGTCAAGATCTGGGCACTGCAGCTTTACTATTGCAAGATAGGGCCAATACCTTTGAAGAAATTAGTTCCCTCTTAATAATTTTTGGCCTTATTTGATCTCTCCAGAAAGTTCTCTCCCTGCTTTTGCTGCCGCGACAGTCTTGACTTTACTTGATAAATCCCAAGAAAGATGAGTGGAAAAAAAGTGTGTAAAGCTCAGGAGAATTGTGTTTCTGTCTTCGTATCTAACGCAGTGTGAAAGTGTGTGAACAGCAGCTGTGGAGAGGCGTTCAGAAGTTTCCAGAGAAGAGCGGAGAGAGACAGAGAGAGGGGAAAAAGCTTTTCCAGGGATGAAATTCTTGGCTCCCTCGAAGCTCAGGGTACAGCTGGAGCACTTCTTCTTCTTCTGTTGCTGCTGTGTCCCTGTGCCCTGGCTCCCTCCTCCTCCTCCTGCCTGTCTGTCCAACTTCCCTCACTTCCTCCTCTGCTTCCCTGTCTCTCATTCTCCCTTTACTGTTAATGTTTTGTCGATTATCCCTTTCAGATATACTTTTGCTTGTGCTTGGCTATGCCTCTGCCACTTAATTTCTGTATTGAGGAGAATCCCTGGCTAATCTTGGGTAATCTTCCTAAAACATGCACAAGCTAATCCTCCAGCGCGCTGCTCCAGACCAGGATCCAGGCTCAAGAGCTGGAGAAGGGTCCAGCTCTGATCCTGACCAGTGGTCGATGAAGTACTCAAAAGTTGTACTCAAGTAAAAGTACCCAACAAAAAATGTACTTCAGTTAAAGTAAAAAAGTATTGAGTATAAAATTAACTTAAGTAGGAAATACATTTGTATGTTTTTGTCATCTTTTTCGTCTTCTTCTTCTTCTTCTTCCTCAAGTTTTGAACCCAGAACCTTCTGATTGCAAGTCAGATGTGCTACCCACTACATCACAGAGGACAAAAACAACTTCTAACTCCTCAGACAAGTTTGAAGTGTTACTGAAGTAAAAATAAAATCATCCCAAATTTACTCAAAAGTATGTTCTACGAAATGTACTGAGAAAGTACTTTCTCTTCCAAAAAAAAAAAAAAAGTAAATTACTTGAGTAAGTATTTAGTTACTGTCCACCATTGCTTCTGGCAGCAGGTTGCCCAAGTGGCATTGAAGGATTTGTCAAATGCAAAGGAGAGAACAAAGTTCCCTATGGGAACAATAAATTATACTGTACCTTACAGTATCTCCAAAGGGCCACAGGTGTATAAAATCAACCTCCTAGGCAGCAGCTTTGAGGAAAACTTTGTGGAAAAGTTTGGGGATGGCCACTTCCTGTTCCAACATCACTGTGCACCAGTGCAAAAGCAAGGTGCATAAAGACATGGATGAACGAGTTTAGTCTGGAAGAACTTGACTGGCCTGCACAGAGAACACATTTGGGATGAATTAGAACAAAGACTGCCAGCCAGGCCTTCTCATCTAACATCAGTGTTTGACCTCACAAATGTGCTTCTGGAAGAATGCTCAAAAATTCCCATGAACACTCCTAAACCTTGAGGAAAGCCTTCCCAGAGGAGATTAAGCTGTTATAGATGCAAAGGGTGGGCCAACGTCATATTAAACCCTATGGATTGCATATGTGTGTAAAAGCAGGTGAGCAAATACTTTTGGCAATATAGTGTATATAGCTTGCACATGTGATTGTTGACATCACATTGTTTATATTACACTGGGAATTTTTCCACTTTGCTTTGACCTGATTGGACGGGTGGACGTGTGTTTCTGTGAGAGAGTGAATTGAAGCTGAAGCCAGGGAAGTGATCGGAGGCACTGGTAGAAAAATGAAGAGGATAATTTGACCCTGGGTATCAATTAAATTTGTCTTGTCTTTCCCATACTGAATATCTGAACTTTGCTGCTACTCTGTGTACTCTTGGTCTTGACATACACACTGTAGGCCTAGTTCAGCTCCAAGCTCGGGAGTTTGCAGGAAAGTCCCTGCTAATCTTGGGCTTCCAGTTTTTTTGCCTACTCCTTTTCCACTGACATTCACACGACTCCTCTTCTTCTTGTCTCCCACTTTCTCTTGCTCTTTTGTGGAGGACACAAGCCGAGCGCTGTTTCAGACTGTGACTCATAAGCCAGGAATGCCCCACATTAACATGCATGGAGATAGACGCAGGAAAAAGGAGGGCGAGATGGGAGTCTAAACGGAGCAGGTTCTTTGAGAAAGGTGGGAAAAACAGCATAATAAAGCAAATCCAAACGGTTTGTCAGGGTTTGTTGAGTCTCGAGGACTAAAGAGAATGGAACAAGGGAGGGAGAATAGGAAATGGTTATTAGTCTTGGGTATGTTTACACACCAACAGCTGTTGCACTTCTTAGCCCCGTGTGCCTCCAGACATGTCGAGTTGATTAGCGAATGGATACAGTGAGTCATCAGAGTCTGGATTGTGTATTTTGTTGCGTGTGCTTGTTCATACGTGTATATTACAAGGCCGTGTGAGTCCATGCATGTGCACATTGACGACAACTACTGCCAAAAAAGTCCCTGGTCTTGTGATAAGGGCAGAAAATAGAAGTTTGGGATCTGTGCGACCCATTTTGTTTTCTTTTTACTGAGGTGACCGTGATTTTTGTCACAGCAGACTATTTAAATGTCAAAGTGTTCCCAGAGCATGTCACTCCTCGGTTCACTTAAGTGCAGGTGCTGCTTTGGCATGTGTCTGGCACTAACATTACATTACACTGTAGAGGTGTGAAAAGTGTGTTTAAGATGTGAAGAACGAAGCAGTACTACTAGTATTACCATTGCTTCTATTTCGAACTACTGTTAGTGCTCATAAACTATTGCTAGATTATGACTCTTATTACTACTACTTCTGTTAGTGTTATTACGGCTGCTACTATTGCTATATCCAAATATGGATGGGGCAGCAGTAGTTCAGGGGATTTATAGCAGATCCTCCACTAACTGAAAAGTTTGTTTGATTCCCGCTCACCCCACTTTATACTGGCGTTGTTTCCTTGGACAAGACACTACACCCAACTTGCCTCCAGTGTCTGCAGCACAGGTGTGAATGTGTTTGTGTGACTGGACTGTGTTTGGTGGTGGTCGGAGAGGTCTCTGTCTGGAGTGAATGAATAATGGACCAATGTACAGCTTTCTGTGAACTTAGAAAAGCGCTGTATAAATCCAATCCATTATTACTCTGATTATTATTATAAACCTGGAATCAAATCCATGACCTCTAGGTTGTGATGTGAGTGCATTGAGATCAGAATAATATTACCTCTGGTAACCTTGAAAATGTCCCCTTTTTAATCTACATAAGTTCAGTGAAAGGCTCAAATCTACAAGAGTTACTGCTTTGGCATAGGTCTGTTCCTAACATCACACAGACTTGTATGAGCTGTGTGTTTATTAAGATGTGGAGAACAAAGCAGCGCTCAGCTCCCTGTCCCTCCAGACATTACGTTGCTCTCGTTTGGACCGGGCCCAGAGGCAGAAGTAGGTCGGCCCGCCACTGCACCCCTCCTCTGGGTGCACTGGGTGGAGGTATGGGTTGGCACCCACACTAAAGCGCCAAACACTAAACAGATCGGGGCTTGTACGCCTCGAGCCAGTTTACACAATGATCATGACACGATAAGCTGCAGATACAACGCTGGAAGAAATGCTAGCCCTGGGAAAAATTCTTTGACACATTATGATATCAAAGTTAAGAAAGACATAAGGAAAAATCATTACATCAAATTTATTTTAAGCCATTAACAAATACTTTATACAGTTGGGGTTTCTCATTTTCAGAGGTGGAAGAAATACTGCTACTTCAAAATAATATGACTTAGTTACTCAACAAAATTATTACTCGAGTAAAAGTTAAAAAAAGCATGTAAAGAACTTACTGCTAAAACAACAAATTCTTCCTTTGCCATGACAAGTACTACTACTGATGCTGCTACTTTTACAACTACTAGTAATATTATTACTACTATTATTCCCAGTACTACTTCTATCACTACTAGTATTGGAGCTACTAATACCACTGCTATTACTGTTCTAATGTTCTGCTGCTGCCTTGGCCTGCCCTGTAGCTCCCAATGAATATACCAACGTTTTTAAGAATTGCTAAAGGACAAATCAAGTAATGCATAGGTAACTTAACATGTTTATGGTAATAACATATATGCTCTAATCTGTCTACAATAAAAAAATCGATCTCAAAATTATTTACAACGCAGCTGTATCATTACTGAAGGGACCTGTATGCTATTTTTGTTCTGATTTCACTCGAGCTATGGCTTCTAGGGCATCACAAGATATTACATGATAGGATGATATAATGTCTTCATTGAGAGTGTAGCCTGTAACTCTACACCTCTCCAAACCTGTGAGGAGGGAATTTCCACAAACAATACTGGAGGTGTTTCTGTAACTATATGTGTATTTATTATTTTCAACCATCAAGGAGGAGAGCGTGCGTAATATAAAATACAAGTTAGGGCCAGTATAACTCAAACCAGGTTATTCAAGATTGTTTTTTAAGCTGTGTGTTGATTTCAGAAATGAGTGCTGTTTTTGTAGTTTTCACCTTCTTCAGCTGACATGTTTAACTTTATATAACCTATAAGCAGAGCTAAAAATCTGTTCTTCAAAATAATATTACTCAAGTAGATGTAAAGTACTCAAACAAATAATTACTTTTTTAGGTATTTTGTAAATAAACTGCAAAATCTTCCACTACTAGCCTAATATTCCTACTAGAGGTCAACTGATATATGGGGCCGATGTTTGCTTTTTTTTTTTTTTTTTTTTTTGTCAATTGGCAATGGACCAATTCTTGCACTTCAATGCCTATTTTTGGTCAGGCACATGTCCGGACAATCATGTGACTGAAGCACCGCTGCTTCCCCAGCCAAGCCGTCTGGACATCTTACACTTTAGTTCATAGGAAACATCCAAAATTACTTTTCATATACAGATATCTGGGCCTGAAAAGCTCAAAATGGCAATAAAAGGATTTTGCTCATTTCTCTGGCAAAGAACCTTGTAGAACAAAAAATAAAAATGCATTTTGTAGCTCTACCAAACCTCTACTTATGCAGCACGTTTGATTGAGATTGCCTTATTGGTTTTCTCCAAAAACACATCTTTAACTGTTTTCACTGTCACATCCTAACACATTTGTTTGCATTCTAATAAGCTTTAATAAAACAAATGGCTATATTAAATTAATTTCTTTCATAAAATTAAGACAGTTAGCCCTGCCCATATTGGTTGACCTCTACCTACTGCGATTACTACCACTCCTGCTGCTGCTGCTACTACTATGACTAGCACTAACTACTCTTACTACTACCGCTTCTTATACAGCTATTACATCTACTATGATTGCTACTACAATAACTATGACAAGACTATGACTACATTTACTACTACTACGGTCAGTTTTATTATTGTTGCTAATGCTACTACCAATAATGTATGCAAACCTGGACTGAAACCCTTGACATTCTGGTTATGAGATCAGAAAAAATACTTCTTAAACACTTTTAATGCTGTTTTTAAGGATCTAGCCTCTTACTGTTCTGAACATACATTTCATTATCTGTCATTGACTGCATTTTCTCTGTGACAGCATTATGTAACTGAGCTGAAAGTCTAAATGTCGTGGCGTTGCGGAGGAATGCTCTTACACATACCTGAAGACTTGCATTATAGAGTACAGTTAGAGCCAGGCTTCAAAACGCCGCTGCAGCCTTATGATTTGCATTCCACAGCAAATCAGCAGCTGCTCAAATTACACACTGTCACTCAGAGCTGCGCGGAGCTGTGGGCGCCTCTCTGCAAGAGCTGCATATAAACGCCTGCTGCAGTCACATCAGAGAGGGAAGAAGTACTCCAAAGTAAAAGTAAAATAATGTTAGTCAAGTTCAAGTACTTCACAAAAATGTTACTTGGGTAAAAGTAATATAGAGCTGATTGTGAAGTTTACTCCTATGTATACCACTAGTATTACTACTACTACAGCTCTGTCTCCTGCTACCACTACTACTGTTACTGCTAATAGTGCTGCTTCTATCACTATAGCTATTACCATCACTACTTCTACTACTACTACTACTACTACAAATAAAAATGTTTTTTTAGAAAATAGAAGAAAGTACTTACTGCTATGTCCACTACTGCTAATACTACCACTGCCACTATGTCCACTGCAGCCACTACTAATACCTCTACTACGATTACTTATTCTGCTACTACCACTATAGCTACCTTTACTCATGCTACTTCTACTACAACCGCTGTAACTATTACCACAATTACCACTAGTATTTCAACTTGCTTTTCCACTGGAAATACTTCTTTAAAATGTGCTAAAATAAAAATAATGGTATGTTTGAGATAATATACTAGAAAGTACTTTCACTTTTAAAAAAAAACTATGCTGAATTATTTGAGTGAAAGTTTCTAGTTACTTCTAGTTGCATCTCCAACTAAAATGAATGTCCCACATGTTGGCTAAGCTGTGATTGTGGTTGTCTGTGTCTGTGCCACGCTGCTCACTGTTGGTGTTATTACTGAGGGCAGGGTAGTGCAGGAAGCCCTGACTTCCTCCTCCATCACGGCCTCACCCTGCCCATGGCAAAGATGTCCGCCGGACCTGACTCACCGGAGATAGACTGTGGCTTATGTTTGCTTAGCATCATATGTTTCACACCAGGCCTGTGAGTATAATATGTGCTATTTTAAAGTCGTCTCCCACGTTTCCTCTGTCCGCCACCGCTCCGTTATCATGTCCTTATTTTAGTCCACTTCCTATCGCACAGTACAGTGTCTTCTTGTTCTTATGACCTGTATCAGTCAGGCCTATAAGCTGTATCATCGCGGATTAGATGTATCTTTACATTTGAGATATGACCGCAAACCCTGCTCTCCTGCCTGTTGATGATGTGTGTTGGCCTGGCAGGAGAGGAAACTGTTGTGGGAGTGTCTTTCTCTTGGAGCTCCCGAGGACAGATAACATTACCCCGCTGATGCTTACATAACTTCCAGGCAGCGCCACGTCACAACTGACCCAGACACACACACACAAACATGCTAATAAATCAATACACATGAACATGTACGTCAGACTGCTGCTCTTCTGGGCCTTCACAGAGAGAGATCAAGACTTGCTGTGCTGCACCTTTTAAGATTACTCTTAACTCAAAGCTGTGCATGTGGTGCCACTAGTTTTTGTAAGAGGGTGGCCTCAGAACGGTGTAAGACTTATCCCAAAGCAATATGTCAAATCACTGCACGCTAGGAGGCAGATGATTTGCTGTCGGTGACCTGATTTGGCAAGTATTTGCCCTTCCTACTGCAACCAGCAACATATTGTGACTGGAGTCGGCAATGTCTTGCACAAGGACACAATGACAGTGTTCACATTGTCAGAACAGAAATTGAACTGCCAACTTAATGGTCAGTGGGCAACCCGCTTAACCTCCTGTGCTACCATCGCCCCACTTGTGAAGCATGCATAATTCTCATTTTGTCAACATGGTCTCCAAGCATTCCTGACAAAAAAAAAAAAATAAGGTCCAAGTTTGTTAACTAAATAAATGCAGCTGCCTTGCACAATCTTTCATTATCTCTATTAAGTTGAATCATACTTGTGCTAGTAGTATGTTAATGATTTAGCAGATGTAGCAGTGTGGCACTCTTTTACTCCCTTGATGTATAATAAAATAGAAAGCTAGCAGTACAACTTTAGAGAGAGAAAACCGAAAAATTATAATTATAGTCTATTGGGTAAGATAGAATGTGTTGTACCATGACACTGAATGGCTATTGCCTGCTTATTTCTTCTGGACTAGTCACTGTGGTGCTCTAAGCCCCAATATATTTGACATCGATTCATAAATCCTAATGTATTTGGGAAATCCATTGGAGTGAAGTTGTTGTCTAAGTAGGTCAGCTCACTCACAAACAGCCTCCTTTGGTCTGCCCCAGCACACACACACACACACACACACACACACACACACACACTTTCCCAAGAGGGTCTGTGTTTCCTCTCAATATGGCGACCACATGTGTAAGGCCTGAACCGAGGCGAGCAGAGAAAGTGTCTGTTCTTCTTTCTGAAGGATGAATGCTGCCTCAGTCTGATAAGAGAGAACAGCTCATTCACAGTGTTGTCCCTCCAAACAGGCTGATTAGCAGAGCAGGCATGGGCTAATGTGTGTTTGCCTTTTATTATGAATGTAAGAGACAGTGTGAGGCCTCTCTGTTTAGAAGTGTGTGTTGTGATTTGGAGGCCCCAGTCGCAGCTGCCTGTGACAGCTGCATCATGAGAAACATCTGACGAAAAGTTGCATCATCTCCTCTGTCTGTGGAACAAAAAGGTACACACTTAACATATGTTGGGATTAAATTATTAGGCAGATGACAAGTAGAGGATCAGAGAGCTTGTTTAAAAAATGTTTTTATCAGATTTTCACAGAAAGTAATTTCTTTTGTGTCATGGGGCATTTAGACTTAATCTGGCAAAAGCCAAATTGATATGTATCACTCTGCTCCACACAGAGTCAAACTACAAACCACGCTAAAACAATGTAAAAAGAATTGTCATCTGAGAATTTTTGCTGTATGTGTAAATGTATTTCAGCATACATGTACATATATGGCACGAGTATTCAGCTATATTTTTCTGTGGGCCAAACTGTGGAAAGGCGGTGGCCTGTGGGCCGGACCTTTCCCCAGCCTATTACTCTCATGTTGGAGGTACAGGTGACTCAAACCTTCACCACATTTTAAAAATTTTAATTTAACATAACACATAAAATCATAGTCACAATAACCGCTGGCTTTTATTATATGTAAAAAAAAAAAAAAAAACATAACAAGCTTCTGGTTTAATAACTAACTACTACTGCTACTGCTTTATTTTAGTGCAACAAAGAAAAAACTAAAAACCTGAAACATAAGCTTCTAGTATTAAATGTATTTATTTTTTATTTTATATTATTTATTTGTGGAGGAGTTTAGGGCCAGTCCAGTTTGATTGATGGGCTGGCCCTGGCCCCATGCTGCCTGTTGAATAGCCCTGGTATACACTGTCAGTAAACCTTAAATTCTTTCTAGAGTACTGCAACGGCATTGGTTAAACCACAACCACTTCAGACTGTAAACAGATAATCTTGTGCCAGACTAGATGGATTTTTGTGAGTGTGTGAGTGAGTGAGTTTCAAATCTTGCAAGAATCCAGTTTGCTGCTAGGTAAAATTAGACTTAGAGTTTTTTTGATCCAGAAGGCACATGACTTCAGATTTCCATATTTTTCCACCTGTGTATAATTTCTGTGTCACCACTAGTCCTTGACCATCCTTGGTACCAGAACTTTTAGAAAAGCGCAGTTATCATAATGGACGTACCCAATTACCTGTCCAATTCCAGGAGGCCTAATTATTATACACTGCCATGGTTGAGGTAGAGTTGTGATGTCATTGTGCATATGACCTCATAGCTGACCTTTGACCTGACCTCAGCGGCGGTCGGAAGCGGAAGGAGCAACAGATGGAAGATGAGAAGTGCAGAGAGAGGAGGGAGGCAGGATCTCCGCAGGCGTTTTCTGGGATTCCTTTAGGATTAGGCAGAGGAAGTACTGACTGTGTTTTTGCTACTTTAAGGGCAATGCATGAGGCAAGACCAGAGAATGAAATTACCACAATGTGAACCATAGACCGCTTTACTTTCA
Source organism: Bostrychus sinensis (assembly GCA_020698575.1). Classification (NCBI taxonomy): domain Eukaryota; kingdom Metazoa; phylum Chordata; class Actinopteri; order Gobiiformes; family Eleotridae; genus Bostrychus; species Bostrychus sinensis. The sequence goes on from CM036258.1 coordinate 10,859,873, forward strand.
CTGGGTCTATGCACACACTCTTACAATCACAATAGCTCATTTTAATGTATGTAAACAATGAGGCTATGTTTGAACTAAGGGTAAGCTAAGCAACACATTCTCTAAGGAGGCATTAGCCAAAAACAAAATAAATATAAATAATTAAGATGGTGTTGGCATCTTAGTTTGCTTTGCTCCCTCATAAAAAGTGAGTTATTTGAATATGTCACTCATGGAAGGGTCTATACATGTGCAACTTCTTTATTGTCTTTAACTTTTCCAAATAGCACTCTGGTCTATCACTGTATGACTTAGTGCAGTGTGTGCATGAAGAGCAGCAGCAGGACAAAGAGCGTCTTGTGTTTTGGGGGGGTGGGTTTGGGGGAGGTAGGTGGGCCTGTTGGGTCCAGTCCTGGGGGCTGGGGATGGGAATTTTCCCTGTGTGCAGTATGTGAGCTGAGGAATGCCGCTGTTTGCTGAGTGAGGAGCACAGAGGCAGCTGAGACTGTCCAAACACATGTTTGCAGAGTGTGTATTGGAGCTCTCTATGGCATCTTTGTGTTTATTCCAAGCATCCCTCACTAAAAACATTATTTATATTTATTTTAGTTGTCATTTATACTCATGTACTGTCTGTATGTTAATGATTTAGCTGATAGTGATAGTTCAATGTTAGGTTTGCATTTGTAGCTAGCAGATGTTTTTTGTATTTGGCTAAACCTTAGAAAAGTTACTAGTTTCTAAATGAGTAAAAATCCAGGTTTTGAGCCAGGTTTTGGACAATAGTGGTAGTAATAGTAGTAGTACTACTAGTAGTGGTAGATTTTGCAGTGTAAGTATAAATAATAAGTATTTTCTGTTTAAGTAAGTGATATTTTCAATACATTTACTCAAGTAATAGCTGACTGATAAGTAGTTTCTTATAGGAGTACAGACTTTGAGCACAGTGGCATTATTGCACAGGTTTTAAAATCTAGCCTTTCAAGACTTAGTTACCGTACTGTATGAGGATACACTGACAGTCTGTATGTGGGACAGACACTCAAGGGCAGATGGAAAGAGGTTTTAGAGGGGCGCTGTACTCGCCCCATGGCCACGGCCTTGTACTGAAAGAGTACTTGTATACTGCCTTCATGTGAGTGCGGCCGGACTGAGGCAGCTCTGTCTCTGTGAACCCGGATTACTCACTCAGGATTTCTAAATGCAGACTTTGGCCCGGTGTGTAGGTGTGTGTTTACTGTACCAGTTTGTTTGGCCGTCCATGGAGAGGTCGGGATGGCGGGTAGAGGACGGAGAGAAGAAAAGATGCAATGTAGAGAGACTGAGGTAGGACGGGGGAAAGGACAGAGTGAGTAAGTTTAGTATGAAGGAAACAGGATGTGATGAATGGTGTGAGTAATGAACCAAAGAGAGGTTAAGGGACATGATTATTGGCAAAGAAATTTAGGTTCAAGGTTATTTTATTTTTGTTTTTTGTTTTTGTTTTTTTGGTCATGTGTCTCTGGCCTCTGGTTGGCGATCCTGGAAGTGAAAAGCCACATAATGAGATGAACAGGGAGAAGGTGAAAAAAGATGCAAAGAAGTATGGCCGTAAATTTAAAGAGAAATAAATACTTTCATAGGATTAAATATGGATAAAAACATGCCGTGCTGACTTTGGAGTATTCAAAAGACAGTGGCTCATGACCTGGGTGTAATTGGTCAGAAAATATTTGTGTGTGTGTGTGTGGTGTGATTTATTCTAAACCCAGGCCTGCCTCCTGTGGTCCCAATGGGGTCCCAATGACTTTACCAGCAGCAGACCTCCTTCACTGACTAATGCAGGAAGAAAAGAGGCACTTCAGCGGAGATATGCACAGTGGAAAAGTCAATAACAGTTTCAATCTGCTAATTCTATTATACATTCTGTATATTCAGGCTGATATTTTCTTGAGAAAGTATGAACATCCATCATCGTATTCAGTTTAAATGTGGACATTGTTACTTCCAGATGCTTTTATGCAGCCACTATAGACCTCTTTGCCCTGCTTAACATATGGCCCATACTTTTCAGTTTGGAGCTAACTTAAATAAAAGGTGTAAATGTCCCACTGTATCTCGACTGCACTTTTAATGTCCTGAGAGATTGGGTTTAGCATGAACTTGGGACTCAGTGGAAGCTTAAATGCATCGTGGCATGAATAAGGAGATCCCCTTTATTGGGAAAGTTGTGATTTTTATCCACAATTTATTTAAGTGGCAGTGATGTTAGCGCTCCTGCCTCTTAGCAAGTAGGTTGTGCATTTGACTCTCAGGCTGGCCAACTACAATCCTTCTGAGTGAATTCTGCATGTGTTACATTGGGTTTCTCCCATCATCCAAAGACAAGTAAGTTTTAAGTGAATCGGTGAATCTAAATTTTCTATAGTGAATGATTGTCAGAGTGAATTGGCTGTCATTGTATGTCTCAAAGTGTCAGTCCTGTGACTAACTGGCCATTGTCCAGAGTGCACCCTGCTTAAGGCCCATAGCTGCTGGGCTATGCTCCATCCACTCGGAAATGGAAAGAAGTGAAAAAAAGTAGATGAATGAATACGGCTGTGTACTGTTAAACATTATCTTTGTGGTATCAAGGAAAGGTTACAATACTACTGGCATCAAAAAACTTAATTTTATGTTCTTTTGCATGTATGAATCTGATAAATGACGCAGAATAAATCATACAAACTACTGGTTTTAACCTACAGCTAAGAATTTTGGTATTTAGTCAATATTATTGTGTTTTATGAGTGTAGAAGATGAATTAGCACTTCATAGGTATCAAAAAAAGTATTGAACCATGTATCATTTAAGTGTTGGTATTGGAAAAATCTGAATGGTACACAGCCCTCTGAACGAATGAAATTTAAAGAGAGTTGTACTTTTGTTGGACATTTATAAAACCACTGTACATGCCTAATGGTGACATGAACCACAGTGAGCCATTAGTGTCACATTCAACGAATTACAAAAATGATCTTTTGCATTACAGTTTTGTGGTGCCGTTGATATATAGGCTCATGTCAGATTACTACGAAACAAACAGTTTGTTGAGCTTATGAGGCTAATACTACTCGAACAGATTAACCTTTTAGTCTGCCTTCATACACCTCATGGTACTAGAAATCCTCCTCTACAGCGATTCTGTATTGAAAAACTCCTGCTCTACTTACAGAAACAGGGCATACTTTAAGTAACTCATCCACTCCTTTTCTTATTGTGACTAATATTAATGTATATGTTCCGCAGGTAAAGTTATTAATGCACCGGGCTAAGGGTAAACTGACTCAGTGGTCCACAGCCAGGTCACAGTCAATGCCCTCTTCCTTTCAATAAGTGTGTGTGTGGGGCAGTTTTCCCAGCATGCATCCTGTTGATTGATGTGTGTGAATGAGACTTGACTTGGGAGCAAAGCCGTCCAATTAAATCAAGTGTTTCTTGTGCACCCTGTAGGTCCCGCGGAGGTTCCCATGATGTCTCCAAATGGGTCAATCCCTCCCATCCACGTCCCGCCAGGATACATCTCACAGGTTAGTCTGTGGTTTTGATTTTTGAGCAGAAATGAAGAAAGTACTCAGTACAGTACAGTTAAAAAACTGTTACTTCAAAATAATATTGCTTAAATGAAAGTAATCAACAAAATTATTGCATAAAAATAAAGTATAGAAATATGAATTAATTTGAATGTTTTGTAAATGTAATACTTTCTACTACTACTACTTGAATAAAACTAATAGTTGCTAAGTGTTGCTTGCATTTGCTTCTTCAGAAAAAGTTCATAAGTGAAGTTCTTGAGTAAAACTATCTAGCTTCTTTCTTCTTACAATGAGCAATAATATTTTTCCTCTAAACCGTCTTGTTTATTAAGTTAGTGCCAGTAATTGTGTTTGTTTGTTTTGGCTCACTGGATAATTAAATTATGGGAAGCTCAACATTTGCCACAATAAAACCCTTTTACGATGATAGTTGCAGAAATCCACCCTGCACTTATTTAAATGATCATCTATACGACGTTTAAACTGCCCCCTAAAGAGAATAAGCACATTTTTCAGTTTGACCACCCAAAAGCAGGGGAGAAGTATATATAATTTGTACTTAGTAAGTAATGCTATTTCAAAATAATAATTCTTGAGTGAGTAGTAAAAGTGAATGTGTAAAAACAAATGTTGTGTAAAGTTTATTTCTACAACAACTACTACCACTACTACAACTAGGACAACCATTACTAAAACTACTACTATTGCCTGTACTACTATTATTGCTACTACTACTATTGTTACTACTACTATTGTTACTACTATTACTACTGCTATGACTGCTTATAGCCAAACCAATTTGCCAGGTCAAAGCAAAATACTAATAAAATGTACTTGAGAAAAAGTAAAGTTTTCTTCCAAATCCTGCATGGTCACAAGTAAATGACTAGTTACTTTCCACTTCTGAAGATCCTTCCAAAAGTCCAATGCCAGTGGAAGCCGGGTCATTGCCTCACCGTGGGTTGTGTTTTCTGTTTTCTTTTTGTGTGTGTGTGTGTGTGTGTGTGGGTGGGTGTGTGTGTGTTAGCAGGGAGTGAGCCAACAGTGAGCGGGAAACACTGTCATTCTTGCATAAACAAGGCCGATAGGGGAGACAGGCGCGGGGTGGGTGGTTAGGAGGGTCTACTGGGAAAGAAAGATGGGATGGATGGAAGGGAATAGGTCCAAATCTGCAGCAATGAGAGATGGATTATGCACATGTGGTCATAAGGCTGTGTGTGTGTCAACAACTGCATTATTCTGTTGTAGTGTTGCGGTTTCATAGCTATAGGAGTAAATACTGAATTAATTTGAGTCACCTGTTGCTTTAAGCAGAGAGCCAAGGCAGAATATTGCTAATTCATTAAGTGTGTGGAGCCACAACTGACCTTATTTGGACAAAAGGGAGAGATAAGAGGTGTTTAGCCATAGCAAACACAAATGCTAATTGGTGAAAATATAGATAAACTGGAACGTCATAATGACCAGACACTCACTGTGAGCTTAATAAAACATTTATACAGAGGTGGAAGGGGTCTGTACTCAAGTAAAAGTACTATTACTGCAAAATAATAAGTAAAAGTACTGTTACTGCAAAATAATAAGTAAAAAGTACTGTTCTGACTTTAGGAAAAAAGGATTCAGTGTAAAGTTTATAAAGTAAGTAGAACACATTTACTGCTATTAGTCCTATTATCAGCATTACTACTGCTACTACTACAACTGCTACCAACAGGTACTACTAAATCTACCATTACTATTACCATTTATTCTTCTACGATTATAACTTTTACTACTACTATCATTGCAACAATTACTACTGCTGCTACCCAATTTTCCATCAAGGTAAAAAAATAAATAAATACTTGCGTATGTTTTTTCCTAAAAAAATCCCAAAGTGGGTCATAATCATAACAGTCCAAATCTAGTTGAGAACCATAGCATTAATACAACTACATTAGAAATAGCATTGTACAAAAGTTGGTGAGAAATCTGTCACATTGGTGCCTTTATTGGGACACGAATGTTTACATGTGGTGCGTATGATTGGGACCCACTGCCTCCATCTGTGTGGGCACCCCTCACAGTGAAGGTTGCTATGTAGGTCACATCCACATCATGCAAGGAGGACTTTCCTCTTTTATTTTCCTGTAAACACGGTGTTTTTCTGCAGAAGTGTGGAATGAGGGCCAGATCGGGGGGCCTCCTCTCTGCCTCCTCACCCTCTCCCCCTTTTGGACGCTCGGATTAGCTCTTTCTCCCTCCTTCCTCCCCTTCAGTGCTCCTCCTCTTTTTCTTTTCTTTTTTCTGGTTGTTGTGTTTTGATCCACGTCTTACCCCTGACCGTGATCAGCTATGTGTGTGGGTTTTTTTTTTTTTTGGGTGGGGGGCAGTGTTATTTGGTGTATGTGTGTTTGTGTGTGTGTATAGTTGTGGTGTTGTTGTGAGGGACCAGGCAGATGACTTCCCCTCTCAGCAGGGAGTGTGTGTTTGCTCTAGGCCTGGTATGCGAGTCTGTGAAAGTGTGTGAATGGCTGGAATGTGTGTGTCTGGAGCGGCGCGTTTCCCAGTGCCACGGCTTGGGTTTGTTGTATGCATGGGATATATATATATGTTAATTTGAGGCGCTTCTTTGGACATTGATTTTGAAGCTTGAAGACAGTCTGATTGTAGCATTGTAAAGAGTACTCTGATCAAAACACTCTAATGTCCAAAACATATAGTACCATGCAAAAGATTTAGTGACGTGTGAAAAAAGCTGTTTACTAAGAGTGTGGGAGTTTCAGCTTGTATTTTTGTTATGAAAATTTCAGGAAGGGTCAGAAAAGGGGAAAAAAATATACGCATTTTTGTGAATCCATGTGTGTGAGTGGGAGGGATTCTATCATTTTGAGATACAGGCCAAAGATACTAACTTCACTCACTAAAAAACAAATACGTTTTTGTAGATTTTTTGCTATAGTGAGAAATAAGGGTTTTCAGGTTTATAAGATAAGAGCATTTATCCCATGAACTAGAAGATCTTAGAGTTTGAGGCCAGGTCTGGGCACTATATCTTTACCATTGCAAGATAAAACCAGTGCCTTGGCAGACACCTTTTCGAATTTTTTTTTTTTGCTTTGTAGCAATTTTATGTATTTTTGTACATTGATACACCTATAGTCTTTCTTAAAATCTGTTTCAGACTTTTGCACAGTACTGTAATCTGATATATCCTGTGCTTTTTTTTTTTTATTATACATAATGTTTAAACAGCAAACTACATTTGTAAATCTGGATCCAGGCCACAGCTTTGGTCTGCCTACAGCACGGATGTGATGTTAACACATGTGGTGCACGTCTGTCTTCGCCTTAATCTGTTAATTTATTTGTTGGTTGGTGGCCAAACAAAAACATGTCAGAAAACACCTGAGTCACACAAAGCAAAGCCATGCCTACTAGCACCACAACTTTATTTTGTTTGACTTTTGTGGAGTGTAAGAAATAAAGTACATTGGCATTGCTTTTTACATACAGTACATTTTATCACATATAAGACTAATTGAAAACTTTATTCATGTCTGATTCTGGTTCAGCCTTATTTAACACATTGCATTTTGCTATAGACATTGCCCAGGAGCTACAGTTATTTCTCTTTTTGAACTTTATATGCTTAGATCTTCCAAATTCTTGTTTATCTTGCTGTTTGAAGCCAATAATCTGAAAACATGCAGAGTGAAATTCTACCCCTAATATTATTTGTGCTCCTCTCACCATGGTGTTGTCTCCTCTTTGTCCCCCCAGGTGCTGGAGGACACCACGGGGGTCCGGCGGGTGGTGGTGACTCCTCAGTCTCCGGAGTGCTACCCCCCTTCCTACTCTCCGGCTCTGTCCCCCACACATCACCTGCCCCCCTACCTGACCCACCCGCACTTCATCCCCAACTCCCACTCCTTCTACCCACCTGTCAGTCCCGGAGAGATACCCCCACAGTACTACCAGCACCATCTACCCCCCATGTACACTGACCAAGGTACTGTGGACTGATAAGTTAGTAGATACAACTCCAATTCCAAAAAGTTGTCATTTTTTTAAACAGATTTTTAAACAACAAAAACAACATTTCAGATGTTGAAACTGAGATATTTTATCATGTAAAGAGCATTTTGCAACTAACTAAATTAATTGGCAACACTTCAGTGTCAAGATGTCTGGGTATAAAAGGAACATTTTAGAAAGGAGTCTGTATTGTTAGTGTTGAATCTATTGGATGCCTATAATCTTCAGGTCCTTGAGCAGAACTGCAATTAAAATAAATATAATTCTGTTCTGGAAATCTGGCTGGATCAGTAGCATTAGTGAAAGTTAAAGCCTGTCAAACTTATTGCTGCCATCAAGTTTTTTGCTTTTATTTGTCATGAAATGGTAAAATATCTCTTGGACTACAGATAAATGTTAGTTTTTATCTACTGTGAATAAAATTTGGATTCTGAATTTATTTGCATTTACACAGTGTTACAACTTTTTCAGAACTGGGGCATAGTGAGATAGAAGGAAATTCACTTTATCAACTTTCTTATTGGCTGACATCTTTTTTCTTTTCCTCAGAAATCATCCCGGTTTATGGGATGTCCAACTACATCGGCAGAGAAGAGACGTACACTAAGCCACAGCCCAAAAAGATCAATGAAAAGAGACTAGAGCGACAGAATCGACTGAACTCCCCTCCCTCCACTCACTATAAGGGCAGCCTGGGGCCACAACACAATGGATACAGGTGACTATCTTCTCCTAATAATAAATATGATTTAATAATAATAATTTATTTTGTGCAAGGTGTAAAAAGCTATCCAAGTCCAAGCATCCCATAAATTTACAAAATACTGAACTATCCCTATAAAACTCCACTGCTTTACCTCAAATATCACTATGAGCTTGTTTAAAACCTGAGTTTAACCTTCTTCTGTGATACAGCAACAAATCGCATGCCCCATCACTGGGGTCGGTGGGGTCGAGCGGCGGGGTCAGCAGTCCGGGAGGAAAGAAGCCTGAGAGACGACTCCGGAGCAGCCCACGAAACAGTGAACCAGAGACACACACACAAGGTAGGACAGTAACGATGCACCCATTAAGAGAGACTGGCACAAGCACAGGCAAAAAGGTTAAATACAGAATTATACACCACTGCCCCGACGTCTTATGTCTTTTCGTCTTTTGCATATTTAGTTGGCATAGGTTTATGTACATCACATGCCGTTCCTGACACAACTCGCGCCATTTATCGAGGCTTTGGACTGGCACAAAGAGTAAACTGGCTTGCAAACCTCATGTGGCTGGATTTGTGGTTCCTTGCAAAATTATTTAGAAAAATGACTTTGGTTCTGTAAAAAGTGGGTGACAATAAAATACTCGGCGTGAAATTGTGTCCCACAGTCAGACCAACTGTGAGCCATGTAAATAATGTTTAGTATTAGTAGCAGAAGTACTAAAAGCCTTAGATATCATCAGCATAATCAGTTAGCAAACTCAGCCGAAAATGTAAATAGCCTGTGCTCTGTGTGAGTGTCATTGTCCCGTTTAAACTCGGTGGCCTTTTGCATTCAAGCGAGGTGAATAAAGCACACCTTTTTGCCTCAAAGAAAGTCACTCCGAAAAAATGAATGGATGAATGCAGCTTCACTGAGGTAAAGCTGGTGTGTGTGTGTGTGTGTGGGGAAGGGGCAGGGATGTAGTGGACAGATTGAGGTGGGAAGGTGGAGGGGTTGTCTGGGTAACCACATAGCTGAAGCCGTCCCAGAGCGCTATCGTCTTACGCCCGTCTACAATACCGGCCTTGTTGGTGAGGGCTGAGCTTTAAGGGGGGAGTGCAGAGAGAAAGAGGGAGGGGTGGGGGTTGGGGTTGGGGTGGGGGTGAGGGGCTTGTGCATACCTGTAGAGTCCTGCTGGAGCTGAAGGGAACCTTTCAGACACTTGGCTCGGCTTTATCAAACACATATAGGCAAACAAAGACAAGCATGTGTGCAGAGTAAACCCACTAATCTGAGATGGGAAAGTACCAGTTTAATTTACAGTTTTACATTTATCTAATAACTTTTTCCATATTTTGTTGCATTAACTTGAGCAAACATGGATCCTTATCATACTATTGCTTTTTTCTGGTTGACACTTATTTTAATTTGGATATAGATAGAATTAATTTGCTCTACCTTTTTTGAGCAAGAAATCAAATTTAGAGATATGTGTTCAGCTATAGATTTCATTACTACATTTTACATAGAAAATGTGCATTGATATGTGTAAATGTGTGTGTATGTGTATCTAGCCACCTTGATGTCATTGTCAAACACGATTTCAAATATACAGTTCGACAAGCTGCTCAAACATTTACAGTATCCACAGAGTTGCCTGTAAGGTCTGTGTATATAAATATGTACTTAAAATTGTTATCATATTTTCAGTCTGGCCATATCAGTAGATAAATATAATTGAGCAAATATTATTAGAGTCCATGGCCAGGTTCCTAAAATTCCTTGAATATGTCGTCAGCAGTTTGCACAGTGAAAGCTGCCACAAAAACACAAGTTATGATAGTGTCTTTTATGAAAGTGCCTTTTGTAGTAATTACTGTTTGTAGATGTGTCATTTCTGCAGTTATTATGATTGAGAACATGACCCATTATTTAAGGCTTATACTGTATTATTATTAATATATATTGATATTGAAGTCCACAAGGCGTCTCAAGCCAATGTACACTTTGTATTGGTCCCAAGTAGGGGTGTTCGTGGTTATTCGGTTAATTGATTAATCAGCACTAATTCATTGAAAGAAATACTAACAATTAATTGTTATGCTGTACAGTAGAGTAAAGGTACGGAACCATTGGAGAGTTAGGGTAAATTAAACATAAAATTAAACTGTTTCCTAAAATATAGAAGCCTATAACTTGTCTTTAGTTTTGAAAAAGCCACTTTTTATTATGCTTCATTACTTTAAATTTAATGACGCTGTTCTGTATAAAACGTAATGATAGGTGATGCCAAGCCGGTGGTTAACACTTAATCGAAAATTATTTGTTAAAACTACCAATTAATCGATTAAAGAAAATTAATCAAATGTGCATCTCTAGTCCCAAGCCTGGATAATCTGGACGGGCATCTGGCGTAAAACCTATGCAAATATATATTCAAATAAATATGCAGACTCTGTGTGCATGTAGACTTTGTACCGCACACATATGTTAAGGCTTATGTGGCACCTACTGGAGATTTTCCAGCAATAGTATCTCCACATATAGTTTGACAGACAGGCACATATCTGCTGTGGTCTATCAGGGTCTCAGTATTGGACTGGAGATCAGGCTGAGTCAGCGAGATGAGACCACACAACAGACGAACACGCACAAAGACCTTGTGACTGTTGGCTTCCTGATGAAAACAACCATAGCAGAGGGTCTAGGGGTCTGGCAGGAGGCAGGGGGACAGATGAGAAGAGCGTGATGGATAGATGGTTTATTTAGGAGGAACAAAAGTTGAAGTTTAGTGACAGGCAGCGGAGGGATGGAAAGATGGAGAGTCAGAGCATTGAAAAATCCAAGAACAAACATACTGAAGTTGGTGCTTGGCCCAGTGCATTTGCGTACGGTCCAACCTTGAATACCTCACAACCGCCTACGCTTTGCCCTTGCTGCCCTCTTTTACAGTGTGTATGTGACTGTGTGTGTGTGTGTGTTGCCCCATGCCAATAAGGCAAGCATGCAGGCCGACTTGGCAAATACAGTGTCCATTCCCGAATCTAAGGCCAGCTCTGCAGGACCTTATCCCTCAGATGTGAGCTGCCTCTGGCTGAGGAGGTCCAGATGTAGCCCCTGCTGTCCCCTCTGCTTCCCTCCGTCCTGGCTCTGCAGCATCACCACTGTAGTCTCTCACTCAGAAAAGCAAGATTTTAGCATAAACAGATGGTTACCAGCATTTCTTAGCTCAGTGTTTTTTGAACTGCAGTACGGGTGCCACTGGTGGTGTACTCTGGAGTCTTCTGCAGTTCAAGTCTGGATTTAGTTTAATTTAGAGAATTATTAAAGTTTTGTTTGTGTTTTTGACTGACTCTGGTTGTTTAGTTCTGGTTTAAAACTGGTTTTGTCCTGGTTTAGTTCTAGGTTTAGCCCTGGTGTAGTTCTAGGTTAGCCCTGGTGTAGTTCTAGGTTAGCCCTGGTGTAGTTCTAGGTTAGCCCTGGTGTAGTTCTAGGTTATCCCTGGTGTAGTTCTAGGTTAGCCCTGGTTTAGTCCAAGGTTAGTTCTGGTTTAAACCTGGTTTAGTTCTAGCTTAGTCCTGGTTTAGTCCTTGATCAGTCCTGGGTAATTTCTAGGTTAGTTCTGGTTTAGACCTAGTTTAGTCCTAGATTAGTCCTGTTTTAGACGTGATTTACTTCTAGGTTAGTCCTGGTTTAGACGTGGTGTAGTTCTAGGTTAGTCCCTGGTATTAGACCCGGTTTAGTTCTAGGTTTAGTCCTGGTTCAGTGCTAGGTTAGTCCTAGATTTGGCCAGGTTTAGTCCTGGTTAAGTTCTAGGTTAGTCTTGGTTTATTTGTAGTTTAGGCTTGGTTTAGACTTGATTTAGTTCTAAATTAGTCCTAGACCTGGTTTATTAACCTTATTTAATAACGCTCATTAAAGATGGTTCTTGAAAAGCCAAATATTTTCTGTGGTGATACTTGGTGTAATCGTTGTCAAATCTTTCTCAAATCTTGCAAATTGAGATAAAACCAAATGCAGGTGATGAATGTTGTGTCCACTGTGTCAAATGGTGAAAAGGTTATCACTTCTTACTAGCACAATGCTCATGTCCAGGCATCTGTAATTGTATTAAATTAAGTATTAAATAAAGGAAAATAGACATGGTACAATTTATTTTTCCTGGAGCCAGCGAGGGATTCCTTAAAGCTCACTTGCCTCGCTGAGCCGGCAACTAAAACAAGTGAACACGTGTCAGGTATTTTAAGTTTTGGCACAGTCAATGCAAAGCAAAGAAAGCAGTGCGGATCATAAGAGCCAAGTTCAATAGAGATGTGATTTTAAATATGGAAAACTATTCGGGAATTTGATATCTAGTTTTAGCACATTGTTCGTCACAGCAGAGTTTGTTTGGAGTGATGTTTTATTGGCAAATCTGTACCAAAGTCCTGTACATCTCAATCCTGTCATCGCCTGGCATTTTTATATTCATCAGTTTGCATGTATCTTGTATTAAACGGTAACTCACCCCTAAAACTACTTTTTTGTTGCTGATAAGCTGCTCAAATTCAGCTTTAGTGGCACATCTCTCTGTACCCCTTTACAAACGCACTCTGTCACTAGGACCATTCTCCTGAAATCTCCAGGAGGGGCTTGTTGTTTGTACGGACCCCCTCCCCCCCACTGTTAACACCTGGAGGTGATCCTTGGTGGCCCCTAGTGCTATGTCCGGAGCGATCATCTGTTTGTATGCAGCAGTAGATGGCCAGCTGATGATGCGCATGCCGTGCGTCTGTTGATGTGCTGTATGTAAATCCTCATGCGCTCCATAACTTGTTTTTACTTCACTTTTCTCCGTGTGGTTAAGTTTTACGTTATATCGTGCAAGTGTAGGGATAATATCAGTGCTGAAACCACTGTCACTGCAAAGGACTCTGCTCTTGTATTTGTTAGTTTTGCTTTGCTAATTAGGTGTCAGACCCCCCTCCTCTTCCCTCCTTCAGCCATTCATACTAGACATTATTATGTAGTATTATTTCCATGCTACCACTCCTTTGCTGCATCCCTTGCGCTTGCGCTCTTGTCCCAGTCCTCTCTAAATGTTATGTGAAGAACCAGGCCAGCTAGCAAGCTTGCTGGAGCTCAGGGCAAGAAGGCTTCACATGTGCCCTTTATACCAGCCCTGTGAAGGACATCTGTTATGGTGCACAAACAGCTTTCTATCACATGTTTGGGCCCTACCCTTGTATCTTCCCCTTATGTCTGTGCCTGGACTCTGCCCACTTTTCCAGCATTTTTTAAGGTCTTGTAATAGGCAGAGTAAGGCCTGAGCTAGTGGAGCGAGTTACTCTTAGGGGATTTCTCTAAATGCAGTATTACTCTGCACAATAGTAAAAAAGAAATAGCTGCATCATGTGAAACATTAGTGATGTCATGTCAGTGATCGTGACTCAGCACATATTTTAACTCCAAAATCTAGCTCCTCCTTCTGTATCTTAGTAATGACCCAAAAATGTGCGAACCCACTCACTTGGTCCCATGGCCTGGTCCTTATTGGAGTGTTTGGACGTGGATTGCCATGGCGATAATCTCAGCCGCCCCGCCAGCTCCAGCCACCTTCCCACAAACCCAAATAGGGTCATGTTTGTATGGGCAAGATGGAGAGCATTGTGGCGGAAGAGACGAGTTAGATGAGGGGACGGCAAGAGGAAAACTGAGAGAAAACTGGTTGAAGTAGTAGTTATACTGTAGTAATATCAGTGTGTAGTTGCAACAGTCGTAGTTGCAGTAGTGGTTGTCATAGCAGTATCAGTACATAGTAGTGGTAGTAGCAGTGGTAGTAATGGTATTTAGTAGTTGTAGTAGTAGTAAATGAGTAATAGAAATTGAAGTGGTAGTAGTTGCACTGGTAGTCATAGTAGTAGTAGTAGTCGTAGAAGAATGTATGTAGAAGTGGTAGTCATAGAAGGAGCAGTACTAGTTATAGTGGTAGCAGTTGTGGTTGTCATAGTAGTGGTAAAGGTATTTAATTGTAGTGGTAGTAGTTGAGTAATAGAAGTTGAAATGGTAGTAGTTGCACTGGTACTAGCAGTTGTAGTAACAGCAGTAGTCGTAGTAGTTGAGGAATATAAGTAGAAGTGGTAGTCGTAGTAGTTAAATTAGTATTAATTGTAGTACCAGTAGTAGTTGTAGTAGTGGCAGAAGTGGTTGTCATAGCAGTAGAAGTGACAGTATGTAGTAGTTGTAGTAGCAGTGTTAATAGATTTTTCTTTGCAGCTTCAAAAACAGTTTTAAAAAGTATTTTCTACTTTAAATCCAGTCCTTTTTTACTTTTAAATAATTTAGTTGAATCTCTTTTTTCTGCTTGGAGAATGGAGCGAAGGTAACGTAACAGGACTCATGAGATAACATAATAATTGTCCTTATCACAAGTAGGACAATAGATATTTCCACATAAAGGTGAAAGAAGCCTCTGATACAAGTGATGCGTTGCACTGTCAAACTTCATGACCACACTGCTGTTGGTTACGTAACATTTCTACTCAACTCAGCCCCTCTCCATCAGGACTAAATCAGTTTAGAGCGACAGTAAATGAATGAAATAATTACTACTTACAAACATGTGAGTCTTCCTGCTCATGTCATTTACCCTTATGATGGTTCATTATGGGTCATGGGGCTGAGATCGAGCAGAGATATGTTATTTTTAGACCTTATTGCTATTTTAAACATATTATGCTGCAGTTAACAGAAGGTTTTGGTCTATATCTGTCTGTATATGCTGACCAGTGGTGCAAAGTAACTGAGTAGAAATTTTTGAGGAAGTTATACTTTTGTGAGTGGATTTTGTCTCCTTTGATACAATTAGACAAGTTAAGCAGTATTTGAAGATGTTGCTAAAACTATATTTGGCATAATAAGGAATCATAACGGTATTTACTGTAAGGTATCTAATGAATAAATACCATTAACTATGCTCAGATTAGTCCAAAATCTGTCTTTATTGCTGATTGCTTCTCCTCATTGTACATCTGCTTGTCCCATGTGAACTGGCCTTCCGCTCCTGTCTGCCAGTTTAGAGTTACAGTCCCAAGACTTTTTGGGCTGAGCGGGGTCGGATGGGGTCAGGGTTCTGCAAATCTCATATCCCATAATCCCTCAGTGCTTGTTTGTGGTTGCTGCTTTGCACGTACACACTTTACATAAACACACACATGCATACATTAGTCCGTGCACACATTACGGGGTCTGTTTTGTGTGTTTGTGTCGCTTGGCAGTTGCTGCTCTCATCTCTCCTCAGTCCTCAGCTCACCTCCTGTTCCTCTTTGTAGATCTCTGTCGGTCTGTAGCTGCATTTACTGACCAGGCCTAATTTATTGAGTTAAAGGTGGAGTAAGCTGTTCTAATTCAATGCACTTTGATTCAGCAAATACTTACTTATGGTCCATTAACTGTTTTTTGTTTGTTTTTGTTTTTCAGCATTTTTGGAAATCAGGCCTAATGCTGTCTTACCTCCTTACTACCAAAATGATTTTATTTCTCATGTTACATTATTCTCGACCCTGCGACAAACTGGCTATTGTCCTGGGTGTACCCCGCCTAAGGCCCATAGTTGCTGGGCTAAGCTTCAACCACCTGCAACAGGATTAAATGGAGGAAAATGAATGAATCACTATAGCAATAGTTTTTCTGTAAATATGTTAGAGGGCCATGGCATTTTTTTGACCGTCAACAAAAAATCTAAATGCATTTTGTAGCTCTCCCCAAGTTCTACTTGCACAGCACTTACTAAAAACAAATAGCTATATTAAATTAATTTCTTTGATAAAATTAAGAAAATTGCTCCTACATATTGACCCAAAAAATACGTTGTTTATCGGACACCGGCTGCTCTGAATTTTAAAAAATCTGTATCATCATCAGCCACAGAAAAACCTATATCGATCAACCTCTAATTATGATTTTCATAATGCTTTTGTAGATAGCAAGTCTTTGAAGTTACTATCAGCTTTCAAATGGTGGGTTGGGACACAAAATTTGGTTGTTTGCATAATGAATATAGTTTCAGTAAAAGCTCTTTTAATTACTGAAAACCGTTTTTAAAATGCACGTGCCATATAGATTGTAGTAAAGTAATATGACTGGTTAGCTAAAAAGTGTGGCACAATAAAATGATCAGGGATTTGGTCAGACCAGAAGGATGTCAATATAGTTTTACTTTTTTTTGTAAGTTGGCTGAAATGGGAAGAATAGCTTGAGTTCCCACTGCCATATCAAACATCTCATTAACACAGTATTAACTGAGCTAAACCAAGCTACTTGTTTTGACTTTTGTGTGGAGTTGTTTTGGCCTGATTTGCTCCTTTCTTCTTCTTCCTGCTCCACTTCTCCATTTCTCTGGGCCCGTCTCTCTGTCTCTCCCCATGCCTCTCTAATCCCCCTTTATAAACCATCACGGCCCTGGCCATGAGAACCAAACCTTCACCATGACAACTACCATTTCAGGCATGTCCCAATCATTTCTCTGTGTGTCTGTTGGCCCATGTGTGTGTGTGTGTGTGTGTGTGTGTGTGTGTGTGTGTGTGTAGCCAGCTGTTGAGCAGATGGAATGATCACTATGCAGCAGATGATAATAGTGAGGAATTCAAGGTCCTCTTTTACTGCCTGAATCCCTCTTTCCTCTCTCCGTCCCGGTGTCTATCACTCCTCATGTCCTGCTCCATTTGTGGATATCTCGGATCCTTTTCCTTCCAGCTGAGTGTCTGCCTCTCGGCTTTGTTCTTCCTGATTAGAGGCTTTCTAAAGATGGCTATCCTATCTCAGCCTGTTCTTTTAGGGCAACAAACACACACTGAAGCTGTTTGCAGAGCTGGGAAGCAACTAAATACTTTTACTCAATAATTTACATGTACTTTTTGTGTACATTTACCATATACTTTTGAGGAAACTTTTTTTTTTTTTCTCCTTAAAGTATACTTTAAAGTTTTAAGTATTTTTGACCTTGTTGGCAAAGTGGACAGTATGTTCACCTCAAAACCAGAAGTACTATTAGTAGCATTAGTAGTGGTAGCAGCAGTGGTAATATTTGTAGTAACTTGTGGTGGTAGTAGTTGCAGTATTTTTAATTGTAGCAGTAGTAGTTATAGTAGGAGCAGGTGGAGTGGTTGCAGTAGGAGGAGCAGCAGTAGTAGTGGTAGTAAAAATAGTAGTACATAGCAGTTGTAGTTGTAGTAGTAGCTATTGTAGTTATTGTACCAATAGTAGTGGTGGAAGTTGCAGTAGTAGTTATTTAAGTAGTAGCAGCAAAAGTAGTTGTAGAAGTAGTAACAGAAGTAGTGGAAGTAGCAATTGCAGTAGTAGTGCATAGCAGTTGTATTAGCAGTAGTAGCTATAGTAGTTATAGGACCAGTAGTAGTGATGGGCGTTGCAGTAGCAGTTGTAGTAATTGTAGAAGTAAGAGCAGTAGTAGTTGTAGTAGTAAGAGTAGCAGTTGTATTAGCAGTAGTAGTTATAGTAGCTACAGTAGCATAACAGTGGTACATAGCAGTTGCAGTACTAGTAGTAGTGGTAGTAGTAATTGTAGTGGTAGTTGTAGTTGTAGTAATTTAGTTGTAGATTTTTCCTTGCAGAACATTCAAAACAACTTACTACTAACTTGCTTTCTACTTAACCTAATCCTTTTGGTACACTTTTACTTTTACTCCAGCAATTGTGTTGAGTACTTTCATTCTACGTGAGTAATACTACATTGACAAGTATCGGTACTTTTACTTGAGTACAGATTTGGTTTACTTCCTTCCACCCCTGTCTGTCTGTGTGTGTGCAGTGGGGGCTGTGCAAAGCGGCCGTTGCCACATTTTTCACATTTTTGCTGTTGGCCTTAAAGCTCTTTTTCTGTCCCAGCGCAGACAGACTGCGTCTCTGAACCACAGGCCGTCATGCAGCAGGAATGCAGCCTCCTCAGTGTCAAAGTGACTCTGTTTAAACAGCAAAAGATGGCATTAATATTGAAACATGTAAGTGTGTGGTAGTCAAAAGTCTGGGCGTACTTAAGAGGAACAGACGTTGTGGCAGAGAGATGTTAGAAGTTGAAATAAAATGGGTGGAAAAGCAAAGTACTTGAAGTTGTGTGGTACAAAGTAGTTTAAAATGTCTTAAAAATCTGACTTAATCTGTCAGAAGACTGTTTCTGATCTGCTGCATAAAAGGGAAACACAAAGTACTATTTAGCCGATGAAGAAAGAGATTGTTAAGTAATTCTTTAACTAGATGTTCACATCAAAGCTTATGCAAATCTCAAGAAGGACCAAAAAGTTCTTCTTGCACATAGTATTTACTAATATGGCAACAGTTAACTTAGACGTCACCATTACACCGTGCTATGTTTTAAAGATACTCTTTTTACATAAAGGCTGAAGGAAACTTGTGTGTTTAAAGTATTTTTTCCAATTTACATATAGATAAAGACTGTGAATGAAGATAATATGAACTCACTTTGTTTGCTAATGCTGCAGCAGTGGACCAGAAAGAGGCCCTAAAGCTACAGTCAACAACTATTTAAAATGCAAAACTAATCTTTGTCTCAACATTTTAAGTGTGAAAATGCAGACAATCTATTAGTGTAAATATTGCCCGGAGCACTTTTTCAACAGTTTTTAGTTTGCTGTAGAGACACAACACATGAAATTCAATTACCTATACTTGTTATTAATTTACTTTTAGGATTATTTTCTAATTCATAAGAAAATGTGTGTTTTGGATAAAACACAAGTCCTCAAAGCAGTGTTTACAATGCTCAGAGAAGGAAGAAATATTCCAAATCTGTAGTCTATTAACAGTACTGTTTATTCAAAATAATATCATTCAGATACTCAGCAAAATTGTTATTTCAGTAAAAGTAAATAAGTATTAAATTTAAACGCTGAAGTTCAAAGTATTTTGGAAAGATTTTTTTGATTACTTTATAGCAAAAATAGTAAAATATACTTCTACTTCTCCTACAACTGCTACTACTACTACTACTACTACTACTACTACTACTACTACTACTACTATCCACTTTATTGCTACTGAAAAAAAAAAATCATTTGAAAAAAAAATACTTGCATAGAAGTATAATTTCTTTAAAATACTTAAGTAAATGTAAAAAAAAAAAATCTTGAGTAAAAAAATCTAACAAACACACTATTCAAACAATGTTATCTTGACATAATCACTGACATCCTCTTTCATTCTATTTTGGGCACAGAAGAACTAAAATACTAGGTCCCTCCCACCCTGAAGCTCCAGTCATTGTTGTCTTCAGTGAATCTAGTGGCTTTACATTGAGTCACTCGTGTTGTGTGAAGTGCGGCTGCCGAGCGTCTGCTGATGATGCTACACAGACTTGAGTAATCCTGGCCTCATATCCTCCTAAGCTCATCTCCTCCCTCCTTCCCTTTCATCCTTCCCTTTCTCCTCCTCTCCTCTTATCCCGGGCTCACTCACAGTCATTCAATTTCCTTGTGTTTTTCCACTTAATCTCTCCTCCAGACACTTCTTCTCGCTTTGTCCTCTCTCTCTTTTACCGTTTGTCCTCGAGCAATGATCTGTCATCCTCAGCTAGTTTCAGTTCCAGTTCCTAAACATCAGGGAAGGAGTACTCGCTTAAAAATACTTAAAAATAACCGACTGCTACTGCTTCTAATACAGCTGCTACTACTATTGCCACTCCTACTATTGCTTCTCCTACGATGACTACTACGATTTACATAAGCTACTACTACTACTAGTACTACTACTGCTGCTGCAACTACTGCTAAACTCTTATTGATTTTCCTATTGGTACTATTACTATTGCTCTGACTTCTTTTTATTACTGTATTTCTATTACTACTTCTACAACTACTACTGTTTCTCCAACTACTACTATTGCTATTACTCGTACTACTACTACTACTACTAATTCTTCTACTATTACAACTACTTCTGCAACTACAATTACTTGAACCCACTCGGATTGATCTGACTTGTACGACTCTATTTGTATTACGTACTACATCTTCTACTATTACACTTGCCACTACTACTGTTGCTCTGACTACTACTATTGCTATTACTACTATTACTATTTCTTCTACCGTTACTACTACTTCTGCTACAACTACTTGAACTCACTCTGCCACCAATCTCAAATACTTGTAATTGAAAATACATACTTATGTATATCTGTATCTTATTACTTTCTCCCTTTTGGTTCTCATTTATTTTTTTCTTCACTTGTCCAACTTTACTTCTTTCTCCTGTGTCCCGCTGTCTGGACCGTCTGTCAGTAATGAAACCCAGTTGTCTGAACAGGATGTGAGGTCACTTGAGGACAGGAAGCGAGGGTGTGTGTGTTGACGCCACAGGAGCCAAATGAGCAAGGGACAAGAGAGGACAGCCCTAAATCTCATTGTGTGGTGGCGTTACACTGGGACAAGGTTCAGTTTGGTTTCTTTGCGGTCGCCTTTTATATTAAACTCTCGAGCAGCTGGACTGGATGACCGCAGTGAGCCGTAACAGTCAGCTGTGAGCTTAAGCAGCTCTGTTTCAGACTTTATTACAGGCCTTTACATTTATTAAATCAATCTTTTGCTCCTGTCACGGCCCAAGTTTGTGGGCTGTCTAACATTTTTATAAGACTGAGAAACTGCTGCTTTGTTCAGTATGAAATTATGGCATTACGTCTCGCATACATAAAAGTCCCCACAGTGAGTGTCTTTGAAATGTATATTACTCAACTTGTTTGAAGGAAAAATAACTGAAAAATATACAATCAAAACTGCTTTATTGTTTCTTATGTCATCTAAATGTTCATTAAATCTGCTGCACTGTTTTTCATCCTCCACCTTTGCCATACAGTAGAGCCTATACGCGTATGGCTATGTGAACATTTGTAGGTTGTGCTGAAATTTTTGGGTCAAATTTTTACAGACGCAACAACACGATGTTTGCCTTAATATGAATCCAGGCAGCCAGGGGCCACAGGCCAGGGTGCTCTCTGTGCCGCGCCCAAAACTCGGATAAATGGAGAAGGCTGTGTCGGGAATGGCATCTGGGGTAAAATTTATGCCAAATCAATATGTGAATCGCTGCAAGAAAGGAGGCAGAAGTTTTGCTTTACTATGATCAAGGAGAGGAGCATGGCATTTACAGGCAAAAAAGTTATTGCTCCAGTCATAAAATAAGCCAGATCTGACCACATCTGACTACATCAACATTTCAGAAAAAGCACTTATTGCTATTGACTAAATGTGCCGATATTTAGATAAAATTGATTTCAGGGGTTTACCATTGACAGAAATAAAGTTGTGTCAGAAATGTCACTTTTACAGTTGTGAGGCTACGACAAACCACACTATCCCCTGATCAGCGATAAACTCCCAGATAAGCTGATGTAAGGCTCATTTAGAGATTATTATTAACATCTGCTTTTAGTGAAAACGACAGCTGAGCCATGTCGTCATGGAATTCCTTGTCTCGTCTTTGCAGTTTTTAGCAGCTCTAGACGTGTATCTACAGGACCAAGGACTTTTTTACCTTAAAAAGCTCATGTTCCTCATTTTCACTGAAGGGATAGGCTGTCAGGCAGTAAGCTAGGCAAATTCAGAGGTGGAAAGTACATTTTAAAGGAGATTTACTTTCTGTGTACATTTTGGGAGTAAACTGTCACTTTTTCTTAAGTAAATGTTTTTTTTTTTTTTGTGTAGTTAAAGGTACTGTAAGCAACATGCGCTTGTACTGGTTTGAAAACCATGCTGCACTCTAAATCCAAATGATGGTCTGTGGGTAGAACCATAACAAAAAATGTAAACATAAACAACTTGGCCATTATGTAAAATATTTTTTTATTGTGAATAAATCAGCTGTACCATTGTTTTCTGTAAAACTAAAATTTTATTTGAACATGTTTACCTCATATCTGGGGACACATGTTGGTCATTTTTATGAAATATAAAAAATATGTACTGCTCATAGTGCCTTTAAGTATTTTCACTTCAGTGACCAAGTGGGTAGCACACTTGCCTGGCAGTCAGAAGGACATGGGTTTGGTAGAGATTTAGGCACAATAGCAGTACTAGTAGTAGTCAAAAAAAAAAGTTCAAATGTACTTTATACCTAAAATAAACTTAAGAAAAACTGCTCCCAGTACTATTTTACTCTCACTTAAGTGATTCTTTTGTTGAGTACTTTTAACTACTTCTTTCCGTTTGGCTTTTCTCTTTCCATGATTGCCACAGCAAATCATCTGCCAGTGTGCAGTGATCCACATACTGAATTGGTTTTAGGCCCGGGCATGGAACTGGCACAAAAACTAAACTGGCTTGTGACTCCTTGTGACTGGATTTGGAGAGTACTTTTTTTCTCCTTGAGTAATATTATTTTGAAGTAACAGTACTTTTACTTGAGCACACAGTACAGTACTTCTTCCACCACTGGTCAGGCGATAGAAAACACTATAGAGCAGTAGAGTAATGCTGAATGTGTGTGTTCACCTGTTGAACTCACAGTAGTCTGGCTCCCATCACTGTAACCTGATATTATCCTGTGGACACACTCACTGTCTCTCTATTGCTCTTGCTTTATTATTCTGTCTGACACACACACGCACACTCATTTGCCGAAGGGTCAATCTGAGGTCGCACTTCCATGACATCACTGTTGCCATGAGTCATAGGAGCACCCCTAGGCTTTTCACACACACACACACGACCTGCTGGAGAGACTTGGCTACATGCACGCCAGGTCCACGTGCACACTAGACATCATTCATCATGCACTTAAGGAGCTCCTTAAAACACAAACACGCATTTACAGATGGCACGTGTGGACAATGCAGCCCTGTGTTCAACATGCATAGTATCTGAAGTAAGAAGCAAGTATTTGCAATTTTAAAAAAAGGTGAATTAGCTGCATTGCTATTAACTTTGCTAAAATGTTGTTGAAATAAAATGCAGAGGAGTAAGAAGTGTTGGTGTTGCAATGAAGACAGTCCCAAGCCTGGAGGAGGAAGGTTGTGTCATCTGATCAGGGCATCCAGTGTAATATGTGAAGCCCTGCACACTGGAGACAGATGGTTTGCTGTGGTGACCCCTGAAATGAAAAGCCAAAAAGGAAAAATATAATGTTTTGCAATAATACAGTAAGAAAGAAGGCTATTATTCACACTCAAGAACAAAAAGACAGATACTTCCAGAAACAGCTGATGAAGCAAGTTAGAAAAGTTATATCTATTTTATATCCACGCCATTAAAAATGACAAATGTGATAGTTAAAATTGTCAAGAAATTATAGCAATATTCTCAACTGGTGGGTTGGTACCAAAAAGTGGGTTGCAGGAAGGTTAAGTTTCAATGATCAACTTGATCGATTTGAAGCCTTGATTACATAAAATGGTTTAACAGATTGTAAAATACAAGTTAAAAGTAGTAGTAAAATAGAAATCACAGCATAAAAAGTCACAGCAATAACAAAATATATTTATTGAAGAAATGTTATCATTGAAATAGTTTAATTTGTTTCATTGGTTCAATGTTTCATTTATTTGTGATTTTTTTTTTTTTTTTTTTTTAATGCAATGCTGGAGTTCATTCACCTGTATTAGACTTTTAAAATAAAAGCAATGATAATTATAGTGTAAAATTCATACAGATTATTGTATTGTTGACAATGGTGGCATTAAGTTTTAATGCAAGTGGCATTAAAAAGTCTTTAAATGGTCTTAAATTTCACAAGACAAAACTCTGTTTACAGCAAAGGTGGAAAAATACTCAAGTAACTCAACATAATTAATTCTTGAGTAAAAGTAAGCATTAAATGTACAAAATTGCATATTATGTTATAAGGTATTGGATTGCAGAATATACTACTGCTACTACTTTTACTACTACTACTAGGTATGAACCTGGGACCTTCTGCTTGCAAGGTCAAGGAGTTACCCACTTTGCCACTGCTACTTTTTACTCATTCTTTACTCTTTTACTCATTTACAGATCTTATAAATTCACTTGAATATCTGGTATCCTTTTGTTGTATAGTTACTTTTCACTTCTGGTTTAAAGTGTCTCACAGTAAAATGATCAGGGTTAAAACAATGTCCCATTCAGACCAGCTGAGAACCATATAGCGACCTGACAATTGTCCATTGAGTCCTGTACAAAGTCACCTCCTCATCCCACTGTTTCCATGCAGCTCTTATATCTCTGACTAACTCACGTGCATGGCCTGTGTGATTTACTGTGGTCTGACTCAGATGGGAAAAGCAGGCCTCCTCCAGGTGGAAAAAACCCCCAGCCGCGAGGATCATACCGAGGGGGGGACAGTCTTCCATTACCCACACTGCCTCTGTACCCTGGTGCCCCCTAAATTACCTTTAGATCTGTCAAAATGTGTTTTTCTTGCTTACATTTGCATAGAGGTATGTGTGTGTGTGTGTGCATATTTCAATAACTTGCTAAAAGAAGTTGTCAGAAATCAAGACACTGCAGGAGGCGAAATAACAGAACATTCACATTACAATACATACCTAATGGTTCTTTGCTTGTAAAGCCTAAAAAGTGGCCCATTACCTTTTAAAGATGTGAAATTTAGGGAACAATTGTTATTAATGACACCATGACGTTATGACTACATCTGTGTGAGGTTTTTGTAGCTATTGTTTATAATAAAACGGCAAATGTCAACTGGTGGGTCAAGACGCAAGGGAGGTTGATTACTGTATGTACTTTTATACAGACGGCCTTTTTAAAATACTCCTTTCATACCCAGACTGAAATCTTGATGAATAGGTGGAAAATGCTCTCTCCAGGTGTTTTTGTAGTCATGTATAAACACGTTTTTGTTATGTTGCCTCTTCCCAAATTTTTTGAAATGTGTATCTTCTATCAAATTCAAAAGGAGCTATTATTTTGTATGAAATAGTACAATATGTGTTTCACCACCTGATATATAGGGAATAATGCATAGTTCTATGAGATTTTATGAGACCATTTTATTTTTTTTGTTTTTATTTACATTTTACATATTGTCCCAACTTTTTGAGAATTTGGCTGTATGTATGTGTCTTAATATTGTTTTGATTACATGAAATGGTAAAACCCATTTTAAAATGCATAGTTAAAAAAGGTTATAGTGAAATAATGTGGAAAAATAACTTAGCTTCAATAAAAAAGTGGGTCAAAATCATCAGGAAATCATCAGACACAATCAGGCCAGTCGACAATCCAACCAAAGAGCGTCACAAGCCAGTGTACTTTTTGTGCCAGTCCAAAGCCCGCAAAACAAGAGGGTTATGTCAGGAAAAACATCTGGCGTAAATGCTATGCCAAATCGATATGCAAATCACAACATGATAGGAGGCAGAGGATTTGCTGTACCAAAAGGAAAAAAGAAGAAAAAAATCAGACGAGTTGAGAATCACTGTATTGTAACAAGAACAAAATGTGTTTGGCCTGCCACTGAATAGTCCTTCAGAATAATAACATCTGCTATACAAGAGTCTTCCTTTTTCCCCGGAACAAGCCTTCCTATATGCATGCGATTTGTTCACTGTTGTGTTGAAGCAGCACTGTAAAGAAACTCTATAGCATCCATCCATTTGACATTGTACTCGCCGTGATGTCACCGAAGCCTGTCCTCTACAGAAATGCCGCTGACGTCAAATCATCCTGCCGGCTATTATCCACAGATGCAGAAACGCCTGAGTGAAAATAATACATAATAATGATTACTTTAATGATTTCTATCGGGCTAATGAGGGTGAAGATTATCAACAGCCTCCTTTGTGCAAAACTGAGCAGCCATTGTCAGTAAGAGTCCTGTTTGTATGTTTAATTTGCTCTGGGTCAGGAATTCATTAGCAATACTTTTCTGTGGAAATGATATATTTTTTCCTCCAAATGTTCATCACGACTTTATGATTAGATGAAGAAAACATGTGTTGCACTATTACTGAGAAACTGTTGTAAATGTGTTTTGGCCAGGGTTTTATTTTTTATGGATGGCTGGCTAGACTTTGAATACATTGTTTTTTTCACTACCAGATTTTCCCTGTTTTAGATGCTCTCCCCTGTTTGAACTTTTTGCGAGCAACCAGGTTTAGGTTTTGACATTGTCCTAACAAGGCTATGGGAATAAAATATACAGCACAGTGCTACATAAATACATTTGAATATTGTTGAAAAGTCTGTTTATTTCACTGTGTTATATAGATTCAGTACTCACATGCACTGTAACATTTCAAGCATTTATTTCTATGTCTTTTAAAAATATTTAGTTTACACAGAGAGCAGTGATGTTATAATCAGGAGATGAAAGTTAAGTATTATTGCTATAAATCACTGGGTTGTCTGTATTTGGGCCTCCTAAGTTTTATCTGTACACATTACATACATGACCCCATTATGGATTTTTTTATGTGATTGAATCTCCGGAACCAATCTGAAAAAATAAATGCTGATATTTTATTTTGAGTATTTGTGTTGTGACTGTAAATCTATATAATATACACTTTTTAACTTGAACTACTGAAATAATTTAACTTTTCACACTATTTTAATTTGTTATAATTTTTACATTAACAAGCCTTTCAACAAATGTACCACATTTGATAAATGAATTAGACTGCTCACTTCCTACACCAGAACTGCCAGTCTCTCTTATTTGTTTGTTTGTTTGTTTGTTTGACCTTTATTTAACCAGAAAAGCCATTATAAGCTATTGAAAAAGTTTTGATGACTTTTATTTATTTATTTTTTTTCCAGATAATGACTTGGAGGGGAAACGCGTTCAAGACATGCTGTCTACAATCGATAAACCACAGGTGAGTCCTCACATACATCTTTCTATAGCTGCAGAAAAACAAAACCATTTTCACCAATCTCTTTTAACAACCACTGTATTCATATTTGCCACAAGGCATCACTCTCTTTTCCAGATTTTCATTTCCATCTTTGAAATTAACATACAGCTCATAGTGAATTCAACAAAAATAGTTAGTTATTAAAGGTAAAAATGACATGCTATGCTATGACAGGCTAAAAACAGCCTAAAAAAAACAGGGAATAAAACTGCACAACTAACATAAAAAAAACACACACACAATAAAACCAACATGCAAATATAACACTGCTATAAAAGTGCAGAGAATAGTTTTGTGACACTACACTTGATGCTCTTCATGGTGGCCACATGAGGGCAGCATCTGCTAATTCTCTGAACCTGATTTCCACTTGATCTTCATTAGCTGAAAAATATTAACAATGTAGAAGCTCTTATACTTACCAAATGTTGAATAACAATGACTGCAATAGACTTTAACACTTATTTTAAGACTTATTTTGAAACATAGATGTTCATAGGAAAAATACAATGACACATTCAACCTCAAGTGCTTATCCAAAACCTCATGTGATCTTTGTTGTGATATTACAAGATCATGAAGAGTGGGATAAATGGCTTTGTTATATCTCAAAGTTATTGATTTGGTGAAGCCATTAGAAAACAGTAGAACTTTAGATGCATTTAGTTCCAGTGTTCAGCTTACAGACATAGAGGCAGGTGTTCCAGAGGGAAAAACACATATGAGAAAATATTTCATTAAGATGTTCACAGTATTAGGTGCTCCCGGGGAATATTGTTTACCTTTGTGGCAATAAGGTCAAGGCACTGAGAAGAATTGAAATCAGAGGAGTGGCAGGAGGCTGGGAGCCGTCCTTGTGTTTGTATTCCCAGATTTGTGCATTCGGCATATTTTTCTAAACAGCAATAAGTTTTGTTTGTAAGACCATTATATTTTACATGCTTGGTGCAACATAAATAGATTACCTTATCTCATTCAAGATATGTCTTTATGCCAACTGATTGCTGTAAAGTTACCAAATATCCTTTCCCCAGTGAATCATCTGCCTCCATTTAGCCCTATCCCCTGCATCCTCCTTTTTCACACCAAATAACTTCATGCCTCCTTTCCCGTAACTTTTCTCATTTGCCTTCCTCTAATGCCTCCTACCTGGTAGCTCTGACCTTTCCATCTTTTTATCAATTGCTTCATTATTCCTCCTCTTTACATGTCCAAACCATCTCAGTCTGGCCTCTCTGACTTTATCTCTAAAACATGTAAGACGAGTTGTCCCTCCGATTTACTCACTGCTAATCCAATCCATCCTCGTCACTCCCAAAGAGAACCACAACACTTTAAACTATTCATTTTCAACTCTTAATAAATTGCAAGTCTGCGATCCATTCAGTTTGTCATAAAGGAAAAAATATTGAATTGAAGTGTTATCTTTGCCAGAAAGTGTTTTTACTTGAGTCATTTTTCTGGCCAGACGAGTGCTAGTACCTTAGTTATAAAAGCAGGGGGGATCGCCATAGCAACCCCTGGTTTCTAGCCACAGGCACTGACCAAAATAGACTTCTCTGTCAAGACTTTTAGTTAGGCCTTAACCTACCTCATAATGGATCAAACTGTAGTTAATATGCAAGTGCACATGCCTGTTTCAGTAATCTTGTAGTCTCTGGCGATGAGTTCCTGAGGCCTCAGAAGGCTCAGTTCTACGTACCGCTGTCTCTCCCATGAGCCCCCACCCACTCCAGGAAGTACTGACCAATCAACAAGCCCTCTGCATCCAGTTTGTGTTCATTTATTTATTTAAAAAAAAACATTGTACAGCTCTATTTCTTTTGATTCCTCACAGACATTTTCCATTTTGTAGTAAAAAGGCATCATGCAAAAAGTTTAAGGAGGTGCAGTGCTTTTTTTCACTGATTATGACAACAGAGCTGCACTCTGCTGCCCTCTTCGCCTGTTTAAGGTTATGAAATCTGCACTGCTGTTCTTTAAATTTAAATTTAAAAGTGTACTTAGCTTTGACCTGTGGTTTTCAGAGCCAAATGTGAGCTTCCAAAGAGTCCTCGAGACATTATATCAGCTGAAAAATTATGATAAATATTTGTGGTAATCCGCTGGCACTAAACAAAATAATGATTTAAATGTCCAAAATATCCGTAAGCTTGTACAAAAAGGCGTTGGCACTCCTGCCAAGTTATTGTCGGTACTCCAGCTTCTTTCCGCTTCTACAACATGCATGTGTTAGGTGAATTGTAAACTACCGCTGTCTGTAAAGTACCCCTAATGAACGAATGAGTTAATGGTGGTCTGTCAGTGTATGCCTCCGTCTCAGCTCTGCAACTAACTGGCCAGTGTCCAGGATGTACCCCCCTAAGGCCCATAGTTGCAGGGTTAGACTACTGCATCCCCTAATAGGTATAAGGATAAGAAGATTGTATAGAAACATATGCAGATAATTATTAAATTATATTAATCCAGAGCAGGAAATCAGGTCAAAAATGTTGTTCTTTTAAAATATGTGTGTCATGAAGAAAGTTTGGGAAACGCTTTTTAGCACATTGTCATTGGCATGTGGATGAAATCATGTGCACTCATAATATCTATAATTATGATCAAGATTCCCAGTGTAATTACATGCATTTCCCTGCTGCCTGTCTGTCGGTCTTCCTCATAGACAATCGGTGCATGGTTGTGGTTAGTGGTGCCCCCCAGGCGTGCTCATTGCCTATTTAAGAGATGCCGAGACTGGGATGGCAACAGACTGAACTAAATCACGCTAAATTGTCTTCCACCACCATGTGCCACAGCTCAAATCTGTATAAACACGCACACACTGGCAATCATGAAGACACAAAGAGAGGCTCGTTTTAAAATTCACTGCCACACAGCGTCTATTTCATGTTCTTTTGAGTGATTCTAGTACAGCTGGGTTGAGTAACTGCATCAAAAATGAGTGCTAATGTTTAGAAACTCTGCGCAAAAGGGTAACTATAGGTAACTTTATACCGGAGACACATTATGCAGATACTGTATAATGTTTTGATTCACATTTGTATTTTTTTCTATGTCCCAGGTGTCGAATGTGCAGGCGCGGGCTGCACGGCTGTCCTGGGTCCCCCCTGCAGGACTGGTGAACAGGCTCAGTAACGGCGTCCCTGTTTCCTGCACCTACGAGGTCTCTCTGTCGGATAAGGGACGAGACGGCAAATACCGCCTCATATACAGGTACACAAACTGGGCTTTCATAGACTCCTTTAAAGTATTTTATTTTGTAAAATGTCAGGCATGTTTTGCAAAATTTCCAGTATGTGACACTTGTATACTTATGTAGTCACTTATCCAGTCACAAATCAGAGTACTCCTGTGTAACACCAATGCAAAAATAAATATGCAAAACTGCACACTAAGAGGCAGATCATTTGTAATGGTGACCTCAAAAGGGCAAAGCCAAAAGATAAGACGATCATTATGTACTACTCACTGCTACCACTTCATTACCATGTAATTTCCTTTTTTGCAGCAACACTTCTGTGCAAGACAAAATTTTTATCACAAATTAGGTATTTGTATTTAAATATATAATGTGCCACTCAGTTAAGTGGCAAAGAATCATAAAAAGAGGCCTTGAAAGTGGTTGAAAAGTGACAGACTCTAGGTGTAGATACTTCAGGCTCTAATTATGTTCCATCAACTGCAAAGACAAAAAATGTCACTGAGTGCTTTTCCAACTTTTTCAGTGGTGAAGAGTTGGAGTACCATCTCAAAGATCTAAGGCCAGCGACAGACTACCACGTACGGTAAGGCTTTGTAGCTATATAATTAGTAATGATGCAACTATGGTATAATTCAAAGTATGACAAACTAATGGGATTGTTTCTTTGCTCTGTAGGGTTACTGCAGTGTACAATTCAGTTCGAGGCTCATGTTCAGAAGCCGGTTCATTTACCACACATTGCAGCGTCCCAGACGTACCTTTAACCCCAAAACTATCCCATCGCACTAAGAGCACGCTCACCCTACAGTGGAAGGTACTGCTTCTCTATATATTTACTTTGCACACTCTGATATCTCATTTTACTTTGTTATACTTCACCTAAGTTATCTATAAGTTTGTCAGCCTTGTAGCGCGGAATAGCAATGTGTTAATGCCATATTAAACGGAAACTACTTTAGTTTTTTTGGATTGGAGAAAACCCATGAAATCATCTAATAGTATACTGTAATAAGAATCATCTGATGTCATATAGGCTGTATTATTAAGGATTTTAATCTACAGGCACAGTACAATAAGGGATGCACCCAATGGCTCTTCGGTTAGATGTCATATATTAGTATTTTTAGGTGGTAAAATGATTGAGTTTATAAAATAAAAGCAGAAATGTAGCTATACTGTTGTTGCTGGGGAGTGGTGGGGCTGGAAAAACTATAGGTAACAAATTACAGTGGTACACCAGATGGGATAGCAATAGTAAAACCAGATAGTGCTGCTTTTTTAATGTTCACTCCTATGTCCTCTGACGTTTTCTGCATAAATAATTTTAACACTGATAAACACTGACTTTAGTCTCTCAGACACAATGACGAAAACACCACAGGTATTTTGTCTGGCTTTTTGTCAGCCTTTTATCCTGAACTAATCTTTCCATCTTTTCTTGCCTTGTGTCTGTTTGTCTCCTGCTGTCCACAGGCTCCGGGCGACAACGGATCCAAAATCACAAACTACCTTCTCGAGTGGGATGAGGTAAGGCTGTCTCCTGTTCTTAAAGTCCGTCAAATGTCATGCTTTTTCCCTTCATTTTGCAGTAACCACTTCTACCTGTCACTGAGCGGATGCTGGGTTAATTAGTCAAAGTCTCCCTTGTCATGCCTGTTCTTTGTATTTTAAACGATCTGTGCTGTCTGTCTCCTCCAGGGAAAGAAGAACAGTGTTTTCAGAGAATGTTACTTCGGGAGCCAGAGACACTGTAAGCTGACACGACTGTTCCCGGCCTGTGGCTACACGTTCAGAGTGGCTGCACACAGCGATATTGGCACAAGGTACTGATGGCTATCGTACTATACACTGATCAAGCATAACATTATGACCACTGACAGGTGGCGTGAATAACACAGATTATCTCTTCGTCATGGCACCTGTTAGTGGGTGGGATGGACTGTATGAGGCAGCAAATGTCCTCTAGGTCTGTGGTTCCCAACCTTTTTAGTTTCGTGTACCCCCCAGGACCCGCCTTAGTCCTGGTTTGGACCCAACTTAGTCCTGGTTTAGTCTAAGTTTAGTCTTGGTTTGACCTGGTTTAAACCTGGTGTAGACCTAGTTTAGTTCTGGTTTAGACCCGCATTGTTCCTGGTTTTGTCCTTTTTTTCCCCCCTGGTGGAGTTCTGGTTTTGGACCCTTCTTAGTCCTGTTTTAATCCTGGTTTAGTTTAGTCTTAGTTTAGACCCAGCCTAGTCCTGGTTTAGTCATAGTTTAGTTCTGGTTTTGGGCATGGCTTAGACCTGGTTTAGTCTTAATTTAGTTCTGGTTTGACCTGGTGTAGACTTGGTTTAGTTCTGGTCTAGACCTGGTTAGTTGCTGGTTTTAGTCCTGGTTTAATCCCTGTTGTGTCCTATTGTCCCATCCCTCGCTATAGTTCTGTGTTAGTCCTTTTAGGTTTATTTTAGACTTTGAAAGCCAAATAGAATATAAATGTACTATAAATTATTATATAACTCCATGTACCCTCTGTTTTGTGCTCGCGTACCCCTAGGGGTCTCTGTACCCGTGGTTGGGAAACACTGCTAAGCTGTTGTGTTAGAAGCAGGAAAAATGGGCAGCAGATTTGTGGGGGGCTGGGTTAAAGCATTTCCAAAACTGCAGCTCTTGTTGGCTGTTCCTGGTCTGCAGTAGTCAGTATCTATGAAAAGTGGTCCAAGGAAGGAACATTAGGGAAACACTGATGCACGTGGGGAGTGAAGGCTGGCACGTGTGGTCCAATCAAACAATCTTTGCTGAAGAAGTTAATACTGGTTCTGATAGAAAGCTGTCAGAATACTCAGTGCATCACAGTTTGTTGCGTATGGGACAGATAGGTGTTCAGAACACACAATGTCATGACTAATCTGTGTACGTCATACACATTCAAAATAAATTAAAATAAAAAGCACTATTTTTGGTACATTTCTGTTGTTGGCATCCATTTGTCATCACCCTTGAGCCAAGTCGTGTCAAGTACAAACAGTATTAATACAGGTATTAAACCTAACAGAATGGAAGTACTTTATGATTGCTTTTTGATTAAAGCCCTGCAGTTGGTCTACTAAAGGAGGTTGAATAGATTTGACTATATAGAATACTTACATTGTTCAGAAGGCGATGGAATAACCTGTAAAAATATACCACTTAATGAAACATAATGTACTATGATGGGTTGGAACACACATGTATGTACCAGTCTGTATATAACATTCCCATCCTACAGTCATTTTTCCCTCCATTTCCCATCTCTGCTCGCAGTCCAATTTGTCATTATGTAGCATCTCGATGCAGTGAAAAAAATAAAGGGGGAGGGTAGTGTATTAGCTGACCTGGTTGAACTCAAACTAGCCTTCATGCATCAAAACACTGCTGCTTCCGGTTGTTTTCCTTTCTTGAAATGGTTTACAGCTTTTCCAGCACATATAGCTGGGTTCACATCTAAAATTATTACTGCTCGACAAATCAGTCTTCGCGTCATCTGACATGACGTAGATATATAATATTTTAATTTAGACGTGCTTTCATCTACATCTGGGGACATCTGATTTTTTTACTTTTAACTATCCAAAATTTGGCTTTCCGGCTGCACAACAAAACTTACAACACATTTCTACCCTTTTGTACATCTCGCCCACTCTCCTTGTAACAACATTAATTAGCTTGTTTAAAATCCAGCAAACATTTAGTGACATAATGGGTCTGATGTGTTACAGTGGCTTCAGCACAGAGGTGGTGTACTACACAATGGGCACTTTGCCTGCTCTGCCCCTGGCACCGCGACTCGTCCGGGCCGGGGTGTCCTGGGTCACCCTGGAGTGGGGGCGTCCTGAAGGCAGTCCAAGTGAAGAACAGCTCAAATACACGCTCGAAATCCAGGAAGACAACAGCGTAAGTACACACTCACATAATATTAAATTAAAAAATATGGTCAAGTGGCCAGTCCTTCAGGCTGGAAAAGTGTCTGCCAAAGTACTGTTACTGCAAAAATATTACTCAAAAGGAAGTAAAACTACTGAACACAATTATTAGCCCTTATTAGTATGTGCTTTCAATTAATAATAGAAAGCACATACTAATACTACTACAGCTGCTTACATAACACTTCTGTTACTACTCCTGCTACTATGCTGCTACCAGTACTACTATTACTACCCACTTTACCACTGAGTTATAAAAGTACTTCTATGCATTCAACAAAAATATCAAGGTGCCGCTGTATGGCTCAGTGGTAGAGTTGCAGGGCGTGGGTTCGAGTCCGGACTCCGACAGCTTGCCCTCGCTCTCGCCACAATTTCCTACTGTATTGTCCTTTCACTAAAGCCTAAAAAATGGCCAAAAATATATATCAAACAAAAATATTTAGTTACTTTCAACCTCTGCAGTGGAGATACAATGTATCTGATTCACCTGTAAAAATGTATGTCTGGATTTTTTAGTCATGCATTTCTTTTCGGTGTATAAAAAAATATGAGCCATTGTATTCATATATACAGCCCACATACAGGACGTGATGGGGGGCCACAAAATTCAACAAAGCAGTAAATCCTAAATCATAAACACATCTTTGGGGATCATACCAAAACATAATAAAGCAGAGACAAGTTCCAGATGTTTCCCTCATACCTGTGTGGTTTATATTATATAAAAGCCACTTCATTCTTAAAAATTGCTTTGAACACTCATAAATGTCCACTTATGTTAGAGAGACTTGAACACGCAGACTACTGACTGTGTATGTGTCTTTTTTTTATTTTATTTTTTTTTACAGGGAACAGACTTTCATCCAAAGTACACTGGAGAAAACTTGACCTGTACTGTACAAGGCCTGAAGAGAAGTACACAATATAAATTCAGGGTAAGTCTAGACATATCAGTTCTCTAGACATAAATTTTCCATCTACAGATAGTGGTGAGCAGGGGTGTAACAACAGGTGCAGCCAGTGCAGAGTCTTTAATTATAGTCACTTTTAGCATTTTTTTCAGCCCAGGCTATAAATTACATAGCACTCCAGATAGGGAACAAGCTTTTCATATGATTCAAAAAGATTAAAAAAGTATTATATGCATAATTCTTTTAAAATATTGTTTAAAAATGTAGTTATGAACACAAAAAAACATTTATTTTTTTGTGGAACGCACACTTTTGAATATTTTAAGAAAGTATTAGTCAACTTTAAGAAATTTCAGCGCCCTTTTTATGGCTTAAAAGTATGATATATCAACTAAATGTGCTTCATAACTTTAGGGCCTATTCTGAAAACTTGCATTGGGGCCCCTCATTACCAACTAACACCACTGGTGATGAGACCAGGAATATTGTATTGTTTGGAGACAGTGGCACTGAAGAAAAGACAGTAAAGCAGAGCTGAAGATGTTGAGGTTTTCTTTGTTTATGATGAGGACAGGATTAGAAATTAGTAACATCAGAGGGACAGCTGATGTGAGATGTTTTAAGCGATAAAGTCAGAGAGGCCAGACTGAGATGGTTTGGACATGCACAGAGTAGGGATAGCTGATATATGGGTAGAAGGATGCTGAGGTTAGAGCTGCCAGGTATGAAGTCTTGACTAGAGCAAAGAGGAGATATATGAATGTGGTGAAAGAAGACATGAAGTTATTTGCGGTGTAAGAGGAGGATGCAGCGGATAGGGCTAAATGGATTCAGATCATACACAGACAGTTCAAAGGGAGCCACTGAAAGGAAAATAATAATTTTCCATCCACAGTGTTCTTTATATGTCAAAATAAATGTTTCCAAGGATAGCAACAACAAAACATAGGTTGTCATTTTCTGGTAATAAAACATGCATCAGTCTGGTAAAGAGATGCGGTGAATTAATAAGTGTGAAGTGACTGCAATTTAGCTGCAAGTGACACAGTTATTTAGCGCAGGACAGGGATCGACCAAGAGCTGTGAGAGCTGTTAGTAACATGAGGGCATGATACACAATGTACAGACTGAAAACAAATTTAAATGGTATGGTGCCTGTGTGAGTTTCTCGCTCTTTTTTTTTTTCTTGTACAAAGTGGCCTTTTTATATAAATGCTATTATTATTCTACACTGGCCAATTTATTAACAATCTAAAACTAATTATTTTTTTCTTTTTAGATGCACTTATGTGTAATGTGTTGTTTTTTATTGTTATTTGTCCTGGACTTTTGTAATCCCTTCTGCAAACAAATTTACCCTCGGGTACTAATTAAGAAACCTTGAACCTTGAAGCTTAAATGTAAAAAGTGCTATATAATTGAACATAATGGAAAAGGGTGAAATATTTATAGCCCACAGTTAATTAAAACCAAAATCAGTATAATTCACAATTAAAAATAAATGTGGAAAAAATCATTAAATAAATGTGTGTTTCACTTTTTGTATCAAACTATTAAAACTATTTTAGATGCACTCATGAATTTAATTATGAAGTCTACTGGCCAACACATTAACACATTTGAGAGCTGTATTAATAAATTGAATTGTGTTGGCTGATTTGGCTCACGGTATCCTTTAGAGAACAAACTATTCTTCAGTGTTCGAGATGGCTGAAAATCTGTGAACAAGTCTAATTGATTACCCAGCGGAAGCCTGAGGAGCTCCACAGGTTAAACAGCAGATACTAATGATACTATTAATCAGTTCCTCAACAACAGGCTGTCCTCTTCTCCCAACTACCTTTATTTGTATGTCATTTTGTCCTTCTCTCACTGAATATACTCAAGGGCTATGTATTTGCAATTCTCCTCACTTAATCTAATGTAAATACCCTTAAAGTAAAATCACAGGTCCGTGCTTAAATTCCATATTAATTATTTAATTTCACTAAACCTAAATGCAAAAATATTCAAATGTTGCCTGTCCTACATGGAACAGAGGTGGAAGAAGTACTGTTACTGCAAAATATTATTATATTAGAGGAAAGTAAGTACTCAACAAAATTATTATTTGAGAAAAAGTAAAAAGTACTGAGTGTTAAGTTGAATCTATTCACTAATACTATCACTGTTAGTGCAGCTGCTAAACCACGACAGCTACTACTACTTCTACTATTTCTTCTACTACTACTTCTACTTCTACAATTTTCTTCTACTAATACTTCTACTACTATTTCTTTCTACTACAACTACTACAACTACTACTGCTAGTTCTACATTTACATTTACACTACCAGCACTGTATACTGTCATTGTGTCCTTGGGCAAGACACTTCACCCACTTCGCCTGTATGAATGTGTCAGTGTTACTGTATTCGGTGGTGGTCGGGGGGGCCTTAGGCGCAGATTGGCAGCCACGCTTCCGTTAGTCTGTCCCAGGGCAGCTGTGGCTACAGTATAATGAATGATATAATGAATAATGCACCAAACTGTGAGGTGACATAGAGAGACAAGAAAAGTGCTATGTAAAACCGCTGCATTTTTATTATGATTAAATCACAGCAAACACAACTACTACTTCTTCTTCTACTACTACTACTACTACTACTACTACTACTACTACTACTACTACTACTACTACTACTACTACTACTACTACTACTACTACTACTACTACTACTACTACTACTACCACTACTATTATTACTAGTACTTCTTTTACATTTGATGCTGCTGCTACTATTACCATTACCACTATTACTACCAACTTTTCCACTGAGTAAAAAAAAAAAAACATTTACTCATTCAGAGATGAAAAAACTACTTTTGTAAAATTGAAAGCATGTTTTAGAGAATATTCTTTCATCTTGAGTATTTCATTTCAAATCAAGGGCCAAAATACTGAAAATTGTGCCTCCCTGTCATTTTCAAACCTAACTGTGTCGTGTTCATTTGCAGCTCATAGCGTCGAACACGGAGGGGAAGAGCAGTCCCAGTGAAGTGCTGGTGTGCACCACAAACCCAGACAAACCGGGCCCTCCCTCCACACCGTGTGTCACTGCAGCAACGCCTTATGGATTCACCGTCACATGGGGTAAACTTAAGAACTCAAAACAATACAGACAATAGCAGCGGAGTTACACAACATTCAGTCAATATTTCTGTTTTTGTGACTCTGCATGAAAGTACACAGAATATTGAAGGTAATAATAGTGAGGCTTTTTGTTGTTTTTGGGCTTTTTTGTTGTATTAAAAAGATTTTTCGTTTTTATAGTGGCATAATTTCACATAAAAAGCCTAATTTTCATGTTTTTTACTAAATCATTTTGCGCTCGCTCTGTTGGTAGAAGTTGTTTGGTGGCCATTTGGAAAGTACATTTTGTACTTTTTGTCTACTCCTGAAATAGTTTCCTTGTGACAAAAAGATTATGAAAAATATTTTTAGCTTTAATTTTTAAAAGTGTCCATGTATTATTAAGTTAAGCAAAAAGTTAACAATATAGACAACAATACTGCAGTTACATAAATTCAATCAATATCTGTTTTTGTGGCTCTGTGAGAAAGTACACCGAGTATTTTTGGTAATAGTGAGGCTTTTTTGTTGTTTGTGGGCATTTTTGTTGTATAAAAAGGGGTTTCATTTTTTTATAGTAACACATAAAAAACATTATTTGAATGTTTTTATAGCTATTTTGGTACAGATTGGTTGATGGCAATTTAAGTACATTTTTGAACTTTTTGTCTGCCCCTGAAAAAAATAGTTGCCCAATGACAAAAAGATGAGGAAAAATATTTTTAGCTGTTGTTATTAGTTCAGCAAGAGAGGGGTCACAAGCCAGTGTACAGTTGGTGTCGGTCCCAAGCCTGAATAAATGAAGAGTGTTGCGTCAAGAAGGGCATCTGCTGTTAAAACCTATGACAAATCAATCTATGAATCACTGTACACAATCACTAGGAGGCAGGTGATTTACTGTGGTGACCCAGAAAGAAAAGAAAGTTTTTTTGCCATTTTAAAAGCATCATCATATTCTCTAATTGTGTGCAAACTTGTTAAGTATAGGATGCTTACAATAAACTTTTTTTTTTCTGTAATTAGATCCTCCCCAGGACAATGGCGGCTCAGAGGCTCTCACATACCTGCTTGAGATATCAGAAGGATGCTCTGAAGGTAGGACAAAACTGATAATATTCTGCGTCATCAAATTCAAAATTACGTAAAATAAACTGTATAATCCAAGGCCCAAGTATCTCCATACATCTTGTTTGTATTGGTTACAAATAGCCACTTAGCGCACATCTTTACCTAGATTCACACTCGAGGACCATTTTTTTTCAGTCTTTGTGCATTTGGCATTAGCAAAAAGCAAACAAATATTGTTGACATTTTTGTTAAGTGTGGAATTATCAGTGTTTGTGTAGTTGTTAGCTAAAAGTGGCTGTTCCCACTGCATGGTTTTAGAGCATTCCCTTAACTTCACCTTATGTCATTAGCACATGAATAATTCAAACCCACTTATTGCACAACCCCAATACAATGCCCCTGTGGTGCAGAGGTACAGCGTACAACAAACAACCTTTATAATAATGGATCTGAAAAGCCTACGCAATGCAGGACAACGCTAAATTCATGGAAAATTATTGGGTCATTTGTACCTACACACAAAGCAAGAAGCTCTTATGTACTCTATACAGTGTGAATGTTGATGTTGTGTGTGTTTGTGTGCAGCGAGCCAGTGGGAGGTGGCCTACAGTGGACCAGCGACAGAGTGCGAGTGTGAGCACCTAACGCCGGGGACAGTCTACCGCCTACGAGTGTGTAGCATCACCACCGGAGGGCACAGCCAGGTAACAGCACAGGCTGCATACAAGTAGACTACTCAACAGAGAATTAAAGAACAATTGGTCACCTTTAACTGGGACAGCAACTATATAACATCATGGTCATATAACTGAGGCAAAGGAAAAATCTTTCTATCCAAAATTAATATAACAACTACTATGACAACACTATAAAATACACACTCTGATGCTTTATTCGAGTGCTAGTTAAGTTAAGGTTTTTGACTTCCAAATACATTTGTCTGAAACATACAAAAATCGTATATAAGAACAAGATTTGTTTGTATAGATATGGATATAAAGAGGGCAATGTAGCTTGGGATAAACGATTACTTGAGATGCGTTCATTTTCAAATTCAAAAGTGATAGCATTTTTTTGTTTTTGTTTTACAATACCATGAAAAGTAGTCAATTGACACTGCATATAAAAGTGTACTCATTTACTTTTATTACTGTAACTTCCACTTATTTTAAAATGTATTTATTAGAGAGTAGGGTCATATTTTACACCTCTTTTGAAAAGAAAAGTCAAAATCCTCGTGTTTCAGAAATGTCCATTCACTTGCCTCTGTTAAGATGAATCCTACCTGAGAGCAGGAGTTTGTTTTCTGTGTGGGATGGATCGTTATTGATAATTACATATTTACATACTAGATATTTTTTGTCTCCTTTTCTTTAGTGTGCTGTCAGTGTCCCTGTCCGCACGTTATTTGTCCCGCCTGGACCCTGTGCGCCGCCGAGGATTGTGGGTAAAGCCAAACACAAGGAAGTGCAGTTAGAATGGGGTGAGTTCATAGAGTACATTGTGCGTTCACAGTGTGTTTAGTTTGATTTGGCTCTTTATGTAACAAGTCTTCATGTCTCTTTGGCAGCTTGGTATTTCATTCTTGGCCAGTGCTAATGTAACCTCAGTAAACCATGTGTCATCCTAATTGAGCCCTTATTTGGCCCATTAAAGACCGAACCTTTTCTAATGTCGACCTATTATTACGCATTAGTGCTGCTATCTGTTGGCAGGCAAAAGTCTCTCAGGCTGAAACATGGGGAGGTTCTTGGTTACATCAGTTTTAATAAAGCTGGACCTAATCAACTCACATTCAGGCTTCTGCAATTACTCGCTTCAGTTAAAGGCCAGGCAAAATGCAGCAGGGTTTTTCCCACTGCATCTGTCATTTAGGACTTTCCACAAAGCAGAGCAGCTGGTGAAGAAAAATGAACATGACCTGGATGAGTGAGTCTATTGAGTTGGTTAAGTATTTTTAATGATTTTTTTATCATTTAGACTCTCCTACAACAGAGGGAGTGTGCGAACAGTGTGTCTTCAGTTTGGAGATGAGCGAAGGAGACAGTGAACCAGCAGAAGTATACAATGGTGCTGAGCTGCAGTGCACTGTGGGTAGTTTACTTCCAGGTGCGACGTACAGCTTTCAACTGCGGGCTGCCAACGAGGCTGGGGTAAGAATCATGCAACACAGACAAATTTAGAGATGTCTATTATAAGTGATTGAAAGTAACTGAATACTTTTATTTAAGATCAGAGACATTTTTTGAAGAATATGTATTTTCTGAGTACTTTTTCTAAAACATACGTTAATACTTTTGAAGAAGTAGTAATAGTAGTAGAAGTTGTAGCACAAACAGCAATAAATATTAGTAGCAGTGTTATGAGTAGTAGCACTAGTTTAATTTATGGCAATACTAGAATAAATAATTACTTTCTACTACTTTTTAAGTTTTAATTTAAACTAAATACTAATCAATAACTGATTTTGTTGAGTACTTTTACTTCTACCTGATTAATAATATTTTGCAGAATTTCACCTCTGCTTCTAATGTACCAACATATAGTAACTATTATTTTATACTAAACACGCTTCAATAGCTAAATCTAATGTCCTTTATTCAGATTAGTCACACACAAAGAGCAACAGTTCTTGGGGCAGAGTGTCCCAGACAGACTAAGAGGTTGTATTTGGTTGAAGTAGTGTCTGAAGCGAACATTTGATTGGCCTTCTTATTAACTCAATTAGGGTTGAATAACCTCTCTCTGACCAACTGATCAAAAAGCAGAACAAACAGGGTCATCACTTTAAGCAGTGAAAATTCTCAAACACTTGTCCAAACACTTGCATAAAGAGTATATGATTTCCATTTGAATGCTTTTATTATTATTATTATTATTATTATTATTATTATTATAACCTTTTTGCATCATTTGTGTTTTAGTTCGGAGCATACTCTAAGCCGACAGAGGTGACAACTGCAGCGGGTCCTCCAGGCCAGTGTGGGGCGCCGGTCATTACCTTGACCAGTAACACCTGTGTAACGCTTAACTGGGAGGTGAGTTTTATGTTTTATGAAATTGACTCCCTCTTTAATAAGCATACACTTCTGACATGGTGCAGAGTACATACTTCAGTTTCTGTGTGATGGAAAGTAACAGGATTTTTACTCAAGCAATTTACTGTAGTACATTGTTTAAAAAAATCCTTTCTGAATACAATTTGTAAAACATACTTTTACTCGAGTAATTGTTTTTGGGAAAAATATTGCTAAAATATATTTTAATATTTTCAAATAATAGCTCTTTGGCAAAGTGGGTAGCATGCATCAGGTGGTACTGGGTTTAAGCAAACTTTATATTCAATACTTTATTTACTTTTACACAAGTAATAGTTTTATTAAGTACCTGATTAAGTATGTAATATTATTAAAAATGATCAACACAGTTGACAACAGTTTTTTCGTGGTGATTCTGTATTATGGGACTGACTTGCTTATTATGACAAGCATTTTTGATAATAAATATTTGGTTAAAATCAGACATGGCTACAAGAGGAGGAGTTGAGATGGGTGGGTCAAAAGACCGCTGTTAGGCAGAGTGGGACATCCTTTATTACAATTAAAAAAACTAGCAGATGACGTACCAAAAGAAATTGTGCTCTGACAGAACTAACTCTGCACTAAATAATAAACAGGAAAATTTAGGCTCTTTGACTTGGGTTCAGTTTCAGTGAAAAAGATGATTAAAAAAAATCAAGTCACATCAAAATCCTCATATGTTACCTTTCACTTGTCTCTGTTGAGATCAACGAGAACCAGGATGAAAGGTTTTTTAAATTTGTTTAATCTGTGATGACGTTAAACCTCCTACCTGAGAGCAGGAGTTCATTTTCTGCGTGGGATGGCTTGTTAATGATAAAGTTTTGATAATGTTTCAGTTGTCTGAGCCTGCCACCGTTGTTGTATGTAACAGAGTCCGGAGGGTTCGGGGAGCGACATCTCGGAGTACCGTCTTGAATGGGCGCGGGAAGATGAGCCCATGGAGCTCATTTACTGTGGATCTGCTACACAGTGTGAGCTGTCGGACCTAACGCCTGCCACAGAGTACTGCTGCAGGCTACAGGTAACACAGCCAGCATTCCAGCACATGCACATAAACAATTCAACAGTTCATAAATATAAATTGGATAGATATACACCGTTCAGGCATAACATGGCACAGTGGCAGAGTCATTAGAATTACAACATCACAGCAACTACAACAACAACAGTCAGAGCAGTATTAGAGAAATACCACAACACACAGAAACCAATGAAAGGTTGGGGATAATAGATTCAGTTTGTGCTCTGACTCCTAATCTGGTGCATAAATAAATCTTTGGAAACCCAATAACACCACATTTTATGTCACTTTTTATAGACTCATTTGTCACAATCACTACAATGGTCTTCACATCCTAATCAGGGCTTCAGCGCATGTCTGTTTAACATTAATGTATATGTCTTTTTTCATGACTTGACATAAACCGTTACAGGAATACACTCAACTCTGACCTCTGAGTGACTTCTTTGGTCATGCACCCGAAGATGATAAACTATTTTACCTATGTATTTGATCTATGATTTGTTATAAAAATCATTTCCAAAGAAAGACTATTTTTCTGGCAAAAAGGGAATCAAACGTTTCTTAGATGTAATGGTTCTCTGCTAAAGATAAATCAGAAAAATAGTTCAAGTACAATTTCTCATCCTGTCTGTAAAAATAATAATAATGTCTAGAGACATCAGTTAATCACTGTATTTTATGAATCACAACATAGTAATGTTGCTCTGCTGAAAATTATTGTGTGTTTTGACTGGTCTTAATAAATCAACTACTGCATGCATGGTTCCTAAAAGCAATTAAAGTTTTGTCCATTTAAAGTTTCTTGGATGAAAGTAAAGCTTGCAGTTTATGTCCTCATATCCTAAAGATTTGTGAGGCAAACGATTGAGATGAATTTATCAGACAAAACTTGAGGCTAGCAGTCTTGCAATTTAAAAATCCATCAACTTTTATTCTCAGTTTCCTTCTC
Source organism: Bostrychus sinensis (assembly GCA_020698575.1). Lineage (NCBI taxonomy): Eukaryota > Metazoa > Chordata > Actinopteri > Gobiiformes > Eleotridae > Bostrychus > Bostrychus sinensis. The sequence continues at coordinate 10,904,264 of CM036258.1, forward strand.
TTCTTCAGCCCATCATTGCATTTGTATATTTGGACATTTTTCTCCATTTGTGCAAGCTGATTTCTCCATGTTGCTGACTTACCAGGAACATCTTTCTAGCTGTAGTTCCAGGACCATCTCTGCAACACCAACAAAACTGTCACTGTCTTACGTTCACTTTTATTTTTAATCCTGTCAATAGTTAAATGATATGAGACCATTGGGGTTAACTTTAGATTTCATATCCAGTGTTTAAGGTTAGAGTTAGTGGATTCTCTGCAATAGGGAGGGATAGGGCCTTGTCAACAACACATGAAAATCAGATCGTTCTTCCCTATTTTTTGTCTTATACTTTTTAAAATTACTGTCACTTAGGCGGTGAACCAGGCTGGATCAGGACCATACAGCGAACAGGCCAGTATCCGAACTCCAGCAACAAACCCAGACCCAGTGACGACCCTGTCACTCCTGGACCTCCCCAGCTCCCCAGAGACGGGGCACTTTCCCTCCACCTGCCTCTTCCTGAAGTGGGACGAGCCTAACAGCAACGGTGCAGAAATCACATCCTACATCATCTCGGTGGACGATCAGAGCATCACAGTGGACTCTGGAACGAGTCACGCAGTCACAGGGCTGCAGCCCGATACAGAGTACAGGTATGAATTAATAACTGTTAGTGTTACAGTTTAGACTAGAGTTTTTCTGTCTTGGCCATCTGAATTGTGCACCTAGATAGAAATATTTAGTCTTGTCCTTGAACAAAAAGAGGTAGATTAAAACTACCTTTGAATGTAACTGGATAGACATACATATGTAGGGACAATCAGAAAAACAGAACCATAACAACCAACCATAACAAACTGCCTAAGGGCCGGCGTAAATTGAAAAATACATATACAGATCAGAGAAACCTATTAGCGCATAAAGCCCTACACCCTACGTAAAATAAATGGTTATGATTGGTCACGTTGTCTCACTCTTAGCAAAGAAACACTGCTTAGGGGCTATATTATGCTTTGAGCTATGAGTCTTGTAAATTAATTTAGGACACATCTAGATCAGCATCTTACATTTTGTTGGTCAGAAAAAGCAATAATTACTGCAAAAACCTTATTTGAAGAAACTCATTTGACTTTGTGAGAAACACTCGGATTAGGTCCCTGTCACTTTAAGAGCCCTCCCTCCCCGCTGTCCCGCTGCTGTCAAGCCCCTTCAGTGCTCTTCACAACAACAAATTTCGGTGCAGTGTTTGAGTGTTGTCCGCTGCAGTTCGGGGGTGGGTTTGTTTGGTTGCTGCCGGGGAGGCGTGAGCTCTAGCAGTGCTTCCTGAACGGGACAGGGCTGTGAGGGGGGAGGGGCGTGGTCTGGTGGAAAAGGCAGACACCGGTGAAACAAGTCATTTTGGTCTCTCACAAACTCAATGTAAAAGAATAGAAGATTACTCAAACAAAACAAAACACAACTCCAGGTCTGTTTTTGATGAGGAAACAACATTATAACATGGTAGAAAGCTCAGAAAAGTAAATTTTGCATAATGGCTGTTAGGATTGGAATATCAGGCTGCTATTTTGATTATTTGATTTTGAATTCTCCACACTGTTTGTAGTGTTGCATAATATCTAATCACTTTTCAGCTCTGGAAAAAAAGCAATTCACTGTCAACTAACCAACATCTATCATGAATGTTTCACAATCACCCTTTAACAAAAGCCAAAGAAATTAAAATTTTACCACATTTGCAAATAAAACCTTATTTTTCCCGACCTGCTTTTTTTATCAGATTTTTACCACAGTCTATTCATTTATGCAGAAAAGCCCAAAATAATAGCAAACAGGTTTTTTTTATATTATTTTTTTCCCCATGGAGTACCCAACCTTGCATCTCCATCATTAGTACTGGAAACCCCACAGTAAACACCCATTAAATAGACTCGCCAGTTTGTTTTGGTTTCTAATGTAAGTGGCCACATACGAGCTTGTGTACCATCACTCACTCTGTTCTTATGAGTGGATTCTCTGAAATGGGGAGGAATGGGGCCCTATTGTGTTCCTTGTGTTTTTGTTCTGTGTCACTGTGCCCCCTGACATAATGGCTTAATGCTGCTCAGGTGTGTGTTTGTACATGGATGTGCCTGTACTGCATGCGTGTGTGTGTGTGTGTGTTAAGCTAGGGGGAAGTTCTGTGTGGATCGATAATGATAATCCTAACTGTTATTTACACGGGTGGGTATTTCACATCAGAGTAATTGGATTTTTTTATGTGTTGTTTTGTGAAGGACGCCACTAAATGTTGTTTGCTTTGGCACAAATGATTCATTTTGGCAGCAAATAAATGTAAGGTTATTAAAGAAACAGTTTATCATTAGCAATTTAAATTGCCCTCAAGTTTTATCTATTTGAGTTCAAAACAGTACATCAACACTACAGATTAATCACAAAAAATATATTACAGTACTGTGCAAAAGTTAAAGGTGCTTTAATAAACACAAAATGTAATTATTATAATTATATTATTATTATTATTATTATATGTAATTATTTATTTTTGTTATGAACATTTCAGTAATGGGCCAAGAACAAAAATATGGGTCCAGATTACTGTTTTAAAGGATCCTGTACAATTTTTTAGATATGGATTGAAGATACTAACTTCACGCACTAAAAGAACAAATGATTAATTGTAGTAGATTCTTTATCATTGTGAGATTCATCAGGGTTTTGTGGCTCAATGTAAAAAGCACTAGAGATAGGACCAGTGCCTTGGCAGAGATCTGCCTTTCTTTGTTCATAGTTTTTTAAAGTCTTCACAGGTCTCTATAAGAAAAGTGAATAAATTTCAGTTGTTCAATTCAAAGGAAAACATGTATATTTAATAATTTTGGTATATACAAAGTAAAATATTTAAAGCAGTTGTTTATTTCAATTATTACTATAATTATTTAAATTTTAATTTAATTATTGAAATAATTATAATACTTAAATAATTTCATTTTTGCAGAATATTCTAACTTACTGAGACACAATTGTATATCATTTGTAGTGCAACTGCAAATATACAAACCTAAACTAAACAGAAAAATATATTTATGGGGATTTACAGCACAATCAATAAACAGCTGCTGATTTAAAAAAAACTTGTTTTGTCCAGACCTGTTTCCCGTACATGTTGGGAATACAAAACAAAACATGTTTACCACATGGCGTCACACAAGGACAGCTTTTCACACAAGTGTTTTGTACATTTCACCAATAGTCCTCCTTATTTTTATTAAACAACAGGCTGTCTGTGAAGACTCCAGGCTAACTGAATCACAACAAAAGGTTTAAAAAGAAGTCATCTGTACTTTTTTTTTTAAGTTAAAGATGTTTCAACTCTCATTCAGCCTGTTGTGCTGATCTGAGCATTAAGTATTCATATGTAAATATTTTCAGAGATAATTTTAAGATTTAATTTAACATTAAGCCTCTCTGTTTTTTTTACACTCGCCTTTTTGCACCTTTTTGGTCTCCTCATTTGTTATCCATACCCTTAATTACACAGTGAAGAGATGAACGTTGCCCTTTTCGACCACCAAGCCATGAATTTGGATGAAAGGTTACAGTTACAGAGCGTCTGCAATTAAATGTCAGGCGATAGACGCTTTCTGACTGAGAGGCTGTGATAAGGATACTAATCATCTGGTCTGACACATGAGAGTCTACACTGCAGCTAATATCTGTCATAGATAAAGATGGAAAAAAGATACAGTTTCTTAATGATATCTTTTTATATGGTTTATTGATGAAAAATAATCTATACAACAAAACAGAGGGGCAGAACTTAAGGGGACACATCAAGGGTTAGAGACATCACATTATTTAGAAAAGATTTACATTTTTTTTCTAGTTTTATGAATGAAAGGCTACTCTTCCAGTGCATCAGGATGACATGCCTGACCAGAAGTGTAAGAATAAGCTACAAATTCAACAAATCAATAACAAAGGCGTCAGTGAGGAGGGCTGGAGCAAAACGTGTGAGTGAGATTTGCTGGGTGAAGTCGTGCCAGGATTTGAGCTAGTTTCGGAGTTTACTGTGGACTGCTTTACACTGGAGAATGCCACGTGGAGCACAAGAAGATGATGAATAAACAAGCGTTTAAATAGACTGCCATAGTTCATTGTCTCTGTACATTAAGGTCCTTATACCAGGTGACCCTTTATATCTTTCTCAATCTGTAAAACCCAGATTCATTGTGCACTGCTACATGTGTGGAAGAAGTGTTTCAAGAGAACTGGTATATTTAGTGTAATGCATTTTCATAGTACGCCATAGCATCATAATGGTGTTGGAAAATGCATCACATTATCACTCTTTTGCTATTTCAAAGTAACATGTCAGCCTATGGGACTTCCAATAAACCTCGTTCATAATTTTTACTGATAATTTACATCTGCCTAAACATTTGTGTTATAGCTCTTTAGAGTAGTCTTGGTCTTGAATCCAATTATACTCAGTCTTCAGATGTGGCAGTCTCAGAGATTTTATTTACCAAACTTTAGAGGAAAATGCTATTCATAATTTTGGAGTCATTAGTTTTCATTTGAAGAATCAGTAAACTGGGCTGTTTCTGTTTGTGGACTCTGTTGCATTAGATCATTAAAATCATCATTTATGTATTTGAACCACTTTTTTTTACTTTTCCCCTTTAGTTCACGGGGTTTGGTCTCGGTCTGGTCTCAGTTTGCCTTGGTCTCGGTCTTTTCAATTCGGTCTTTAAAAGTCTAAGTCCCAGTCTTGACTCGGTCTCAAACTTTGAAAGTCTCGGCCTTGTCTTGGTCTTGGTTCACCCTGGACTCGGACTGGTCTTGGTCTCAATGAGTATGGTCTTGCCTGCAACACTACTATGAATTTTGCTCTTCTGATAACTGACCACCTCCTCCATCAGTGTGCTTTTCAACGCCAAGAATTATTTCTGCTACACTCTCCAAATTCATTACAGATAATTATATATAATTCTATATAATTCAAGCTATTAAGTGTGCATTCTTATTCCTTTGTTTCCTTTTTCTATACCAGTGTACTGATCCAGGCGGTGAATGCCATTGGCTCCAGTCCCTCCAGTTCGCCCCTCATTGTTAGGACACGCCCCCTCCCACCGGCCCCGCCCCCTCTCGAGTGCTCGGCCGCCGGACCCCAGAGCCTAAAGCTGAAGTGGGGCGAAAACGCTAGCAACACGCACACCCGCGCCCTGCTCGCCGACGACATGGTCTACACACTACAGATGGAGGACAAGAACCACAGGTGGGAGCCACAGTTTGACCACATTACATTATTTTACTCTTTGTACCCTTGACAAATGTAACAAACAATTGATTACTTTAGACTACTTCCAGTGCATTTGGAATATAAGCTCACAGACAATAACTTGTTTTAGGTACATCATGATCAGAGGTGGACAATAAAATTTACTTGAGTACTGAACTTAAGTATAGTTTTTGAGAATCTGTACTTGAGTAGTATTTTTAGGGGTAACATACTACTTTTATGCCACTACATCTAAATCTAAATAGAATGCTTTTTACTCCACTATATTTCTAAAAAAGCAAAAACTTCTGCAGAGAAATTATCCTAAAACCAAAAGACAACTGACTTACTCCCTAAAGATAATTATTTACTACATAATACTACTCATATTTGCTCTCAGGAACTAAAAAGAACCTCTGGACACAATCTGGAAGTGATTTAGCTTTTGCTTTGAACATTATTTGCACGATTCTATAATGAACCAATTTAAAAATAATTGATTAGTATGATCATAAAACCCAGCTTTATTTATAATAAGTATGACTCGTTTTTGCTGTAGAACAATCTTATCTGTTATGGTTTTATAAGGTGATCCCCACATTTCCTCACTAAAATGATGTAAAATGTATTAATTTCATGTTTTTGGAGCTGCAAATTTGTGACTTGTATGTAGTCAAAATTTTACCCACAATTCTTGACTGCACTCATTTGAAATACATTGTGGAAAAAAATATATACGCATATATAACATACTACAGTAGTTTAACTCAAGTAAAAATTTGACTTAGCAATTTTTACATGTATCAAAGTTATATTTGAACAGGAGGGTCTATATTTTTACTTAAGTAATGAAGTTGAGTACTTTGTCCACTGTTGATCATGATGCATAAAGAGGGATCTTGAGCATCTGGAGTTAGCAGTGTTTTTTTTTAGGCCTTGTTTTTTGCATAGTGCATGTGTTATCTAACCTTCATCCAACCTTGTCACTGATGATGGGACAGCACCACTAATGAATGCATGGTTGGTCCAAAGCCCTGTACCTGTCTTCTACTTTACCTTAGCCTAGGGACCACTGTGTCTGTCCTGTGCAGCTCTGCTTTGTTGTTAAAGTGGTGAGTCATGATGTTAACAATGACTTCATGGCCTCTGGTTTTTGCATGTGTTTGAATGTAGTGAACAACTTAAGCCAAAGAACAATAGCAATTACTAATGTGCTTGTTCTCTTAAGCACCTGACTCAAAACCCATAAATAATGCAACATTTTAATACAAAGGGGAGAAAATATTAGAAAAAAAGGACTTAACGACAAGTTGGTGCTTGTTTTAAGGCAACTGAATCAAAGTACAATTTCACTTTAAGATACATAGAGACACAAGGAGCTACTGCACAAGAATATTGAGCATTTTCTATTGGGGACTTCTTTGTGACAGCTGATTGAAATTGTTCACTTGAAAAGAGATGCTCTTTAAACCCCTGAGCCTCATCTTTTCTCTCAGTTCCTTCAACCGGCAGCTCAATAGGGCTAATAAGGACTAGAAAGTCAATACAACGCACACAAGAAGAAGAGGAGGAGAAAAACATCGGTAGCTTCAGAAGTGGTTAGCAGTGGATGCATATAAAGTGTGTGTAGGGAGGTATTGGATGCATGTGTGTGTTTTTGTGTGCAATCTAACGAGCTGTACTAGGGAGAAGTCACATCGAAGGAGGATGAAATAAGCAGCTGAAAATCAAGCCTTGGTCAGACAGGAGTTGCAAAAAAAAAACAAAAAAAACAGCAGGACAAATTTGCTAAGGCTCGTCTGCTAGAGGTAATTCACATAGACAGCATACACAAGGGGATTTTTATGTTAGACCTGTGGATATGTTAAGAAAACTGAATGTTGGATGCTCCCAGATTCATTTTTTTCACAAATATCCAGATACAAAATGCTTTTAAATTCAATTTACAAAACCTTTTCACATGTTGTGTTATGAGTTAAAGTATTTTTGACATCAGTGATTAAGCAAAAAGGTCCTGGGTTCAATTTCCAGACCGCGTGGGGCCTTTGCATGTCCTCCTTGTGCCTGCGTAGTTTTCCTCCAGGTGCTCCGGTTTTTCCCTACCCCCAAAAACATGTACAGTGGGACAGGGACTCCCCAGCAAAAGAGATCTTTGTGGGACTTTCCTGGTTACATGAAGGCCAAATAAAAAACACTTTTAAATAAAATACATGGTCAAATTTAGATAGAACTTTTCTATTTCCATCGGCACTATATGCACTTTATATAAAAGAACCATTCACACTGGAGTCAAGGTGAGTGAAGTCTCTTGCCCAAGGACATAACGGCAGTGTAAACTTAGGGGAGTGGAGAAAGAAACCTATTAAAATTTCTGCCAGTGAGCAACAGTGGCCATTTCAATTCCACTTATATTTGTAGCTAGAATGGCGTTATAACAGACCAAACAGAGAAATAGTACATTAGCTGAATAGGTAGATAATAAACCAGATGAGCTCGCTGGTTTTGCCTCCTGTTTGATTCTCCGACTCCTCCCTCAGCTTGGCGGCATGTCAGTGTTTCAATAAAGGCTTGGCTAGTGTATTGCTGGCACTGTTTGAATGAATGGACTACAGTGCAACCAGCAACAGATGGGCTCCTACCCACCAGACTGTGATCTGTTAACCTCTCCATTACACATTCATACTCTGTGTAACTCGCCAGATGAATAACTATGGCTTTTTTAGTTTTTTATTTTGTAATTGGCAAAGATATGTGGCAGCCTGCTATTCTTTTCAATGCACATGGATAGCATTTGTGGCAAACCTATGGGCCGCTTATCTATTTCCCTTTTTGCACAGTGGAAGAATGAATTAGGAATGATAATAAGATCCGGTAGGGATAATTAGGATGAGCAAACATGTGCTACTCTGACGTCAATTAAGACAGGTTGTACCAAAAGCTGTTGCAGTGTTGTACTATTCTTCACTTTTGCCGTTAGTTTGTTAGCAGGATAATTAAAAAAGTAATGGTCATGAATGATCAAGGACATTTTGAAAGAGTTCTGCTCAATCGCAAGATAGGGCCAAAGATACTAACTCCAGCCACAAGGGGTCAGTGAAGGAACACTTTTACTTTTTAGTCCAGTCCTAACCAATGAGACACATATGGGTTTTGTGGCTCAATGATAAAGCGGTTCCTCTGAACTTGAAGATCCTTGGTTCAAGTCCAGGTTTGTGCATGTTATCTTTACTATTGCAAGATAAGGCCAATACCTTTGCATATGTTTGCTTCAAGTCCAATTATACTTTATAGTTCATGGAAAAGGCAGGGAGTTTAGGTAAAAGTGGAACAAAACGGTAACTAGAAGACTCCTAACACATTCACTGTTACATACTGTACTATGGCCTTTACCGTAGTCACGCGGATAGCAGTCCCCTTAAAAAGTAAGCAATCCCGCACAGACCCCCAACAATGAAATTTCACTGTATTGATAAGTGTATGCTATGTTTTTCACCTTATATTTCTGCAATACAAAAAACACAGGCTGTTGGCTAAAATTTGCTTAATTAAGTGATATTTTAAACAAATACCTAATTGTAATTAATTTTAATGTCAAATTATTTTTATGTATTTAATGTAGACAACCTCTGGCGCCCCGCTGCAGCCCACCAGGGGGCCCCAGATCTCACTTTGGGAAGTCTTGCCCTGAGGCTTTTGTCATATACTGAGTACTTCCTCACTCATAAGTGTGGATGATTCTTCAGAAAGTAGCCATGAAAAAAAAAAAAAAAAAAAAAAAAAAAACAGTAATTGCACATTTTTCTGCATTTTTTTTTTCATGATTAAAAAAAAAAAATCTGTCTGCGTTTAAAATAAAAAATATAAACTCTGTACTGTACACTCTTTTACTGTATAGTTTATGTTCAAAATAAACTTCTAATAAAAATAAAAGTCTTAAAACTAGAATAAATTTAATAAAAAAATAATAATAATAATTTAAATAACTCTTCTTTGAAGCAAGCTATTAAACCTTAAAATATGTAACAAAATATAATATTTAATTAACTAATGCTTTAACAGTTTCACCTCATTTTTATCAGTCACAAAGACACTTAAGCTCATATTTTATGAGTTTCAGTAGTTTAATATAAAAAAGTGACAAATATTTTTCTAATCAACTTTGAAATAGATTATGAAATAATTCCAAGTTACCCCCTGCAATGTGCTTGTGTGCTCCTAACCAGGGGTACGGGGACCATACCCCAGGTTGGAAAACACTGCTATTCAGTATTAACAATTTATTTTTATTTCACAGAGATCAGTAAAATAAGAAATCGCCTCCTGCGAATCACTGCACTGCACAGTAAAAAAGACAGAAGATTTGCTTTGGTGGCCTCAGAAGGAAAAGCTAAAAGGAAAGAAGTAAAAAAGCTAAAAATGTTAATGCTTTTCTATGCTCGCCTGTTTTTTTACCTCATGTATATCTTGGTTACTCGTGTAGAGCTATGTTAGCGGCTACATTAGAGGCGCAGTACTATGATTGATTGTATTAGCCGTACTCTGTGGCCCTGCATTTCCCTTTCGACTTCACTCACGCTCAGTTGGACTGAGTAACCTGTACTTTTTGACGATACCGCCATGGCAACGGGATGCCTCACCATTAATGTAATGTCACGGAGAGGGCACTCTATTGTTTTACCTTGTGACTAAAAAATCCATTATAATTTTCTCAAGTATTTATGCTCCTTATCCGATCCCGCATTGTTTGTTTTTGAGCAATCTAATTTATATATTTCTCTGGGGTAAAAAAAAGATAAATTCACCTTTGGAAGACCTCTGGCAAAAGTGCATTCCTTCTTCCTATTTTCCCTTAGTTTTTAGTCTATTTAATATTACTCATAATATTTGTCCTCTTCACCCTGTGTCCTTGCTCGTATGCCACCGCCACTTTTTTTTTATTTTGAAATGCAGACTTGTAGCACGTGTTCTGTCCTCCCCACACTCTGCAAATGTTCATTTTCTAATCCTTGTTGCCCTAAGAGGTGCTGTTTATTTAATTTGATGTCATTTTACTTTCACCTCGCCTGTACTACTCAGAATTCCTTGTACCAGAGAAATTGCACGGACGTCACAGCCACGTACACGACCTGGGATTTAGTCCCAATTAACTCATCTTGTTGTTGTTGACGTTTATTGGCTTCTTCCTGTTTTCCAGTGTAGCCTAAAATTAAACGACTAGTCATGCATTAGTTATAAACAATAATTAATGCCACCAATTTCCCATGCAAAATTTAACTAATGAATTGACAATGGCTCTAGCAGAGTTTGTTCCTCTGACATTTGACACCATTTTAAACGACTATTATGAATAACCAGAAGCTCTTGGAAAGCACAGACTTATTTCAAGATTGGTCCTATCTCGCAATGGCAAAGATATAGTGCCCAGATCTAGACTAGAATCAGGGATCTTCTTGTTCAGGAGTAAATGCTCTTTCCATTGAGCCACAAAGAACATGTATATAAAAAGATAAAGAAGATTAATCATATGTTGTTTTTTTTTTATGGCTGCTTGTGGTTGGAGTTTTTGGTGTCTTTGGCCCTATCTCGCAGTGGTACAAAATCCAGTGAAAATGTCCTGGATCAGGGGCGTAACATCAAGCAGTGCAGCCAGTGCAACTGTAGTAGGGCCCAGGGGGTTTAGGGGCCCCTCAGAGTGGGCTCTAGTCTGTCCTTGATCAAGTCTTTACCTTAAAATTATTTTATATCATGTTCAATTTAACCAACTCATTATAAATTATACAACCCAACTTCCAGAAATGTATGCATATTTTTTTTAATTTAAATGAAATGAAAACTAAGAATTTCAAACCACATGAGCCAATATTTTTAAAATTTCTTGCTTTTTTTAGCCATTTGTTGCCCCTGTTCTAACTATTTTGAGATTTGTAGCAGGCATCAAATTTGAAATAAACTAATTTTGCGCATAAAAGTGTACAATTTCTCAGTGTAAGACCTCGATAGATCTGGATCATCTGTGAGCTAGTTTATTTCAAGAATTTCTTATGATTGATACAAACACTCATTTTAAACATAAGTATTTTGAATGAAACTCTGCAGACTGTAAGCACAGGTCTTTGAATCCAGTAAAAAAAGTTGACAGCCACATTTTATAAAAAAAAGCTTAATGCGCATAAACTTGAAGTACTGACTGGCTTTATATCACTAGGGCCCATTCTAAAAATCTGCACTGGGGCCCCTCATTACTAAGTTATGCCACTGCCCTGGATACAGATATTATTTTAGATCCAGGCCAAAAACTGATAATTTCTTTCTTCATAATTTTATATAAATCGGACCACTCTTTGAGTTATCTTGCTAAGAGAGTAACCTTCAAACCAACCAAAGCTGGCAAAAACATATCCTTTTTAGCAGAGGTGATTATTCTGTACATATTTTTCATATTTAAATATACAATTCTTTATAGGAATATTTCAGTTTTCGTGAGCAAATATTTACTGCCTGTGTTTTGAAAAGTGTTCCCAGTGATTAAATAAATAAAACAAATATGCTGTAACCTCTCATTAGGCATAATCTTTTATTTATAAAAGCTTTCAAAGCATTTGGATGGACCAAATTTGCAAATTCAACATGTTGACATTGTAGAACAGTAGAAAGGCATACCACAATAAGGTCATTTTTCCCATCATGCCCCTCTTTGCTCTTGTAAATAACTTAATGCCCACTTGGCTCTGAACCAACGGTTTGATTTATTTCATTAACTTTGTTCCGCTCATTTTGTGAGTGTCCATTTGTTTACAGCCAGGGCTTTGGAGGATGTATTTAATTGTTTTGACATTCTGCTCCCTTCGGCCAAATGGATGTTTCTGTTTTAGACCCTCTCAAACTCAATACTGAAAGCCGAGTTTGGAAGTCAGTGTAACTTTTGTATTGTCTGTGTGTGTGTGTGGGGCAGAGAATTAACTAGGCCATATATCAACCAAGAAATGCGTGACTTGTCCATAGTGCCGCTGCATAGAGAGCTCATGTGGAGTTATAGCGCCGCACCAAACCAAGACCTCTTCTCTTTCTCCTCTCTTTCGTCAGCGCATCCTCGATCTTGGTCTCCACTCGTGTAATTACCAGTCACTTTGTCCCCTCCTCGTCTTCACTCATCACTTTTTTTGTTTTTCTTCTCCATAGACTCCTAATGCCGTCAAACTGATACCGAAGATGAATAGTCCTTTAGCTTAGATGCTTATTCACTGACTTATTGTGTCTCCACTCCATCAATCTGTCTTCCCAGCAACAGAAAAAACTTTTTACAGTGGCCTCTGACAGATTTAGGGCCATGGCCTGTCAGTATTCATCCTATGTGTTAATCAATCGATAGTGCAGTCTCTTGCTTCACTTCAAGTTTGTCACCACTCTACTCATGAAACGGCTTGACATTAACGCTACCCAACTGGCCAAATGCAGCTAGATTTCTTTTTTGTCTAGTGACACAAATTCTCCCTCTAGCCACTTGGGCCGGTTAAATTTTATGCAAACCTATTTGTTAACTTTAGAGGTTAGACTTAATTTCTGTTGCTCTGTATTGTTGTACACCATTTAGTGATTCATCATGATTAAAGAAAGAAAAATGTTATCTTTAACAAAATTTGTGACATGCACAGAGAAATACTTTATTCTTCCAAAGTAAACCTGTTTTTTAATATTTGATAAATCCCTCCCCATACATTAAACCAAATTTAACATTACATTAAACCAAGTTATATAGTGGCTAATAAAAACACTACTTGGCTGGTAACTTCTGAAAAAAACTAGCCACAATGACCAGTGAACAAAATGTCAAGCCATGATTTTAGTATGGTATAATCTAATAGTTTACTCTGTGCATGACTTGTGCCATACAAATAAACTTGCCTTGCCTTGCCTAATAGTAGGTCTAATAGCTAATTAGCGCATTATTATATATAATTTGAGGACTTGTGTTTTCTCTCTTAGGTTTGTCACGATCTACCGCGGCCCCAGCCACACGTACAAGGTCCAGCGACTGGCCGAGTCCAGCTCCTACAGTTTCAGAATACAGGCAGTGAGCGACGCCGGAGAGGGACCCTTCTCAGAGACGCACACCTTCTGCACCACCAAGTCTGTACCCCCCGCCCTTAAAGGTAATCAAATCTCAGAAAAACTGAATTAGCTTTGGTGACTTCCCAGTGGTTCTGCTTTTTGAAAATGACATGCAAAGTGTGAATTGCTGCCAATAAGCGGCTTATTACAGCTTGGGTATCCTTATCGATAACATAACTTGAGAACATTACTGGGTTGGCTGTGAGGTTTTAATATGAAGGCTAGGTTATTGAAGTATCCATAAACAAATCAAAATGGCCTCCCTGAGGGTCTCCCCCACTTCTGTAAATCTGTTTGCAGTATGTAAGTGCTCTTATCCAATCACTGTTCATTCAGCAACTGTGTTTATTTTTTAGTCAGATGTTTTTAGCTCAGTGGTTATTGGTAATGTTGTTATTTCAGGTTCAGAGTGACATGAATCCCGAAGGATAAGTGCTCTGGCAAACAATTATGCAGCCTGAATAAAAAAATTACAGAGCGTGATTCAGCCACTCGCTCTGTTGTGGTTTATGGTCACGTACGATTTAGAAATGATCCGAATATCACATAATGTACTGAATATTTCTGACAGCTGCCTATTAAAAGTGATGCACATTAAATATCATTTTGAGTAGTGGAGGTGAAGGTTGTTCCGGAAAAATAACATGTTTCCAAAAATAGATAAGATAATAATAGTACCTATAATAATAGTGTTGGATGTGGTCTGCAGTGGCCTGTAGCTATTTAAAGCATAATGGCTCAAAATAAAAAAATAATACTGTTTAATAAACCCTTTTAGTGTTTGAGAACAGAACAGCTCTGTCCCAAAGAATGGCGTCATATGACCATAATACTGTTTCTATGGAGGATTTAGCATTAGACACAAAGAATCACAAAATGTGAATAAAGGGCTTTTGGCAACTGACAACCAATCCCTGTTGTTATGCCAGAACCTTGTTGGAAAACATCAACGGGTGTACCAATGTTAAGATGTTTTATATAATGCTGTAATTATGATATTCAATTAGCATAAAAGCTAAAGGCTGTATAATATAGCCTACTTTTTGTAACATTTTAATTTTACCAAGTAGTTATAGAAATTTGATAGACCATCATCACTACAAATCCTACGTCAATAAGTAAACTTTAGTAAATGGAACATTTATTCAAAGTATCTTGAACAACAAAAAACAGAATTTTGTTTTTACCATCTATTTTAGTGTTTTTAATTTGCTCTCTTCTAAAAGTGAATGAGAAACTACTACTTATGTTTCCAAATTGCATGTGCAACTCAATCTGAATTATGTGACGCAGGGACCATAGTAATCATGTTTTCTATTTGTCTTTTACAGCTCCCAAAGTGCACCAGCTGGAGGGCAACACGTGTGAGATCACATGGGAGACCATCCCACCAATGAGAGGAGACCCAGTGAGCTACGTGCTGCAGGTGTTGGTGGGCCGCGAGTCCGAATATAAACAGGTTTGTCCACATTTACTGTCACTCTCAGGTCAGTTTAGGACTGTAGAGCAAGCTGCTGCTGCTGTTTTTTTTTTTTTTTTTTTTTTTTTGAGTACTTTATTTCAAGCTATAGAAAAATAAAAATATTGTACATAGAAAATATAAATATATTGTACAATATTATTAAACATTATACCCACACTGGGTAGAAAAACAAAGCAAAAAACAAATGGAATAACAAAATGTATTTCAGACATGTTCACAGTTTATATAAAAGGAGTGGGAAGAAGACGAACTTATTTAACCCCACCCCCATTATTATAGACTCAGTGAACAGTGCACGAACATGTGAAGGATATTTAGCCTTGATGGAAAAGGCATTCAGTAATCAACTCCTTTGAAACTCCATGCTGAAGGACCCTGTATTCCTTTCACATAAATACTTTTTAATATACTGAGAAAATTAAAAAGTTGCATTACTATTTGTAGAAACACACTTGTATTGATTTTATATTGTGTTGTTGTTGCTGATAAAATGAACGTACAGCAGGATGGCTGTTCACAGCTCTGTATTATTTAGTCATTAGAGAAACATGGGAGAACAAGCTGAATCACATAACAGTGCAGCTGTGTGTGACTGGATCCCAATTTTGTACTTATTTTGTTCAAACTCAGTCTCTCTACCTCATGTCCCCTTCTTAAAATGTGAAATGTTATGAGTAATGGAGAGAGTTGCTATTTTACAAAAGAGACTATTGTGTACTCCTAACCATTCTTGTGCCTTTAATGTGCAGGACAGGTCCTTACTTATTACTAACACCTGAAATAATGGTCATCACCGGGATCTGGGAGAAAACATTTGGAACAGATTGATATAAATGCAATAAAATAGAGGCAGTTATTTGTGCTTTAACCGAGGAAAAGGTATCTCAGGAGCTAATTTAAAAAAGCAAGTTCCATTTCTTTCTTCTTTCTTTCTTTTTCTCTACATTTCTTTGCTGTGACCAAGATAATGAGTGACACTGGGCTGTGAATTTTCTAATTAGTTTGCTTAAATCAGCCAGGTGGTTCAAATAATAAGCACCACAGAACAATGGCAATAAAGAATTGACAAACTTTCAGCTCCAGTCTCTGCATGCACAAA
Source organism: Bostrychus sinensis (assembly GCA_020698575.1). Lineage (NCBI taxonomy): Eukaryota > Metazoa > Chordata > Actinopteri > Gobiiformes > Eleotridae > Bostrychus > Bostrychus sinensis. Next base: position 10,920,218 of record CM036258.1, read on the forward strand.
CACCTGGTGACAGGTTTTTTTGTGTGCGTGTGCAAAACCAAGACTTTGAAAATAATGATTTCGATCTGAAATTCAGATTGAGAAGCAGACTGAATGTTAAAGAGCACAATCCCTACTCTCTTATGCTAACCTGCATTACCCTTAAGCTCCATGCATAAGGGATGGTAATCTTTTGGGCGAAATTGAGATAAATACCTTATGTAGGAAATAAAGGTTTATGATGCACTCTATTTACTGCCAAATTATATTGCCAGTCAATTTAGAGCTACTGACCAAAACCCAAACAGCTTTCTCTGAACATTTAGTCAATGTGAAAAGAGCGCAAGGACATGTAACAGCTGTACCATTCAAACTGGAAATGACATTAAAAGTTGAAGCCAAAAAGCTGTGACCTTTGTCCAAATTAAGAAAAAAAAATTGATATTTTAACAAACAACTGTATTAGTGCTCTGGCTTCTCTGTCAGTGAAAATTTTAGCTTTGGGACTATTTTTCTTTTTTTTTTTTTAAGGAAACATCTGGTCAAATGTGGCTCTTTTTCTCCTGTAAAGTTGGTAATTAAGTAAAAGTTAGAAAATAAAGATATTTTGGGGTCATTTTAGGATAGAGTATATCAGGAAATCAGGGAGAGGGTGGGGAGAGACATTCGGCAAACTCTCCAAACTCGAGGCCATGACACTGAGGCAGGCTGTAGTTGCCCTGTAAATCCGCCGCAGCTTTACCATTGACCCATAAGGCAGTAGAGGTTAGAAAATAAATTTATTTGTTTCTTCTTTTGGCTTTTACCTTCTGGGGTTGCCACAGCAAATCTCCAATTCTCCAAGTGCGCAGCAATTTACGTATTGTTTTGGCATAGGTTTTACACCAGATGCCCTTCCTGACACAGCCCCCTCCATTTATCCGGGCTTGGGACCTCGGAACCTTGTGGCTGGATTTTAAGAAGTAAATAATGTAAATTCCTTCTCTCCTCCGCAGGTTTTTAAGGGAGAAGAGGGCGCTTTCCAGATCTCCAGTCTCCAGGGCAACACGGACTACCGCTTCCGGGTCGGGGCGTGCCGCCGGTGCCAGGACACGTCCCAGGAGCTGTGCGGGCCGCTCAGCCCCTCCTCCCTGTTCACGCTGCGTCGCCAGGAGACCACGTCGTCGGGAGAGCTGTGTCCCGCGGAGACGGGCAAGGGGGCGGGCCTGATCTCGAGCGACGAGCGGTTTGCGGCGCTCATCGTGTGCGTGTTCGCGGGCTTCTCCATCCTCATCGCCTGCCTGCTACAGTACTTCTTCATGAAGTGAGGGAATTTTTAAACTATAGGATAGAAAGAGAACGCAAAATCACAGATAAACTTTTTATGAACGAACCGAATGAAATCAAAACAAACACTTGAGATGTACTTCTAAGGCTATGTATGTTTTTTTTTTTTTTTTTTTAGTCAATGTACCGATTCAGGCTTTCCTCGCCTTGTTACTGTCGTCTTCTGCTTTCACTCAGTTGGTCATAATTTCTCTCTATGTTGTCTTTGTCTCACTTGTTAATGATTTCTCCCGAGGGAAGCCCTTTTCTTAGCTGTACCTCGGTTGGGAAACTGATAATCAAGCCTTAAAAATAGCTGTGAGCGACGCAGATGCTCCTCAGACTGACTTGCATGTTTTTATTTTGTATCTTTTTACAACATATTCTATTAGAGACATGTATATTTTTTGACAGTCTTTTGCCTTACATTTTTTTATGTTTAATTTGCTGCAGTCTTTATCCAGTCAGCCATATTCCATTGTAGGCCTTCTTTTTTTTTTTTTTTTTTTTCTGAAAAGCTTTAGCCGTTATTATCGTTCACTTTGATACAACAGGCTGTCAGTCAGTCCATGCAATCTGCTCTCACACACATCCATACTACAACCACCAAGTGACAATATGGACACTTTACATTTCATGCAACGACAATGATAAAAACACACATCCTTTTGAAGTCAGTCATGTATCGCTACAACAGTTCACACATTCAGTTCGGCTACCAAAGTGATGCAAATCCATGTGTGGTGTAAGATGCTGCTATCCTGTGATTTTTTTTTTTATTATATCTATAAAATGAAAAACCAGTAATCTAATATATAGATATATACACAATATATAATATAGCAAATATCTATGAGCTATAGAAGTGATGTATATAAAAGTGATGGCAATGTAAGGTCTAAAAGTACAGTGCAAACGGGGGAAGAGTCGACGTTTGGTGCTCACAAACAGCGGACGGTTGGCGGTCAACACTGGTCTAGGATCAGATCAATAGAAACAGTTATTGTAATGGCTGGATGGGAAAGGGATCGATTGAGCGTCTGACTGAGCTCTCATGCCTTTTCACACGATCTCAATAATGCAAGATTAGAGATTAGGGAAGAATAATACAAGAAGCCTATACTGCTCGAGGTCTTTGTGTACTATGGAGTTAGCTTGTACCCCAGCCCAGTCTGTGAACCAGTACATCTAAAAGACTCTTCCCATTCCTCTCCTAGACCTGTATACCGCCTGTTCTGCTATTTTGCCGCTTCCCCACGTTTCCTTGCAATTTCTTGTCTATCTGTCTATCTTTTTTTTTTTTTTTAACTATCTCTTTTAAAAGGTGCTTTAGTGACATGAATTCAGAGTAGTTACACCTCTCCTTGGACCGTTATGTTCTTGACCTAACGCTAACCAAACAACAGAACTTAACCGAACAGGGCATTCAACCTTTACACCCCCCTCCTCCTCCTCCTTCTCCTCCTCCTCCTCCTCCTCCTCCTCCTCGTACTTCTTTTTTCAAATTCAGCCAAGGTACAGTCCCAATACAAAACTCCTAATCCAAAGATCCCTATACATTTATATCAGGTGGAAGGATAACATGGGGGATCCGGGGCGTGTGTGTGTGTCTGTGTGTGTGTATGTTAAGCCCCGCCCCCTTCGCTCTGATTGGCAGCCTGTATTGTACCTCAGGGATAAGGCCTTACAGAGGGGACTTCCCCATCACTATCATCAACATCATTTATTTTTCCCTCTACTTTTCATCCTACTTTCTTCTCATTTGTTTCGATGCTGTATCTTCGCTGTGCCTTGCTCCAGTACGCAAAATGGTTTACTAGCTCATAAAAAAATACTTTTGCCAAAGTCGATGGGAAAGTCAAGGTAGAGTTCTTTTCTTATTTATACTATATATTTGCATACAGTACTTTACATGCCAATTACAGTGCAATCTTCATTTATTTATTGTTTAAAATTTAAGAGACAAGTGTAGTTATATACTAATTTTTTTTTCCTTGTAGCATGTTTTTTTTTTTCTTTTTTTAATGGATGTATGTTAGATTTTGATTAAGGCCAGCATTCCTTTATCTCAGTAACCCTTTAAGTATTTCTGAAACCTGTAGCTCATCAGTCCATGCATCGCAGTTATCATTGCCCTTTTTAAATCATGTAACCAAATGCCTATGTATTTTTGTGTTAACGCTGTTACGGCCCATGCACAGCCGAGCAGTTTTTATTTTTTTGTTTTTTTGCTTAGAGAGACATGTAGCAATTTAGTCATCTGTATTGGGATAAACGCTGCTGCCTTTGGCTTTTAAATTAGTATTTTCATGAAGCTTCAGATATCTTTTTAACTGTTTTATTGCCAAAGTGCAGGCTTCTTTGTCCACTAAATGTCTAAAGGGTTATGTGATGTTTTCTGTAACGACACCGCATTATATGATTATTATATTCTTTCAAAAGGAAAAAAAAACATTAACATGATCTGTGATTACGCTTCTTTATATTATCTTTTATTATTTGTAAAGCAAAAATGTGCCATTTTTTTATAAACATTTGTGTAGCCCCTTTCGGAGGAGAACCTAACGGTGACAAAGGCAATCAATGGATGACAATATGACAACAATAGTACAATACTAGTACTGACGACTCCTCCTTCAGGCTTTCGCTGGTATAGCAGTAGTGAGTATTTTCTATCCAGTATTTTGCTATGAGATGATATACAGAGATATCTATAGAGCTGTAGAGTAAGATGGTAAATGACTAACAAGAGTTGAAGCACTTTTTTGAACTGATGAGGTTTATCGTGAGGGGAGACCTTTTCCAAAACACTACTGCCAACGCCGTCTGTTACACTCATTGGCATTATATGGTGTGGTTGGCATCACTGTGACATTGGCATTACTGGAGCATGGGCTTGTGCTTCTCCAAACGGCGCCACCTACGGTTTGACACAGGAAGTGCAGGTGCCTTTTTTGCCCCCCCTTCCCTTCCTTTTTATGTTTGCCCCCAAACCCACTTCAAGCCTTAATACAAGAGTAATGTTGATAAGTCCAGGGCTGGAGGTTGTGGGCAGGGTACTTCTATGTGCTTTATTTTTTATTTCAAATGCTGTTCATTTTCTAGACCCCACCCCCTTTTTAATAGGCCCCACCCACATCTCCTTCACTTTTGGTGGGACAAGAATGATGAACGTTTAGTTTTGCCCAGCAACCCCCACGTCTGTGCCTTCTGATATTCTTTTTTTTTTTTTTCCTTTTTTTTTTTTTGTACGTTTTGCAGTAAGTAGAGATTTTGACAGAGAGATTGGCGATTTGACAAACGTACAGAAAACTCACAGGTATTTAACTATTTTTTAAGCGAGACAAAAAGATATTTTTACCTCACAAGTAAAAAACAAACATTCCAATGTTGTCATGGTCTACGAATTGAAAAAAAGAAATTCATGCATTTCTTGTATTGTAAATGTTAGACAATTTCATATACATTATATAAAAGAAACTGCCATATCAATTTTAATGTATAGATTTTTTGCAAATACTACCCAATGTATGTAAGACATAACTGTATCGGTAGCGTATATATAATATATTTATGCCCAATAAATGTTTTAATTTTTTTCTGACTTTTGACTTTTTTCTTTATTGTGTCTGTTCTACTTGACTGCCACTGCACCACACAGATTTGTTCAATACATTTAATTAGGTTTAGAAAACTATGACAAATGGAGTACATAAGTCAATATTTATATAAGTATGATGCTTTTTATTTACAAAGTAGTACTTTTTTTTAGATTTAAGATTTTTTTTCGGTCCTGGGTTAGATTCCCGGACCGTGTAGGGCCTTTCTGTATGGAGTTTATATGTTCTCCCTGTGTCTTCATAGGTTTCTTCCAGGTTCTCCAGTTTCCCCTACCACTGTAAACATGTACAACAGGTTTGTAAATATGCAAATCTTGTATATTATTTTATCAATTCTGTTGTATTTTGTTCATAGTATTTCATTGCTTATAACTATTCTATACCTATTTTACCTTTTACTAGTGTTTTTTGTAAAGAATTTAGCTACTGTGACCAAGTAGTTTCCCTTGTGGATCAATAAAGTCTGTCTAAGTCCCCACTGAAGCCAGGACCCTCCACAAAATAGATTGTTAATGTCAGCGGGACTGTCCTGGTTAAAAAAAAAAAGGTTTAAAAATAACAGTAGAATTCCCATTACTTTCCTACAACTGTCCAGACCAGGCACACTGTTACCTGGTCCACTCATGGCAGGTAACATACCTGCATGTGGATCAGCAGGAGCCTGACAAGATGGATTTTTTTTGTGAGTTTGTAAACAAAATCTTGCAACAATCCAGCTCACAGCACAGGGAAAACAAACTGAGCACGACTTGGGGAAAAAAACACAAATTTTATTACATAGTCTTGCAATAGGCTTGGAATATAGATGATTTCAATTCATCACCTGAACTATTTCTATGTGTTTGTTCCTAGACAACCACACATTTCTGTTTTTTTTCAATAACTCTATAAACGAGACTGTCATGTTCTGTTCAGTTGACTTTGTTTGTTTTGCAGCCAAAACCAGAGGCTAGCGTCCAAACACAAGCAATCACAATAAAACAATAACACAATCACAATAACAAGAAAGTTGTTCCATAGAGACAGACAGGTGCCTACAAGATGCCTAAAAAACATAACTCGATGATGATGTATAAATAAATAAAATCAAACTTTGAAGATAAAAACTAAAATAAGATAAAACATACTTAAAACATTGTTAAATATAAATACAGTATGTGCAAAAGAGCTATGATTTGTTTAGAACCACAACTGAGGATGGGACAAAGCTATTTCTGTAACGCTTAGTCCTACAACTGGGCACCTGGAACCTTCAACCCGAGAGGAGGAGGTGAAACTCTTCAGAGAGTGGGATTCACAGCTGACTATATTATGGGCTGTCCGCTGTAGCTGCCTGGCTTACAGGGATTCAATATTCAGCTGTGGTTCCCCAGTCAGACTGGTGGACCATTCAGTGATCTGACTCAGTCTGTTCTTGCCCTTCAGAGACAGATTGCCGAACTATGCTACTAAAGAAAAGGATAAAAAAAGACTCAATAAAAGCACAATAAAAAAAATGAGCATGGTTCAGCCAATGTAAAAATGTAACAGCTTTCAGAGGCAGAAGAGGCGCTGGTCCCCCGTCCTGCACACAGCTTCACAGTTTGCCTCAAAGTTAAGTGAGCTGTCAATGATGGTCCCCAGGTTTTTATAACTATCCACCAAATCAACTTTTTGGCCCATGACGGTGGTTG